>OW052082.1:5812500-7019936 GCA_932526445.1 Phragmatobia fuliginosa
GCTTTCTCACGTAAAGTGATAAAGGATGTCTATAGTTTACTGGTTAATATAAAAGGGTGTCGAAGGTCTCACGGGTCAATCACACTTCTGTTCTTCGTTAAACAGGAAGAAAAGTACAAAACACCATGAACACATTCACTATTATATTGCTCTGCATTCAAGCTTGTCTGGTACAGGTAAGTAAATGTTATTGCTGAGATGTTTTATTTTATTTTCCATAAGCTGAGGCCTGCGGTTTTACCCGCGCTTGTTATTGTAACTTGCGGGCCACACTACGGGGCAAAGCTAATCCAAAAACAGTAGACTAAGTTACTCAGTATGTCATCAGCCTTCTGCCAGTTAAAGTACCGTCAAAACGGTCCATCGATTCCAGAGATTAGCAAACAAAAAGACGGACAAAACTTTTAAATATAACATTTTGCATTTACTACAAAACTGTCCATGAAATTACAAACAGACACTCCAATTCTATTTACTTGTATAGATGTTTGTTCTCACTATTTTTTAAAAAGAAGTAAGTAATTATATTCATAAAGTCTTACAATTGAGAATCGTGAAAGAATTTCCTTTATGAGACTATTTAACGAAACTAAAAATAGTATATCAAAGTATATCAAAGGTATATTCGACTGAAGGTTGACATAGTGGTTTAAGCAGTCTGAACGACGCTCACTACTGTGCATAACATTGTGGGTTCAAATCCCACATGGGACATCACTTTTTGTGATTTGAGGTAGTAGAGCCACGCTGATTTCAGCAGGAATGGGCCGGCTCGACCCGGCCAGTACTACCCTCACACAGAAGATCATCCTAATAATGACAGCATTCTTGCTGTCGTATTGCGTTGGTGAGTGTGAGACCGGAGGCCCAATCATTCTGCATCATTCTCCCGCCCTTCGAAGGCCGGCAGAATGATGCAGAATAGTCTAACCAGGCTGCCATGGTAAGGGTCACCATGCTACATTGCCTACCCTCACAATAAGCATGGTGACCCCTACTCCTGGATTCTACTCATGTTTTCCATCAGGCAGAGTAGAGTCACTTTGGCAGGCTTAAATATAAAAAAAAAAAAAAATACTAACTGTAGTTAAGAGTCTACATGTTCTTTGTGTAAGTCCGCCGCGACATACGATGTATATTCCTAACACGGGAGTTGTCTATTTAAACATAAAAAATAGGGAGTTAGAAAAATGAACAATTCAGTTTCTTTCGTAGCAACTTGCTTTCATGCATCAGGCAGAGTAGAGTCACTTTGGCAGACTTAAATATAAAAAAAATAGTATACATTTCAATAGGTGTACCATTTTTACAGAAAGTATTCAGCCAATGCATTCACGGGACTGGAGCTATCAATAATGCTGGTTTAGGACTATCGATTGCACCTTCTGCTTTCACTTCAAGGCATGGTTGTGGAGGTAGCTCTGTTATCGGTCTCGGAGGTGATGGCCTTTTTGGTAACGCTGGCGAGCTTGGATATGGAGGTGCATTATCGGGTGTTTACGGTGGTGTAGGTGAGGGTAACGTAGCGGTCGTTGGAGAACTGCCCGTTGCCGGTAACACCGCTGTTACTGGTCAAGTGCCTATTTTAGGTGCTGTGAGCTTCGGAGGTAATGTGGGCGCTGCTGGTTGCGTTTCCATCAATGGCCAATGTGCTTGTGGATGTGGTTATTGAAAAAAGTGCTTGCATAAGTAAAGCATGCGAAAATATAGCATTGATAATATTAAGTACATTTTTATTTGCTTATCTTTTTTGACCTATCGAATCTAATCTATTGCCTCTATCTTAAATTGTGCAATGTTATTTTTACATCATTTCAACACAATTGTGTTGAAGCAGTAAACTACTAAATTTAGTAGTTTACTGCTAGTCGTAGATATCTCTTTAAGAAGGAGGTTTTGACATATTTTATGAAGTATGTTGTGTTAGCGACACTGTAATATAAAACTGACTAAAGTGATTGTTTCTTTGATTGGCTGAACCCACTAATGGCGGGAAGTACTGGTTTGAACTGGAATGATCTTGTATCGAGGAAGACTATGTAACACATATTATATAGGATATACCTACCTTCCCAATTAAATATAAATTTATAAAAATAAATACGAATTTCAAAAGCTATCAATAAGGAAACTGCAAAGACGTTGATACCTGTATCTGAGAGACTAACAAATTTTGCGCAGTTTTGCTCATTTGTAGCCACTAGCCAATACTCTTAAACGTGATAAAATATGAAAGATCCTTTGCAATCACATTTAACTTATAAATATAAAAAACCATGCTCTATCACACATAAGCTAGCAAAATAAGAATTCATTTCGACCATATGCATGACTCATGCTAAGTGATACATTGAGTAAATGAAGGCTGGTATTAAGTTTGACCCTGGATTAAAGTCAAACTTAATTCTGTTTCACTGTATGATAAGCATTAAAAGGATAACTCATCAACGGTTTTGTGTGAGACCGTGGAAACTCTGCATGATTCATGTTCGATCATGTATTGACGACGACTTTTATCTCTCCGTTATGATAAAAATATGCATGAGATTGTTTTTAAGTCCAGGGTTTTAATCTTAAATAGACATAATGTAAAGTATATAAAGGGTACTTAACTCATTTTTATGGTTCTGTAGTTCATGACTCGGAACCCTTATTAATTCGTCATATCCGTCCGTCCGTCCATCCTCGACTTACCGCCAAAACGGTTAGTGACAAGAAAGATGAAACTTTGAATGGATGTATTTTTATTATATCTGTATAACTGTATTATAAATGTATTTTTATTACATTGACAAATTGCTAGGAAAAAAAATAACAAATTTTAAGCTATTGCATAGCTTTTATCGTGGGCTTTGAGCGTGGCGAGCGAATCAAGAAATTCCGTAATTCTTGATTGTTAAAGTGTTAAAAAATCGGCCAAGTGCGTGTCAGGCCACGCACTTGGCCTTTCCACGTCTGGAAAGGGTTCCTCAGTCACCTATAGTGGTATGTGGATTTAAAATCGTATCCAATAGATAATTGTTATGTTTACGTATTAATACGTTAATTTTGTATGACGTTTTCCAAGTGAGCGCATTTTACCATATAAGCCTTTTTAACTCCTGAACTAAGAAAGTCATCTAATCGGTTATAGTTTTCCTTCAAAGTTCATTAGATGGACCACCATCACGATTTTTTTCAGATTTTTTGAGCCAGTCGTTTAGCTTTTAGAGGGGGGGGGACGCCCTGTTTTTACAAAAAAGTGCCCTTTAAAGTGAAATATCTCGCAAACGGATACCTGAATCAAAAAATCGTCTAGGAAACCCTTTATTGTTTTTAAAAGACCTATCTAATGATACCCCACACGATGGGGTAGCCTCGAGAAAAGAAAATCATCCCCACTTTACGTGTAGGGGAGGTACCCCAAATAAAATTATATTTCATAATTTTATTGTAGCACTTTGTCGACGTAATTACAACACGTATTCGTGCAAACTTTCATCTTTCTAGCACTTACCGTTTGGACGGTAAGTCGAGGACGGACGGACGGACGGACGGACGGACGGACGGACGGACGGACGGACGGACGGACAGACGGACATGACGAATCTATAAGGGTTCCGAGTTATGAACTTCGGAACCCTAAAAAGGATAGAAAATATGATCGTGACTGCAGTGCGACAGGGGCAAATAACAGGTGCCTGACATGCGTCATAGATTAATCAAATAGAAGGGATATCTTAGGCACAATACAAAACGCCTGGCATGCATCATAAATTAATCAAAAAGAAGGGAAATCGTAGGCACAATACATAGCGTCTCCGTCCTCCAGTGCCGTCTTATTGAATCTCAGTGTTTCTAAGCTATTGCATAGCTTTTATCACGGTCTTTAAGCGCAGTGACCGAATCAAGAAATTCCGTAACAAAAAACCTAACACCCTATGTTAAAATGAATAGAAAATATGATCGTAACTGCAGTGCGACAAGGGCAAATAACGGGCAACTGGAATGCGTCATAGATTAATCAAACATAAGGGATATCGTAGGCACAATACATAGCGTCCGCTTCCTCTAGTAACCTCTAATTGAATCTTAGTGTGATAATTATGTTGTTTGGAAATAATAGAGTTAGAAAGCATGTTGGTAAAAAGACAGTGTATATTGTTTTGTAAACTTGAATTAATTTCAAAGAAAAAATACTGCATAAATAAAAAAAATAACGAGCGCCTGGCATAACATATGGCATAGATTAATCAAATAAAAGGGATATCGTAGGCATAATACATAGCGTCCGTGACCTAAAGTACCGTCTAATTGAATCTTAGTGTTTTTTTATTCCATACATATGCTCATAAGTTTCCTGTTTAGTTGTCATTGCTTTACGTTCAATAGAATGATTATATCGCTTGGCAATAATAGTGTTACAATGTATGTTGGTAAAGAGACAATGTATATTGTTTTGTTAAGATTTAAGATCAAAGAAAAGAAATGCTGCATAAAAAAATATATTTATAATTGCATAAGTTAATAAAAAATGCTATGCTACCGCGGCAGTCTCCGAGTGCCGTTCATTTTTTTTTTGGGATAGCTTCCCTTCCTTCCCTACCCCATCGTGCGGAGTCCTTAAAAAAATGGAGAAGTTACTGAGACAATTTGTTGATAAGGTCTGCGAGTTATTCTACATCAAACGGCATTTTATTGTTGAAACAGAGCGTCCCCCTATCTAAAACCTAAACGGATGGCTCTAAAAATCTGTTAAAATTAATGATGGTAGTACATATGCTGAACTTTGAAGGAGAACTATAACGGCTTAGACAGCTTTCATAATTCGGAAGTTGTAGAGGCCTAACTTCTGAAATACGCTAACTTGGGAAAATTCTACAAAAATAACGAAATCAAAATTACTTACCATCTTATATGACTACGGGTCCATAATCAATGCGTGGCCTGACGCGCACTTGCCTGATTTCTTATATTTATGAGCCTATCAAAGCGATTTCAGTCTACCTGAAGGATAATATGACTCGAGACCAAGGTCGTCACCATACTACTTATTGATATTGCAAATGCAGTCAATGCAGTATAGTGACCTACACATGAGAGGCAGCAGCATATGCTGTGATTACTCTTAAGTTATCAAAGATTGAAAAAGTGAACAACTGTGCTGCAGTAAATACCTCTCATTCAATAATAATTTATTATAGAAAAGAAACAGTCGACTTCATAAAAGTAATGAACTCAAAAGATAAAAATAACTACCTATCATAATCCTACTAGTATTATAAATGCGAAAGTTTGTAAGGATGTGTGTGTGTTTGTTACTCTTTCAAGCAAAAACTACTAAACTGATTTTCATGACACTTTGCAGTAATAGCTTAGACATTTGAATAACATAATGAGTTAAAATGTATAGTTTTTAAGCTATTGTATACCTTTTATCGTAGGCTTTGAGCGCAGCGACCGAATCAAGAAATTCCGTAACGAAAAGGATAGAGAATATGATTGTAACTGCAATGCGACAAGGATGTAGCGGCTCCGTGCTCTGTAGGCAGATTAGCGCATGCGTGCTGCCACCACCGGCCGTTATTTGTTGCCTTGACAACACAGTCATTCTTGATTCTCCTTCCTTGCTTTTCTATAATCCTATTATAAAAAACTAATGTCAAAATATATAAATTAGTATCTACTTCACACAATACATAGCCTCCGCTTCCTCTATGTTAAATGTAGATAAACTTTGTCTTTTTCACTAAGTAATTTGGACGAATAGTTTGAAAGTAATCACGATACGACATTGACTTAAACGGAACGTCATAAAGCGCCTAAAAAGTGCTGACTAATTGGGCAGACTTATGAATTGTTTTGTTTTTCATAACTCTTCACTATTATCAACTGACAAGATTTTTAAATATAAATTTTAACAGTTCAAATCCCTTAGTCATCCTGACATATTTGTACGCTTTGTGTCCATTTATGTTAAATTACTATCAAAATTTTAGCTAATTCAACAGTATCTCAAAAGACAAAAGCACAAGTTTAAGGATGGTTTTTTTAAAACCTCCAGGGACTGTTGACTAGATTTACGACAATATTGTATATCGAATGCGAACACCACAGCATGCTGAATGGCCAATGAGTTGCGATAACGTCATTAAGTTAGCAATAAAAATCATCAGTATTATCATCGAGTGCCTTTAATAGCCCACTATGGGGTGAATAGTCAAAATTACTGCGATATACGCCTTTAATTCATTTCTAATAATTATTGTGCTCACATTCGAGATTACAAGTAGCTTAAATTCAATATAATCCACAACCGCAATGTCTACCAACAGATTGTCCACAGTTGAAACCAACAATTCCTGTACGTCCCAAAGTCGATCCGCAGCCAAAAACACCTGAGCCGATATCAGCTGACCCAAATCCCATGACACCCGAGCCAATACCAGCTGATCCAAATCCATTAGCACCAGCTGAGTTACCCACTTCACCTGTAATGGCGGTGATTCCATTACCACATCCATAATGGACAGCACCAGCACCACCAGATGGCAATACTCCATTGAAAGCTACAGTGCTTAAGAAGGGTAGTTCACCAATAACATTCAGAGTACCTTCGTAGGCGTTCTCAGATGCTACAGATATACCATTAGGAGCTATTGAGGTGCTACTGTGAATTGGAAAACCTCCACCATTGGCGAGTACAGCACCAAATCCAGCCCCAGCGCCAATTCCAATTCCAAGACCAAGTCCACTTCTTACAGCATAGCCATTTCCGATGTGTGAACCACATGATGAAACACCAGCAGATGGGGTAATGAATCCACACGTGTGCTCTCTTCTAGATTGATAGCACTGACTCATTACAGCCTGAAAAATCATGTATTATTTTACATTTACATTTGAAGAATCTCGACCGCATGCAAACGTATACACACTAGCACACACATTCACATACGATCCCCTCCCCACTCCCTCCCTCCCATATTACACATCCATACATGTTGGTTTAATTTTAATCTTATATATATTTATTAGTTTTTTAAACATTCTCTGGTAATGGATCTTACAATCACTACATTTGTTATTTTGCGCTAGACATTTCGTAGGTTTATATTATTAGGTAGTTAATTAGGTAGGTAGGTTTATATATTATATTATAGGTTTATACTAGTACGGCTGACAACGTTTACCATATAACTCAATAACAAAGTGTTTATGTTTTTATCAAAACCTTGATATGTAAATAATGTTTTTCTTGACTAATAAATTATATTATTATTATTATATTCTACAGATATATTTCTCTTACATTTAACTTAATTTTAATATTAATAATGGCTTTCATAGTACGAGTAAAAAAATATAAAACTGAAAGTTGAAGTAAAAAAAGAATAGCAAGAACTTACGTGAGCAAAAAGCGCCTGAGCGCAGACGATTACGAATGCTTTGGCAGACATTTTCAAGTGAACTAGTGAACAATTAGGATGGGAATGATATTTGCTGTATTTACAGCTATTTTTATACCAAACTTTATCATCAGTCTACACGCATTTTGTCTATGAGTAATGTTTTTGAAATTCGCGATAAATATTGCATGGTAGTAAAAAGTTAGCTTTCTCACGTAAAGTGATAAAGTATGTCTATAGTTTACTGGTTAATATAAAAGGGTGTCGAAGGTCTCAGGGATCAATCACACTTCTGTTCTTCGTTAAACAGGAAGAAAAGTACAAAACACCATGAACACATTCACTATTATATTGCTCTGCATTCAAGCTTGTCTGGTACATGTAAGTAAATGTTATTGCTGAGATGTTTTATTTTATTTTCATAAGCTGAGTCTATTGAATCAATCAATCCATAATGGGAGAATGGTATGGGTGGCCACACTACATGGCCTACCCTTATAATGAGGGTAGTGACCCCCACTCCTGGATTCTAATTATGTTTTCATGCATCAAGCAGAGTAGAGTCACTTTCACAAATATAAAAAAATAGTATAAATTTGAATTACCGTTTTTACAGAACGTATTCAGCCAATGCATTCACGGGACTGGGGCTATCAATAATGCTGGTTTAGGACTATCGATTGCACCTTCTGCTTTCACTTCAAGGCATGGTTGTGGAGGTAACTCTGTTATCGGTCTCGGAGGTGCTGGCCTTTTTGGTAACGCTGGCGATCTTGGATATGGAGGTGCATTAGCAGGTGCTTACGGTGGCGTAGGTGAGGGTAACGTAGCGGTCGTTGGAGAGCTGCCCGTTGCTGGTAACACCGCTGTTACTGGTCAAGTGCCTATTTTGGGTGCTGTGAGCTTCGGAGGTAATGTGGGCGCTGCTGGTTGCGTTTCCATCCATGGCAAATGTGCTTGTGGATGTGGTTATTGAAAAAAGTGCTTGCTTAAGTAAAGCATGCAAAAATATAGCATTGTCAAGTACATTTTTTATTTGCTTTTCCTTTATAACCTATCGAATAGGCCTCTCCCTTAAATTAAACAATCACATCATTTCAACACACTTTAGCAGTTCACTGCTAGTCGTATATTTCTCTTTAAAAATGAGGTTTTGACATATTTTATCAAGCATATTTTTCTATCGATCATCATCAATCATCAACAGCCTTTAATAGTTCACCTCTCCTTTGAAAGCAGGTTTTGGCCTACTATACCACGCTGGCCAGACGGGTTGGTAAAGTGTTGGTTTCAAGCACCAAGTTTTCCTTCTCTTGGCAGTGATGTTAGCTGCTTATTTTGTTCCTTTAGTCGCCTCTTACGACACTCATGGAATGAATAGGGGTGGTGACACTTTGTACTCTTAATCCGTCACCACACGGACAATATTGCTATTGCTATCGATACTAAAATATAAAGCTGACTTAAGTGATTGTTTATTTGATTGGCTAAACCCACTAATGTAGGAAGTACTGGTTTGAACTGAATGGTCTTTTAAGATTGGAATTATCTGTTATCAAGGAAGACTATGTAACATATATTATATAGAATATACCTACTTAATTAAATATAATATATAAATCAATTTCATTTTCAAAATGAAAAATATTCGTATGACACACATTTTATTTTTAAATACATAAAAAACAATCTTTTCTGAAAAAGCTAGCTAAATAAGAATTCATTTCAAGCACTTGTACAACTCCTATTAGGTTCTTAACTCGTTTTGAGCGAATGAAAGCTGGTATTAAGTTTCATTTTATTTTATTCATTGGAACAAAAAACAGATACAACAGATTATATGTAAATACAAATGTGTACATAAAATTAATAACAATGTTACCAACACCATTCTACACAGATTAGCAACAAGAATAATACTCTTAATGTCATGTTACTTCTTAAATACTAAGTTTAAAATAATAATATTGTAATAATGAAAAAATAACAAACATTTAGATGAATTAGATGGTTAATGTCCAATTAACCAGCGTTGATAATTCTCAGTGAAAAAACGCAGATGTTCAACGGGTAGTTTTTAGGGTTCTGTAGCCAAAATGTAAAAAACGGAACCCTTATAGATTCGTCATGTCTGGCTGTCTGTCCGTCCGTATGTCACAGCCACTTTTTTCCCAAACTATAAGAGCTATATTGTTGGAACTTAGTCAGTAGATGTATTCTGTGAACCGCATTAATATTTTTAGACAAACATAGAAAAAAAAACAATCAATTTTGGTGGTCCCCATCCTTAGAACTGAAACTCAAAAATTTTTTTTTCATCAAATCCATACGTGTGGGGTATGGCACATGGTCTTCAAAAATTATAATATCATTTTTTTCTGAACTGAATAGTTTGCGCGAGAGACACTTCCAAAGTGGTAAAATTTGTGTCCCTCCACCCTGTAACTTCTAAAATAAGAGAATTATAAAACTAAAAAATATATATGATATATGAAAGAATAAAGTTCCGTAGTTACCAATTATGGCTTTGGTCGAGTCCAATAAATAAAATGTTACGTTTACTTACTATTTCATTATTTTTTCACAAAGATTTCAAAGTAAGCGTATTTTACAAGTTAATAAGCCTCTATAACTCCTTAACTAAAAAAGTTACGTAAGCCGTTAAAGTTTTTCTTTAAAGTTCGTTACATGAACTACCATCATGTTTTTACAGATTTTTCGAGCCAGCCGTTTAGCGTTTAGATGGAGGGGGTCGCCCTGTTTTGAGAAAAAAAAGCCCTTTACAGTTAAATAACTCTCAAACGGATACCCTAATCAAAAAATCGTCTCAGTAGCCCCTGAATGTTTTTAAGAGACTTATCAAATGATAACACGATAGGATAGACGCGAGAAAAAAATTCATCCCCACTTTACGTGTAGGGGAAATACCCCAAATAAAAATATAGCCGGTTCCAAAAATAACGGGTCAGTCACATAAACCAATAACGGGTCAGTCACATAAACCCGAATATCTCCCGAACTACGTATGCCATCCTAATGAAACGAAGACTGTTCAATTGAGAATTTAATTATACAGATAAAAAATAAAATAAAACTTAGTTACACCCACAATATTAATCTTAAATTAAAAAAAAACTAAAGTAGTCATATTTTTCTTAAGATTACATTTTTTTTGTGATTGTTTTTTTGCTGTTTTTCATCACTTTCTTCATTTAATACTTTGTATTGCCTCCACGTGATGAAGCCTCCAGTGATGAAAAACAGCAAAAAAACAATCATAAAAAAAATGTAATCTTAAGAAAAATATGACTACTTTAGTTTTTTTTTTCATAGTTTTCATTAGGATGGCATACGTAGTTCGGGAGATATTCGGGTTTATGTGACTGACCCGTTATTTTTGGAACCGAGTGTATTTTTCATAATTTGGATGTAACAGTTTTTCGATATAATAGAAACACATAATCATGCAAAATTTCACTTTTCAGCTGTAACCGTTTGGGCGGTAAGTCGAGGACGGACGGACGGACGGACGTCATGACGAATCTATAAGGGTTCCGAGTCATGCACTACGGAACCCTAAAAATCGGCCAAGTGTGTGTCAGATCACGCACAGAATTGGGTTTCGTAGGTATCCATAACGGCTTTCGTCGTGTCCAATAGATAAGTTAGAATTGTTAAGACGCGAGAAAAAAAATCATTCCCATTTATCGAGTTGGGGAGCAACGCCAAATAAATATATTTTCCGTAATTTTATAGTAGCACTTTGTTATTTGTAATACAGCCATTCTGGCTGTAAAGCGTGTCAAAGAAATAGACATAAAAATTTTCCTCTTTCTAATGCAGTCGGGTAAAAAACAACTGCGCGTCCATAAATTTCCCTAACTCAATAAATTAAAGAATGGTATTCTTATGCTCTTTAAAACCCTAGGGACAGTTGACTAGATTTACGCTTATCCTATAAAATCGATAGAAGAGGGAGAGGTCAATAGAAGAGATCCGGCTACAGTTTTCACTATAAAGTAAATGGACCTCACATAACATGCTCGATGGTCAGTGAGCTGCGACAACGTCATTGAATAAACAATAAAAATTATCAGTATTATCATCAACCGCCTTTAATATCCACTAATGGGTGAATTGTAAAAATATACTTAAATAAAATAAAGCTACTGAGATATACGCTTTTATTTCATTTCCAATAATTATTGTCTTCGCATACGAGATAACACGTAGCTTAAATTTAATACAATCCACAACCGCAATGTCTGCCAACAGCTTGTCCACAGTTAAAACCAGCAATCCCTGAATGTTCCAAAGTCGATCCACAGCCAACAACACCTGAGCCGATACCAGCTGATCCAAATCCAATGAGACCTGAGCCAATACCAGCTGATCCAAATCCATTAGCACTAGCTAAGTTACCAACTTCACCTGTAATGGCGGTGATTCCATTACCACATCCGTAATGGACGGCACCAGCACCTCCAGAAGGCAATACTCCATTTAAAGCTATAGTGCTTAAGAAGGGTAATTCACCAATAACATTCAGAGAACCTTCGTAAACGTTCTCAGATGCTACAGATATACCATTAGGAGCTATAAAGGTGCTACTGTGAATTGGAAAAGCTCCACCATTGGCGAGTGCAGCTTCAAGACCGGCAGCACCAAATCCAGCCCCAGCACCAATTCCAAGACCAAGTCCACTTCCTACAGCATAGCTATTACCGATGTGTGAACCACATGATGTAACACCAGCAGATGGGGTAATGAATCCACACGTGTGCTCTCTTCTAGATTGATAGCACTGACTCATTACAGCCTGAAAAATAATGTGAATTTACATTTAATTTCTACGGTTACATTTGAACAATCTCGCCCGAACGCATACGTATATACACTCGCATACACATTCACATACAATGTCCTCCACTCTCTCCCCACCACACACACTAAACACACATCCATAAATGTTGGTTAATTTTAATCTTATATTTAATTATTAGTTTTTGATTATTTCCTTGTTATGGATCTTTACAATCGCTTCATTTGTAATTTGCGCTAGACATTTCTTCTTTCTACTATACACAGTTTTTATTACTATTTATTATAAGGAAGGCGCTGAAAGCCGTCCCACAGTTTATACGAGTAAGGCTGACAACGTTTACAACATCAACTCAAAAACAATGTGATTATGTTTTTATCAAAACTTTGATATCAGTAAGAGTAAAAAATATGAAAAAGAAAGTTGAAGGAAAAAAAAGAATAGCAAGAACTTACGTGAGCAAAAAGCGCCTGAGCGCAGACGATTACGAAAGCTTTGGCAGACATTTTCAAGTGAACTAGTGAACAACTAGGACGAGAATGATATTTGCTGTATTTACAGCTAGTTTTATACCAAACTTTATCATCAGTCTACACGCATTTTGACTATGAGTAATGTTTTTGAAATTTGCGATAAATATTGCACGGTAGTAAAAAGTTGGCTTTCTCACGTAAAGTGATAAAGTGGATGTCTATAGTTAACTGGTTAATATAAAAGCATGTCAGAGGTATCACGGGTCAATCACTGTTCTTCGTTAAACAGGAAGAAAAGTACAAAACACAATGAACACATTCACTATTATATTGCTCTGCATTCAAGCTTGTCTGGTACATGTAAGTAAATGTTATTGTTATGATGTTTCATTTTATTTTACATAAGCTTAGTGCATTGAATCCATCAATCTATAATGTGAGAATGATCCAGCATTATCTGATCAAGCCGCCATGGTATGGGTGAACATGCTACATTGCCTACCCTTATAATGAGGATAGTGACCCCCACTCCTGGATTCTAATTATGCTTTCATGCATCAGGCAGAGTAGAGTCACTTTCGCAAATATAAAAAAAAAAAAAAATGTCAATTACCGTTTTTACAGAACGTATTCAGCCAATGCATTCACGGGACTGGAGCTATCAATAATGCTGGTTTAGCACTATCGGTTGCACCTTCTGCTTTCACATCAAGGCATGGTTGTGGAGGCAACTCTGTTATCGGTCTCGGAGGTGCTGGCCTTTTTGGTAACGCTGGCGAGCTTGGATATGGAGGTGCATTAGCAGGTGTTTACGGTGGTGTAGGTGAGGGTAACGTAGCGGTCGTTGGTGAACTGCCCGTTGCCGGTAACACCGCTGTTACTGGTCAAGTGCCTATTTTGGGTGCTGTGAGCTTCGGAGGTAATGTGGGCGCTGCTGGTTGCGTTTCCATCAATGGCCAATGTGCTTGTGGATGTGGTTATTGAAAAAAGTTACTTGCTTAAGTAAAGCATGCGAAAATATAGCATTGATACATCAAGTACATTTTTTCTTTAGTTTTCCTTTATGACCTATCGAATTGCCCTCTACCTTATAATAAGCAAATTTATTTTCACATCATTTCAACACATTTTAGCAGTTCACTGCTAGACGTAGATCTCTCTTATAGAAGGAAGTTTTGACATATTTTATCAAGTATGTTGTGTTAGCGATACCAAATTATAAAACTGACTTAAGTTATTGTTTATTTGATTGGCTGAACCCACTAATGTCAGGAAATACTGGTTTGAACTGAAATGGTATTTTAAGATTTGAAATAACTTGTATCGAGGAAGACTATGTTACACATATAACATAGGATATACCTACTCAATTAAATATAATAATATATAAATCAATATGATTTTCGAGGTCTATCAATAAGGAGACTGCAAAAAGACGTTGAAACGTGATAAAATAAAAAACGTTCGTAGGAAACACATTTTATTTATAGATAAAATAATTTGGCCAAGTGCGTGTCAGGCCACGCTCAGGATAGGGTTCCTCAGTCACCCATAATGGTACGTGGATTAGAAATCGTATCCAATGAATATTAAATTGTTATGTTTACATAATAAAGCGTTAATTTAGTATGACGTTTTCCAAGTAAGCGCATGATAGAATTTGTGTTGTAAAAGTGTTAAGCCTCTATAACTCCTGAACTAACAAAGTCATCTAATCCGTTATAGTCCTTTAAAGTTCACTATATGGACCACTATCACGAATTTTCCCAGATTTTTTGAGCCAGCCGTTTAGCTTTTAGACGGGACGGGACGTTTAGCTTTTAGGGGGGACGCCCTGTTTTTACAAAAAAGTGGCCTTTAAAGTGGAATTTCTCGCAAACGGATACCTAAATCAAGGGAAACCCTTACTACCTTAAGGGAAAAAAAGCGGCCAAGTGCGAGTCGGACTCGCCCCTGAAGGGTTCCGTATCAGCAAGTAACACCATATAAAGGTTCTTGTAGTTCGTTGTAACTTTCATCAATGTTTATAGACTAGTGTATTAATTGGATGAAAGGTAAATTGCGTGTTACGATTTATGACGAATAAAAAAAAAACTACTCACTAGATTTCGTTCAAACCAATTTTCGTTGGTAGTTTGCATGGTAATGTACAACATATTTTTTTTTAGATTTATCACTCTTATTTTAGAAGTTAGAGGGGGGGGGGGACACATTTTTCCACTTTGGAAGTGTCTCTCGCGCAAACTATTCAGTTTAGAAAAAAATGATATTAGAAACCTCAATATCATTTTTAAACACCTATCCATAGATACCCCACACGTATATGTTTGATGAAAAAAAAATAATTGAGTTACAGTTCCAAGTATGGGGACCCCCAAAATGTATTGCTTTTTTTCTATTTTTATGTAAAAATCTTAATGCGGTTCACTGAATACATCGACTGACCAAATTTCAACAGTATAGCTCTTATAGTTTCGGAAATAATTGGCTGTGACATACGGACAGACAGACAGACAGACAGACAGACTTGACGAATCTATAAGGGTTCCGTTTTTTGCCATTCGGCTACGGAACCCTAAAAATGGCTTATCTCGATTTCCGGCAAAACTACAAGTCATATGGAAAAAGTTCAATGCCAAACTTGTAGGTAATAAAAAGATCTACATCTTTTGCATTCACACTTTTTTCACATTACTCAAATTTTTATAATTTACAAATAAAATTATATTTACAAGAAAATTATTGAAAACTTACCATTTTATGTCCTGAATACACTATAATTTATATGATTTGAAATATCTATTTTTTCACCTCATTTTGACATAATACCGAAAAAAAACCCTAATTTTCAATCGAAAATTCGCCCGTCAAAATATCGTTTTCTTTTAAAAAATGGGGTGTTTTCTATTCGATGAAATCTCTACTTTCCGATATGAATATTTCCGTAGTTAATCTTCTCAGAAAATTAAAAAAAATTAAAAACTCGAATTCGTTTTTTTAAACGTTATTGAGATATTTATTAAAATTTACACTTTAATCACTTGAATAACTTAAGATTACATATTACAATGATAAACAAAAATATTGCAAATCGAAATATACTACTATAATTAACAAACAAATAAATAATAAACTTAACATTTAATAATACATCTACAATATTATGAGAAAGTTATAGAATCTTCTTTAAATTAAATGTATATATGCCTATTTATTACTATTTCAAGAAAATTTAATACCTGAGTGACCTACGAAAAATTTTTGGCCATTAAAAGGTTTTTCATAGAGAAGTGGGCTAGGCGGGTCTGGGCCATACTACATACTTGCTATTTTGTAGCAACTGTAAAACAGAGCAGTGTACGACATCTTTTATAAATCTACACGATTAAAGTGTATATTTTAATAATTTATCTCAATAACGATAAAAAAAATCGAATCGAGTTTTTTTATTTTGTGAATTTTCTGAGAAGATTAACTATGGAAATATCAAAAAAAAATTATACCATCGGAAAGTAGAGATTTCGTCGAATAGAAAACACCGATTTTTTTTGAAAGAAGTTGATATTTTGACGGGTGAATTTTCGATTAAAAACTAAGGTTTTTTTCGGTATTAAGTCAAAATGAGGTGAAAAAATAGATATTTCACCAAATTTCTTGTAAAAATAATTTTATTTGTAAATTATAAAAATAAAGAACCTAAAACTAGGTCTTTTGAATTTTTCACATAAAATTTGACGTTATGTGAAAAAAGTGTGAATGCAAAAGATGTAGATCTTCTTCTACCTACAACTTTGCCATTGAACTTTTTTCCATAGGACTTGTAGTTTTGGCGGAAATCGAGATAAGCCATATTTTCCCTTAAACCCCTCCACCTCTCCCCCTTCCCGACCTCAGATCGCCCGTAAATTAATTTTTGTAATATTCTCCTCCTTTTACAATGAGTTTCATCCTACTATAATTTATTTTGTTTCAAACATTATCGGCACTGGTCTAATTGGGGTATTATAGTTTTAGTGGACTTTTTAAAAATAACTACAACACCAGGAACATTCTTGTGTAGCGGAGGACTTTACAAACATACATGAAATGGATTTAAAGCATACCCAGCCTCAGATTAACAATTTGTCGTACACATAAAGTGTGGTACCATGTGAGGTTCGAACTCACAACACTTGGCGTTGTAGAATCGGCGTGGCGACCGCTTAAACCACTAGACCAACTATGAAGTCAAGTAATTGTAAGTACATTGTAGTTAAATGATGAACTTAGATGACTGCTTCGTAGAAATCAATGTTATCAATTAGCTTTTGCCCGTGGCTCTAACTGCCTGCATAACGGTTATCGCGTTGAAGATTGTTCTGTGTTCTTTTTCGAGAATCGAAAAGTATATCTATGCAAGATTTCATTGAATTACCTAAGCATAAAAAATCGTATCCAATAGTTTTCCAAGTGAGCACATTTTACAAGTTAAGCCTCTATAACTCCTGAACTAACAAAGCCATCTAATCCGTTAGTTAGTTAGTTAGTTTGTCTTCAAAGTTCATTAGATGGACCACCGTAAAGAATTTTTCCAGATTTTTTAGCCAGCCGTTTAGCTTTTAGAGGGGGGGGGGGGGGACGCGCTGTTTTAACAAAAAAGATCCCTTTAAATTGAAATATCTCGCAAACGGATACCTAAATCGTATTGGAAACCCTGTATTGTTTTTAAAAGACCTATCTAATGATACCCCACACGATGGGGTAGCCGCGAGAAAAAAAAAACATTCCCACTTTACGTGTAGGGGCGGTACCCCAAATTTTTTTTTTTTCATAATTATTATAAAATAGAATTCCGTAGGTAACGTAGTAACCCATACTTCTCTTTCAGCTTTCGTCGTGTCCAGTAGATAATTTAGGATTGTTAAGACACGAGAAAAAAAACATCCCCACTTTACGTGTTAGGGACCTACCTCAAACAAAAGTATTTTTTAGTTGAGGTATATAATTTTATTGTATAATTTTATTGCAGCAGTTTGTTGATTGTAGCACAGCCGTTCTAGCTGTAGGGCGTGTCAAAGAAATAGACATACATACAAACATACGCTCGAAAAATATTCCCCTTTTTCTAACGCCCGACTGGTAAAAAGCAATTTCATCAAAAAAGTCAATTCCATAAATTTCCCTAACTCAACAAATTTATGTATTTTAATTTTCATACTTATTTAACCTCAAGGGACTGTTGACTAGATTTACGCTTATCCTATTTCAATCGAAGACATTCAATAGAAGAAGGAGAGGTCAAAAGAAGAGATCCGGCTACAGCTTTTATTATGAAGTAAATGGCCCCCCATAGCATACTCGATGGTCAGTGAACTGCGATAACGTCATTGAATAAATATTATAAATTATCAATATTATTATCATCTGCCTTTATCAGTCCACTGATGGGTGAATTGTTAAAATTAATCGTTAAATAAAAATAAGATACTGAGAAGTGCGCTTTTATTTCATTTCTCATATTATTGTGCTCACATTTGAGATGACAAGTGGCTTAAATTCAATACAATCCACAACCGCAATGTCTACCAACAGCTTGTCCACAGTTGAAACCAGCAATTCCTGAATTTCCCAATGTCGATCCATAGCCAACAACACCGGAACCAATTCCAGCTGATCCAATTCCAATGACACCCGACCCAATACCAGCTGAATTACCAACTTCACTTGTAATAGCGGTAATTCCATTACCACATCCATAATGGACGGTACCAATACCACCAGAAGGCAATACTCCATCGAAAGCTACAGTGCTTAAGAAGGGAAGTTCACCAACAACATTCAAAGAACCTTCGTAAACGTTCTCAGATGCTACAGATATACCATTGGGAGCTATTGGGGTACTACTGTGAATTGGAAAACCTCCACCATTGGCGAGTGCAGCCTCAAGACCAGCAGCACCAAATCCAGCCCCAGCGCCAATAGCATAGCCATTTCCGATGTGTGAACCACATGATGAAACACCAACTGATGGACTGATGAATCCACACGTATGCTCTCCTCTAGATTGACAGCACTGACTGATTACAGCCTGAAAAGTAATGTATTATTTTTGGATATATTTATCTTACATTTTAGTTCGATTAAAAAATGTATAACAGCACAGTAAGAATATGAAACAGAACGTAGAAAGTAAAAAAAAAAAGCAAAAGCTTACGTGAGCAAAAAGCGCCTGAGCGCAGACGATTACAATAGCTTTGGCAGACATTTCCAAGTTTACTAGTGAACAGCTGGAATGAGAATAATATTTGCTGCATTCACAGCAATTTTTATACCAAACCTTATCATCAGCCTACACGCATTTTGTCTATGAGTAATGTTTTTGAAATTTGCGATAATTATTGCATTTTAATAGCAAAACTGTCTTTCTCACGTAAAGTGATAACTTCAATATCAATAGTGTATTGTTTTGTATAAAAGGGTGTCAAAAGTTTTATTGACGTACTCACATTTCAGTTTTCCATTAAACAGGAGGAAAAGTACAAAGCACTATGAACACATTCACTGTTCTATTGCTCTGCATTCAAGCTTGTCTCTAACAAGTAAGTAAATAATTTATAATAGTTATTGTTTAGATCCCCTGATAGTTTTAGATTAGAAATAAAGTCCCGCGATGTCTCCCGCGGTTGTTTTTGTAATTCGCGGGCAACAACAAGGGGCAAAACTAATCTAAAAATAGTAGCCTATATTACTTCTCATGTCATCAGCTATCTGCCCGTTAAAGTCCCATCAAAATCGGTACATCCATTTCAGAGATTACCCAGAACAAAGAGACAGCCAGACAAAAGTTTTAAATGTACGAAGTTTTCGGCGAGTGGCTGACTGACATATGCGAGTGGTGCGAAGGCGCTCGTTGAGCTTGTATGAATCGATGTTCATTCCGGCAGGAGACTCCACGTTAAGACTTTATCGCCGTGGAGGCTCTCCTGAAGATCATACTCGAGTGGGCAGTGCGACAGCACGAGACCCTTACCAATCGACTCACACGAAGGTCAGTGCGGGCAGGCGCTTGTACAGTCCAGACGACGTACTCCCTCCTCCTACTTCAGGCGCAAAGGGATCACACCGTGTAGTTTTAGTCTTTCAGTCCGTCAGAATACGATGCAAGGCACGGCGGGGTGACGGCCCGAGGGAGCTTCACACGTAAAAAATAAAATTACAAAAAATATACAATGTGCCAAGTGTTGTGGGTTCAAATCCCACAGTAAACATGACTTTTTGTGATACATAAATTATTGTTATCGGACACAAAAACACAAAGAACACCCACAATATTCTTTGTGTCCAAGAAAGTAAGTTGGAAATATGAACAATTCAGTCTCTATCTTAGCAGCCACCGAATAAACATAAAGTTGAATAGTATACCTATTCAACTTTATGTTTATTCGGCAAGCACTACGGAGAGAAAACATTAGGGTCATAAGTAAACCTGTAACGAGTCGGCGAAACTAAGGTTCTAGTTCAAGGTTCAATCAGAGCTACGCTGATTTCAGGATTAATGGGTTGACTCGACCTACCCTCGCACACAAGACCATCATAATAATGACAGCATTCTTGTTGTCGCATTTCGTTGGTGAGTTTGAGACCGATGCAGAAACATCTGACTGGGCCGGCATAGTAATGATCACCATGCTTACCTATCCTTACATTGAGAATGTTGACCCCTACTCCTGGATTCTACTCATACTTTCCAACGGGCAAAGTAGAGTCACTTTGGATGGTTAAATTGTAATGTTAAAATAATTGTAGTCTAGATTTCAATAAGTTGTTCCATTTTTACAGAACGTATTCAGCCAATGCATTCACGGGACTGGGGCTATCAATAATGCTGGTTTAGGACTACCGATTGCACCTTCTGCTTTCACTTCAAGGCATGGTTGTGGAGGTAGCTCTGTTATCGGTCTCGGAGGTGCTGACCTTTTTGGTAACGCTGGCGATCTTGGATATGGAGGTGCATTAGCGGGTGTTTACGGTGGTGTAGGAGAAGGTAACGTAGCAGTCGTTGGAGAACTGCCCGTTGCCGGTAACACCGCTGTTACTGGTCAAGTGCCTATTTTGGGTGCTGTGAGCTTCGGAGGTAATGTGGGCGCTGCTGGTTGCGTTTCCATCAATGGCAAATGTGCTTGTGGATGTGGTTATTGAAAAAAGTGGTTGCTCAAGTAAAGCATGCAAAAATATAGCATTGATAATATTAAGTACATTTTTCTTTGCTTTTCCTTTATGACCTATCGAATAGTCCTCTACCTTAAATTATGCAATGTTATTTTTACATCATTTCAACACACTTTAGCAGTTCACTGGTAGTCGAATATTTCTCTTTAAAGGAGGTTTTGATATATTCTATCAAATATGTTGTGTTATCGATACTAAAATATTATGCTTACTAAAGTGATTGTTTCTTTGAGTGGCTGAACCCACTAATATCAGGAAATTTCATTTTAAATTGGAATTATGTTGTATCGAAAAAGAAAGTAACACATATTCTATAGAATATACCTACTCAATTTAATTTAATTATAGATATAAAACGATACGACTTTTAAGGGTTATCGATAAGTAGATAGTATAAGAATACTAAGTAGAAAACAGTATCTGAGATACTAACAAATTTTGCGCAGATCAGCTGATTTGCAATGGCCATTAAATATTTTTAAACGCGATAAAATGAAAAATATTGGTTGAAAACACATTTAACTTGTAAATAAAATAAACAAAGCTGAAATAAGTTGTTGGAAGAGCCATGCTCCTGCTCACAAAAGCTAGTTATATAAGAATTCACTTCAACCACATGTACAACTCATATTGATCTACGTTGAGCTAATGGCAGCTGGTATAAAGTTTTATTTTATTTATTGGAACAAAACAGATTAATGTTAGATTATAAGTAAATATAAATGTGTACATCTAATTCATAAAAATATTATCTTCACAGATTAACAACAAGAATGTAGGTAATGCTACTTCTTAAATGCTAAGTGTAATACAATAATACTGAAATAATTTAAAAATAACAAACATTTATAGATCAATTGGATAGTTAATTCAAAATTAATCAACTTTGATAATTCTCACTGAAAAAAAGGCAGAAGTTCAATAAGTCGTTTTTAAAGTGATAGTTTATAGATCGATTAGAAACATCGAGAGTATAAAAATGTGTACTGTCCATCCACAATGCGAAGAAGGGGTGCATTTTGACCCAGAATTAAGGTCAAACTTAGTGTGTTTCTATTCATTCGATGATAATCATCGAAAGCATAACTCATCAACGGTTTTCTGTGAGAAAGTGGAAACTCTGGTTGATCTATTCTCTAGTCCAGTTTTAATAACTGGACTAGATCACACAGGCCGATAAAAAAAGTATAACTTGCAAAAGTGTTCATGTAACCTAATTGCAGAATAAATGATTTGATTTCATTAATGTTAGGTTTGTCTTCTATGAGAAGAAAGTACCGCCCTAGTCAAGTCAGGCCGTTCATGCTGAAATCAAACACATTGAAAATCGTTTAAACAAGCGCTTTTTGGCTATAAGATAAATCAATCAATCATGTTCCTAGCCTTCGTTATTCCCAAGATTATATGAGGTCGGCGGCTAGTCCAAATGGTTTTACTTGTTTCTTTCTTGTACTTTAAGTTGCAAAAATAGTTCAACGCTCCCAGGAAATATTTAAATGTTATTGACCATGAAAGTTCACAACAATATATAAATAAAATTTGACTGATTAATGCATTGTTTTGTTGGCTTACCAAACACTTTATGGTGCCGCATGCAGTAAACAAATGTAGTTTATTTTGATAACAACAGATTAAACAGTCGAGTTGGTTGTTTCTATATATGTATATATTTTTTTGCTCGTCAACAATTTTTAACACTGAGCAGGTACAATATTAAAAACCGTTTATAGGAATCTTAGTCTTGTGTAACAATTACTTCCAGATAAGATACAGTGGACAATAGATAAGAAAATAAACTTCTTTTGAAGTCGTCTTAACCCTCGGTCACTCGCGCGGTTTTTAGCCTCGTGAGCACTCGCGGGGTGCTGTAGCCACCCCACACACTCAATGTACATTTTTATATATATAATATCAGTTAATGGAAATATAACATAATTTTATTATTTAGTGTTGTATGACGTATGTAAATTAAAAACGTAAATTTAATAATCTACTTTATTACTATTGTAAAAAACATTATAGTAATCAGTCTTTTCAGTAACAACATTGAGATCTTTCCTCAAAGAACCAGAAAAAAATAAATCTTCGTAGTTTTTAACATAAAATTTCTCCTTGAAAATCATAAATATAGGGATTAATTAACAAAATTAATAAAAAAAAACTTATTTTTCGTAACAAGAACTGCAAATTAACTTCATGTGTTTTGGACCCATGGTTTATTTGCAAAAATTGCAGTGACTCAATGTTTAGAGAGCGGACAAACTATACAGCGCTACTTTTTTGTTGGTCCCATTCCTTCGGTGCTTGATCCAGAAGCATTCAACATCCTCTTGAGTGCTTTGGGTAACCCTAGTTGTAAAGATCTTTTTTCAAGGTGACCTTGAAGCATGCTCAAACCCAATGATTAGAAAAATTCAGGTCTTTTCATGTTAGGTTGCGATCGCGTTATATTCCAATTGTAGATAATTGAAATTGCGGCTTCTAATTGAAGTACGACCCTTGACTTTGTGCTACTTAGTAACTTTATCTTTTCCGATGTAATCCCGTTGACGATCCTCGGTTTTAGCCTCTTCTACTTCTGACTTTTCAACCCATGAAGCATCCTGTTTTGACAAAGAATCATGATCAGATTCCTGAACAAAATCTTCATCCATGCTGACACCAGTTTCCACTGCAACATTGTCTTCGTTATCCTTTTATTTCTTCTAACAAACCTGCCAATCTCGCTTGCTCTTGTTCCCAACTCATCTGAAAACAAAATGAAAAAAAAGTTACTAAATTTGAAAAAAAGCATTAAATGTATGCTTCGAAAAACACCACTATTTATACCATAGTAAGTAAGGGTACAATTAAATAATTTACTCTAACAAAATAATTGAAAACACGTACCTTGCTGTAAAATAACCTCCGTAAAAGTATAACACGAGCGCTCGCGGGGTGACGTGACCACCCCATACAAAGTTTAACACGTCCTTACGTTGCAAGCGCTGGCACAAAACTACCCCTCTCGCCCCTTGTCGACTGTTTTAAAGGTCACTTGAAGGTACTGAGACGCGCGGATGTGTAACTAGAGAAATTATTATTCATTTTTACATTCAAAAATGCGCGGGGTGCTGATAGCACCCCGCGCGAGTGACGGCGGGTTAAAATAAGTGAGTCTTGATTCGGATGAATGACAACTAACTATCGAACAAGACGCCAAAATCCCTGATTTCATCCACCCTTTGGATTGTATTCGATCCAATGTGATATTTATTTGGTAGTTGATAACGTTTTCTAGAAAGTTTTGGGTACACACAACACTTTTTGATATTCAAACTCATATTGTTATTCGTGCACCAATTCACTAGTGAATCCAAATCCCTTGAAGTAGCATTACATACTCCTCAGTTTTAACCACTTGACAAAACTCAAGATCATAATTATTTTATTTCTGCCTTTTTACTTTTATAAATCGACAATTTTTTTACCATTAATTTGAAGAGTTCAAATATCGTAGTCATCCGGATATATTCGGATACTTTTTAACCACTTAAGTTAAAACGGTAATATAAATGTATTATGATCTATAAATATTTTAAAATGGTAATTTTAAGATCTTTTATCTGATACCCATCTTGCAAAGGGTAAGAAAAAAATTATTCGCCCCTTATTTTCATTTGCGGGTGTCATTTCAAAAATTTATAAAGCCTAATTCAGTACTACGATTCTAGCGAATCCAACGATATCTCATATGTGATAAAATATGTTCAGCCATTTGGGCTGTAGGGCGTGTCAAAGAAATAGACATACATACAAACATACGCTAGAAAAACATTACCCTCTTTCAGACGCAGTGGCGTAAAAAGCAACTGCGCGTCCATAAATTTCCCTAACTCAACAAATAGGATGGTATTTTTATGCCCGTTAAACCTGCAGGGACTGTTGACTAGATTTACGCTTATCCTACGCAATCCTTGATCCTCGAATCAATAGAAGAGATTCAATAGAAGAGAGAGAGGTCAATAGAAGAGATCCGGCTACAGTGTTTACTGTGAAGTAAAGGGACCTCCCATAACATGCTCAATGGTCAGTGAACTGCGACAACGTCATTGAATAAACAATAAAAATTATCAGTATTATCATCTGCCTTTAATAGTCCACTAATGGGTGAAATGTAAAAATTATTCATTAATTAAAAATAAGCTACTGAGATATACGCTTTTATTTAATAATCATTGTTTTCACACACGAGACAACACGTAGCTTAAATTTAATACAATCCACAACCGCAATGTCTGCCAACAGCTTGTCCACAGTTAAAACCAGCAATTCCTGAATGTCCCAAAGTCGATCCATAGCCAACAACACCAGAGCCAATACCAGCTGATCCAAATCCAATGACACCTGAGCCAATATCAGCAGATCCAAATCCGTTAGCACCAGCAAAGTTACCAACTTCACCTGTAATGGCGGTGATTCCATTACCACATCCGTAATGGACGGCACCAGCCCCCCCAGAAGGCAATACTCCATCGAAAGCTATAGTGCTTAAGAAGGGTAGTTCACCAATAACATTCAGAGAACCTTCGTAAACGTTCTCAGATGCTACAGATATACCATTAGGAGCTATTGAGGTGCTACTATGAATTGGAAAACCTCCACCATTGGCGAGTGCAGCCTCAAGACCTGCAGCACCAAATCCAGCCCCAGCGCCAATTCCAAGACCAAGTCCACTTCCTACAGCATAGCCATTTCCTATGTGTGAACCACATGATGAAACACCAACAGATGGAGTGATGAATCCACACATATGGTCTCCTCTAGATTGATAGCACTGACTGATTACAGCCTGAAAAGTAATGTATTATTTTTAGATATATTTATCTTACATTTTAGTTGATTTAAAATTAACAACAGCATATTATGAATATGAAACAGAACGTAGAAAGTGAAATAAAATAAAAGCAAAAGCTTACGTGAGCAAAAAGCGCTTGAGCGCAGACGATTACGATAGCTTTGGCAGACATTTCCAAGTTTACTAGTGAACAACTGAAATGAGAATGATATTTCTTGCATTTACAGCAATTTTTATACTAAATTTTACCGTCAGCCTAGACGCATTTTGTCTATGAGTAATGTTTTTGAAATTTGCGATAATTATTGCATTTTAATAGCAAAACTGTCTTTCTCACGTAAAGTGATAACGGCAATATCAATAGTGTATTGTTTTGTATAAAAGGGTGTCAAAACTGTTTACTGACTTACTCATATTTCAGTTTTCCATAAAACAGCAAGAAAAGTACAAAGCACTATGAACACATTCACTATTTTATTGCTCTGCATTCAAGCTTGTCTGTTACAAGTAAGTAAATAAAAATAATAATAGTATTTTTTTTAGATCCCCTGATAGGTTTAGATTAGAGATAGAGTCCCGCGGTATCACTCGCGGTTGTTATTATGAATCGCGGGCAACACCAAGGGTTAAAGCTAATTACTCTTTATATCAGCTGCCAGTTAAAGTCCCGTCAAAATCGGTCCATCCATTTCAGAGATTACCCAGAACAAACAGACAGCCAGACAAATGTTTAAGGAGCCTCTAAGGTTCGATGTTCATGCCGGCAAGAGACTCCACGTTCATACTTCACCGCCGTGAAGGCTCTTCTGCCGGTCATACTCGAGTGGGTAGAGCGACAGCAAAAGACCCTTTCCGATCGACTGACGCAGGCCCTTTCCGGGCACGGTTACTTCGGGAAGTTCCTGCACTAGGTCGCTAGGAGTGAACTGAGTGTGCGACTGCAGTGAAGACTGAGCCCAGCACACGCTGGCGGTATGACCCGCATGGGCGACGCAGCGTCGTGTCCTCACTGCAGTCATCGGAGGAAAGGAGGCCGTTATGCGTAAGACGGCCAGTGGCAACAGTCGTTTTACCACCGTCACCACTTTCTGCGAAGACATAGTTTCAAAGAAGGAGGCCGCGGACAAGGCTCGGGAGGACGACCTCCACTCGGACTCGATCGATCGATCGAACCGGGTAGCGAAGGTGACCGCACATCTGCGCCTCATGCCGCCTTAAGTGTGGCCGCGGATCGACGGGACGGGTTTTCCCCTTAATCCGCTTGAGTGGCCAGCCGTGAGGAGGCAACGTCCACGTGCGTCTGACGTCACCTAATTAGAGAGTTTTGACGAAGACGAAGAAGCGTGAGTGTTGGCAGACGCTTAGAGAGGTCCAGACGACGTACTCTCTCCTGTGGGTTCAAATCCCACAGTAAACATGACTTTTTGTGATGCACAAATTATTGTTCTCGGACACAAAAAACACCCACACTGTTCTTTGTGTCCATTTAGGAAGTTGGAAATATGAACAATTCAGTTTCTATCTTAGCAAAGCTTGCAAATAAACATAGAGTTGAATAGGCATAGTAAGCAACACGGAGTGAAAACATTAGGGTCATACGTAAGATTCCAGTTCAAGTCCAGCCACGATGATTTAAACACATTAGTGCTGTGTGTAGTGTATCTTGTCTCTGATTGGACCTAGGTAGGCCGGGTGAACCCATTAGGGTTGACCCGGCCTACCCTCATACACAAGACCATCCTAATAACGACAGCATTCTTGTTGTCGCATTTCGTAGGTGAGTATGAGACCGATGCAGAAACACCTGACTAGGCCATGGTAGATTGGATGGCGTAGATAGTAATGTTAAAATAATTGTAGTCTAGATTTCAATATGGTTTACCATTTTTACAGAATGTATTCAGCCAATGCATTCACGGGACTGGAGCTATCAATAATGCTGGTTTAGGACTGTCGATTGCACCTTCTGCTTTCACTTCAAGGCACGGTTGTGGAGGTAACTCTGTTATCGGTCTCGGAGGTGCTGACCTTTTCGGTAACGCTGGCGATCTTGGATATGGAGGTGCGTTTGCGAGTGTTTACGGTGGTGTAGGTGAGGGTAACGTAGCAGTCGTTGGTGAGCTACCTGTTGCCGGTAACACCGCTGTTACTGGTCAAGTGCCTATTTTGGGTGCTGTGAGCTTCGGAGGTAATGTGGGCGCTGCTGGTTGCGTTTCCATCAATGGCAAATGTGCTTGTGGATGTGGTTATTGAAAAAAGTGTTTGCTTAATTAAGTTATGGAAAATATATCATTGATTACTTCAAGTATATCCTTTTGGTTTCATAAATATCTTTTAAAACATACCGAATAAAATGATACTAATAATAATATTTTATTAGCAGTCCAGTTTTACAGTATCACAATTTCAGTGAAATCTGCACTAGTCATAGCCTGTCCGCAACTTTCAAACAAATATGATTTTAGCAAGACTATATTTTTATAACATAAGATTATATGAAAACATGCATAAGGGCCACAGCACACTATAACTCGAAACATGACACCGTTCCCCCGCGTGATACCCCTCTGTCATCCTGCGAGTAGCGTTAGCATCACTATTACCGTTGCAAAAATCTTTCTTTAATAATTTTAGTTTATTAGGTATTACATAATGTCAGATAAATCACTCCACGAATTTATTTTATAAATATATCATTAGATTGTCTGGATAACCCAATTGTTTTAAGAAAGACACACGAAGAAAACCCAGCAGGACGACTATGAGACGCAATAGTTTAAAATAAAGAATATCCATATACATATGATTTTCAGAGACTACGATTAAAAGGCTTATCATGACGATTTTAAATTGTATTTTATAACCATATTTCAGTTCCTAATTTCATTTAAAATGATATTAGGTATTACCTAATATTATTTAAATCACTGCACGAAGAATGCATTGGGGTAAATAATGAATGAGGCCTGCTTCGTATTGGTATGTATATGTATTTTCTTAACTTAGGTAGTAACGTAACACTTAAGATAAAGTAGTATGTTATGAGAAACTAATTGAAGCAAAATAAAAAACTGAAATTAAAAAAAACTAGAATAAATTATATTTTTCTTGCACTCAGTACTTTAAACGACTGACATTTGAGTCAGGTGCCATCTTAGGTCGCACGAGTTATAGCTACTTTTAGCATTTTAGCATCGACGATCGGCAGTTTTGCGACTGAATCGATGCTGCATTGCGTTTTAGCGACTTTCTGCGTTCGATAGCGGTATCAAAATCACGCGTCATGCTGCATCATTCGCGACTTTCTACGTTCGAACGCGATATCGGTGACGTATGTGTGAGTACTGTGTACATGTGAATGTATTGTGTGATAACGTTGAGAGGTATGTGACTGTTGTAGATTTCTTCTTTTGGAAACTATTCGCCATAGTTGCTCCATTTGGTGGTAGTTCAGGTCACTGATATTTTTGTTAATCTCAGTCTGGGCTTCACGGGTTGTGTAATGTTTCAAGTTTTTTCTGATCATCATCATCAGCCTATCTCAGTCCACTGCTGGACATAGGCCTCTTCCATTGCACACCACTTTGATCGATTTTGGGCTTCTCGATCGTTTGGATAAATAAATAAATATTTCGACATCTAACACACAATGTCATCTAGTCCCAAACCAAGCAGAGGTTGTATTATGGGTACTAAACAACTGCTATATATACATAAACATACTTTTTTCTAAATACATAAATATTATACATAGAACACACCCAAACTCACTCCGAAACAAATATTTGTATATTTATAACCTCCACCTACCGTAGTAAATCTCTACACACCCCAACGGTTGGCTGGTAGAGAATGCCACAGACATTAAGTTCGCAGATGTACACAAGTGCATGAAGATACAATAAATAAAAAAATTGTGGACCACACAAATATTTGGTCCGACCTGGGTATCGAACCCAAGACCTCTTGATCAGTGAGTCCAAAACCATCTTATGAGCCGAAATAACTACGTAAATACTATGTAGAACCCCCGTATGCTCAAAAGAATCGCCTCTCAATAAAGGTCTGTTGAATTATCGCCCATATTTCATAATACAATGTCATATTTTCCATACTAAAATATAAAGCTGAAGAGGTTCTTTCTTACGTTGACTAATTTCCAGAAGTTTTAGGAACGCCTAATTAGAACTGAAATAACCTTTAAGTATTGGAATTTTCTTGTATCGAAGAAGACCATACAATACATTAACACATTAAAACAAAAAACTTTGTACCCCTTTTAACAAAAATGAGCAGTACACACCTATAGTGTATGTGTAGGATAAGTGCAGGAAGCTATTATTTGTGTTAAATATATGCAAATAAAACATCACACAAAAACACTCATACAACAATATTGCTGATAAAAGAGAGATAAAAAAGAAAGAAGAGTTTTTGTCTAATTAAATAAATGCATATCTCAATAAGACAGTGTAGGTCATTAAGCTTCACTCTCTGCATTCATAATAAGTATGGTGACAACTAGTCGTAGATTCCACTCATGCTTCCTAACAGACAGAGCAGGGTTACTTTGTAATGCATATAAATGTAAAAAAAGTGTTGCTCATTAAAAGAAAAAGAATAAAATAAATCCATAAAAACATTTATTAAACTAAATAACAAAGTAAACACTTAGTATACCAAACCACCACGACCCCCACATCCACGAGAGGGGAATCTATTTCCAAGACCAACACCTGAATTAGGGACAAAACGGTTTGCAGGAGAAAGTGGCAAAATAGGTGTTAAGGCAGCAGTTGAAGGAGCTACAGCATCTGCAATCGTTGTTATAGCTGCCTCAGGTACAAAAGCAGCAGCCTCAGTTGTCATAGCAGTGACTCCATCACCGCATGCATGATTAATAGCTCCTGCACCAGCAGATGGCACATCACCTTCAACAGCTGTGGTTCCCACGAACGGCAATTCACCCGCCACGGCTAAAGGACCTTCAAAGGCATTGTCAGATACTACGGAGATACCCGTAGGAGGAATCGCTGAACTACTTGTGACAGCTAGGGCACCGCCAGTAGTAGGTGTGATTTCCAAGGCAGAAGTAACTGCTGGGTAAACTCCTTCAATTGCTGCAAGTCCTCTTCCTGCTAGCCCATCGTATGAGATTGCAGAAGCTGCTAGTCCGTCTTGTACTAGGCCAGTACCTAGTCTAGAATAAGAAGCGCCCAATCCAGGAACACCAAAGGCGGCACGATTGATACACTGGCCGAAAGTTCCCTGTAAAAATAATAGAATTTTTTTTCACAATTCTGTATATACCTTAGGCTTAGGATGGTACCAATGTGTAATGTATAGAAATGAACTAAGTCTATAGCACAGAAAACTAATAACTATGTAAAGAAGTTTATAGGCTAAAAGTAAATTAAAATAATATACGAATAGTACAAGTATGGATGAGTGAACGAGGTAAACTATATATATATTGAACACTCTCCAAATATCATTTGAAAAAGAGTAAATAAAAGAAAAAATATTTTAGAAAGTTTGAAATTTACCTGAACTAAGGCACAGAGAAGAAAAGCGAATTTCATAGATGAAGAAGGCATGTTGCTCTCTCTAAGTTGTTGGTTTGTTGTTGGTAAAACGATAATGACATTCAAAATCAACCGTTCCTTTTATACTCGATATAATCGAAGTTGCGTAAGCTTTTTCAAAACTTATTGTAATCGTTTTGTAAAATAATCAGTTTCAATATTATTTCAATATAATCATATCGTATTCGATAATAATATTTCATTATTGCTGTATCAGGTGAGTGATTCATATCTTGTAATAGTTGCAGTATACATATTATTTAATATACCTAAGACTAATTATAATGGTATGGTTCAATAGTAAAGTTTAGTTTTTAGTGAAACGGAAAAACTGTTTCCAATCATGTATACTTTTACAGTTGTATTGCTATGTTTCCCAGCTTGTTTAGTCAGGTAAAAATATTAACTGTTTTGAAATGATGAATGAAATCATTTAGGACAAAAATATTTTTTTGTAGTTTGTAAAATAACTATATTATAAAGTGCTCTGTTATTTTAAACACATAGATTCCAATAACTTTTAGCGTACAGATACATCTAGAATATTCATTAAATATTTTCCAAATGATAAATGATGATAAATGATATTTATTTCTGTAAGTAAATCTTTGGAGACATTTTTACAAGTCGGACTTATAGCTAGAAGTCGCCGGCATTTCCTACGACTCAGTCTGGGAAGAAACGCCGAAACAAACCACAGAGGTGTCTTTGTTTTTTTTAAGTCCGTGTACAACATTAACGAGAACTATGTGAGTGCAGTATAGGGTCTGGGTTGGCCTTTTGAAGAAATGACCATAGTTTTGAGTCGACCTGTCCATACGGACGGCATACGGGCCCCAGCCATCATCCTCCTAGCCATTATTCCCAAGTTTATTTGGGGTCGGCTACTAGTTCAACCGGTTTTACCTGAATTTCAGTTTTTCCACGGAGCGACTGGCATCGGACCTCCGCAACCCTAAGGGAGAACTGAAATTTGAAGATTGAACTAGTTGTCAGTATATTTGAGGGCACTGACTTCCCAATAACGATTGCCATAGATGTTCATGACAACCGGGACGGACGGCTTTACGTGCTCTCCGAGGCACGGGCGTGAATCACGGGCCCCAGCCATCGTGTATCCAAAATGATTAAAACGCTTTTCAAACATTCATAAAATATTCAATATTATTTTCTAATTCCTCAGAACGTATGCAGTCAATGCCTTGGCAGCTTGGCTACCTATGGTCCTGCTGCCAATCTTGCAACTGGTTCTTACTGATACCGCGCTGGAATCGAACTTGCTTACTCTGCGGCTGGTATGACTAATGCTTACCCAGTACCTGCGCTAGGCCCTTATGGAGGAACAGGTGAAGGTAACGTTGGAGTCGCTGAAGAACTCCCAGTGGCTGGGACCACAGCACTTGCCGGGCAGGTACCAATCATGGGTGCTGTGAGCTTTGGTGGTTCTATTCCAGCTGTTGGTGATGTGTCTATTAATGGTAACTGCGCTTGTGGGTGTGGCGCTGGTACACCATATATGTCTTAAATAATTTATAGGTTTAAATGAATAAAATCTGTTTCTCATTAGTCTGTTATTTCATTTTTAAATATTTCTTCAAGAACATCAATTCGCATTTGTTTGTACCCATGGTCGTTGGAGCCCTAATGTGCTGAAAATAGGGACCGTGATTAGGAAATCTGTGAAACTATTCAAACTATTACATCTCTTATTACTCTACCTTTTTCTTCTTACCCTTATTCCCATTATTATTTGGGGTCGGCTACTGGTTCAACCAGTTTTACTTGAATATCAGTTTTTCCACGAAGAGACGTGCATCGAACTTCCGTAACCCTAAGGGAGAACTGAAATTCGAACTGAAATATGAACTAGTTGTCAGTAAATTTGAGGGCACTGACTTCCCAATAAAGATTGCCGTTAATGCTTATGACGACCTACGGACAACGGGCGTGAATAATCACCGCCAAACTTCCAAGTTCTCAATTCTCTTAATACTATTAGATGTCAATTTTTGCTTCAGATTTTAATGATAGTAATTAGTAAATATACTATCCATCAATCATCATCATTCATTCAAGGCCAATAACAGTCCACTGCTGCGTAAAGTCCTCTACTTTGGAGGGTTTAAAATATACCAATCAAAATTTAAATAAAATTACAAATCGGTTCATAAATGAGTTGTACAGCAATAAAAATTGCAAATACCATCAAACTGAGAAACTATTTATGTCTTGGAGTCATTAAAATGCCTGATAAATAAAGTATATATGGTTCTGTATGCACTATGACTACAACATATGTATATTACACCACATTAAATACATAAATATTCTAAAATGTATGATTAGGTTGGTATAGGAAATCCCCTCCCTGGACTCCTTCCAATACACAGGCGCAGAGAGGGTCACACCGTGTGGTTTTAGTCGGTTCGAGTCCGACACACCACCCCGCCGTAACCCCCGACGGGGTGACGGTCCGCGGGGATTTCCACACGTTAAAAAAAAGAAAAAAAAAAAGGGTTGCTTTCAAGTTTTCCTTCTCTTTGCATCGACGTTGTCTTGCGTAGTTTATCCCTTTTTACGACACCCGCGGGATGAATAGGGGTGGTGACACTCGGTATTCTTAATCCGTCCGTGTGGCTGACTTGATTTAGGTCATAATCATCTTTTTTTAAAGAAAGCTTTATTTCTATTCTGGACCATTGAAGGTGATTTCGTAACGGAACAGAAGTGTATGAAGCCGAGAAATCAATTAGATTAACCAATAAAGCCGTCAGACGATAGGTAAAAATGAGGTGAAAAGCTTGTCACTAGGTCCTCATAGTGTGGTCACGTCACGATACTGCAATTTTCGCATTCGCAATAAGAATGATGACCATTACTTTTAGATATACATTAAAAGGAGTAGAGTCATTTTGACACCTAGTATCTTTATACATATGAACATTCTCTTATCACCCTGTCACTTACTACCAACACGGCTTGACCGATTCTTAAGAAAATTTGTATGTTTATTCAGTAGGTCTGAAAATAGGATCTTAACTATTTTTTTATTGCGTGTAGAATCTGACGCAGACGGATCCGCGCGCATCAACTAGTATATGTAAAGAAAAAAGGTACAGTGTTGGTCATCGAATGCAACCATTGTAACGCTTTGTTCTTTAGTAATTGTGAAAGTTTGTGAGGAGGTATGCATGTTTAATTGTAACACTTTTACGCAAAATATGATAAACGAATTTAGATGAATCTTTACAGTAAATAAGCTTTTATATCAGAATAATACATAGGCTTCTGTGTGTCCCGATAAAAGATTTAAAAGTGAAACTTTTTTATATTCTGGAAAAAAAGCATTTTTCAACCATATGTAATGCAGTGAATAATTAGTAATAAAACACAAAAAAACATACAAATATTAATGTTTGATATTTTATTACAATTAAAATAACAATCAAAATAACTCATACACTTCAAATAACTCTTAATTAACTAATAAACAGGTCCAAAGCCATTATAACCGCATCCAGCTGCTCCTCGACCTGCAAATCCTGGTCCAGCAATACCAGGTCCATAACCGAATCTTCCAGGAGCGACACCAGCAGCTGGAGCAGCATAAGCAGGAGTAATACCCTCACTCACAATACCAATAGCCCCATCACCACAACCGTAATTAATACCACCAGCCCCAGCAGTTGGTAAAGCACCTTCAAAAGCAATAGCTCCTAAGAAGGGCAGCTCTCCTATCACATTTAGACCACCTTCAATTGCGTTCTCAGAGACTACATGTATTCCAGTAGGAGAGATAGGTGAGAAACTGGTGATTGAGAAACCACCTCCGCTGGATGGGCCTGCTGCTCTTTCTCCATACACACCATAAGGAGCTCCATAGGCTAGGGTATTTGAGTAGCCGAATGGGCTACCGGCTTCTGCTAGAAATGCATTACCGATGCACTGAGCTGAGATACCCTGGGAAATAAAAATTCTGAGGTCAATCAAATGAATTCAAATAAAATAATAAAGTGGACAGAATTAGGAAAAGTACAGTTTCATTCTACATATGCTACAAATAGAAAACATCAATAAAGTTTGTTGGATTTTTAATTTAATATCTGTGCTGAGGAAATAATTTTTAAATTAACCTAATACAGATTATTTTAAAAATCCGTAAGTTCAGAATATGATGCAGAGTCATCTCATAGTGGATGCTGGATTATGTGCATAAAATGAGGATGCTGACCACCACTTTTGAATTCCACTCATGCTTTACATCAGGCAGAGAGAGTCAATTTACTAGGCTCCGGTGTATATTAAAACATTATACATATACTATAAATTCATGTAAATTTTCACTAAAATGAGCTGTATCCTTATTTTCATATTTATCGGTATACACAAGAAGCAAGGGTACTTAAAGTTGTTTAAATCAACAAACTTACATACCTGTACCAAAACAGCAAACGCGCAGATGACAGAAACCTTGGCGGCCATTTTGTTTTACTTATTGATTTATTTGTATAAAGAAGAGAAAATGTTGTTCGAATGATTTCAATTTCGAGCCTACGGCTTTTTATACTATATATTTTATAATAGAATTACAAAAGCATTTGATTAACAATTTTATTGGAAATACGTGACAATCTTCAGAAATATAACATTTATTATTTAACAACTTGTTCATGATAAGATAAATATTTTTTCACCTGTATTTATCTAGAACTCTTGTTTTATCACTTCTTAACCCGGGGTGTACTTCAGTCACGGGGTTCGCCAGAAACTGCTGACGCCCAGGAGGAGATCCTCTCGTTGTAATAGGCTAGGAGTACATCTTTACTTATGGTTTACTCCTGTTAGTAGCGTGATGTTACGTTGAAAGCAAATTTTTTTTTTTTTTGGGTTGGTTTTTTTTTAATACAATATCCACGGGATGTAAAATTTGTGTCACGTTCCTCCATCACGAAGGGAGGATCCTCCGACCAGGCGACGTAATTGGGCCTGCCGGGCCACTGATAAATGTGATGTGGTAAATATGCTAAAGCGCGAGAATTTTTCTAACAGGATTCAGGATTAGTAGTTACTCCATATAGTTTCATTTCGAGTTTTCTTCGTGGTTCAGTGTTCCTTCGGTACATGGCGTTGTCGTATGTATTTCGCTTGCACTGTATATCGAAGTCGCCACACATATGAAACGGATACAAAGAATACCCAGACTCAGAACAACAATTTATCAAACACGCAAATGTTATCCCACTTGGAATTTAAACCCACAACACTTCGCGCAGTAGAAAGGGGCGTGGAGACCGATTAAACCACTTTTTTCTTTTTTTTTTTTTTAACGTGTGGAAATCCCCGCGGACCGTCACCCCGTCGGCGGTTACGGCGGGGTGGTGTGTCGGACTCGAACTGACTAAAACCACACGGTGTGACCCTCTCTGCGCCTTTGTATTGGAAGGAGTCCAGGGAGGGGATTTCCTTCTGGACTCCAACCGGCGCCTGCCCGCACTGTTGCGGGCACCATCTCTACACTCGACTCTCTATTGGGCAACGTCCGGTCACACGCGGACGTCGCCCCCTCGCGGTTGGCCACTACTGCGGACAGACGGGAAACCCGTCCCGCCCATCCGCGGCCACTCTCAGGGCGGCATGAGACGCAGTTATGCGCGCCTCCGCCGCCCGGGGCGCCGGCGGCGGATCGGGTCCGATTGGATAGCATCCTCCCGGGCCTTCTCCGCCACCTCCTTCTGCAAGATTACGTCCTCGCAGAAGGTTGCGACCGCGGTAAAACAACTGTCGCTGCCGGCCATCGATCTTATGACGGCCGGCAGCGAGAGATCCCCTCCGATGACTGCAGTGAGGACCCGGCGCTGCGCCGCCCAAGCGGGGCAGACCGCCAGCGTGTGCTGGGCCGTGTCCTCACTGCAGTCGCAGTGGTGGCAGGCGGGACTCGGTTCCCTCCTAGCGACCGAGTGCAGGTACTTTCCGAAGCAACCGTGCCCGGAAAGTACCTGCGTCAGCCGGAAGGAAAGGGTCCCGTGCTGCCGCCCTGCCCACTCCTCGAGGACCGGCTGAAGAGCCTCCACGGCGGCGAAGCCAGCGCGTGGGGTCTCCAGCCGGAACGACCATCTCTGCATGGTGGCTCGGCGAGCGGCTTCGCGCCACTCGCGCACGTCCTCGGGCGGAGGGCGAAAGCCGCTCTCCGCCCGGAAGTCAGCCACTCGCCGATAAACTTCGGCGAGCACTTCCGCCTCCAAATCCCACGGGGGTGTTCCGGCCAAGGCACACGCCGCCTCTGTGGACACGGTGCGGTATCCGCGTATGGCTCTGACCGCCAGTATCCGCTGGGGGCGCCAGAGGCGCGCCCTGTTCTGGGCGGACAGAGCCGCCGCCCACACCGGTGCACCGTAAAGTGCCATTGACCGGACAACCCCCGTGTACAGCTGCCTAGTGGGGACACTGGCCCCGCCCAAATTGGGCAGAAGTCGCCCTAGGGCGGAGGCAGTGCCCACCAGCTTAGGACCAAGCTGTCGGAAGTGCTCGTCGAAGAGCCACCTACCGTCGAGGACCAGACCCAGGTACCTCATCTGGGCCCGGACCGGTACGAGGACCGAGTTGACCTCGATCGAGGCGCCGGCGGGCGGACCACGACGGGGCCCATGAAATAATAGGGCCTCCGTCTTGTCCAGGGCCACCCGCAGACCCAGCGCCTCGATGCGCCCGACCACCCGGGATACTCCTGTGGTGGCCAGGCGTGCCGCCTCCTCAAAATTTGCCCCCCGGGCCGTGACCAGGGTGTCGTCTGCGTAACAGATTACACCCAGCCCGGGGGGGAGACGCCCTCGTAGGGCCCAGTCGTATCCCATGTTTCACAGGAGTGGTCCTAGGACAGACCCCTGTGGAACACCGCACGACATGGCCCTGCGTCTCAAGGCGCCATCTCGGTCCTCGTACTCGACGGTACGCTCCTCTAAATAGTCTGCCACCAGCCGCCTCAGGTACCCTGTAATAGGCCCTCGACCACTTCCTGCAGGGACCGATTAAACCACTAGGCCAACCGTGCAGTATATCTATTAATTAAAGTATTTTCAATTTCAAATTTCAAATTCAGACAAAGACAATTCAAAAAAACTCTAAAATTTTAGTCATTGCGGTAGTGATTACTGCTTTGTGAATATATTTAGATAGTTCTATGTTAAAGATAAATCTGTACTGGGAATAATTACTGTATAAATTATAACTACACACACAGACTAATGCCGATCTAGAGGTCTCAAGTTCGAATCCAAAAAGTGTTTTTGAGTTTGCCTGATTATTATTATTGTGCACAGGAATTTGGAAATTAGGGTCTCCTAACCCCCTTTGTTTCGGAGAACACGCAAAGTCTTCAGTCCCGCACCTGATTTCTCCTCCGTCACGTGTCACGTTCAAGAGCCGAATTGTGAGAGGCAGGGAACAGAGAGTGCTCCTATGTTTGCGCACACACTATTGTACTATAATATCTCCTGCGCAGCGTTCATAGCAGAGTGGCCTTTGGTGAATGGAAACAACGGTAAGCAACAACGGCGCGGTCAGACCTAGATGGGTGACCGTTTGTGGCATGATATGTTATTAGCGTTTCCGTGATTCAGAGGTCACGTTAAGCAGTTGGTCCCGGTTGTTATAATACTATAGCAGTCATTAAGCTTAGCTGGAGGCCTTAGGGGCTTAAAAACAGCCAACGGCAAGATTACGTAGCCTCAACGTGTCTTGCCTGTCCCCAATCCGCACTTGGCCAGTGTCGGGACGTATGGTCTAAACTCTCCTCTAACCACCCATAATGTCCCACTGCAGGGATCGAGTCTCCTCTCAGGAGAGGGTTATGGCCATACCTGCCCACGCTGTTTCCGTATTTATTTTTCTTGAAATCAGTATTGTTATTACTTAGAAATTGTATTGAACAGAAATCTGCCGTGTGCTACTTACTTCTACTGACACATCGCATATTAAAGTCATACAATAATAAACAAGCCATTAAGTGAAAACATTGTAAGTTATATAACTTATTAACCTAACAAAAAGTTCTTTGCAAGCAGAAATGAATTATTTTATCATTGATATTGTAAATAAATAGACAGAGATTCTAAATTTGCCCATGTGAAGCACTGTGAAGAGAAGAAAAACTTGAAACAAACGCTGTGATGTTGGTTGATAGAGTTATACTATAATGAGTGGCCGCGGGTGGACGGGATGGGTTTTCAACGGAGCAATGTCCGCGTGTGCCGGACGTCACCTAAGAGAGGGTCGTCAAGAGACGGAGCCCACACACCAGAAGCGGGCATCCTCCTAAAGTAGAAGCGCAAAGAGGGCACACCGTCTGGTTTTAGTCGGTTCGTGTCCGACACACCGACCCGTCGCATAGAAAACCCCAGCGTGGTGAAGATCCCATTGGGTTTTCACACAAAAAAAAGTATAGTGTACTATACTCTGTTAACTCAATTCAGAGCTATTGTTGTGAGCAGAAGTGTGCAGTGCTCTACTTACCTAAATCGTCACACATAAGTCATCCAATAATCAAATGTAAGAATTTACGTATGTTTTAAGTTGATTTCTGACATCAGAGACACTTTGTCTGCAAAGCTGGCCAAGTGACTTAAGCGGATTCGAACCCGAGATCTTTTGAAAAGTAGTCTTATACACTAAAAGCAACACCAACGATCTATTCTAATAAAGAACATTAACTTTGAAAAAAAAAACTACTTTAACATATTTACATTGAATTGTCGGACGGCCCTGATTCGGCAGACAATCTCCAGTGCCACTCTTTAAATGAGATCGTCTTTCATTCATCATAATTATTATACTCAACAATATTGTGTTCTTGTCGTTTGACACCTGAATCAGCAGAATAAGGCACGTGATATTTTTCTAGGTCATTTTTCATACAGCAGGTAGCAAACAAGCAACCTGGTCAATTGAAGTACAAACCTACTTGAACTCTAACTAAGCTTTACGACTGTTATCTTAATGATACAGCCGGCACCGACTGCTTAACATGACCTCCGAATCATGGAAACACTCATGACATATCATGCCACAAATGGTCACCCATCTATCAACTAACCGCGCTGTCGTTCCTTACCCTCGGTGATTGTTACCAATCTCCTAAAGCCACATGGCTATGAGGGTCCATTTATGCTCCGTATACGTGGTCGCCACTCCAGAGCTTTTTAACCCCATTGGTTGTCAGATCTGCGAGCAACTTGCCCCGCCCGCTGCCACTTAGCAATTTTCCGGTCGATGTCGATGACCTAAGTCTGCAGATCTCGTTGAACATTAATAAGTGTATATAATGATACCAATACCAAACTAAGTCAGTAAATCTGAGTCAGCAAAAATAAGCACGTGATTGTAACTTGACATAGTAAACAACCTGTCTTGGAATTTAGTGTTTAAACATATTTGTTACTGACATCACTTAAAATGTATGAATGTAGAAAAAACATCATCATCGTCATCAGCCTATCGAAGTCCACTACTGGACATAGGCCTCTTCAATTGCACGCCACTTAGTTCGATCTTTCTTGACTACTCGCATACAGCTCCTGTCAAAAATAAAATCAAAAAAATAAAAATAACTTACCTTCCCTGTCTCGTAGAACAATATCACTGCAAAAAGAAGGAAAACTTGAAACAAACACTTTTAATGCATGTTTATAACAATCGGGACCGACAATTTAACGTGCTCTCCGAGAGAGGAGCGCTACCTCGACATACATCCATACTCCGGGCTGCTATTAAGGAGTACTTGTAAGAAAAACCCAAGTACAACCCGGCTCGATTCGAACCCGAGAACCTGTTGCTAAGCAGTCGTTAACGTTAACCGCTTAACCAAAGGGCAGAGACATTCCTTTTATAGAACAGAAACAGAACTCCTATTCCGTTAAAGAAATTTAACCGAACTTGGAAAATGTCTAGTGTGGGTCGACCGGGGCAGTACTACCCTCACATAGAAAACCATCCTAATAATGACAGCACTCTTGATGTCGTATTTCGTTGGTGACTGTGAGACTGGAGGCCCAATCATTCTGCATTATTCTCTCGGCTTCCAGAGACCGGGAGAATGATGCAGAAACATCCGACCAGGCCGTCATGGTATGAGTCACCATGTTGTATTGATTACCTTCACAATGTGTGACCCCCACTCCTGAATTCTACTCATGCTTTCCATCAAGCAGAGTAGAGTCACTTTGGTAGGCTTAAACATATTAAAAAAAATATCGTAGTCTTTCATAAATTATAATTATGTTACACAGCAATATTGTATTATTATTATATGAACGTCTGACACTTGAATCAGCAGAATAAGGCACGTGATATTTATCTAGGTCATTTTTCATACAGCAGGTGGCAAACAAGCAGCCTGGGCAATTGACCTACACTGCGGCGACCTAACATACATACAAAAATCATCAGACATCGACCGCTTACGATTTGATGATCACGTGCACTGCTAAGCAAAGGCCTCTCCCAAGGTTTCCACCAACATCTGATCCCGTGTTTCCCACAGCCAATGGTTTTCCGCGACTTTTACTAGGCCACTGAACTATCATTTTATGGTTCCGTAGTTCATTACTTGGAACCTTTATAGTTTCGTTATGTCCGTCCGTCCTCGACTTAAAAGGCTAGTTCTAAAAACATAAAACTTTTTTCGAATATGTGTCATTCTGACGTCGATACATATTTGTGAAAAGTTTAATGATACTCCACATGACGGAGTACCCTAAAAGAAAAAGAATCCCTACTTTACGTGTAAGGGAAGTACCCAAATAAAATTCGATTTTATTATAGCACTTAGCAGTAAAGTGGGGATGTTTTTTTCTCTCGTTACCCTATCTTGTGGGGTATCCTTAGATAGGTCTTTTAAAATATTTTTTTTGTTAGGGGCACCCTCTAAAAACCAAACGGCTGAATCGAAAAACTAATGATGGTAGTCCATGTAACAATTTTTGACTGCACGATTGGCCTAGTTGTTTAAGCGGTCGCCACGCCGCTTTCTAAATAGCCAAGTGTCGTGGGTTCATATCCTACTTTGGACAACACTTTGTGTGATTCGCAATTTGTTGTTCTGAGTCTGAATGATCATTGTGTCCGTTTCATGTATGTTTGTAAATTCCCCTGCGACACAGGATTTATATTCATACTAGCTGATGTCAGCTAGTACACCTAGCAGTCGATTCAATGTCACTCAATTATTGAACCCTTCCAATAAAACTTAAATTTTATGCTATGGTATTAAAGTTCAAATTGACTTTTATGTATTATTACGAATCTTTTGTATGGTAATATAGAAGTGTTGTTTTTAGACTTTTCAGTTTTTTTTTAATTTTTTCTCTGCGTAAGAACCATCCTCATACTTCAAGGAATATTATAAAAAAAAAATTTGCGAAATCAGTCCAGCCGTTCACGTGTGATGGCGTGACCAAGGGAAATAGGGATTCATTTTATATATATATAGAATAGATAAACGAGGAAGTTGTCTTTAAAAAATATACTATAACAGACTGATGATACAGTCCACTGCCACTTATGTCAGGCGATGTCAGTCCATGTCGGTGACCTAAGTCTGCAGATTTCATCAATCATCATCATCAACAGCCTTTAACAGTCCACTGCTGGACATAGGCCTCTCCATAGAAAGGAGGTTTTGGCCTACTATACCACGCTGGCCAGACGGGTTGGTATAGGGTTGGTTTCAAGTTTTCCTTCTCTTTGCATCGATGTTGTCTTGCGTAGCTTATCCCTTAGTCGCCTTTTACGACACCCGCGGGATGAATAGGAGTGGTGACACTCTGTATTCTTAATCCGTCACCACAGGGCAGATTTCCTCGTATAATAATACCTTATATAATTATACACATAGCATTATTTACATTATTTCACCTTGAAAGTCTGCATACCTAAGTCAGTAAAGCTGAGTCAGCAAAAATAAGCACGTGATTGTAACTCGGCATAGTAAACAACCTGTCTTGGAATTTGATGATTAAGCATATCACTGCATTTCACTACATAACTGCCTCGTTGGTCTAGTGGTTACCGTATGCGACTGCTAACCAAGAGGTCTCGGGTTTAAATCCCGGGTCGGGCCAAATAGTGTTTTTGGTTTTTTTTAGCAAATTCCTAAAGGCAGCCCGGAGTTTGGAAGTTTGGCGGTCATTCACGCCCGTGCCTCGGAGAGCACGTAAAGCCGTCGGTCCCGGTTTTCATGAACATCTATGGCAATCGTTATTGGAAAGTCAGTGCCTTCAAAAATACTACCAACTAGTTCAATCTTCGAATATCAGTTCTCCCTTGGGATTGTGGAGGTTCGATGCCAGTCGCACGTGAAAACTCTGAAATTTAGGTAAAACCGGTTGAACTAGTAGCCGACCCCAAATAAACTTGGGAATAAAGGCTAGGAAGAAGACTGCATTTCACTATATATTATAAAATACTAGTTGACCCAGCGAACTTTGTACCGCCCAACTTTAAAATTCCAGAACTTGATCGCAGCGCCACCTACCGGGTCCAATTGCGAATCTAAACCATTCCCAGATCCCCTTGAACACACACAAAAAATTTCATCAAAATCGGTCCATTCGTTTGAGAGAAGTTCAGTGACATACACACTCACACAAGAATTATATATAATAATAATATATAAAGACTAGTTGACCCAGCGAACTTTGTACCGCCCAGCTTTAAAATTCCAGAACTTGATCGCAGCGCCACCTACCGGGTCCAATTGCGAATCTAAACCATTCCCAGATCCCCTTGAACACACACAAAAAATTTCATCAAAATCGGTCCATTCGTTTGAGAGAAGTTCAGTGACATACACACTCACACAAGAATTATATATATAAAGATAGTCCTTCGTTGCGTCTGTCTATCTCTCTGTTCGCGATAAACTCAAAAACCACTGCACCGATTTTCGTACTATTTTCAGCAATGGATAGATTTTTCTCGAGGAACTTTCAAGTATGTGATTTGTCTTGGAATTTGATGATTACGTATATTTGTTATAGATGTTATTCAATTGTGTACTGTTTATAATCTAATGTAGCAAACAGTGTCTCGTCTTTATAGTGATACTTGCTTATGCCCGCGGCTCCGCCTGCGTCTATGTCGGTTATCGCGGTAAAATGTCCTTTCGCAAGTTTCAATCTATCTCTATATCAAAATTCATCAAAATCGGTTCAGCGGTTTAGGCGTGAAAGCGTAACAGACAGACAGACAGAGTTACTTTCACATTTATAATATTAGTTGGGATAGTATTAACCAGCTGAGTCCCGCGTATATTGTTGTCAATCTCGAGTAACGCCGCCGCGCCGTACTTAGTCTAAAACAATTTAGCCTAAGTAACTCCTTATATCATCAGCTATCTACCAGTGAAAGTCCCGTCGAAATCGGTCAAGCCGTTCCAGAGATTACCCTGAACAAACAGACGGACAGACAAAAATTCAGTTTTGGATGTCAGTATCGTAAATACTTTTATATGCATTTAGTAAAAAACATGTTATTTCATATTCCAAACAGTCCAATTATATTAATTATTGTAGCGACACCTATCGCAGAAGGTTAATTTTATAGTTATCTATTAACAACGTTTCATGCAGTATAACCTTTATAAGGTTCTACATAGGTAAGAAGTTCTAATTGTTATCACTAGAGGGAGCTTTATGAAATTATATAATATTGTCGTTTGTTTATGTACATTGAATCCTTATTATTATTATAAACGCGAAAGTTTGTGAGTATATATGTTTGTTGCTCTTTGTAGCAAAAACTACTGAACGGATTTGGATGAAACTTTACAGTTATGCTCTGTGTGCGTGTAGGTCCGTCATGGCGGTAAATAGTAGCTTATGTGTTATTCCGATATGTAAGCTATATTATTGTGAAGTTTCATCAAAATGCATTCAGTAGTTTTTGCGTTTAAGAACAACAAACATACATACATAGTCACAAACTTTCGCGTTTATAATAATAGTAAGGATATATCAGAATAGCACATAGGCTAATTTTTAACGCGAAAACCGACATACACGCGGGCGGAGCCTAGGCAAAGACTAATATTATTAACGTGAAAGTTTGTATGTATGTATGTTTCGTGGTCTTTCACGCAAAAACTACTAAACGGATTTTGATGAAACTTTACAGTAATATAGCTTATATATCAGATTAACACATGGGCCACTATTTACCGCCATGACAAACATACACGCGGGTAAAAGCTAGTAAGCTTTATTACTGTAAAGTTTCGTCCAAATCCGTTCAGTAGTTTTTGCGTGAAAGAGCAACAAACAAACATACTCACAAACGAAAGTTTGTGAGTATGTTTATATACATATAAAGGATAAACTGCATGAAACGCTGTTAATAGATAACTAAAAATTTATCTTCTGCGACAGGTGTCGCTACAACAACGTATCTATACTAATCCCTACTAATATTATAAATGCGAAAGTAACTCTGTCTGTCTGTCTGTCTGTTACGTTTTCACGCCTTATCCACTGAAACGATTTTATTGAAATTTGGTATGAAGATATAACTGAACTTGGGAAAGGACATAGGCTACTTTTTACTGCAATAATCGAGATAAACTATAGAAAGCTAGGTGATTGTAAAAATACATTAAATCGTAGATGTCAAAATGTATCACTGTTTAACTCCTGTCAAAACTTCGCAGGTTGCTATGGATAACAAACTTGCATAGCAACCATAATGATATACGCGGGTAACACCGCGGGGCGCAGCTAGTTAATAATATTGGTGTTTGTTTGTAATTTCAAATAACCAGTTTTTTACTAAATGCATAGAAAAGTATGTACGTTAAGTACTTACATATACTTACACATACAAAACTGAATTATTATTTTTTTTGTCTGTCTGACTAACGACTGGACCGATTTGGACGGGACTTCTACTATCAGAAAGCTAATGATATAAGGAGTAACTAAGGCTAATTATTTTCAGACTAGCTTAGCTCTGCGGCGTCAACAATACCCGCGGGTAACACCGCGGGACTCAGCTAGTTATTACTAAATCACGTTAAAGAGGAGACATTGTTTGCTACATTACATTAAAAACAGTATACAATTGAATAACATCTATAACAAATATACTTAATCATCAAATTCCAAGACAAATCATATACTTAAAAGTTCCTCGAGAAAAATAGTACGAAAACGGTGCAGTGGTTTTTGAGTTTCTCGCGAACAGATAGATAAACAGACGCCACGGAGGACTATATTTTATAATATGGATATTTTATGATGGTGGATATTTTATGATCATATGAAAAAAGAGATAAGATTATATTAAGATATATATTAAGATTATATACATATAAGATTATATGAAAAACAAAAACACTATTTGTCCCGACCCGGGATTTGAACCAGAGACCTCTTGGTTAGCAGTCGCATACGGTAACCACTAGACAAACGAGGCAGTTTTGTTGTGAAATGCAGTGATATGCTTAATCATCAAATTCCAAGACAGGTTGTTTACTATGCCGAGCTACAATCACGTGCTTATTTTTGCTGACTCAGCTTTACTGACTTAGGTATGTGTATAATTATAACGTAGTATTATTATACGAGGAAATCTGCAGACCGAAGAATCGCCTGACTTAAGTGCCAGTGGACGGGGTAAGTTGATCGTCACGTTTTTTTTTAAAGATTTTTTTTAAAGACAACTCCCGCGTTTATATGAATATAAATCCTGTGTCGCAGGGGACTTTACAAACATACATGAAACGGACATAAATAACAGTTAGACTTAGAATATCAAATAGCGAATCACACAAAGTGTTATCCCACGTAGGATTTGAACCCACGACACTTAGCGCAATAGGAAGCGGCGTGGCGACCGCTTAACCAATTAGGCCAGCCGTGTAGTCAAAGATTATTACATGGAGTACCATAATTAATTTTGCCTCTTAAGAGTTACATAGGTTGTCGCTAAAGTTGCTAAAATAAGCATGTTACTAAAATAATTCTGGAGCGCACATAGTCAAGTGGCCTTAGATGATGGAAACAATGACCAAAGGTAAGCAACTATGACGAGGTCAGACCTAGATGGGTGAACTATCTATAGTTCTGTAACTGCGTTATTACCGCGACAACCGACTGTATGTCGTAATAGCACAGTTAAAGTCGCTATCAAAAGCTAGTATAAATATCACAAATGCATCAATTTATGAGGATATTACTGAAAACTACTGAACGGATTTAGATGATACTTTACAGTAGTTATAGCTAATCCCTACTTAATATTATAAATGCGAAAGTAACTCTGTCTGTCTGTCTGTTACGCTTTCACGCCTAACCCACTGAACTGATTTTGATGAAATGGTATGATGAGGATAGAACTGAACTTGGGAAAGGACATAGGCTGCTTTTTACCGCAATAACCGAAAGCTAGTACTTTATAAGAACACATAGGCTTCTATTTATACATAAACGGTCGGAGCAAAAGCTATTAAAAAAGTCACTGAACACTCAAAAACATTTATTTAAATACACATTAAATACTAAAACAGATAACAATAATTTAATGACAGTAATAAATAAGTAATGATTAATCAATAAACATAATGATTATTGTTATACGTGGGTTTTGCACCAAATTGTGCATTATATTGCCCATTATTCACCCCACAACCACAAGTACCAGAAATGGTTACAATACCACCAGCTGGAAGAGTGCCAGAAAATTGCACCTTGCCAGACATTGGCACTTGTCCTGTAATAGCAGTAGTGCCTGCAACCGGCAATTCACCAGCAACAGCAACATCCCCATTGCCACTTCCTCCATAAGTACCAATATATCCGGCTCCTAGATTATTAGCTGCCACAGCGGCAGGTAAACCCATCTGATTTTCTGGAATACCATGACCTTGAGTTCTCAATTGACCAAATGCTGCTGCAGGTATTCCGTTACTCATCATTTGTCCTGCCAATCCTTGGTTCATGTTAGCTGCAGCTAATGACGCTGTGCCAAGTCCTGAAGGTCCAAATGAAGGATTGATTCCGTTGTTAATGTTTGAAGGGCCGGTGATGGTTTGACTCATAGCGTACTGAAATAGAAAAATATAATTATTTGAGTGAATTAATTGAAATTTTTAAATTAGGGTACTGATTAGTGAGCAGTTCTGTTGGTTTGGTAGTTGGTGTTACTAACTGCTACGCCAGAGGCCGTTGGTATGATTCTAAAAGCTACCTACTCCTTCGACGATATGGGTGTAGCTCATTTTTTTAACCATCCTAGCGTTGACGAGAAGAGAACGCCCTGAGCCGCCGATGTACAAATGTGTTTAAAGTTGTAAATTAAAAAATAAGTGGGTATATTAATCGTGAAGCAAAAGCTACGCATACCTTGTAAGGATTACACACACTACTATTATTATTTAAAACATACACGCAGAGATACTCTTTTGTCAAATTAACATTGTAGCGTAGAATGGGCGAAATTCGTGATTATAGAAGTTGTAGCCTTTGATAATAGAACCATAATTAAGTTGCCACTAAGGTATATTTCAAATTAATTATAAATAGTGACATATTTACCTGTACAAAGAGAATTTGAACACAAAGTAAAGCAAGACCCAACATTTTTATTTATTTTTAAAAAACAGAAACTAAATTAATAAAAGTTATTTCAAGTTCGAAAAGAAGTGACAGAATGAATGATTAAAAATCAATAGGCCTATTATATATATGTATATATCATACATTTTGAAAACCATTATCGGAAATCAAACTTTATCGATAAATAAATTGTATAATTATATCATTCTTACAAAAGACAATTAATATTTCATCAAAGTTGTATCTAGATCATCTGTTTAAATGAGATAAGAGAGAAAATGTTTACGGCATTAAGTCCGCCTATGTATGAAGTTTAATTTAAATTAAAGAGAATTGTAGATTCTGCAATGTTTTAGTCAAAAAAGGGCGTGCTCTAAAAATTAATCGGCTTGCTCCAAAAATCTAAAAAAAAACACGAAAAACTGTAACAACTTAGATATCTTTGTTAGTTCAGGAATTATAAAAACTTCGTACAAAAATAACGAAATTGTTAGTAAACTTAATAATTATCTGTTGGACACGATCTTAAATCCACATCACATTATGGGTACCTACAGAACCTTATTATATGCGTGGCCGGACACGCAGTTAGCCAAGCTTTTATTTTATCGAAGGTTTTTGGTTGATTTAAAGATGGTGTTAACGATGGCCAGGCAAAGGCATTATTTGTCTTGACTGCCTTGTTGGTCTAGTGGTTAGCGTATGCGACTGCTGATCAATAGGTCTCGGGTTCGATTCCCGGGTCAGACCAAATATTTGTGTGATCCACAAATATTTGTTTCGGAGTCTGGGTGTTTTTCTATGTATATGTATGTATTTACGAAAAAAAAGTATGTTTATGTATTTATATTAGTTGTTTAGTACCCATAACACAAGCTCTGCTTACTTTGGGACTAGATGATATTGTGTGTAAGATGTCCAAAATATTAAAAAAAAAAAAAAAAAAAAAAAAAAAAAAAATTTGATATAAAGCCTCTGCCTAATGGAAAGCATGAGCAGAATCCAAGACACGCGGTCACCACACTCATTCCGAATGCCGACAATGCAACAATGTAACATGGTGCCCCACACTATGGCAGCTTATTCAAATGCTAAAATCATTTGCACACATACATACATACACTACATAGTACACAAACCTCAGAAACATTACTCCTACTAAGAGCTGGTTTTGGGAGTGAAATGTTGGTGTTGTTATTGTTGTTTAACACATTCAATGCCAACTACACGGCGCCGTGATGATGTATATGGCCGAGCACACGGCGCCGTGGAGGAGCGGGAGGCCGGACACACGGCGCCGTGGTTTGCGACTGTGTTTTTTCTATGCATGTTTACCACTCCGGCCGTTGCGATAACCGTTCGTGATGCATGTGGCCATACACGTCAAATAGCGATCTTATAATATCAAGTGTTGGATTAGGGTTCGCGCGATCCACCTCTTAAATACAGACGTTTGAAATATACACTTTTCTACACTAAAATGACTGACAAGCCAGGTCCTTCTAAACGCTGCTGTAGCGTATTAACTTCGTAGTAGTTCGACATAGTTTTAGTGCTGATAGTAGTTTGGATGATTTAGTGTTCAAGCGAGGAAGCTGTATTCTCTCATTGTTGTGATGAGGAGGATAAGGGTGATGAAGAGGAGGCTAGTGACGACAATTTAGATAGTATTTTTGATACTAGGAGTCGTGTCATACACAAACGTATGGACAGATTTCAGTCACCAAGTCGTCAGAAACCTTCAAAACAAGTACCCGAAGAGAGGTTTACCCCTCCAATGTCTCCAGATCGGCATATGGCAACCTCACCTTCTATCATACAAGATTATTATTATTTCTAATATCCTTCTATATCAAACAATTAAGCCAAAAAGCATGAATAAAACATCACACAATGAAAAAAAAGCAATTACACGGCGCCGTGTGTTCGGCTGCCCATAGGACCGTAGGCCAAGTACACGGCGCCGTGAAAGTGCATTTTTTTTAAAATAAAGGTACTTACGTTATAATTATTATCAAAACTTATACATAATACTCAATTAGAAATAATATAAACACTCGAAATGTATGGCCACAGCAGTACAGTCATTACCAAACACTGCATAGGTACAGAGATGCATCTCGTAATGCAAGTGGCATTGAATGTGTTAAGGCGCTATGTATATTAATCAACAACAACGCACAATCGTTTGATCACCTGCCCGTTAGAAAATCTTAGTCTTTTTTAGAACATTTATTTCTAACTAGCTGTGCCCCGCGATGTTACCCGCGTATCATTATGGTTCCTACACAAGGTTGTTATGCATAGCAACCTGTGAAGTTTTGATAGGAGATAAACAGTGATACATTTTGACATCTACGATTTAATGTATTTTTTTAATCACCTAGCTTTCGCCCGTTTATCTCGATTGTTGCAGTAAAAAGTAGCCTATGTGTTATTCTGTTATATAAGCTATATTACTGTAAAGTTTCATCCAAATCCGTTCAGTAGTTTTTGCGTGAAAGAGCAACAAACATAATATTAGTATGACACCGTGTAAATATAACAACTTAATTCAAATATATATTTTGTACTTATTATCTTATTAGTTTTGCACACATATTGGAGGGTTAATTCCTTCGCAAACCACCTGGCTGACTTATTTTATTAATTTTGCTATATTTAAATTACTTTAAAAAAAAAACAAGTTGCCTCATATACATTTGTTGGTCTAGTGGTTAGCGTATGCGGCTGCTGATCAAGAGGTCTCGGGTTCGATTCCCGGTTCAGACAAAATAGTTTTGATATCCACAAATATTTGTTTTGGAGTCTAGGTGATTTTCTATGTATAATTTGTATGTACATATTTACATAATAGATAAAAATGAAACCCGTTTTCCTTGGTCACGGCATCACGCGTGAATAGCTTGACCGATTTCACTAATTCTTTTTTTGTTGTATTTGTTATTATTAGGAGAAGGTTCTTACGGAAAAAAATATTAAGAAAATCTCTCAGAAATATTGAAAAATAAACATTTAATTTTGCGTATTTAAAAAAACGCGCGTAACGAATGTCAATGTCATTCACAGCCATTGAGTGACGTTGAATTGGCGGTACGAAGTTCGCGGGGTCAGCTAGTTTACAAAAAAATGTTTAAGTATTTATATCAGTTAATAATAATAATCTTTATTGATATAAATGAAATGTACCCATAATACAAGTTCTGCTTAGTTTGGGACTAGATGACGTTGTAAGATGTCCGAAATATTCATTATTATTATTTATATCTCCCAGCTCTCGAATAGAATGATTTAGGTGTTAGGTATAACTGGCTGACTATTAGGAGAATATAATCACCTGGTAGAAACGTGAGGCACGTAAGTAGAGCCACGTAGATTTCAGCACGAATGGGCCGGCTCGACCCGGCCAGTACTACCCTCACACAGAAGACCAACCTCTAATGACAGCATTCGAGATGTCATATTTTGTGAGTTAGTATTATCATATTATCAGATCTCACGATGAAATGGGGACTTCTTCTCCTGGATTCTATTAATGCTTTCTATCAGGCAGAGTAGAGTCACTTTGGTAGGCTTAAATTTAAAAAAAATAGAGTAAAAATTGTTTGGTTATTATAAAAATTACCTGATGTACATTGGACTCTGATTTTCAAAATTAATATTGTTACCTATCTCAGAAAGGGTATTATGTAACATATCAAAGATAAAGAATACATGAATCTTAGAAACCGCACGCGTTTAAAGAGATTACAAGATTTGAATTTTCTTATCTAAACTTGAAATGACAATCGATTCTTCTTGCGGCATTTCTCTATCGTAATACAGATATCTATTACAAAATTAAGAAATAATTAATATAAATATGTTCGTAGAATAACAGAAATTCATTCCGTTCCTTGAGTTTGAAGACTTACAAACAAAACAAAAACAAAATGTCTGCGAAATCACTTCTGGTTTTGTGTGCTTCTGCCTGCTTCTTCAAGGTATGTATAATTTCATTATATCAAGAAAGAAGCACTTCAAATACAATGGAAAATTCTCATAACTGTATCCAGAAAACAAGAAATTTTACTTCATAACTATTTAAATCTATTTCCGCAGTCCAATTTGCCAAAAGTTTTCAAACTTATTAATTTACAAATTTGCTTCTTGACAGATCATTTCTGCGCAATGCATTGGCGCCGTCAATGGTATGGCAGCCACAGCTTTGGCAGCTGAGGAACTGGCGCTAAACGGCAATGCTCTCGCATACGGAGCAGGCCTTGGAGCCTTTGGAGCAGGTCCCATCGGCTATGGAGCCGCAACATATGGAGCTGCATCAGGATATGGCATGAATTTTGCTCCTACCAGCGGTGGTGGATTTGCAGTTACTAGTATGTCACCAATCTCACCAACAGGCATCAGTGTAGTATCAGAGAATGCTATTGAAGGTCCCCTATCCATCACTGGCCAACTGCCTTTCCTCGGAGCCATAGCTTTAGAAGGAGCATTACCCACAGCCGGTGCAGGAGCTATCAACTACGGCTGTGGTAATGGGGCTGTTGGAATCGTTAGTGAAGGCTTGGCCCCAACTGCTGCCCCTGCAGCATACCCAGCAGGTCATAACTATGGAGCAGCTGGATTGGCTCCTGGTATGGGATACAATGGAATGGCTGGAAGACCTTTTAATAGTCTGGGAGGTTTAGGAACTGTTTATTAATTTAAAGTATTTTTTTTGTCATTTTGTTGTAGAAATAAAGTTAATTTCATTTGATTAAACAATATTTGTATCATCTTAACTTCCTTATCAAATCAACAACCCATAATATCCCACTGCTGGACTCGGCTCTCCTCTGAGGAGAGGGTTAAGGTCACACGTTCCAACGCCTGCTGAATGCGGGTTGTGGACTGGCAAGACACGTTGTGACTACGCAATCTTGCCGTTGGATGTATTTAATACGCCCGAAGGTCTCCAACTAAGCTTCTCAACTGTTATCTTATGATAACGACCGAAACTGACTGCTCAACGTGATCTCCGAACCACGGAAACGCTCACCATATCATGCCACAACGGTCGCCCAGCTACATCTGACCGCGTCATCTTTACTTACCCTCGATTATTATTTCTAATCACTTAAGGCCACTCGACTATGAGCACTGCAAGCAACCAATAAACAAAGATAACTGAATTACCTAAACTCATTTTCTGCTTTTCAGTTCTTTCGGCTGTTCAAGTTTTTCCTAAAAAGAATTGTTTTATTATGTTTTTGTGGTTATGAGCAACTTATTACATATTTTTTCTATATTTAAACGATCTCCGGCTCCCATTAACGCGTGTAGGGCGCTAGGGGGCAACAGATGAAAACATCTGTAGCCCTAACACAAGCCATGGTAGCAGCGAGAGTGCCACAAAGCGCGTGCCCTTTTAGGCACAGAAAAGAACATATGGGTTCCCATAAAGTAGGGGGCCATCTTCAAGCCGTAGGCTGCTCGAGGTGCATCGGGGTTCCAGGAGCTGCTTTTCGAGAGTACACCTGGTTCGTTGGCATGTATTACCCTAGACAGCATTCGGTTTCGGTTCACGTCCGACATAGCCACCAACTGGTGGTTTTTATTTAATCTTTATGCAGAGATGTTGTCAAGGCGGACTTTAGGCCACAGCACACTAGCTTCTTTTAGCATCAGCGATCGTCAACTACTCGCTTTTTAGAAGCTAAATACGGCAACCGAACGCTCTACACCGCACACTTAAAAACGCCAAACGCGCAGATTGAGTCGCTTTTTAGAAGCGCGACACAGCAGCTGAACGCTTCTCTCCGCACACATTCGGATGACGGTAGCATCGATTTGGTATCTGAGCAGTCCCTAAAACGCGCGTTTCCGATACCGCGATCGAACGCAGGCAGTCGCTAAAACGCGATGCAGCATCGATGCAGTCGCCAAATCGCCGATCGCCGATGCTAAAAGTAGTTAGTGTGCTGTGGCCCTTAATGACGGTATTCGGGGCGATTGCCGCACATACCAGAAAATAAGGGGTGAATGATCAAAAGCTTCCGTAGTCATATACAATGCCAAGTGGAATCAAAATCGTGTCAAATAGATGATTGTTACGTTAAATTATTATTTCGTTATTTTAACTCCTGAACTAAAACACTATTTAAGTCGTTATAGTTTTCCTATAAGTTCGCGTTTATACGGGGTGGGGTGGGGGCATTTTGAAAAAAATATCCTTTAAAGTTATATAACTTGCAAACGTATACCTAAATAAAAAGATCGTCATAGCAACCTCTGAATATTTTAAAAGAACTATCTAACGATACTCCAGATTGGGGTGGACGCGAGAAAAAAAAAATCATCATCACTTTACGTGTAGGGGATATACCCCAAATAAAAATATTTTTTCATGATTTAATTGTAGCACTTTGTCGACATAATAGAAACACTTTTATACGTGCAAAGTTTCATCTTTTTAGCACTAAACGTTTGGACAGTAAGTCGAGGACGGGTGGACGGACGGACATGACGAATCTATAAAGGTTTTTTTGGTATTTTTTTAGAAGTTTTCAAGAGGAACAATTCTTTCATAAATTATTTTTACGAATCCCTACTATCCCTACTATATATTAATATTATAAATGCGAAAGTAACTCTGTCTGTCTGTTTGTCTGTTACGTTTTCACGCCTAAACCGCTTAACCGATTTTGAATGAATGAATTGAATGTGAATGAATTTTGGTACACAAATAGTTTAGAACCTGAGAAAGGATATAGGTTACTTTTTACCGAGATAACCAACATACACGCGGGCGGAGCCACTGGCTAAAGTTATTCTTTAATAATTTACGAAGTGCATGATATTTTTTTATTGATATGCCACTCCTATTGGTCGTAACGAAACGATATGTAGCCAATAGCTTCTTCAATAAATGAACTACCTTACAATGAAATATATTTTCAAATCGGACCACTTCTTCCTGAGATTAATGCGTTCAAACAAACAAACTTTTAAACTTTGTGATTAGTAAAAAAGATTTTGTATTGTAAGTACCGTAAATAATATTCTTTTATATCGATTTATTGAATAGGTGTTAATTTGAAATTATAAACTGAAACTTCAATTTATTTGTTTAAAAGATACATTAAATAAATTTATATAGCAGAGAGGAGAGGGTTAAGGTCTACTAGCTGATGCCCGCGGCTATGCTCGCGTCCTAAGGGTATGAAAAATAGATGTTGGCCGATTCTCAGAAACAAGAAGAAACTCAATCAATCAATCTTTTAAAACTGGAGCGTTCGTGCTGAAATGAGCGTGGCTCTACTACCCTAATTAACTTCTTTTAATTTATTGCAATTAATATTGAACAGTGAATATAGATCAGTATCTGGGCCCACAATAGTTAGGGGTCGGTATGGGTTGCCATGCCATTCGTCCTCTGTCCCAGATGAGAGGTATCCCTTAGTCTAGCTGAGTTTCGTCTGAAAGTAAGTTAGTGAATACCAATTATATAGGAAAATATGTCCGTGTGGTGACCGATTAAGAATACAGAGTGTCACCTCCCCTATTCATCCCGCGGGTGTCGTATAAGGCGACTTAGGGATAAACTACGCAAGACAACATCGATGCAAAGAGAAGGAAAACTTGAAACCAACCCTATACCAACCCGTCTGGCCAGCGTGGTATAATAGGCCAATAAAGGAGAGGCCTATGTCCAGCAGTGGACTGTTAAAGGCTGTTGATGATAGGAGAATATGCAGAAAGACGATACGCTAATGACAAAAACTTTGTGTGATGATGTATTCCTAGCCAATTTCATCCACGGTGGTCAGTCGGGTAACTACTCACGATAATGCACGAGTGTGTATGCACACACAGATGCACTCTCTCTTTTCTCACTCTCATAATCCGTTGGGACGGCTATTTGACTGGGAAGACTGACTTTATGTACCCTGCTAGGGACGGGGGTAACTACCCTGGTAGAAATTTATCACCATAAATGACGGGAAGAGCAACACGTGTCTTGTCCTGGAGGTTGTTGGTCCACCCTTTGTGTTGGAGGATCACGTGCATACTCTAGGTGCATACTCTAACCAAGCGAGGTGATCGTGTGTGGTGGGTCACTGCCCAAGTGTTTGCCTCATCACAGACGGTCGGACATGTCTATTCATCCGTGAATACCTGCCGAAGGTATTACAGTGGTGTAATAATAATAAACGCATTGTGCGTGTGTTAAGTAATAGATTAAATATCAAGAGATAAAATGCGTGTCTTTCTACAGTTACAGCCAACAAATACGTGAGCTTCAGCTGAAATAGCTTGATTCCAGGAATCATTATCTTGGGTTTATGACATAAAATTAACAAGATTATTATGTCATGGCATTAAAAGTATGTTTCCAAATAAATTTTGTACGAAATATTTCATTATAAAAACCTGATGTCTCTGATTGAGAACATCAGTCGCTTCTGTGGTCTTCAGTAAGTCAAGAAAATAAAATGGCATCCAAAATCATTTTTGTATTCTGCGCTTCAGCTATCTTCGTTCAGGTATAATTTAGTTTGTTTTAACTTCAAAGCTTTCCGTCAAATAGTTGTAATTAATATAATATTACATTCAAAGGTATTTTCTTAAGAGAGGTCTAACTTTACTATGACTCTCTTAATATTGATGATTTCCATCTTAATATTTTGGACCCGTAAACAGTCGAAGATGAAAGCCGTCTCGATGCTAATTTGGAAAAAGATTCAAATGATTTAATTTGTATATTTTTTGATAATTGATGTATTTTTTGACAATTATTAGTTTACCCAGATCCTTAACCTTTGTGCTTATGATTCCATTCTCAAAAGTTCCTTGTTGAAGAGCTGTAACTTTCTAAAAACAAAACTATAATATTTCCAGACAATCTCAGCTCAGTGCATCGGCAGTGCGTTAGCAGCTGAAGAACTCGCCTTGGGAGCTGGTCTGCCGTATAACTCTCGATTTGCAGCTAACAATCTGGCTTATGGAGCAGGTCCTTACGGTGGCTATGGAGCCCCTGGATTCGCACCTAATGCAGCTCCTACTAGCGGTGGTGGTTTTGCCGTAACCAGTATTTCTCCAATCACTCCTACTGGCATCACAGTCATCTCTGAAAATGCTATTGAAGGTCCTCTGTCCGTGATAGGAGAGTTACCATTCTTAGGAGCTGTAGCTATGGAAGGTGCTTTACCTACAGCGGGAGCTGGTGGTATCAACTACGGTTGCGGTAATGGCGCTGTTGGTATTGTAAGCGAGGGTATTGCTCCTCCGGCTCCCGCTGCAGTTGCTCCAGGCAGGTTCGGTTACGGACCTGGTATGGGTGCACCTGGTTATGGTGGTCCTGGAGCCGGTTTTGGTTTCAATGGAATGCCTGGTTATGGTGCCATGTATTAGATTAAGAATTTATCTTGTTTTACATGTTGAATTTTGTTTTTGAGTTTATTATGTTTTTAATTAATACAGAACCTTAAATGATCAATAAATAAAGAAAATAATAAATATGCAATTAGTTTTTATTAATTTTTTTGATTTAAGTTACACCACTATATAGTTTGTTAACTATTTAATTGGAAGCAAAACACAGACTTGTATAAATAAGACACGATTATAACACCGGTGCATAGCATAGACAGTACGGAAAATAAGGAAAGTACCATAGTGTAGGGCATAGTTAGCATAGTAGCACTAGGGTTGAGTGCGTTCATAACAATCTCGATTTCAACAAGTTAAGATACATTCAGTAACAGTTTTATTTCATAATCAAGATTTATTTTGTATATTTACATAAAAAACTTAACTTGTATTTGTATGACAACTTTTTAGCGGGTAAAAAATTCAATCCCCGAGAGGCAGCACAAAATGCCTTTGAAGAGTTTGTTGCCTCCCGTCCAACAGATTTTTACAAGAAGGGCATCAATAAACTGCCAATGCGTTGGCAAAGATACGTCGATTGCATGGGTGATTACTTCGAATAACAAAAATAAAAAAGTTTGAAGAAGTAAGGACTTTCACTTAAAGCATACAAAACGGCAATTTCATAGGTTAAGACCTAATATTATTCTTATCATACACCATTCAAAAAAAATGTCACAGCTAAATTACATAGTGGAACTATCTCTTGTAGTAAAACTTGTAATATGGAAACAAAGTTGATTGATTCCCCCTAAATATTTCACAAAAACGTAAAAAGGAAAAAAGAAATCGGTCAAAATTTTAACAATGAGGCTAATCTGTACTAATATTTTAAATCTGATGAATCTGTTTGTTTGTTTGTTATATTGAACATGATAATTTCATGAACTACTAATGAAATAGTCAATTGAATTCATTTATTCTTCAATCATACGATCCCGCTGCCGAGTGCGCTCGGCTTAGTTTCAATTTTTAACCGACTTCAAAAAAAAGGAGGAGGTTCTCAATTCGTCGGAATCTTTTTTTTTTATGTATGTTCAGCGATAATTTCGTCGTTTATGAACGGATTTCAAAAATTCTTTTTGCATTGGAATGGGCTTACAGGTGGTCCCATCGTCACCATATCGGGATCTGATGATGGTATCCCAAGGAAATCGAGAGAACCTCTCAAATATCATAGGCAAAATGTCGCGATCTCGGAATAGTTTTTCATTGAAGTCGGTTCCTTTTTGCTAAAATTATAACCATTTACGCAGCGCACGCAATGGAAGCTTTGAAAAGAAATATATTCCTCCGCTCCTATTGATGTTCTATGTTATGTAGATCGGTTTCCGCACTTAGTCCTTTTAGCCAGCTCACCCAGCAGCCCGCCAGCCCACCTCCCTCCAGAAGCGGATAAGGTCTATTGATTATAGCGTTATATAACCTATAGCCTTCATCGATGAATGGACTTATTTAGTGGTGAAAGCATTTATCAAATCGTACCGACAGTTCCTGTGAAATGCGTTTTAAAAATAAACAAGCAAATCTTCTCTTTATAATATTCGTATATAAATAATTCTTCTTCTAATATTAGTGTAAACAGATTAGAATTTTACTGAAACTGTGGGTCAGTAACAGCGGCAGGCGTAGAACAAAGCTGTTTCATAAATTCTTCACCATAATGATACTTAAATCCCGGTGCAACAACAATGATATTGAAATGCTCTCTTTTTTCTCATGACTAGAACTTTTCGAGTTTCGTCATGTCAGTCCGTCCGTTTTCGAATTACCGTCCAAGCCGTTAGTGCTATAATTATGTGTTTTTATTACGTCGCTATAATGCTAAAATAAAATTACGATAAATATTTTTATTTGGGGTACCTCCCCTACACGTAAAGTGGCAATGATTGTTTTTCTTGCGTGTTTTCTACAACATGTGTCCTCCCCCTTCGTGTGGAGTATTATTAAATAGGCTTTATAAAACATTGAGCTTTGAGATTGTTTTAAACCATTATTCTATTTATGTATCCCCCGTCCCCTCCTATAAAAGCTAAACAGCAGGCTTAAAAAACTGAATTAATTCATGACAGACAGACAGACACAGTGAGGATGGTGACCCCTACTCCTGGATTTTTCTCATGCTTTCCATCACGCATAGTTAAATCGCTGTGGGAGGTTTAAATCATCTTTCTAGCCGTTATTCCCAAGTTTATTTGGTGTTGGCTTAATTTGAAAAAAAAAACAACTCTCGCATTAGAAATTTAAGTTTCGAAGGGACTCTATAAACATACATGAAATGAACACAAAGAACACCCAGGCCCAGAACAACAACTAGATCATACAAAGTGTACGTGGGATTTGAACTTGGCGTAGTAGAGTGGCGACCAATTAAACCACTTAGCCAAATGTGCAGTCATATATATTAAGCACACAGTTGTCACCTAAAGTAATACATTTCCTTTAAGTTTTTCATGAAAGTTTTGTTCATATTTTCCATACCTAAAAAGATGATTCAGTCAAACACAAAATCTGATGGCCTTTTAGTACTTGTCGCAACGCAAAAACTTAACCACGATCGTCCATGACGGAAAACAGACTTGTCGGCCTTTGCATGATTAAAATACATTAGTAAAGTGGTTTTAGAAGAACAAACTACATGAAATTTACATAAGAGGTAAGTAGTTTTTTAGGTAAAGAGCAAAAACTAAATAAAATAAATTTCGTAATTTTCCTAAACCTTACATTCTGGTTATCATCCTCAGGCATCAGCTAAAAAGAAGGGTACGTTTTGGAAGTCTATGTTTGTTTATATTGTACACCGTAGCACCTAAATCACTACACTATTCACTACACTACACTACAATTTATTCATTAAAATCGTTTAATGAATAAATTCGTATTAACGACCCGGATGACAGACTACACGAGTTTTGTAAAAAAAAAATTACATTGTCGGATTATAGTTCTATTATTTTTTTAAGCTTCGACGCAGAAATGGGATGTTATAAGTATGATGTGTCGGTGTGTGTGGTTGTGTGTGCGTGTCTGCTTCATCGTTGTCTGCCTTGTTGGTCCAGTGAATAGCGTATGCAGCTGCTAATCAAGAGGTTTTGGGTTCGATTCCCGGGTCAGATGAAATATTTGGATGATCCGCAAAATTTGTTTCGTAGTCTAGGTGTTTTCTATGTATAACAATTATGTATTCACAAAAAAATGTGTTTATGTGTTTCTGTATTTATATCAGTTGTCGAGTACCCTTAATACAAGCTTTGCTTAGTTTGGGACTAAATGGCGTTGTTTTTAAGATGTCCGAAATATTTATTTATTTATACGCAGTAGTTACCGATCGGATGAACCAATTTAGATTTTTTATGTTTCAAAGGTGAATTAGTTGGGATATTCTTAGCTATGTTTGTCTGAATTTCTAATTTTACTTATTCCTGTGCTGTGACGTGTTTATGTCAAATACGTGTTATTTCCCAACCCATCCATAAGAAACTTGTAATCATTTCTCTGTTAAGATAAAACAATTATCTAAAATCGTGATTTCAAAAAAAAAAATTCAAGCACTCTCGTGCAACGAAATGTCCATATCTAAACTACTGATGCAATATTTAAGTAATACTTATCATTGAATTAAGTATATAGCCTATCGATATTATTTTTATGTTCATTATAGTTATTTTTAGTGTTACAAAGATGTCGTTCAGACTTATAACTTCAGTCGTTTTGGTGCTCTTCATCCAGGTACATATTTTTTTTTTTATTTAAGCCTACAAAAGTGTCCGTATTCTGCCTGAACTGAATCCAGGAGTAGGGGTCACGATCTTCATTGTGAGTGCAGACATGCAGCATGGTGACCCACACCATAACGGCCTAGTGAGAAAAACAAAATACGACAGCATGACTGCATCTTCGTGTGGTCTTCTGTATAAGAGTAGGTTTACTCCGGTCTAGCCGGCCCATTCCAGCTTAAATCAGCGTGGCTTTACTACCTCGAAAGTTTATTTTTGACTATTTCATTTCAAATTTCATTCAAATCCGTTTAGTAGTTTTTGCGTGAAAGATCAACATACATACACACATACATACATACGTACATATCTACATACATACTTTTTTTATGTTAAAAAAAGACAACTCCCGCATTAGGAATATAAATTCCTGTGTCGTGGGGGACTTTACAAACATACATGAAACGGACACAAAGAACACACAAACTCAGAACAACAAATTGTGAATAACACAAAGTGTTGTCCTACGTGGGATTTGAACCCACGACATTTGGCGCAGTAGGAAGCGGCGTGGCGACCGCTTAAGCCACTAGGCCAACCGTGCAGTGTGTATGTAAATACATATACACATACAAACTAACAAACTTTCGTGTTTATATATTGGTATGAATAGTTATTTTTTTTATTCTTTTTGATGGGTACTAGAAAATAAAATACAAAGAAGATATTTACATTGAAGTGTCAAAAGATTCCTCCACATCATTGTGTACTAATAGAATTAACATTTTGCTACTGATAGAGTTTATACTAAACAATTAAAACATCAGGGCTATACAGTGTATGCTCATAGTAGAATTAGCCAAATAAAATACAACCACTTACATATTGACTTTTCCAGACACTCTTCCAAATTTATTATTTTTTTACATTTCAATTGGTGTATGTCGGCAAATCTGTAGATAGTTTTTTCTCAACGCTGTCAGATGGCAATATGTTTCCCGAGAAAATATCACTATCAGTTGTACTTAAATAGAAAAAGGTGTATAAAGATATAATTGTTTTGTTACAGAATTCATACAGCCAAGCCATTGGGTTTGGCAATGGATTAGGACTCAATGGACTTGGAAATGGTATTGGTGTTGGAAATGGATTATCCAACCCTGGTTTTGGAGTCCCTAACAGCATAGGGAATTCTGGTCTAGGGTTTGCCAACTTACCTGGTAATGGTTTGGGAAATTTCAACCCTAATAATTTTGGAGCAAACAATTTGGGTCTCAATAATTTTGGAGCCAACAATCTTGCTGCTAATTTTGGAACACATCTGAATGGTTTTCCTGGAAACTTTGTATCTAATAATATTGCTGCTAATAATATGGGACTGAATGGTTTAGCTGCAAGCAATATAGCTGCAAATAATGCTGCTCTTGCTGGCATGAATATGGCTGGAGGTCCTATTGGAGGATCAGTGGGATATGGAGATGTTTCGATCCTTGGAGAGTTGCCTGTAGGTGGCAATACGGCTGTGACTGGTAACGTTCCTGTTATAGGTTATGTTACATTTGAGGGGGTTGTGCCAGCCGGTGGTTTAGTGAGTGTAGCAAACGGTTGTGGTTGTAGTAATAACCAGTTGGTTTATTAGTTGTTTTTGTTATTATGAACACTAAAGTCTTGTAAGGAATTGTATTTAAATTGAAACGCCTGAGTAATTAATAGTGTGTATTGAAATAAATTATGTAAGTTTTGAGTAACGTATTTTTATTTATCACTTTTACTATGTGTGTATATGTCATCATCATCATCATCATCATCATAGTATGTATTGAAACATATTATGTAAGTTTTGAGTAACGTATTATTATTTATCACTTTCACTGTGTGTGTATATGTATAACATTTAATAGCAGGACAAAGATTTTTTTATAATTTGATATACTAACTACTTAATATTAAAAAAAAATACTTTAATAACACTAAACACACACGCTTTTAAACAAAAACTAGAAAATAATTTCTATTTAAAAAGCGTGGTCCGACGTTATTGAAATATTTTCAGAAAGCACCCCACGCTTTGTTACATTAAAATTATTTTCTACTTTTTACTTTAAAAGCGTGTTTATTTAGTTTTTTAAAACTATTTTTTAGAAAAAAGTCTAAAATAGACTAATTTGTTTAAACTTTTTTTTGTTTTTTTTTTTCAAATTAGTGTATTGTCATCGATCCTCGATAAATCTACAAAGTTTGAACGAAATCTGTCCATTTAAAGTGGGTCCAAAGGAGTCAGTTACAAACATACAAACAAACAAACAAAGGTGAAGCTAATAAAAAGCGTGTAAAAAAATCCGACATTTAACGCATAACTTCATTCAGTCCCAAACTATATAGTACCCATATGGTGGAAGCTCTGATTACTTGTACTATGGGTATTAAAACCAATATTATTGCAGAATTATAATTCCAAAAACAAATAAATATATTTTACAGATCATTCAAACTTGCGAATTGACTCCGAGGATATAGATACAGTAATTGATGCCATCATGCTAACAAGGCTGCAGTCATTGTTTGTAGCAGGAGGAACAAGTGAGGGATCGGTGAGTGATGAGGATGGTTCTATCCTTCGTCAATGTTTGGATACAGGCGAGGAAAAATTCTTTCACAATATTATCCGGTGGTAAGATTCTCAAAAAACTCACGCTAAATAAATACATGGTATCACCACACCATTTTAATCTTTGAATAATTATAGCTAATATAAAAATAAACATAGATTGTTTGTTAAATTTTAGTTTATTAGTGCGGATTTTATATACGGAATATTATACCGTCAAGGTGTCTTCCATCACGGCGAATGCGGTCATCAAAGTGGTCAAGTTTATTTGCAAAGACGTGCTTTTTTTTTTTTTTTTTTTATTGTTGTAATGGAATAGGCGTTTGTCTTCCATCTCACCTGATGGAAAGTGTAGATGAAGACGAAGATGGTACACGCCCATCCAAAAGAAACCTGTTCACTCTACTCTTAAAGGCTCCAGAGTTCAACTCATCAGGAAAAACAGACCCAGGCAGGTCGTTCCAAATTTTGGCGACTCTCACCAAAAACGAGCTGTCAAACCGTTTAGTTCGTCGTTCCGTGCTGCAGAACTTCAACTGAAATGATCCTTACTTTTGTCGTTTATGGGTAATAAACAACTGATATAAATACATAAACATTTTTTTTTTGTAAATATAGGAAAACACCCAGACTCCGAAAGAAATATTTGTGGATGATAAAAATATTTGGTCTGACCCGGAGCGAACCCGAGACCTCTTGATCAGACCAACAAGGCAGTCAGGATTGAATACTTACACTTAAGCGGTGGATTTGAAAGTGACTACAAAACTTGCGCCGAGCTTTAACACCACTACGACATATAGAAGGATATACTACAAATCGCTTCAGTAGTTTTGATCTAAAAGCGCGACAGACAAACAAACATACTGATAGAGTTACTTTCGCATGTTCATATCATATTAGTAAGGATTACTTACAATAAGAAGTGATTCAACCTCTTCATCAGCCACTTTATTACAGTAACTCTTACAAATACAGTACAAATCTTTATTTACAACTAACTTTGCTCGCTTTAAAGTCGTTTATCGAGATAACAGTAGCCTGTGTCCTTTCTTATGCTCTAGACTATCTGTGTATTAAACTTCAATTAAAAAGGCTCAGTAGTTTTGGTATGAAAGTCCCACAGACAGAATAACCTTTGCATTTATAACATTACTAGCTTTCGCTCGCGTGTATGTCGGTTATCGCGGTAAAAAGTAGCCTATGTCCTTTCCCAAGTTCAGTTTTATCTTCATGCCAAATTTCATCAAAATCGGTTCAGTGGTTTAGGCATTTATAATATTAGTAGGGATAACAGTGAGGATTATCTATTCTTTTGAATAAATCTAAGTCTATTCATATTGAATTTTAGATACAATAAAGGTATAAAAACATATTTTTTGTAATACGTTTAACATCTTGTAACAACATTTTACTTTATTAATTTAAATGAAGATCGTTTCTACCAAATAGAGTTTGGGTTCGACAAGTAGCCAACACTAACAAAACCGGCCAAGTGCATGTCAGGCCGCGCATAGAATATGATTCCGTAGTCACCATAAGAGCACGTGTATTTAAATTGTTTTCAATAGGTGACTGTTTTGTTTACTTATTATTTCGATATTTTTGTACGAAGTTTACCTAGTGAGCATATTTCACAAGTTTCATTGTTTATTGAACTAACAAATTCATCTAAACCGCTATAGCCTCTTTAAAGTTCATCACATGGACTACCATCGTGAATTTTTTCAGGTTCTTCAAGTTGGCCGTTAAGCTTTTAGAGGGGAAGGGACGCCCTGTTTTAACAAAAAGTACCATTTAAAGTTGAACAACTTGAGCGTTCCGTAATCATCCATAACGGCACGTGAATTTAATATCGTATCCAATAGATACTTGTTATGTTTACTTATTATTTCGTTATTTTTGTACAAATTTTCCAAGTAAGCGTATTTTACAAGTTACGCCTCTATAACTCCAAAAATCGGCCAAGTGCGTATCAGGCCGCACAGGTGCAGGCGCACAGAAAGGGTTCCTCAGTCACCCATAATGGATTTAAAATCGTATCCAATAGATAATTGTTATGTTTACGTATTAAGGCGTTTATTTTGTATGACGTTTTCCAAGTGAGCGCCTTTTACAAGTTAAGCTTTTATAACTCCTGAACTAACAAATTCATCTAATCCGTTATAGTTTTCCTTCAAAGTTCATTATATGGACCATAAGGGTTCCGAGTCATAAACTTCGGAACCCTAACAAAAGGGTTACCTAAACTAAATAATCGTCTTGACAACCTGTCAATATTTTTAAAGAGTATTAATACGCCACACGATAGCGTAGACACGAGAAATAAATCCCCACTTTACCTGTAGGAGAGGTACTCCGAATAAAAATATTTTTCTTGATTTTATTTTAATACTTTATTGTCGTATATCTATCTACAGTTTCGTTTTTTAATCACTAACTAGTATGGGTGGTTTTTGGTCTGTTCATGTCCGACATAATCATCAGATGTATCCAAAGGGATTTTCACACAGTGAAAAAAAAGTATCTAAAATTTTTTTAGAGACAAAGGGCCAAGAATTGGCATTATAATGGGTACATCCATTATAATTAAAAGTTCTTTGACATTTTGGTACATAATTTAATAACTACCAAAACTGAAACACCAAAATAAATAAATAAATAACTTTATTAAAAGAAATAAATTATCGGAAAAACAAAATGTACTATAGTGACACAGAATTAGTTCGTGAACTTGAACTAAAATAAACCGAGCCTTGACCATTTGTTGGTAAATTTCCATTTATAGTCACTACACTACGTAGTGGAATTTTACCACTCACAATTACTGTACCCAAAATCTCTAAATTATCTGGCACAATTTGGAAGCCAAAATCTTGATTGCCTATTTTATCTTGAATGGCATGTCTACAATTACAAGGATTACCAATTTTCAAATTTAGATCTCTTCTTTTTAATCCTGTTAACGGATTTCCGAAAATATTATTTACAAGATTTGGTTTGTTAATTGAATCTTTGAGAAGTTTAAAAACTTCAGGATCTTGTATAAAATTATTGTTTACTAATTTCTCACTTTCTAGATTATTGATATTCGTTTGAATAATCGGATTAATATTTGCATTAATCAAATTGGACTCTGCTATAGTAGCTGCGTTTGTTGCTGTATTTAAACTTGCCATATTATTGATCTTATTTTCTTGAGTTGTAATAGGTAAATTATTAATTACATTTGCATTATTCCTTAACATGCCTAGTAACCCTCTGTCATTAGAATTAATTGCCATATTTCTATTTGGTAAATTACTTAATATTTGTGCTGATGTCCACTGAAACAAATATAAAATAGTTATAGTTTAAGATAATACATATTTACTTTCAATTATTACTAAAACTGATTTGATAATTGAACCTTGGAAGAGCTATGCTTAGACCTAATTTTAGTGTAGTACCACAGCCGCTCGGTAAACCGGTTTTATACAACTTTTTCGATACTTTCGCAAAGTGAACTAAAAGGTCCAAAATCCTCCTATTCCTGGTGAAGGAAATTTAAAAGGTCTCTGGTTGTGACCCTTAAGCTACAAACAGTAAACACATACTGTCATCATCATCATCATCAACAGCCTTCAACAGTCCACTGCTGGACATAGGCCTCTCCTTAGAAAGGAGGTATTGGCCTACTATACCACGCTGGCCAGACGGGTTGGTATAAGGTTGGTTTCAAGTTTTCCTTCTCTTTGCATTGATGTTGTCTTGCGTAGTTTATCCCTTAGTCGCCTTTTACGATACCCGCGGGATGAATAGGGGTGGTGACACTCTGTATTCTTAATCCGTCACCACACGGACAATAATAACACACATACTGTACAGTAATCTATTAGTATGCCGTGACTGCACTTGAATCAGGTCAGCCTAAACATAGCTTTTCTATGGCATAAAGCAAGTACACATACCTTCACAATCACGAACAACAAAACAATGAAATACTTCATTCTTAATCAATATATTTCTAAAAGTAACTAACTTATCATCAGTGCCACGGCTTTTATCCAACCAACGTGTTAAAAAACCGAAAAGTTTATCAGAAATATCAGATAAAAATGCGTGCTTTAATAATAATTATAAAAGTAATAAGATAAGTGAAGAATTGATATATAATCTATTTCACAATATGTGGCTGTTGTCATAGCAGCCTTCATGCTAATTACTTAAACACTTAATAAGATGCACTAAAATAGCAAATATATTGCTTGTACCGATAAAGGTAATCTTATTGTATCGATGGTGATTGATTTTTGGTTTGCAGCAAAGGGCCGAAAGGGGCTTTTTTAGTTGGAAAGCAGGTTTAAACTTTTAAACGCTTGCAACCTCAGGAACTCAACTTCAATGCATGATTCGAGGAAGTTTCTAGGGTTAGGAGATTTATTTTATCCCAGATCTTTTTAATCCTTTAAAACCTTTACTATAATACCTTTTTTTAAAAGAATCAAAACCTGAGGTAACCTTTTCCGATAGTTACGTCACAAGTCTTTTTATAATGCAAAAGATAAAATATGTTGACTAAAACTGCCCATAAACAGTCAGAATTAGCAATTCCTACTAGCAAATCGAAAGCAGGCAAATCTGTCCTGGCAGTAACAATCGAAACCTAAAAATCAGACATAGTTCAGGTTATCTCCACGATAGTTTGAATAAGGCCAGCTGGAATCATTTGAGGTATTCTTTGGACACCACCTACTAATACACATGAAGCGGTCCTTGGTTGGGTGGTATCAAACACTAAACAGAGGGAATATAAAACAACAAAAATTTCAAGATTTTATTCAATTATTCTCACTACTTTTGAATTACAGTATGGTATGTTTACAAATAATAGACAAAGGTTAACATAATACAATTAAATGAAGAATTAGTTACTACAAAATTAAAAACATTGAGCGTAAATTCTAATCTTGCCAGACACTGGCACCATCCCATTAAAACCCATAGTGCCAGAAATTGGTGCTGTAGTTGTAGGAATCGACTCAGTTGCTGTCACCACTGTAGTTGCTGGTAGCACAGCTGCTGTTGCTATTTCTTCTATTTGAGGATCTTCATAAACTTTATCATGTTTTTCGTAAGTTACTGGCAAAGTTGGTACAGAAATTGATGTTGTTGGGAAGGAAGTTGATCCTGATATGGTGATAGTTGGCACTGATACTGATGGCAGAACTGATATGGTTGGCAAACTTATGTATTGATAAATTGGAATTGTTGAAGAGACAGTGTAAACTGAAACAGAAAAAGTAAATGCTTTATAAAAAAGTGAAAATAGTAATAAAAAAATCATACAGTTTAGATGCTCATTTTGCCATCTAGCTAGGAAAGCACTAGTTTTATATATCTGAGAAAGGAATTACCTTAACAAAAACTATGTTAAAAACCATTTTGATCATGGTTTTTAGTATTAAATAACCATTTAAGAAAAATGTCTAAATTATCCTAAAAATGAATTTTGTTTTTATGTTATATACATTAAGGTGGCCTTCATATAAATATTTTAGTTCTTTCTTTAAATTTTAATTCACTTTTATTTCATGCTTTCAATAATATTTTCAATAAGATTCTACAAGTTGTTTGAATGTTTTCTTACCTGGAAGTCCTGTGTTCAGATAGACCGGTATACCTCCTAGAGGATTAATCAACCCATTGTAATAAGTGGTTTCATCTACTAGAATTACATCTCCGTTTTCATAGCCTTCAGGTAGGACCAGCTTGTATGATGAAAGAGGAATAGCCTCTGTAGTCTGAAAAATTATGTTTTCATATAATTTTATGAATAACAATTTAACTGATTGGTTGTAAATAATTCCTGAATCTAGGTACATATTTTTACTAGTTTGACGACTAGAGTGAAGTGGCTAGCATTTGATATATGTGGACTTCTCAAGATCCAATAATTGAAGCTGGTGAGACCTTTATTCAAGGTCCCACCGGCCTAATCTATAGGTCGATGATAGAGCTGATTATTTAACAAATGAAATAAATATATAACACAGGGTTTTGGTACCGGGTCACTTAATCTTGTTAGATAAAAACTTCATCGTTGCATTGGTGACTCACCAAAGAATTCAATCGCTAATCGAAGTGGTGAATGCACAAAATGTCTTGTACCAAGCAAAAATGGTTTATAATTTTTTTTGTAAGTTGAGAATAAAAATGTAAAATTAAAAGTGAGAATGAATAGCCCTTACCGTCAAATATTCAAGTTCTTCAACGGGAATGTATGCTAGTATGTAATCACGCGTAGGTTGACTTATAACATACTGAAACGACAAAAGAATAATTAAGAGATAATATAAATATTGCTCAACTATTGGTTTTATCTAAAATTGAAGAGAGCAAAAATGACAATCATCATTAAATAAACCAAAAACTGATCTAAAGTCTTTAAGAAAATATGGGTTTTAGAATAATTACCAAACAACACAATATTATTTTAAAATAGTCTCTACTGCTACCCTCATTTTGAAGAAAGAGTATAATAGAAGTAATTAAAACTAAAGCATCTGCAAATTTTTTGAAGATTCATCATAATTATTAAGAAGGAGATTATGAGCTGTGTTGTTCGACATTTTTCTCTCACTGTCTCAGGTACTAGTAACTGGGGAACTAGGTGTACCATTGAAAGGAAAAACTTGAAACCCTGACGTAATTTAGGCTATCTCATCATCATCAACAGCCTTTAAGAGTCCACTGCTGGACATAGGCCTCTCCTTAGAAAGGAGGTTTTGGCCTACTATATACTATTTAAAGGGTTTGTTTCAAGTTTTCCAGTTCTCTTGGCAGTGATGTTAGTGCTAATTTTGTTCCTTTAGTCGCCTCTTACGACACCCATGGAATAAATAGGGGTGGTGACACTTTGTATTCTTAATCCGTCACCACGCGGATTGACCAGGGATCAGGCCATCTACTGCTTGCAAATGAAACCCCTTCTGATTGAGAACCCCAATGATCCCAAGCTATATTTGCAAAGGACATGAAAACTTTGATATTGATACTTGCCTGCATTATAAGCACTTGTAAAAATATAAAAATCCAGAGCCCCATACTTATTATTGAAACACACACACAAAACGCGAGTCACAGCACTGACCCACTTATAAAGGCGCAGGTGCAATTGTTATCAGTTTAATTGAAGTTCTTTATAATTCCAATATATCTTTATATGTACATAAAAATGTTTAGTTGGTTTGTGTATGCTTCAAAAACTAAAACAGTTGTGTGCCAATTGAGCTCAATTCTGCTACGATAGAAAGACCTTTTTTTTTATCCACTTTCAGTTTTGTTTTTAATTCCCTCAATGTAAACTGAACAGGCCACAGCGATGTGTGAAAGTATACAGTAAGTATAATTTTTCCCTCTTGCACTATAAAAACAAATATTTATGTGAAGCCGAAGGAACTAAGTTTACTTCAGTGTAAGAAATACGTGCCAAAGAGCCAAAAATGTGCGATCTATCGTTGAAGTGTTGAAATATTCAATGTAATTAAAGCCTTTGTATTGTCCTCGCCTATATTTGTCGCAAGCGCTATGATTAAAAATAATGACAACCTAAGAACAAAGTATTACACATGGAAGTCGGCATTCATCTGACTTCAAAACTAGACAGAAACTATGTTAAGTTAAACAAATGTAGGTAGTAGAGCCACTATAATTTCAGCACGAATGAGCCGGCTCGACCGTTGTAGACCCTCACACAGAAGACCAACTTAATAATGACAGCATTCTTGCTGTCGTATTTCGTTTTTTTTTTCATATATATATTAAAGTGACTCTACTCTGCCTGATGGAAAGCATGAGTAGAATCCAGGAGTAGGGATCACCATGCTTATTGTGAGGGTAGACAATGTAGCATGGTGACCCCTACCATGGCAGCCTGGTTTGATTATTCTGCATCATTCTCCCGGCCTTCGAAGGGCGGGAGAATGATGCAGAATGATTGGGCCTCCGGTCTCACACTCACCAACGAAATACGACAGCAAGAGTGCTGTCATTATTAGGATGGTCTTCTGTGTGAGGGTAGTACTGGCCCGGTCGAGCCGGCCCATTCGTGCTGAAATCAGCGTGGCTCTACTACCTACTACCTCGTTGGTGAGTGTGAGACCGGAGGCCCAATCAATGGTGAAACTTCTGACCAGGCTGCCATGGTATGGATCTCTATGCTGCATTGCCTACCCTCACAGTGAGGACGGTGACCCCCTACTCCTAACCTCTACTCATGCTTTCTATCAGGCAGAGAAGAGTCACTTTGGTAGGCTTAAATATGAAAAAAAACAGGTCAACGTCACTGCAAAGAGAAGGAAAACTTCATCATCATGACCATAATAATATATACTAGTAATATTAAAATTTCGTTTCCAAGGGCAAGCTAATGGATGACAGTGGGCAGACTATTATAGGTTATTCACGACTTATATGATCGTAGAGAGTAATAGAGTAAAAGAAAACATTATTTTTGTAGAAGTCTTTTTATTTTGTTTCTACTTGTACGTGATGTCGAATCTTATTAATATCCTTATTTTATATAATAAATTAACTTAACACAGAAGTAAATTTAATACTATTTACAAAATAATATAAATATAACACTTTATTGTCATCTGCAAATCATTACATCATTTACGAGTAATGAAAGCAAATCACCCAATTCTTAAATTAAGTAATTTAAAACTTCTGAATTTTTTTACAAAATTCAAATTCCATTCTGAATCATAGCATTGCAGCTATTTTAAATTCCTGAATTGGCAACAGTTTTTACTGAAATCTTAAGCTTAGCTCAGTCCTTGATTGATTCGTGTATATTTGTGAGTGGAAAATTACACTTGGCAATTTTTACCCACTGGACCATTATTGGACATCATCATGTTATTAAAACCTCGCCCATTATTTGATAACATTCCATATGGTGGTATTCTTCCTGCAGCAGAAAAATCATTTGTTAATATGCTATTGTTCAAAATCCTGTCATTATTGTTTATTACACTTCTTGGTATAATCCTATGAAGTGGCATATTACCAGTAATTGTAAAAGGATCATTAATATTAGTGTCTTGAAGTCCATTAAATTGAACCTTATTGCCAGTAATAGGTATTCCATTATTAAGTTTTCCAATTCCATTTGTCATTTGAAAATCATGTATTCCTGAAATTCCATTACTTTTTGGGAAATATTTTGATAATGGAGATTGGTTTGGCAAATAATTTCCGAATTCGTTACCACTCCACATGTTACTTTGTGGTACATTATGAATGGCATTTGAAAATAGCATGTTATTATTGTTGTTATTGGTTGGTAAATTATTTTGTATAGAATTTGTTATTCTGTTCAACATCATTTTGTTATTATTATTAGGAATCATGTTATTCACTGGAAAACTATTTCCAAAGTTATTTGATCCTGGGAAATTTGTGGGTAAACCATTTGTGTTATGTATTACATTAGAATTTACAGAACGCCAATTATTTGTAAATCCATTTTCAGTTTGAATATTATTTAAATTTGCAATACCATTGGTTATTTGTCCATTGTGCTCATTTAGTAAAACGTTACTGACTGGTAGATTATTTCCAGCTGGAATACTATTTCCAAACGGCAAATTATTGGAATTTGGTAAATGGTTGAAATTTGGAATATTATTACCTGGCATGTTATTCAAATTAAATCCATTTACAATATTACCATTTTGCATTAGTCTTTCAATCGCTAAATTATTAATATTTTGAGATGCCAAATTCATTGGTAGACTATTAAAATTTTGGAGCATATTATTTTCTGAGTTCGTTAAAGTATTCCCAGGTTGTAGATTTTGAATTGCCTTATTGCTAATTGGCATTCCATTCATAGGTAAATTGTTCGTCTGTCTTGAACATCTTTTCAATTTATCTGGTGATGATGGTATGTTACTTAAGTCCTGATGAAGAACTTGGCAGACAGCTACCTGTGAACAAAATATATTTTTAACAGCTATTATGATTTAGAGTCTAAACTGTATGTAGTATGTTAAGAGGTCACCCATCCATAGACTGCCCAATGTAGGATTGCCTAACTTTGGCGGCCACGGCAAGATTGATGAGCCACAACATTATCTTGCCAGTTCTCAACCCCCACTCGGTCAGCGTGAGGGCATATGGTCTTAAGCCTCTCCTGACCCGTGCCCTACACTGGGACATTATGGGTTGATGATGATGATGAGCCCCTTGAATTTTGATTTGAAAGAGAATCACAAAGATGATATTCATTCATTCAATCATCATATTTTTAATAGCACTTTTATATAAAAGATTTTCTCAAGCACCATAATTAACTTCTATATACATTACCAAAACTTGACCTCAATGAGGTAGCTTGACTTTATAACAAACAAAGATATATTTTAATAATTTACCTGTACAATCAATAATTTTACAAGAACACAAATTTTGTATAACATTTTAGTATTTTGTTAATCTCATTACTGATATTCGAAAATCTTAGAAATTGTTTTTTATATGCTTTTGTTAGTTTGAACCGTTTAATATATAATGTACATTTATAGTTATATGCAGTTATTGGGTAATTACATTATCTTCAAAGATTGTTATCATAGAATACGTGAGTATTAAGTTTTCTTTTATTCAAATACGCAGAAGACTACAATCAATGATTGAAGTGATATAATTAAATTATTTAATAATAATTTTAACAAAAAGGGACAGACTTCAATGAAAAACTATTCCGAGTACTCAATTCGCGACATTGTGCCTATGATATTTGAGGAGTTCCCTCAATTTTCTTGGGATCCCATCATCAGATACCGATGTGGTGACGATGGGACCACCTGTAAGCTGCGCCCATTCCGCTGCGTTCTTCTTCTGTGTGAGGGTAGTCCCTCACACAGAAGAAGAACAACTTAAAATAAATCATAAATATTTCGGAAATCTTACACACAACGCCATCTGGTATCAAACTAAGCAGAAATTGTATTATGGGTACTAGAAAACTCATATAAATACATAAACGTGTACTTTTTTTAAATACATATGTATTTGGTCCGACCCGGAAATCGAACCCGAGACCTCAAACACAGACTGCACGGTTGGCCTAATGGCTTAAGCGTTCGCCACACCGCTTCCAACTACGCCAAGTGTCGTGGGTTCAAATCCCACCTAGGAAACACTTTGTGTGATTCACAATTTGTTGTTCTGAGTCTGGGTGTTCTTTGTGTCCGTTTTATGTATGTTTATAAAGTCCCCCGCGACACATGAATGCGGGAGTTGTCTTTTTAAAAACAAAAACAGCAGTCACATATCGCACACCCAGAACGACACTGCACTAACTCAAAATAGCGCATTTTTCAGTATCGACGAAAAACCGTTATTTTATTCTGTACAAAGGTTATTACATATGTTTTAAATTCTGCATGTTTGCAAACTAATTCTTGTCAATATAATATATGTCAGTTAGCTTAAAACATACTGTGAATGCAAAAAAATGCATTTTTTGATTTGATTCACTATTGTGGAATAACTAAAAGAAATAAAAAAATATTATTTCGACTTAAGTGCTTTTTAATGAATGATTCTGAAATAATTCACTATTGTTTTATTGATTTTTAGTTTTGATACAATATACAACATAGAACTTTTATTTTTGTTCTAAGAAATAGCGTTGTTAAAAATAAAATAAAAACCAAATTTTATAAAAAAAATGTTTTAATTAAACATACAATTCACAAACGTTTTAATTGTCTTGAATAGTTTTAATGTTGTTTACATTAAAACTATTCAAGACAATTAAAACGTAAGAAATACAAATTGCAAACTAGTGCGAAACAAAATAATTAAAACTAAAGCTGCTTAAAAAATACAAAATTTCTTAAGCAAAACTATATTACCACAATCACAGGCGGTAAGTCTTGTTTGGCTATTTAACATTATCAATAATTAAAATGGCACATTACAAATTCTTAAAAACTAAAAGAAAATTATAATTTTGAAAATTTGTCTTCAAAATTATATTCTTCTTTTCTCGTTTAAAATACTAAACCGGGTAGTTTTTAAAGCTGTTAAAAAGATTAATAATAAAAACATGTTAATATCTCCATAAAATAAAATTAGACAGTGTTCAACATTGTTAAGTACTAGTTATCTTTCCTTTTTAAGTTATAGTAATCTTATTATTGTATTGTTATTGTTTTTTTCGTAATAGTTAGCTGAATTTACGCCGTTAGTACACCTACGCGTTCGTATGCGGCAGCGAATCACTGCGAAACTACTGAGGTAGCGAAATCTGCGGAACGTTAGTACATAGCAGTTTTTCGCAAAGAAATGTCATTGTAATTTACGTGGACTGTGGACCTTCCTCCATGCCACCTCTTTTTTGTAAGCATTTTTATAATCTGCATATAATTCGGGATAATTTCGAATTGAATTCAATAATATATCTATATTTTCGGCTTCCATGGTACGAAAATCTGTCCTCAACGACAGAACGCATGCGAACACCTTGCGATGCGAAACACTACTAGCGAAACATCTGCGTCTGTGTAACGACGATTTCGCAGTTCCTTGCGAAACAATACCGACAAGGACGCAACTATTTCATGTAGCCTAGTGCTAGAGTGAGACGTAGCGTATGCGAAATACTGCCATACTACTATCAGTTTTTTGGTTGTTTCGCTGCCGCATACGAACGCATAGGTGTACTAACGGCGTTAAAGCCCGTAATTCCTAAGAACTGATGCAACTATATTTATCTCATAACTGCCAAAACTTATTAAACGTTTTCTTGTCTCACCATTCGTCTATTTTAGTTAGTAAAATAAGTTTTGTAGATTTTTTTAAAGAAACATACGCCTTTCCTGTATCATTTTCTTTTTTTACTTAATTTGGGTTCATCCTCTAATGGAGCAGTGTCTACAGTAGAAGATGTGGTCACATTTGTCAGAGTGGAATAAACTTAAGTATTTTCTGTAGAGGGTCCCAGTCTACTGAATTCATAATCAGATGATCTGGATGATGTGGATGATCAGCTGTCTAACCAGGAGCTTGAGGAAATCAATCACTGAGATATTTTTTTAACAGAAACAGTTGGATCTGCATCGGAATCACAAATAAAATCTACTTCATTGCTATGATAAGATAAAATAGGATTTGATGTTGTTATCGCTGCCATCTGTTGTTTTTACCGCAACGGTTGTACTTGCGAGTCCCTGTTTCAGTCTGTTTTGTTGAACAGAAGGTCTGCCTTCATCTGTAGGTCCTTTTGTTGCCCTTTTAAGCAATAGGAGACTACGACCCTTCATAATCTGCCAAATAATAATTGCAACTTTAAATTATTCAACAATACTGCATTATCTTAAAATAAACAATAATATCGTTGTTAGTAAAGAAGAATGTAAATAGTAAATATACTGTTTCTTGTAGTTTCTTAGTTTAGGATTATTACGAAGCATAATCAATTAATATAAGTGATTTTATGACAATTTAAGACACAATTTATATCTACCATCAATAGCGCATCATTTCACAGATTTTCACCTTTTTCGAACAACAGAGATTTATTTTATAATAATACAATAAATGTAACTTACCTTCGTTAACAACAGAGCACTATTTCGAATTAGTATCAAATTCGATATATGAAGACAGTCACCAATACTGAATCAAAACTAAATGATCCGACGTGATTTTTACACTACATTCAACAATACTGTATTATATCAAAATAATACACTATTTCGTAAAGCTGTCTGCGTGTTGCTCCCAAGACAGACAAGTTGCAACAAGAAATAGTTTAGTGTTCTCGGCATGATTATGACAGCGCGTCTGCAGCAATAGAGAGTTAGCACGCTCTCTATTTCACATTTGATAAAATATAAATACGTCTGTCTTCTTGGTATACGCGGCAAATTTTCGGCTATTCAAATATAGTAAAAAGTCGATTTTGTGATTTTTCGACTTAATACAGTATCGTTCTGGGCGTGCGATATGCTACCACTGCGCCACTAAGGCAGTTAAAAATGACGGCATTCATCCTGTCATATTTCGTTGGTGAATACGAGACCCGAGGCTCAATAATCTGGAACCATAGTGTTGGTCTCCATACTGCATTTTTGGCAATGCATTCTCAATCATTTAGGTGAGCTACTCATGGATTCTATTCATGCTTCCATCTATAGTCGTCACAAAATAAGAAGCCCGTTTTGACATTTGTCATTTGACATGCCGCATGTAAGAAATTGAAAAATCAAATTCATAATCCTATTTAATTACTATGTTACCCATACACTATCACAACGCATATCTTAAATAAGCTAGTTTAACTTTATATTGAAAAATTGCACTCAAAAACACGAATTAATTGTATTAGTTACGCCACGATGACAAATGTCAAACCGGGCTTATTATTTTGTGACGACTATAGCAGAGCCGTCACTTTGGCAAGCTCATTTAAAAACGTTAAAATACACATTGTTTACAATAGATGATACATTAAGTTTAACACACAAACAAATTAACAATACAGCATTGCGATTTTTCTAGATCATATTTCACAAGCTGTTCATTTTGGATAAATGTAATTCGCTGATGTAATAATGCAGATTAAGGGACTTTTCATTTATTACGTGAGTCGATTTAGGGGATTAGACAAACTGAATATGGCCTATTTTGTCTTCCATGGGTCTATACAAGGGTCGTTTGTGTTTGTCGTAATGTCTCTCGGCAATAAATGGTAGGAGCAAGACGGGATAGCCAACATTCGGGTGGCCAGTTAAGTAATAAAAAAGCGGCCAAGTGCGAGTCGGACTCGCCCATGAAGGGTTCCGTATCAGCAAGTAACATGATATAAAAGTTCTTGTAGTTCGTTGTAACTCTTATCGATGTTTTTATACTAGTGTATTGACTGGATGAAAGGTAAATTGCGTGTTACGATTTTTGACGTATTAAAAAAAACTACTTACTAGATCTTGTTCAAACCAATTTTCGTTGATAGTTTGCATGGTAATGTATAACATATATTTTTTTTTGTTTTATCACTCTCTTATTTTAGAAGTTAGAGGGGGGGGGGGGGACACACATATTTCCACTTTGGAAATGTCTCTCGCGCAAACTATTCAGTTTAGAAAAAAATGATTTTAGAAACCTCAACATCATTTTTGAATACCTATCCATAGATATACCCCACACGTATAGGTTTGATGAAAAAAAATTTTTGAGTTTCAGTTCCAAGTATGGGGACCCCCAATATGTATTGTTTTTTTTCTATTTTTATGTAAAAATCTTAATGCGGTTCACAGAATACATCGACTTACCAAATTTCAACAGTATAGCTCTTATAGTTCCGGAAATAATTGGCTGTGACATACGGACGGACAGACAGACAGACAGACTTGACGAATCTATAAGGGTTCCGTTTTTTGCCATTTGGCTACGGAACCCTAAAAAAAGAAACTTATACTAATTTCTATAAACATTACTAACTAGCTTTCGCCCGCGGCTCCGCCCGCGTATATGTCGGTTATTGTGGTAAAAAGTAGCCTATGTCCTTTCTTAGACTCTAGACTATCTGTGTACCGAATTTCATCAAAATCAGTTTAGCAGTTTAGGCGTGAAAACGTAACAGACAGACAGTTACTTTCGCGTTTATAATATTATTAGTAGGGATAAATTTTAAAACACTTAAGTCCCTATGTAACAGAGGTCAGGCCTGTTGCCGTACACCGGGCACACAGTTTTATGGCAAACGATATTCAGAAAAAATATTATTATTCTCGTTACTTAATTTAAACACATTAAACAATATAGATATATTTTTTTCATTTGCCTGATGTCACTGCAAAGAGAAGTAGTAGCAGTAGAATCTAGGAGTAGGGGTCACCATCCGCATTGTGAGAGTAAGCAATGAAGCATGGTGATTAATACCATGGCAGCCTGGTCGGATGTTTCTGCATTATTCTCCCGGCCTCTGGAAGCCGGGAGGATGATGTAGATTGATTGGGCCTCCGGTCTCACACTCACCAACGAAATATGACAGCAAGAGTGCCATTAAAAGATGATCTTCTGTGTTCAAATTATAACAAAATAAATATAAAGTTTTTTTTTTGCTTGACCAGATACATAAACTATATTTTTCACTAAAATAAATAAAATATGTTCGTATCACTTCTCGTTGGCCGTACTTTATATTCATGTTTCACTGTAGATTCTAAAGTAACATTTACACCTTTACAGTCCCCATCCAATATTACAAAACTATTACAAATACTATTACAACTTTTTTTTATTACAAGTCCAAACAGTTAGTGACTATGTATTGTTTTAATTTGTATTGATTGTTTTGATGGTTTTCACACATCCAATACCTTTTTTTTTATTGTTTTTTTTTTTTTTTTTTTTTTTTATATTAGCTGCCAAAATGACTCTGCCCTGCCTGATGGAAAGCATGAACAGAATCCAGAAGTGAAGGCCACCATCCTCACTGCCATAACGGACAGTGCAGCACGGTGACCCACACTATGGCGGCCTAGTAAGATGCTTTTTCACGCCCCGCTTGAAGGACCCGGGGTCATAGAAGGGAGGAAACACATGCGCTGGTAGAGAGTTCCAGGTTTTAACTGCTCGGCACAGAAAGGAAGAGCCGAACCGTTTAGTTCGAGAGCGTATGTCAACCACTCTGAAGCGGTGGCTTCCGAGGCCAGCACGTGTTGTCCTGTATAGGAAAGGGGAAGGGGGGACCAGTTGGAACAACTCTTCAGAACACTCTCCATGATGTAAGCGATAGAGGACTGCCATGGAGGCGACATTTCTTCGCAGCTGCAGGGGCTCAAGGGACTCGGTGACTTCGTTACTGTCGATAATGCGGATTGCTCGTCGCTGCAACCGATCGAGAGCGTCAAACAAATATTGAGCGGATCCATCGCAGAGATGAGAGCAGTACTCCACGCACGAACGAACCTGGGTCTTGTAAAGAAGACACAGATGCTCGGGCGCGAAGAAACGTCTCACCCTGTTCAGTACGCCCAACTTCCGCGATGCCGCCTTAATGACGCTCTCAATGTATTCACGCAGGTTGAGATCGTGACAGATATCCACCCCCAGGATACTGAGCCTATCCTGCAGTGGCAGTTGAGTGCTCTGAAATGTAGGGAGGGGAAGAAAGGGAGACTTCTTGGTAGAGATCGCGCATACCTGTGTTTTCTTGGCGTTGAACTCGACCAGATTCTCATTTCCCCATTGAGAGATGCGGCCGAGAACCCGGTCAAGCTCAGCGACAAGCTCCCGCCGTTTTTCCTCAATGTCTGCTAGCTTGGCTGTAGGGTGTCCAAAATATCGCCCATGAACTGTGCTATCGTCTGCATAGCAATGTATGTTGCCAAGGGCTAACATATCATTGATATGCAGAAGAAACAGTGTGGGCGACAGGACGGAGCCCTGAGGTACACCAGCGTTTACCTGTCTAAAATCAGAGGCCGCGCCGTCGCAAAGGACCCTAATGCGGCGTTGGTGCAGGAAGGCGGCGACCCAGTCGCAGAGTTTGCGGGGCAGGCCGAATGTGGGAAGTTTGGAGAGAAGCGACCGGTGCCAGACCCTATCAAAGGCCTTGGCCATGTCAAGGCTGATTGCCAATGACTCGCCATGCCTATCAATAGCCTAACCCCAAAGGTGTGTTACATACGCTAAAAGATCACCCGTAGATCGGTTCGGCCTAAATCCATATTGTCGATCATTTAGTAGGGAGTGATCTTCTAGGTACTTGACCAATTGTCTGTTGATGATCCGTTCGAGCACCTTGCAGAGAATGGAAGTGATGGCTATTGGTCGGTAATTGGCCGGATCGGAGCGCTCGCCTTTTTTGGGGACAGGCTGAACATTCGCCTCTCTCCAGGCCTCCGGGACAATTCCTGAGGAATAAGACAGCCGATACAAGCGCGTCAATACAGGAGACAACTCTGGGGCGCAGTTCTTGAGAACCACCGCTGGGATACCGTCGGGTCCACTGGCTTTCCGAACGTCGAGTGACCGCAGCTCTACAAAGACATCCCTTTGTCGAATACGAATGTCCCGCATAGTGGAGTCGCAGATCGGAATCGTCGGCGGATGCACGCCACGGTCATCGATTCGGGAGTTAGTCGCAAAGAGATCGACAAGCAACTGCGCTTTCTCTTGCGGCTCATGAGCAAGTGTTCCGTCGGGATATTTCAGCGGTGGTAGCGAGGGCTGGCAGTGGTTAGCTTGCACAGCTTTAGCCAGTCGCCAGAACTTACGGCTACCCGTAGGGTGTGAAATGAGTTCCTGGCCAATCTGTGCAATGCGCTGTGCATCCGCTCTTTTGTACCTTGATCACAAGTCCTAAAACTTAAAAGGCCTAACTGGTAAGTCCGCTAAAAAAATTCAAAACAAGTTAGTCAATAGGATCGGTCTTATTGTTTCTCATTTAAGGAGAGACGAGACGGTCTAAACCTATTAAAAATTCATCATCATCATCAGCCTATCGCAGTCCACTGCTAGACATAGGCCTCTCCCATTGCACACCACTCTGATCGATTTTCGGCTTCTCGCATCCAGCTCCTGCCAGCCATCTTACGCAGGTCGTCACTCCACCGCGCCTGTGGGCGTCCTACACTACGTTTACCGAAACATGGGCTCCATTCCAGAACTCTTCTGCCGGCAGATTAAAAATTTATAGTACCTAAGTTGGGAAAATTATATTACTATTAATTTTTTGGGTAGCTAGAAGTTGCTAAGACAAGTTTTTGATTAGGTTATTCGTTTGCAAGTTATTCTATTTTTATAGGGATTTTTTGTTAAAACAATGCCTCGCTCTAAAAGCTAAACGACAGGCTCAAAAAATCTGGAAAAAATCATAATGGTGGTACATATTATCTTTGAGGAAACTATAACGACTTAGATAATTTCCAACTTGTAAAATGCGCAAACTTGAAAAGTTTCGTACAAAAACGTCGAAATAAAAAGTAAACATAGAAATCACTTTTCGGACACGATTTTAAATTCATTTACCATTATGAGTAACTAAGGAACTCTATTCTATGCGTGACCTGACACGCATTTGGCCAATTTTACCCGACTACGACAAAGCCAAAGGTATGTATATGTTCATCTGTTTCCTCATAGCTTATATAACGTGTCACTAAAACGAATATGGCGCCCTCTAGCAGTCATATACTACTGTGTTAAAAAATGAATCTGATATAAATATGTCGTGTTCTGTATCATTAGAAAGGGTGTACTAGTACATTTCAAAAATATATTATGTATATATGGCACCAAAATATTTTTTTTGAGTAAAACTAATTTGAAAATGTGTGTCTCTGTACACTGACAATTGTGTACCTACTATGTTGTTTAAATCTTCTCTGCTAGAAAGATGAAACTTTGCATAAATATGTGTTGTGATTACATCGACAAAGTGCTACAATAAAATAATAAAAAAAAAACATCGGCCAAGTGCGAGTCGGACTCGCCCATGAAGGGTTCCGTATCAACAAGTAACATTATATAAAAGTTCTTGTAGTTCGTTGATTAAATGAAAGGTAAATTTCTATTTACGCTTTATGACATATTAAAAAAAAACTACTTACTAGATCTCGTTCAAACCAATTTTCGTTGGTAGTTTACATGGTAATGTACAACATATATTTTTTTTAGTTTTATCACTCTCTTATTTTAGAAGTTAGAGGGGGGGGGACACACATTTTTCCACTTTGGAAGTGTCTCTCGCGCAAACTATTCAGTTTAGAAAAAAATGTTTTTATAAACCTCAACATCATTTTTAAACACCTATCCATAGATACCCCACACGGATAGGTTTGATGAAAAAAAAATTTTTGAGTTTTAGTTCCATGTATGGGGACCCCCAAAATGTATTGTTTTTTTTTTCTATTTTTATGTAAAAATCTTAATACGGTGCACAGAATACATCGACTGACAAAATTTCAACAGTATAGCTCTTATAGTTTCGGAAATAATTGGCTGTGACATACGGACGGACAGACAGACAGACAGACAGACAGACAGACAGACAGACAGACAGACAGACAGACAGACTTGACGAATCTATAAGGGTTCCGTTTTTTGCCATTTGGCACCGGAACCCTAAAAATTGGGGTACATGCTGATTTTTTGTTCTTGAGGCTACCCTATCGTGTGGGGTATTGTTAGATAGGGCTTTTAAAAACATTAAAGGGTTTCTAAGATGGTTTTTCGATTTCAGATTTTCCGGTATTGCGAGAAATTCCACTTTAAAGGGCACTTTTTTGTGAAAAGCTAAACGGCTTTAAAAGCTAAACGGCTGGCTCAAAAAATCTGAAAAAAATCGTGATAGTGGTCCATATAACTTTAAAGGAAAACTATAATGGATTAGATGACTTTATTAGTTCAGGAATTATAGAGGCTTAACTTATAAAATGTACTTACTTGGAAAACGTCATACAAAATTAGACTGAGGAACCCTTTCCTGTGCGTGGCCTGACACGTACTTGGCCGATTTATTAATATATGTTTATGGTATGTTTATTGACTGACTTGTTATTTTTTTTATTATTATACAGTCTCAGCCATCAGGTATTCTAGGTGCTATACTCTGCCTGATGGAAAGCATGAGTAGAATCCAAGAGGTCAACCACACTCAATACGAATGTAGGCAATGTGGCGATGGTGACCCACTCTATGGCACCTTAAGCAGGCACCACACTTCGCTATTCGCTATTCGTTATGCGGGTTATTCGCGCGCAAACGGCGAAGTGTGGAGAGTATATTCGCCAATATTCGCTTTATTCGTAAGCATTGAATAGCGATTCGCATATACGTCGACTTGTCGGTTTTTTGACACACTTCAAAGGACACGAATAAGGCGAATACACGCATCGACTGCCCACACTTCGGACGGGTAGTGAAGTGCCCTGTGCATAACTAACAACCATAGACTATAAAACAGTTTTTGAAATAGATAAATCATATAAACGATTAAAATAACCTGTCATATGATCAAAATAATTTGACTTCATTTAAGTATTGTTTCTGCCAATTTAATAAAATAAAAAGGAAATTAAAATAATATGTTTCGTTCGTTCATTGACAATTAAAAATGACAATGCCCTGTGCATAACTAACAACCATAGACTATAAAACAGTTTTTGAAATAGAATAAATCGATTAAACGATTAAATTAGTATATTATATGATCAAAATAATTAGACTTCATTTAAGTATTGTTTCTGTAAATTTAATAAAATAAAAAGGAAATTAAAAGAATATGTTTCGTTCGTTCGTATGGTTTCGTTTTGTTCACCATAAAAATGACAATGACACATCTCTACAACACACATATTTGCCTTATTTGATATACCAGTACGAAGTGTGGTGGCGTGTTTGTTGTTTGCGCGTATAACAAATATTCGGGCGAATACGGCGTAGACACATAACGAATAGCGAATAACGAAGTGTGGTGCCTGCTTTAGAGGAATGTTTTTAATAATAAATAACAAAATGTCAATAGAGTTTAAATATTTTATTCAATAAATAATCTTACAATAAAATCTTATTAAAAAATAAATACATTCTTAATTTAAATTTAGACATACGTCACTTTTACCGCCCGATTACCCATTACGTCAGTGCCAACTCTCATTTGTTGTTGAGGCACAGGCATCGAGTTTTCCGGTCTTTGGTTACATGTGCATGCGTTGGCTGCCATCATTAGGCTCTCCAAGGCCGAATTCTTCAATGCTTCTGCCATAGATTGTCTTTGGCCAACGCCTCTACGATTCGCTGGCATTTTTTTTATGACGTTTGCGATGGCGCCAAGTTTATCAACCATGGACATTGGTGTTGTAAGTGTAGACATCATTGGCGATGGCTTAGGTTGTTGCTGGCTGTATTGTAAAGGTTGAATATTTTGCATATTTTGCATCTGTGATGGTGGAATGTTTTGGAATATTTGGGCGGTGATGAACTGAAAAACAATTATTATAAAGATTACTAACATAAATACAGGATTTTTGTAGTCGTCTTGACTAGATGAACAACTTATTTATGTAAGCTAAATATGTGCTTTTGGATAAAAAAAATGAAAAAAATATTTAAGTCACCTCAAGAGGTACGTGTTCAAAGTGTGTTAAAGGCTATAATAGCAAAAAGAATGACAGAAGATACACCTCCGTTTTTTTAAATGTTTTTAAGCTCCATTGACAAGGACTATTTTATCAATGCCCGAAAAAGCTAAAAAGATTTTAGGTATACTTACAGAAAAAAAGAAAGCTTGCAGAAACCCTACACAAAATATCTTCTTAATTGCAGACATGTTCTTTATTTCAAATTCCAAAATTTGATAAGTGACAATAATTGTTTTTTTTTTAAACTAGCAAGCGAACTAAAGTCTTGTTTAGTACTTTTCGCTCCTGACGTGTCAAGTTTTGCTGTAAATCTAATAATTTTTCTTTCGTATTTCAACTTAAATATACAAATATTATCTGACATGTGTTTTATCTATATTATCTAAAATTATGTAAAACGTTTAATACTGTTCCTTAAGAAATTATCATTCATCTCAGATAATGCTTGCCACATAATTTTTATAATATCATTGCATAATTACGACATGGTTCGTTTTAAATAAGATATATACTAGCTTAGTGCCACGGTGTTACTCGCGGTTATTGTTAAGAATGAAGCGCTCATAACCAAGTTTAGGTGATTGAAAATCATCACCGAGGGTAAACAAAGACGGTGTATTCAGTACCTAGATATTTGACCGTTTATGGCACGATATGTTATGAAGTCGTGTTTCGGAAGTCTCGTTAGGCAGTCGGTCTTGGTTGTTAGCATAAGATAAAAGTCGTGAAGCTTAGTTAGAGGCCTTCATCATCATCATCAACAGCCTTTAACAGTCCACTGCTGGACATAGGTCTCTCCTTGAAAAGGAGGTACGGGCCTACTATACCACGCTGGCCAGACGGGTTGGTTTCAAGTTTTCCTTCTCTTTGCATTGACGTTGTGTTGCGTAGTTTATCCCTTAGTCGCCTTTTACGACACCCGCGGGATAAATAGGGGTGATGACACTCTGTATTCTTGATCCGTCACCACACGGATAATATAGTATATAATATAGGATATAATAGAGGCCTTCAGGTGGTTTAAAAACATCTAACTGTAAGATCATGTAGCCACAACGTATCTCGCCAGTTCCAAACCAGCACTCGGCCACCGTGGGGACGTATGGCGTCAAACCTCACCTGAAAGGAAACCCGAGCAGTGGGATGTTATAGGTTTTAAATAGTAAGTAACTCCATGGAGCGAAGCTAATCTAAATAAATTAGCTTCAGTTACTTCCTATGTCGTCAAATATCTGCCAGTGATGGTCTCGTCAAAATCGTTGTTCTGTTCCAGAGATTTGGGGACGTTATGGGTTGTTGTAGTTTATACTAATATAGAAACTCTGTATTAGTATTGTGCAAAAATGTTTAGTGCTATGCAGATTTATAACGAAACTGACATGTCAAAAACTTGGCTCCAATAGTACAGGTACTATTTTGAACAAGCTTCAAAATAAAAAAAATACTTGTCAGAACAAGTATTTTTTTTATTTTGAAGCCTATCACAGTGACTCCACCTAAAAGCACGAGTTGAATCCAAGAGCTGGGTTTAACATACTCACTGCGTGCTACAATGTACTCAATGCAGCATGACGACCCACACAACGGCCTAGTGAGATGCATTTTCATGCCCCGCTTAAAGAATCCAAAATCACAGTGGAAGGGAAACACTTGAGTGAGATGGTAGCGACTTCCAATTTTTGAGTGATCAGCACTGTTTTTGACTGATTCTCTGACTGAGGCATACAGGAACTATAACTGTCTCTGAAGGGAAAAGGGACTTCTTCCTGCCAGTTTTTCAGTAATATTTTTAAAGAATGTGATTACAAATTGAATTTTATTTGGAACCGACTTCAAAAAAAGGAGAAAAATTTGTATTCGTATTCTAATTTTTTTTATATTTCAACTTAGTGTTTTTACAATTTTTTTGTATCTTAAAGTTTTTTCTTGCTATCAAGACCTTATTTTAGAAGTAAAAAGAATGAAAATAATAATTCAATATACAAGTATTCTTAGTTATTTAGTACTTTTTCGTCTATACCAATAAATAAATTAAAATGTCTGTATATGATATCAGTAGTCAACAGTTTTTTTTTACTAAATGCACATTTTTTATTACTTCCACCAAGAATACTACTACTAAGTTACTTTCATAGCATAATGACTTACGGTATCCTACTCTGCGGTAACTGTGCAGATATTAATACCATATTTGTCTTACAAAAACGTGCTGTAAGAGCCATTTATAAATTAGGCCCTAGAGTTTCTCTCCGCTCCAAATTTAAAGAGATAAATATTCTGACTGTATCTTCAAGATATATACGTAAATTTAATTTATGTTCAAAGAGATTTAGCAAAGTTTCCTAAACTCGGTGATGTTCATTCGGTAAATACCAGAAACAAAGATAATCTTTTTGTTTACGTCACTCGTCTCCACAGAGTAGGCAACTTGTTCATGGGACAATGTATACGCTTTTACAATAAACTCCCTATTGCTATTAGGAATTTGCCATTACGGCAATTTAAGAATACCGTTAAATCTAAGTTATCCGCAAAGGGTTATTATACCATAGCAGAATATATTGATGATCAAACTGCCTGGGATTGAGCTGCCCATTCTGCACATGCTGTTTATTTTGAATGTTTAAATTTATGTTGATGTGACGAAAGTTTATAGTTAAATTTACATTGGCTATTGTTGACATTTTTCAAATTATTATCTTTAATTATTATAGTTGTGACTCAAATTGTAATTATCGGTTTTATATATGTCTTTTGCATTTAAGAATATTGTCTGGACTTTAAAAGAGACTGTGATCCCTAAGTTTGTTACGTCCTTTCTTCTCAGGACTAGTCCAGTTAGGAAAGACCGATCTCATCTGCTAAAAAAAAGTTTAACTTGCAAAAGTGTTCATGTAACTTAATTGCAGAATAAATGTTTTGATTTGATTTGAATTCAATTTTCCAAATTTTACTAGAACGTCTACATCAATTTCGACGGGACTTTCACTGGCAGAAAGCCGATGACCTAAGGAGTAACTTAGACTAAACTTTTTTTAGACTACGTACAACAACAACTGCGGGTAGCAACGCGGGACTTAGCTAGTGTTAAAATATGTCTGTAAAGTTTATGACAGGGTGTAGAAACAGCGACTATCTAGGTATAATTATACTACTCAACCTATTGCCATCTGCTGCTTAATCAAGGTCTCTCCCAAAGAACGCAAACCATCCTTGTCTTGAGCAGTCCGCATCCATCCGCTGACTGCCTTTTTCCACATGTCGGCGGTGCATCGCGCCGCAAGGCGTCTTACAATATGTTTATATTATCACGGTCTCACCTCTTACTAAATTACTTCAAATACTGTATGTCAAGTCAAGAAAAATAAAATGGGTCAAGTGCGTGTCAGGCCATGGATTAACAAGGGTTTCCAAAAAAAAATCGAGATTTTATTCTAGTAATTTATGGACGTGACAAAAACATATATACATGCAAAGTTGCATCTTTCGAGCACTAACCAGACGGACGGAGATGACGATACCATAAGTGTTCAGATTCATGAACTTCTTCTTCCTAGCCTATATTCAAAAAAATATTTGGGGTCGGCTTACTGGGTAAAGCGGTGTACCCAATATTATCAGTTCTTTTTTCCATGGAATTACACAGCTTGGAAGATTAGGTACAGAAAATAAAACTGTTATTATATAAGGTGAGCGTTATTGAATATGGCAAAATATAACATAACTGCTTTGGCAGCTCAAATAATTTAATTTATGGCATTAAATATACACAAAAAAGTTATTTATAAATAATTTAATAACAATGCAACCATAACATTAACAAATATTCTTAACTTACAGATTAGTCACATAAAGAAGTGCATAACTATACATACATCACAAATACATCAAGATTTAATCGTTATGAGCCCATCTCTGCTAGGAATCTAAGAAACTGCAATGATCTGAGGATAGAATCAAGAGACGGATAGTGGAACTCTGTAGTAGTTACTAATGCTTATTCAGTTCCTACGACTTTTGTCTGGGTATTTAACGGTTGAATTCTGACACTCAAAAGACTTAAATGCAAGGTGGAGGAATGGGAATCTTCTTCAAATACTGGCATCTGCTACACGGAGTTGCAGGAGGTAGCAAAGGATTGAAAGGAGCCAAAGCAGAGACTGGTGAAGCGGCAGGCAAAAATGGATTGTTTAGTGGGAAACCGGGCAAAGGAAATTCCGCAACTGGTTTTGGCAATGCAGTTTCTAGACACCCACAGGACGGTTTTGGTAATGCCAATTCATATGAAGCAGGCATGACTGCCATATTTGGTAAAACGGGTTGCACTGGTACTTCATAAGCAGCAGGAATTGCCATTCTTGGTGCAGGTGGTGGTAATAACATTTTTGGTGCGGGAGCAGCTATTTCATATGGTGCTGCGTATACTGGAACTGGGTTTGCGCATGGTGGGTTAACTGGTACTCGTGGTAATCCACATTGGCATGGTTGAGGGTAGGGCATTGTGTACATTTGACATTGAATCTGGAAAAGAAAAGGAATTTTATGTGATGTGTGCTCCAACCTGGAGTTTGCGTCACGAGGCACCTTACGCATGCAAAATAACCTAATCGGCCATTCTAAATATGTAAATCATTTCTATTTATATGTATACGAGCCTGCTAAAGTGATTCCACTCTGACTGATGCAAATCATGAGTGGAATCCAAGAGTAAGAGTCACGACACTCATTGCAGAAGCAGAAAATGATGTATTACGGTGGCCTCTCGTAGAAATAAGTTCATAAGGAGTTAAATTCAAGGATAAGTAAAATTAAACCCCAGTAATAATACCAAAAGCATCAAAATGCTTCCACAGTGAAATTGAATATGTTTGAAAATATTTACCGTGACAAATGCTGAGAAGGTGAACAGTGTGTAAGTAATCATTTTGTGTGTATTTGAATACTTTAAACAATATTTAACTAACGTTTACTTCTAAACTATGAAGTATTCGGTTCAACACTTGCTTATAAACATGAAAATTTATCAAATTTTCATAATACACAATCTTTTATTTACATAATAATAATAATGGTTATTATCATATTTGTGTAATTTGTTACAAAAAATTGCGAGACAGTCCTTTATATGTAATAGATAAATTCTGATAATTAATAGAAGTAAGGAATTCTTTGAAATATTCGGTTATCAAAGACATGCTTGAGTGCTGGAAGAAAATGTATGGGTTCAACGAAAAATTCTTTGTCATGCTTAGATACAAAAAACCAGCTCAGTCAGAGTAAAAACCGTTCTCAAGCATTTATTTTATTGCATTTCACTGAATGATTGAAATAACCGGATCCCAATCAGACCCCTTTTGGTAATTTTGGGACAAAGAACACTAAACTTGTGAACATTGAGTATCAAACGTCTATGGGCAACGGTAATTTGTTAACATGTTTGCCCTTTATATTCTTAAAAAATCTGTCAAGTGCGTGTCAGGCCACGCACAGGAAAGGGTTCCTCGGTCACTCATAATGGTATGTGGATTTAAAATCGTATCCAATAGATAATTGTTATGTTTGCGTATTAATACGTTAATTTTGTATGACGTTTTCCAAGTGAGCGCATTTTACAAGTTAAGCCTCTGTAACTCCTTAACTAAGAAAGTCATTTTTCCTCAAGTTTTCCTTCAAAGTTTATTAGATGGACCACTATCACGGTTTTTTTTTAGATTTTTCGAGCCAGCCGTTTAACTTTTAGAGGGGGGGGACGCCCTGTTTTTCCAAAATAGTGCCCTTTAAAGTGAAATATCTTGCAAACAGAAACCTAAATCAAAAAATCGAATTAAAAACCCTGTATTGTTTTTAAAAGACCTATCTAATGATACCCCACACGATGGGGTAGCCGCGAGAAAAAAAAAAACATCCCCACTTTACGTGTAGGGGAGGTACCCCAAATAAAATAATTTTTCATAATTTTATTGTAGCACTTTGTCGACGTAATTACAACACGTATTTATGCAAAGTTTCATCTTTCTAGCACTTACCGTTTGGACGGTAAGTCGAGGACGGACGGACGGACGGACGGACAGGCGGACATGACGAATCTATAAGGGTTCCGAGTCATGAACCCTAAAAACAGGTATAAAGGAACATCGAGTGCTTTCAGTTCAAAGATTTCTATTATTAGACTACGTTTTAAATGCTTAGGTTACATAAATTCCGACTTAAACGGGAGTGACGCTGATTTCAGCACGAACAGCCTGGCTTGACCGTGGCAATACTTCTCTAAAAGAAGACCTGTACGACTGCACGGTTGCCCTAGTGGCTTAAGCGGTCGCCACGCCGCTCCCTACTATGCCAAGTGTCGTGGGTTCAAATCCCACGTAGGACAACACTTTGTGTGATTCACAATTTGTTGTTCTGAGTCTGGGTGTCCTTTGTGTCCGTTTCATGTATGTTTGTAAAGTCCCCCGCGACACAGGAATTTATATTCCTAATGCAGGAGTTGTCTTTTTAAAAAAAAAAACCTGTAACCTGGCCTGTGTGGTTGGTTAATTAGTGCGAGACCGAAAGTGTAATGATGCTGGAGCTGTTTTTTTTTTTATATATTTAAGCACACTATATTAACTCTACTCTTACTGATGACAATCATGAGTAGAATCTTTACAATAAACTCCCTATTGATATTAGGAATTTGCCATTACGGAAATTTGAGAATACCTTTAAATGTAAGTTATCAGCAAAGGGGTATTATACCATAGCAGAATATATTGATGATAAAACCGCCTGAGATTGAGCTGCCTATTCTGCACATGCTGTTTAATTTGAATGTTTATATTTATGTTGATGTGACGATAATTTATAGTTAAATTTACCTTATATATTTAACAAATTTATCTTGAATTGTTGCTATTGTTGACATTTTTTTAATTATTTATAGTTGTGACTCAAATTGTTATTATCGCTTTTATATTGAAATAATATCTTTTTGACTTAAGAATATTATTGTCTGGACTTTAAAAGAGACTGTGATCCCTGAGTTTGTTTCGTCCTTTCCTCTCAGGGCTAGTCCAGTTAGGAAAGGTCGAACTCATCTGCTCAAAAAATAAAAGTTTTAGGTACTTACAAAAATGTTCATGTAACATAATTGCAGAATAAATGATTTGATTTTAATCCAGGAGTAGAAGCCACCATTCTGCCTTGTTGGTCTAGCGGTTAGCGTATGCGGCTGCTGATCAAGAGGTCTCGGGTTCGATTCCCGGGTCAGACCAAATATTTGTGTGATCGACAAATATTTGCTTCGGAGTCTGGGTATTTTCTATGTATATTATGTATGTATTTACAAAAAAAAAGTAGGTTTATGTATTTATTCAGTCGTCAAATACCCATAATACAAGCTCTGCTTAGTTTGGAACTGGATGACATTGTTTGTAAAATGTCCGAAATATTTAATATTAAAATAATCTCATATTTAGTGCATGCATGGTGACCCACACCCACCCAGGCTTAGCTCACTAAGCCATATTTCTGCATTATTCTTCAAGTCCGCCGGTCTTGCATTCACGAGTGCCATATTTTTGGTTGGTCATCTGTGTATACGTTCTTTATTTTAAAATACATTTTTATAAGACAACACCCGCATTAGGAATATAAATCCAGTGTCGCTGGGGACTTTACAAACATACATGAAACGGACACACAGAACACCCAGACTCTGAACAACAATTTGCGAATCACACAAAGTTTAAAACAAAACCTCCTTCCAAAGGAGAGGCCTATGTCCAGCAGTGGACTGTTAAAGGCTGTTGATGATGATGATTGATGATGATGAACAAAGTGTTGTCCCACGTAGGATTTGAACCCACGACACTTGGCGAAGTAGAAAGCGGCGTGGCGACCGCTTAAACTACTAGGCCAACCGTGCAGTCAGAAAACATCCAAATTTCAAAACAAATATCTGTAAATCATACAAGAATTTGGTCCGACCCAGGATTTGAACCCGAAACCTCAAGCATAGCAGTCACATACACTCCCATTGTGCCCCCGAGGCAGTTAAACAAGTAGTTTTATCCACGTGAGTCCGTTGTAAAAGTCATGGGTTTTGTTCCTCCGCTTCTTCTTTCATGCTGTAATAGCGAGGGTGTGGTTGGGTATTGGAGGATTGTCTATAACTAAACAAACCAACAAATGCAATTACTCATCCTAATTTACCTCTACTCTGCCTGATAAAAGGATGAGCAGAATTCAATAATAGTGGTCTTCATACTTATTGTGAATCCGGATAATGTAGCTAGGCGACTATGACAGTCCATTGAGATGCTGTATACAGAACTGCACCGGTCTTTTAGACCCATGCTTGCTGAAATTGTCGTGGTTTAACTACCTATAAAGGTAGTGACAAAATATCTAACATTAGACGAATAGCTTGAGTAAAAAACATCCAACTGCAAGATTATGTAGCCACTACGTGCCATGCCAGTACCCAGCCCGCACTCTGTTAGCATCTTGACGTATGGCCTTAGAGGAGACCTGAACCCAGTGTTGGACGTTATAGGTTGTTGATGAATTAAGGGAAGCAGAGAACGTACTGTAGATTTCTGCTCAAAACCAATAATTGTGTAGTAAGTGCAACCATTGTTCAGTAACTAAGTGTAATTTTATTTGTGACTAGCCGATCTCCACAATGCACGCCAAACTTTAACTATAGTCGTCACAAAATAAGAAGCCCGTTTTGACATTTGTCATTTGACATGTCGCATGTAAGAAATTGACAAATCTAATCCATAATCCTATTTAATTACTATGTTACCCATACACTATCACAACGCGTATTATAAATAAGCATCAAGTTTAACTTGATATTGAAAAATAGCACTCAAAAACACGAATTAATCGTATTAGTTACGCCACGATGACAAATGTCAAACCGGGCTTCTTATTTTGTGACGACTATAGTTACGCCACGATGACAAATGTCAAACCGGGCTTCTTATTTTGTGACGACTATAGTTACGCCACGATGACAAATGTCAAACCGGGCTCCTTATTTTGTGACGACTATAGTTACGCCACGATGACAAATGACAAACCAGGCTTCTTATTTTGTGACGACTATAGTTACGCCACGATGACAAATGTCAAACCGGGCTTCTTATTTTGTGACGACTATAGTTACGCCACGATGACAAATGTCAAACCGGGCTTCTTATTTTGTGACGACTATAGTCTAAAGTGAAAATAGCATAGAGGTAAAGTAGTCTAAAAAAGCCTAAGCTGGCTTATATCATCGGATATGCGCGCAAAAGTTCTGCCAAAAATGTTTCTGTAACGTATATACGATGGGTAGCAATATTACTATTGTTATTATTAAATGTTACATCAAGAATAGGATGAGGCTACTCAGGGTATTATCTTGGGCCCCCAAATTTTTCCGCCCATCATTTCTTCAAAATGACACTTCTACGAAAAAACACAATTATATCTAAACTAGCGACGATAATTTGTGTACTTCTAAGAGGCATGAATAATACTGAAATGACATGCAAACGATCCCAAATTGCATCGAGAAAAGTATAATAAGGGCCAGCGCCGGTGCCGCTTTTCTGCTCGACTTAGCGGAGGCACTTCCATGCCTCCAGTTACATGTATCTTTCAAGCGCCCCTATTAATGCGGTTGTTTAATATAAAAAGTTGTCCGTGTGGTGACGGATTAAGAATACAGAGTGTCACCTCCCCTATTCATCCCTCGTGGGTGTCGTAAAAGGCGACTGTCCAGCAGTGGACTGTTAAAGGCTGTTGATGATGATGATGATGATGAATATAAACATGGCAACACATATGACAACTTTTGTTGCAGTTCTTCAAATAGTTATATCTTATAATGAATAGGAATTTTATATAGTTATTAAATTGGAAGAGTTAGAAAATAAAACAAAGCCACTTCCTGTCTCAGCAAAGTTCAAGACAAAAAGTTATTAAATGACCAAAATAAACTAACGAAACAAAGTTATTAACCGAGACAGTAACACTGCCTTGTTTATTAATTTAATTTTAACTATTTTGTTTGTTTTTAAAGTTTAGTATGTGTAATGGGTTCAACTAAATTAAACCCTAAATTAGAAATGAAATATAATTACATTTCGCAATATTCAAATTATTTTATTGCATTTAGTTACTTACATAATAAAAATAAATAAGTATAACATTTGTAAAACTTATATGCTAAAATAAATTAGACCTTTTATAGTTTTGGGCTGTAAACATTTTTAGTGTTTTTTCTTAAATTGTTGGAGGAGGTATAGGTATTTTCCTTAAAAATTGACCTTTAGATTGAGGGACAGCATTCGAGGTTATCGGCGATGATCCAGGCGAAGTTACAGGTAAAAACGGATTTGATGCCACAACTTTTTCTGTAACATATTCTACAACCTTTGGTTGCTGCACTACTACTCTGGGAGTATTTATTTCTGCAATAGGTCTTGCAACCTCATTGTTCACAACCACTGCTTGGGGTGAAGTCGCTCTGGATATGCCAATCTTCCCATTTTTAAAAATCATGCTTCTTAGCATCGGTATTTCGTTAGCTTTCTGTACAAGAATTCTACGATTCGATACTTCAGGTTTATGAACTAAAACCTTATTTTGCGTAGTTAGTTCAGGCTTTTTTATAATTATATGCTTAGAGGAAGGCAAATCTTTTGCTGTTTGCATGCCTATATCCATTGGCATTACATATTCATTTTGTTTTTGTATTACCTTTGCAGTTGGCAAAACCACTTGATTCCTTCTTTGCATAACTACCTGTGTAGGTACTGTCTTTTGAACGGAAGCCATTCTTGGCACCATCACTTCTTGTATTACTTCGTTTCTTGTCAAATGCCTTGGCAAAACAACTTCTTGTATAACGTTTCTTTTGTTTGGCATCTGAAAATCTTGCATACGGCCACTTGCAGCCCCTTTAATTAATTGTGCCAAGTGTTCTGTGTTTTTTGGAGATAGTATATCTTGCATTATAGATGTGATGGCGTGAGCTGGTATCCTCTGACATGACACTAGAGTTATGATTGATGTTATGTAAAATATGTGAGCTATAGCCATTTCTGAAACAAGTTTGTAACGTTAATATTAGAAAAAAAATTGATTATTGTTTTCTAAAACTAGCAATCTTTGTTTTTTTATAAGCCTGCCAAAGTGAATTTACTCTGCCTGATATGAATTCAAATTCAAATTCAAATTCAAATTCAAATTCAAATTCAAATTCAAATTCAAATTCAAAATTCTTTATTCACTTAGGATGCAATACATCTCTTGTGACAGGTCAAGATTCTACATGTACATTTATGCCATGTTCGCAAACAATAGGTAGAGCCGGAGAATAACGGTAAAAGGTCAATAATAAAGGTAAAAGGTCACCATATTCTAAGCGAATGCAGAAAATTTAGTATTTTGCAGACTTGCATCATTGGGACTTGGGTCTCTTACTCACTAACGAAACACGACAGCATGAATGCTGTAAACCTACCAAAGTGGCTCTACTCTGCCTGATGGAAAGTATAAGTATTCAAGACTAGGAGTCACCACCCTCATTGTGGGTACGGACAACGAAGCATGTTGACCCACACTATGGTGTCTTAATGAGATGCTCTTGAATTATTGGGCCTCCGGTCTCACACTCACCAACGAAATACGTCACCACAAATGTTTTCATTTTAGGTTGGTTTTCTGTGTGAGGGTAGTACCGCCCCCGTTCGAGACGGCTTATTCGTACAAGTTGCTTAGTATTATCAGCGTGATTCTACTACCTTAATTAGTTAGAATTAAATTGAATTTAATATTATTTTATTGTTGAATAATGCTTTTGGCAGCCACGTAGATTTACAGATATTAAAGTTAAACAATGACCAATAACAAAATCGGCACATAATAAAATATATGTTTTGAGGCACCTAACACTGCATATGAACCTGACACTTACCATAAATCAAAAACAACTAACCTCCAATCAAACCTCTGATATATTACCCGATTTATCAATCCACAATTTCCTTAATATCTTCTTTGAGTTACCAGTTCGATTCCCATACAAGGATAACGACATTTCAACCTTCCAGGGTATATATAAATTAAAAAAGATAAATTTATCTGATATGTTACAACAGATGGTTGCAAGATTTTTAAAGAAATCTCAATAATTTCAATATTATCTTTTAATGATTCGTGTCTTATCATTTACTTCTCAAACAAATTAATATATTTTTAATATTGCGTTGTTTTGATATAATCTTAACGTCACAATATACAATTAAGAGATAACGTTTAAATATTTCGGACATCTTACACATAACGCCATCTAGTCCCAAACTAAGCAGAGCTTGTACAGAGTGGACCAAAAGACCACCTCGTAGCCGGGACTTATCCCCAAAGGACTTCTTTCTTTGGGGATACCTTAAAAACAAATCTTTCTACAGCACCCCAGAGTCCCTAGAGGAATTAAAGGAAAATATTCGAGAGGAAATGCAAATCATTTCACGAAACATGTCTAAGGCCGTCACTTAAAATTTTCGCTTCAGGTTACAGCAGTATCAAAATAGTTAAGGATCACATATGGATAATGTAATTTAAAAAAATCCCCATTTGTATACTTTAATAATAAATAAACAGATTTTATCTCACATTACTAATTTTTTTTTAAACATCATTTGAAATGATAACGAACTTTTGGTCCACCATCTATAATGGATACTAGACAACTGATAAAAATACATAAACATACTTTTTTATACATAGAAAACACTCAAACTCCGAAACAAATATTTGCGGATCACACAAACATTCGGTCCGACCCGGGAATCGAACCCGAGACCTCAACACAGCAGTCGCATACGCTACCACTGCGCCACCGCGGCAGTCAAATATCAATATATATATATATATATATAACTAGTTGACCCAGCGAACTTCGTACCGCCCAACTTTAAAATTCCAGAACTTGATCGCAGCGCCACCTACCGGGTCCAATTGCGAATCTATACCATTCCCAGATCCCCTTGAACACACACAAAAAATTTCATCAAAATCGGTCCAGTCGTTTGAGAGAAGTTCAGTGACATACACACTCACACAAGAATTATATATATAAAGATAAAATTGTAAGAAAGATCTAAATAAATAAAAGTATACATAAACTGGAAACCCTCATGAGCCGTCACTCCACTGGGGTTTGCGGTGGGTGATGTGTTGGAATCGGACTGAATAAAACGAATAAAACCACACGCTGTGCCACACAAAATAGGTAGAGTCGGGAAACTGCTGTTTACACGACATCCGGGGTTATACATTTTAACCATTTATGTAAGTAATGGTTTCGTTGCTTTTTATACAGTAACTCCGTTAGTACACCTACGCATTCGTATGCGGCAGCGAAACAACGAAAAAACTGGCAGTAGTATGCGAAATCGTCGTTACACAGACGCAGATGTTTCGCTAGTGGTATTTCGCATCGCAAGGTGTTCGCATGCGTTCTGTCGTTGAGGACAGATTTTTTTACCATGCAAGCCGAAAATATTGAAATATTTTTCTTTGCGAAAAAACTGCTATGTACTAACGTTCCGCAGATATTTGAAACCCATACCAGTAACTTGTGTATAGCAACATATGGAGTTCCTCAAGGAAGTACCCTGGGTCCTACGCTATTCCTTGCCTATGTAAATGACTTGTGTAAATTGAAGATACAGGGTGCTGACATACAAATGTTTGCCGACGACACAGTGGTGTTGTTCCATAGTAATACATGGGAAAATGTACGACTCTTGGCTGAAAAAGGCATGTCACGCATTGCGGCTTGGCTTGAAGATAGTCTACTTTCACTAAATGTCGATAAGACAAAATTTCTGTGCTTCAGTAAGACTAAGGCGTCTTCTCCGGAAAAATTTCAACTTCGCATACATCGTTATCCCTGTAACCGTTCAACTATCAATCTGTCGGCACCCTGTAGCTGTCCCGAGTTATTGCGAACAACGGAAATCAAGTATTTAGGAGTGATTATTGACGACAAATTAAATTGGAAGAAACACATTAATACAGTTAGTGGTAGATTGAGGAAGCTTATATATGTCTTCAAAGATTTACGCATTGTACCCGACACTATACTATTAATACAAATCTACAAAGCTTTAGCTGAATGTTTAATCACATACTGTATTTGTTCATGGGGCTCAGCAGCAAAAACGCATATGATTGAGGTTGAAAGAGCACAACGGGCTGTACTAAAAGTACTTCTTTATTTACCATTCCGACACCCTACTCATTTAGTGTATAAAAGGGCAAAGGTTTTAAGCGTGCGAAAGATGTTTGTCTACCAATGTATCCGTAAATATCATAAGCATAGCGTGTCCCTTCTCCAACCTTTGGGTAAAAGAATAGACAGATGTCCAATCCCAAGAGTTAGAAGCAAGTTTGTTCAACAGCAATATACCAACCTTGCACCTAGATTATACAATAAATTGAATTTGAAACACCGTACTAGACATTTATCAAACTACCAAATTAAGAACACGACTAGAACATGGCTTGAGAATTTTGACTACGATGGGGTCGAGGGTTTATTGTATGTAACGACTTAATATTTTCAAACCTACACACACACATGCACACACACACACACACACACATACACACACACGCACGCGCGCGCACACACACACACACACACACACACACACGCACACACACAATCACACGCACACACACACGCACACACACACACACACACACACACACACACACACACACACACGCGCGCGCGCGCGCGCATGCACGCATGTACAGGCACTGTTTTATATAATAAGTAGTAAGTAAGTTTTAATGTAATTTCCACATGCTAAGTGTAACAATTTATTGATTATTGTTTTTTTGGGAAGGAACTGATTCCTGATATACAGCTCACGCTAGTTTGGGAATCAGGACTTACATTTGAATTGTATCCATCTTTTGTTACAATAAAGAATTATTATTATTATTATTATTATTATTTTGCTACCGCAGTAGTTTCGCAGTGATTCGCTGTCGCATACGAACGCGTAGGTGTACTAACGGCGTAAGGGTGTAAATTATTGTATTATTAAGTAGTATTAACTGCCTTGTTGGTCTAATGGTTAGCGTATGCAGATCCTGATCGAGAGGTCTCGATTCCCGAGTTTCACCAAATGTTTGTGTGATCCGCAAATATTTGTTTCGGAGTTTGGGTGTTTTCTATGTATAATATGTATGTATTTTCATAAAAAAGGATTTTAATGTAAAAATATCAGTGGTCTAGTACCTATAATACAAGCTCTGCTTAGTTTGGGACTAGATGGCGTTGTGTGTTAGATGTCCGAAATATTTAATAAAAAAAATGATTATACTCTTATTGCGAAAACTTTACGCTTTTAAGTAAAGGTAAAGGAATTTTTACTGTGTGAATTGGTGGAATCAACGGGGTTTAAGTTTATCAAATAATTTTACTAAGTTCTACAATCCCTACTAATATTATAAATGCGAAAGTAACTCTGTCTGTCTGTCCGTCTGTCTGTTACGATTTCACGCCTAAACCACTTAACCGATTTTAATGAAATTTGGTATGAAGATAGAACTGAACTTGGGAAAGGACATAGGATACTTTTTATCGCGAAAATAAAGGTAGAAGAAGGGTTTGAAATAGGGGACGAAATTTTGTAACGAAGTTCCTTATTATCAAACATAAAGTCATGTAAGATTGTTTAATCTACCCTTACCGTGTCGCGCGATATAAACGAATTCTCATACTCCTCCGAGACGGCTTAACCGATTCTTATTAATTTTTTATGCATATTCAGAAAGTCTGAGAATCGACTACTATCTTTATTTCATACCCCTAAGACGCGATCGGAGCCGCGGGCATCAGTTAGTAATAAATATAAATAAATAAATATAAATATTTCGGACATTTTACTCACAACATCATCTAGTCCCAAACTAAGCAGAACTTGTATTATGGGTACTAAACAACTGATATAAATACATAAACATACATTTTTTTATTTTAAATAAAAACATATTATACATAAAAAACACCCAGACTCCGATACAAATACTTGTGGATCACACAAATATTTGGTCCGACCCGGGAATCGAACCCGACGTTTTACACGTACAAGCGGCCGCCAGCGACTTTGTACGCGTGGAGTTTGTCATAATTGCACATAATGTTTAATTGATCCACGTTAAAATACTTTTCATTGTTGTATTAAAATACCCTTTAAAATTCTTCACCATAATGAGTTAATGACTTTAACTTCATTAACATTGGACTTTGTATGATAGTCAAATGTTATTGAACAAACAGCCCCTGTTAATTTCTAATGGTCCAAGAGCCCAGAGCCCCCAGACCCACGTCATTTCTGCAAAGCTGAAATTTTCAGGATTATTAGTACAATGTCTTTCTTAAGATGTATGTGTACCCATAAGCTTGAAAGCGGGGCCGTTTCTCAGGTAGCGCGAAGTACAGGTAGATAAAAATCTTACTTACCTAAGTTAAAGTAGAAAAGCTATTATTTAAATATTTTTTAAGAAAATTATTTAAAATTAAAATTCATTACTGCGAGACACTTTCCGTTGGCCATTACGTCTGCCAGACGTCTTGAAAGTTGTGAAAAAATTAGGTAAACTACGTTAAACCAAACCGTTAAACCAAACCTGAATTCATAATGCGTTGCAATCGCCCGGAGTTGAAAGTCGGGATTGTAAACTCCGTCCTTCAAAGAAAAGTTAAAGTCGTCCTAAACAGTATACTATACGATATCGTATATATAGTATAAACAGTATACCTGGGTCAGAGCACACACTGGTGCACTATCATTTCTCCGGTCTAGTGAGTCTCGTTGTAACTGGCCACCCTAGCCAAAATCGGCTAGGAATACATTATTGTATCTATACTTGGTATGGTGACGTATTAAGAATACAGAAGGTCACCACTCCTATTCATCCCGCGGGTGTCGTAAAAGACAACATCAATGCAAAGGGAAGGAAAACTTGAAACCAACCCCATACAAACCCGTCTGGCGAGCGTGGTATAGAAGGTCAATACCTCCTTTCTAAGGAGAGGCCTATGTCTAGCAGTGGACTGTTAAATGCTGTTGATGATGATGATGATCTATACTCTTATGAAGCTTTGCACTAACACTTGGGAAACTTGAAAAAAAGTATGGTGAATATAATGTACTTTGTTTTTCGATTAATGAAATCAAAGAGTTTGATTAAATAATGTTTCACTAAACCATTCTCATTGCTCTCTAGTGTATTTAGAGCTCAATATTTTGTTTTTATTATTAGGTATTTATTTTAATTTTAACAAAAAAAAAAACTTAAAAAAAAACTATTCAAAGTACTACTGATTTCCTTATCATGAAACCACATGGAAGGCACCAGCTTACAAATAAAAAAATAATTACAAAAATCAGTTCACCCAATCGAAAGTTCTGAGGTAACAAACATAAAAAAAATTGAGAATCTCCTCCTTTTTTGAAGTCGGATAAAAACAGTTTACGGGTAGGTATTAACTGACATGAGACCGGGTTTTAATACAAAGAAAATAGAAAAAAAAAATTGTATAGGTATTAAATATATTTTTATTTTACTTAGTACTAATTATACATAATAAATATCGTTCTAAAATATCACTTCTTTTATAGTAATTTACAAAAATGGCGGCTGAAGAGTAACTTGACGCAAATACTTAACACAATCACACCCAGAAAGACCACACCCACATCCATAAGACGGCACCTCTACTGGCGGTAACAAGCCAACTGGAGACTGGATTCCAGGGCATGAACAAGGACCCTGGCATCCACAAGATACTGGGGCACCACTACACCCACAAGCACCTTTACATCCGCAAGGCGACAAAGGAACAGGACAAGAGCAAGATCCTTGACAACCGCAAGACAAAATCTGGTATTCAGGACACGAACACGGGGTTTTGCATGCACACGGAGACACTGGAACTCCAGGACAGGAACAAGGTCCTGCGCAACCGCATGATGGTACTACCGGTGCACGATATCCATCAATTTGAATGATAGCTCCTGGAGGATAAGATGGCATTTCGATTATCGGAGCCATACTCCCGTAAGAGAATATATCCATTGGGCAAGAAGGTAACTTGACAGCAGGAGCCCTACATCCACACTGAGGTCCAGGACATCCACATGGTAAATCTACTGCAGAGAAATATTCTACCATTGGTAAAGAAATGGGAGGAGGGAGACCTCCATAGCTAGGTATTTCTAGTGCTGGGAAGAGACATCCCAAGGGACCTAGTTCCATTGCGTCAGCATATCTGTAATTTGGGATGTCGATTACCGGGGATTTATATCCAGCGAAACCAATATCAATAGGTTCAATAAAAGGTCCACGACATCCAGGGTATGCAATTGACGGAGGAGATAGAGCCTCAACTATAGGTCCTCGGAATCCAGGAACAGATATATCGAGGACCCCAAGTGCCCCCAAAATAGGATCTATTGCAGGACTTCTGCATCCGCAATTAAAGATTTCAGAAATAGGGTTCTGACATCCGCATGGAGCTGAGACGATGTTTTGGAGGCTTGTTTTTTTAATTTTCGTTTTCATAGATTTTCTCTTCATAGCGGCGGCATTTATCTGTAAAAATAGATATCTCAGTAACTATAATAATATGAGAAGCAAGTCTGACAACGTCTGCGTTTTCTTTCGATTTTCTAACTATGGGTTTTAATCGATATTTGTTCCGTTACCGTAAAGTGTATATATCGTGATTCATGATTCAGTGTTTCGATTTTCAATGCTGGTATTAATCGTCGCAAGGGGCAGCCTTAAATGGTTGCAATGGCAACACTGACTCGTGACAAACATGGAGCCACTAACGGTTGTGTGAAAAAACCTCCGACGCGCGCGCGACTTAGATCGGTCGATATCAGTTGAAATATCGAATCTTCTTTCATTTCCCCTCGCGTGTGACGTACACAAGATCGAAAACCCCTGAATTGTCGACTCCTGAACAAGCGAAGGTGGAAGCTCAACGAACACCCGTGGCAGTCCAAGGTAAGTGCTTGCATTATACTTTGCGACGGGTTATGTCGAGTTATTGAACATCGAAATTACAGGAATACGTATTGTCCCAGTGTGGTGTTAAAGCCATTCAGATTCGGCTGAATGCGTATGCCACATCTTTATGGTGCCGAAACCCGGGAGTTCCACCTAATTTCCTGCCTATCATCGTATGTTTATGGTATTTATGGTCAAAATCGTTGTGTTTTATCTTGGAATACATATATCTATCGTTTTAGTCAGCTAACTGCATTCCGAGTTATTGCATCATTCAATTCTTAACAATTATCGGGCTAACTTACCTACCTACATACAAAATAAGCATATTATCGTTCACAAGTCATCACCAACAGGGATTTATTTCTAAATTCAATTCACACAAATCAATCGATTATTATTGTAGGATCTAATTAAGCAATCACTAACATTTATCGGTGCTTAATTCTATCGGCCTATGATAATTCTATCATTAAAATCATTAATCGCATTCACAATCGTTTCTTGTAACTAAATAACTAACATACAACAGTAAAATAATCAGTTTAAACGTAATATTGTAAAATATTTCTTAGTGCATTCATTTCTCAAACGTGTGAGGTGGAAGGAAAAAACTTGTTTCTTACCTACCGTCTAACGTCTGGTTATCGTGAATGAACATATTCTATTTATCATTAATTCATACATTTATCGTTCAACTAACAAGTTGCGTTGAATAGCGCTTATTACTGTGTAATAAGGTTGTAAATGTTCAGTGCATTTCAAATTCAAATTATTTTATTGTGGATCATTTTACTTCACTCGTAGTATAAATCTTTGTTATTGTTTGCGTTCCGCTTCACTTGTTAGAACCTTTATAGTATTTTAATAAGTTTTACACTATAGAAATTTGTCTATTAAACAACAATGCCGATAATAGGTAAATATTCCACTCGCAAACGACCTTCTATAAAGAAAACGAAATCGAATTCCGTAGAAGTTGAGTATACAATTCGGGACTTATCTTCTTTACGTAGAAAGCGGACTATTGCATATAAACGATTATCTAAGGCTTTGGAAATAGGCGTTTTGACTGCGAGTGATGCCTCTCAGCGCGACTTATTTTTGTCTTATCACCAAGAAGTGGAACAAATTGCTTCAACGTTTGAAGAATCGCACTTCGCGATTTTAGAACTTTTGGATGACCCCGAAAATGAGGATAGTCAAATCCAAGAACGTTTTGATGAAATGTACTATCAAATATTATCGATACATCGTAGTTTATCAAGAGGTGAATCGCCTCAATCGCCCAGTGGTTCGTCATCGAATATTCGTCTTCCGAAAATCGTACTTCCGTCCTTTTCCGGAAATATCAAATCGTGGCCGGAGTATTTCGACACTTTTAACGCGTTGATTCACAACTGCACCTCTATTAGCGATACGGAGAAATTTCATTACTTGATTTCTTCTCTCAGTGGCGATGCGTTGTCGGTAGTCAAAGCGTTTCCCAAGACACACGAACATTATCACGACGCGTATCAAGCGCTTGTCGCTCGCTATAAAAGTAAACGTACCCTAGCTTTCACATGTTGGCGGGATATTTTAAATATCGAATTTAAAAGCAATAATGCGCATGAATTTCAAAAGTCGCTTGACCTTTTCGAGGAGAACTTGAGTATTCTGAAAACTCTCGAATTACCGATTGCACATTGGGACTTTGTTTTAGTATATCATATTTTATCGAAACTTGACAAAGAATTACGCCGTAAGTTTGAAGAAAGTTATTCAAACGTAGAATTACCGTCTTATGAGCAACTTAAAGATTTTTTGAGATCTAGATGCGAAGCTTTATTGCGAGATACTCATTTTTCTGACTCGTTAAAACCGAATAAGCCTGTGCTCAAGTATTTACCTACCCAGCCTCAATCAAAGCGAGTCAGCTCACAGCACACTCTTGTGGCGGCGACTGATAATAATATTTCAACTAGTGCTAGTAATAACAAAACCGTTTCTTATTCAAGTAAGTGTTCTTATTGTAACGAGTCACATCCTATATTATCGTGTCAAGATTTTCTTAAAAAATCGGTTGACGAACGTATGACGATAGCAAAAGATAGAAATTGGTGCTTTAACTGCCTGAAGCCATCACATCAACTAAAGAATTGCAATTCAGTATTCTCGTGCCGCACATGTAAACGAAAACATCACACCTTACTCCATCGCGATAAATCTAGTATCGAATCAAATCAAATCGTATCGTCTTTGGTTTCAAGGTCACAACCGAACATAACCGTGTTGCTGGCTACTGCCATCGTACAAGTTCAGGATGCTTCAGGCAAGATGCAATCTTTTCGTGCTTTATTTGATACAGGAAGTCAAAGTACTTTCATAAGTGCTTCTGCAGTAAATCGTTTAAACTTAACACCGACTAAAACAAATGCGAACGTTAGCGGACTGGGAGATGCGGCTGCGCCGATTATCGGTGACGTCACTTGTTCCGTCGGTACAAATAATCATGTATTATTCAAACTAGATATGCACGTCATATCAAAAATATGTGGCGATCAACCTATCGCGCATTTGAACACATCGGGATTGTCACATATTAAATCGCTGCCATTGGCTGATCCTGGATTTGATATTCCAGGACCTATAGATATTTTATTCGCTGCAGACGTTTTCGCGGATTCTGTCCTTAATCAATACATCAAAGGAGGTGTCAACCAACCCACCGCTTTCAATTCAGTATTCGGTTGGCTTCTCTTAGGTAAAACTAGCCTTTCATCTAGTACTCTGCTGCATACGTTGCCTGATGTCGATAGCGAATTGAATTCTTTGGTTCAACGCTTCTGGGAACTCGATTCTCTACCGTCCCCATCGATGTTGACTCCAGATGAATTGCTATGCGAGCGAAAGTTTGTTAACGAGCATACTCGCAGAGCGTCTGGACGATACGTGGTCCGCATCCCTTTCAAAGACGATTCAGAACCCACTTTCGAAGGCTCTCGTGAAATCGCTTTACGTAGGTTTCATGCAACCGAACGAAGATTGTCACGTGACCCAGACTTACAATCTCAATACGTGGACTTTATGTCTGATTACATCGAAAGCGGTCACATGTCGCTAGTTCCCGCAGACGAAATGAAGTTGGGCAAATATTATATTCCGCATCACTGTGTTACACGTCCAGATTCTGTTACAACACGCCTTCGCGTTGTCTTTGATGGATCCGCGAAGGATTTGCACTCTCTATCTTTGAACGATACGCAACTCATCGGTCCAAAATTGCAACCAAACATTTTGGAAATTCTCTTGCGTTTTCGAGAACACAATGTTGTCTTCATGGCAGACGCTCGTCAAATGTACCGACAAATTCTGATAGCGCCTGAGCACCGCGACTATCAGCGTGTGGTCTGGAGGATTTCGCCTAGCGAGGAGCTTAAAGAGTACCGTTTGAACACCGTCACATATGGACTTGCTTCTAGTCCTTATCTTTCTTGCCGTACCCTGCTACAGCTTGTGAAGGACGAGGGCTCTTCTTTCCCACTCGCGAAACAAATTCTTTTGTCGGATGTATACATTGATGACGTCACCACCGGATTTCCTTCTTTGGAGATCGCTCAGGAGGCCAAATCGCAAACTATTGCTCTCTTCAAGCGAGGATGCTTTGAACTCAGGAAATGGGCTAGTAATAAGCCCGAACTCCTGTCTGACATTCCCAGCGAGCACTGTCTTACTGGTTCTGTGTCGCTTGACAATTCAGAAACACAAACTGTGAAGGTTCTGGGTCTCAAGTGGGATCCCTCCTCGGATGCGTTTCTTTTCAAAATCAAACCTTCAGATCGGCCATGTACTAAACGCTCCATTCTCAGCGAGATCGCTAGGATTTTCGACCCGTTAGGCTTTTTATCCCCCATCACAATTCAAGCTAAATGCTTAATCCAAAAGCTCTGGATTCTCGGTGTTGGCTGGGATCAAACTCCCCCTAACGACGTCATTCGTACATGGAACATATATCAGGATCAATTATCGTTGTTATCACAACTAAAACTACCTCGGCAACTTACTTGCACCGATGCTAAATCATACGAAATTCACGGATTTTGTGACAGTTCGGAAATGGCATTTGGAGCAGCTATTTACCTACGCGTTATCGACGCAGATGATGAAATCCACGTATTTCTAGTCTGTTCTAAGGCTCGAGTAGTTCCTCTTAAACGTATCTCTCTGCCTCGACTCGAACTCTGTGCTGCAGTTCTTCTCGCGGATCTATTCAAATTCGTTCGTGACACTTACCTCTCTCGTATCAAAATCGATGCTGTTTACCTGTGGTCAGACTCCACCGTTGTGCTCTCGTGGCTGCGATCACATTCTTCCCGTTGGGCTACATTTATCGCCAATCGTGTCAGCCACATACAAGACATTGTCTCTACAGAATGCTGGCAGCATGTTGCTTCAGGCGATAATCCTTCTGATATGTGCAGTCGTGGTCTGTATCCGAGTGACATACTTAACAATAGGCTATGGTGGGCGGGGCCACAATGGCTATCTGAAGATCGTGAATCGTGGCCTATAGGATCAAATCAACTATCGCGCGAAGAGGAGGTAATCGTTGACGCTGAAATACGAAAATCAATCGTTTTAACCTCCAATGACAGTCACAAAACCGAACCTACAATTTTCGAAACTCTGCTGAATCGTTGTTCGTCTTTGCCGAAACTAATCAATGTACTGACTTACGTTTATCGTTTCATTGGCAATTGTCGCAATCGGAATCAGGCTAATCGAAATAAGTATCTTAATAACGTCGAGCGTCACAATTCATTAATGCAACTCGTCAAACACGTACAGAGTAGCGCCTTTGCAGAGGAACTTCATAACTTGAAAACGAACAAACCATTATCGAAACCGTTTCGCAAGCTTAACCCGTTTATCGACGCTCTGGGTATTCTCAGGGTGGGCGGCAGGATCTCACGATCAGGTTTAGAATACGAACAAAAGCATCCAGCTTTCTTGCCGTCTGATCACTCACTTACAGTCTTAATCATTGACTATATTCATCGAAGCTACTTGCACCCGGGCATTAACACTACTCACTTTCTGCTTTTGCAGCAGTTCTGGATCGTTTCCGCTAAGCGCGCTATTCGTCGTCGTCTCGCCAAATGCGTTCGGTGCTATCGGACTAATCCCCAACCTTTGCAGCCGTTTATGAGCGACCTTCCGTCGTACCGCGTCAATCAAATCAAGCCTTTCTCAATCGTAGGCGTGGATTACGGTGGTCCCTTTCGTATCAAACTTGGCCCGCATCGGGGCGCTAAGATCGACAAAGCGTACCTATGCTTATTCGTCTGTCTCGCGACCAAAGCGGTCCACCTAGAGGTAGTTTCAACGTTGTCGACAGACGGATTCATAGCCGCTCTACGGCGCTTCGTAGCACGTCGCGGTCGTTGCAATGAGATACACGCCGATTGTGGTACCAATTTTATAGGTTGTAAAAATCAACTATCATCTCTCATGCAACAGGCTTCTAGCGCGGAGCGGATAGATTTCAAATTCAACCCTCCATCAGCTCCGCACTTTGGTGGCGTTTGGGAAATCCAGATACGAGCTTCAAAATCTTTCCTGCTTCATGCAGTAGGCAATCAAGTTCTAACCTTTGAAGAGCTTACGACACTCTTCGTGCAAATCGAAGCTATTTTGAATTCACGACCTCTTTGCCCGATCAGTACTGATCCTAACGATCTGTCAGCTTTAACGCCAGGACACTTTCTCACTTTGGAGCCTCTAACGGCTGTTCCCGATCAAGATCTATCAACTGTAAACGTAAATCGGCTTAATCGGTGGCAGCTCATACAAGCTTTTCAACAGAATTTCTGGTCCAGATGGAAACACGAATATCTCAACTCTTTAACGCAACGTGCCAAATGGACCAAAGATTCGAAACCGCTGCAGGTGGGTTCGCTGGTGATTATCAAGGACGACAACCGCGCTCCGCTTCACTGGCCTCTCGCTAGAGTCGTGGATCTTTTGCCTGGTGCTGATGGTATAGCTCGGATTGCAGTAATCAAAACAGCAAATAATCACATCATTCAGAGACCGTTGGTTAAGTTATGCCCTCTCCCTATCGAGGACTAGCTTAAATCGTTTCTAGTTCTATCGTATCAAAACACCTCACTTAGTATTTAATTTATCTTATTTAAGTATCTTTATGTATCGTTTTAGCATTATCTAAACATATCTCGTACTCACAATATCGATCCTTGTCCTCCAAACCTTTATCTTTTAACCAGAAAATACCATAGGCATTTTGGTGGGCGGGATGTTCCGTTACCGTAAAGTGTATATATCGTGATTCATGATTCAGTGTTTCGATTTTCAATGCTGGTATTAATCGTCGCAAGGGGCAGCCTTAAATGGTTGCAATGGCAACACTGACTCGTGACAAACATGGAGCCACTAACGGTTGTGTGAAAAAACCTCCGACGCGCGCGCGACTTAGATCGGTCGATATCAGTTGAAATATCGAATCTTCTTTCATTTCCCCTCGCGTGTGACGTACACAAGATCGAAAACCCCTGAATTGTCGACTCCTGAACAAGCGAAGGTGGAAGCTCAACGAACACCCGTGGCAGTCCAAGGTAAGTGCTTGCATTATACTTTGCGACGGGTTATGTCGAGTTATTGAACATCGAAATTACAGGAATACGTATTGTCCCAGTGTGGTGTTAAAGCCATTCAGATTCGGCTGAATGCGTATGCCACAATATTGTTAATTTATTTTATAGTTTCTATACTTACATGAATGCACGCCGATATAATCAATAAGATGGCAATCTTTCGCAAATACATTTTTAAATATTTTATTTTTATTTATTAAACACTAAAGGAGTTGTTATTCGATAATGATTAATTCAAGACATAAATTAGTATTTATATGTATTTTTGTATGAATAAACTAACATTGCGTTGACTTTTTATCAATTTACCTAACTGAACATGAAAGTATTTTTAATAATCAATGCAATATTTTGAGTGATTTCTAACAATCTTATCGGCCACTTCCTATTGCGTCCAATTACATTATTACAAAGTTGAAGTTCGACTTATCGAACTAACAATTAATCAGTATTGAGAAGTGTGGTGACGGATTAAGAATACACTGTTACCACCAATCCTATTCATCCCATGGGTGTTGTAAGAGGTAACTAAGAGAGTACTCCTCCCAAAACAATATATCACTGCAAAGAGAAGGAAAGTTGCCAGAACAATACGTGCTGACCTGGGAACTCACCTCTTTAGAGTTGAAGAAATACCAGAACCAAGCGGTTTGGATCTTCCTTATTGTGCCGAGTAGTTTATAACTGGAACTCACTGCCAACTCATGTTTTTTCTTCCTACTGTGATCCCGAGTCCTAGCGGGGCGTGAAACAGAATCTCACTAGGCCGCCATACTGTTTGCATTCGCAGTAATTAAGGCGATCCTCACTTTTTAATTCTACTCTTGCTTTTCATTAGGAAAAATGGAGTTACCTTGGCAGGCTTAAGTAAAAAAAATGAAACATAAAGTTAAAAAAATAAATTGTGCTAAAATCTAATGAGAAATTTAATTCCAGCAGTGGAATGTTTCACTTTGTTAGTGATATCTAATGATAAGAATCTTGAATGTGGGCAACAAAGGACCAATTGTTGAGCAAGTCTTGGGAAGACCTTCATCTTGCAGTGGACGTCTTTCGACAGAGATGCTATAAAGTTCCTTAAAACGGTTTAATATTCATTTCACCATCATCTTTTTCTCAATCAGGTCGATAAAACTATGTGTCAGTCTGCCTCTTCCTCTCTTTATATACTAGGGTTCCGTAGCCAAATGGCAAAAAACGGAACCATTATAGATTCGACATGTCTGTCTGTCCGTCCGTATGTCACAGCCACTTTTTTCCGAAACTATACTGTTGAAACTTGGTAAGTAGATGTATTCTGCCTTGACTGCATTTGTGTGATCCACAAATATTTGTTTCGGAGTCTGGGTGTTTTTCTATGTTTAATATGTATGTATTTACAAAAAAAAGTATGTTTATGTATTTATATCAGTTGTTTAGTATCCATATTGGGACTAGATGACGTTGTGTGTAAGATGTCCAAAATATTTATTTATTTATGTATATAATCTGTGAAACGCATTAAGATTTTCACACAATATTAGAAAAAAAAATGGGGGTTCCCCATGTTTGGAACTGAAACGCAAAAATTTTTTTTTCATCAAACCCATACGTGTGTATTATCTATGGATAGGACTTCTATAATGATATTGAGGTTTCTAACATCAGTTTTTTTCTAAACTGAATAGTTTGCGCGAGAGACACTTCCAAAGTGGTAAAATGTGTGTGTGTAACTTTTGATGAAAAAAAATTTTTCGAGTTTCAGTTCTAAGTATGGGGACCTCCAAAATGTATTGCTTTTTTTCTATTTTTGTGTAAAAATATTAATGCGGTTCACAGAATACAGCTACTGACCAAGTTTCAAAAGTATAGCTCTTATAGTTACAGAAAAAAGTGGCTGTGATATACGTACGGACAGACAGACATGACGAATCTATAAGGGTTCCGTTATTTGCCATTTGGTATGGGAACCAAAAAAAGGGCCCTTTAAAGTGGATTTTCTCGCAAACAAAAAAATCCAAAAAATCGTCTTTAAAACCCTTAATTGTGTTTAAAAGACCTATCTACTGATGCCCCACACGATGGGGTATCGATCTCTCGCTACCGGCCCGGCGGATGGCCCAGCGGAAAGGTGGACGGCCTCCCCTCGGACCCAAAATAGTGGTCGATACAAATTATTTGTCCAAAGAGGTAAGTGAATAAAACGAATTAAGTTAAACAATTAACTTACATATATTTCAAACAATATACAGTTAGACCTACTACATGTATACATGGCAACATCGTCTCCAATACATAGATTAGATTTGTAGACAGATAATACATACATTTTTTTACACAGATTATAAAAATACTTATTACTATTTTGTAAAAGTTGGAATTATTTAGGCTTGAATGAGATGGGCATAGCATTTTTGTGATTTTTTTTGGAACTATCGGCCTGGGAAAAGTCCATAACCATATTGATTTAAAATCACTGGAGTACTTTTACTACCTGACCATAGCAAAGCCAAAAGGAAGAGTAATAGTCAGTCTATGTATGTTTAAATGTTTCACCGTAACTCCTAAATTACTGAACCATTTTGATCAATGAGATGTCAATAGCTATGTAATAACGGGTGACATAGTCTTTATAAATTCTATCAAAGTTTTTAAGCAGTCTGGGTATAGCTTTTTTTAAACTAGTTCTTGTAGTGTCACAGACAGACATACAAGCTTTGTGTGAACAGCTAACAATTAGGAAACAAAATTTACTTCATCCACTACAATATACTAAGTACAAACATATTTCAATATCCTAATACATCAAAGTGAAATTTAAACCATCAACATGGATAGATAAGTAGATGATCAAATCCATCCGGCGAAATTTGATTTCAATAATTTTGAAGCTCAATTCAAACGTTTCTACATAATAATTTTAACAGACATTTGAGCAGAAAAAAAAACCACTACAAAAAAATATTACTTCGGTAACTTTCAACTCATGCCGACCAACCCACCGGTCGTCATTCTGACCGCTGCGGGGGTGGCTTTCCGCTTGCTAGTACTTTCTTCATGGTCTTCATCATACTGGGAATGATTCCGATGTGCTTGTCAACGCATTTGACAGCACAATTCTCGAATTCTATAGTACATTTGTCTATCTGAAAATAAAACACATAATTGAGTACCATGGGCGTACCCAGGGGGGGGCAGGGAGGGGCAGCTGCCCCCCCCTGGAAATCTCGAAGAACATGTATGAACTCGCCTAAATTATCTTTCTAATAACAATATGTATGTATTTACAAAAATATGTATATGTGATAGGCATGTATAATATGTATTTATATTAATGTTTTAAGTTGTCTAGTCACTGTAATACAAGCTCTGCTTTGTTTGGGTCTACATTGCGTTCATGGGCGTACCCAGGGGGGGGGGGGGCAGGGAGAGCCCCCCCCGTGGAAATCTCGCAGAACATGTATGAACTCGCCTAATTACTAATCAAAGTGTAAACGGGGCCTTATAAACCAGGATAGAAGCCTCTTAAAATAATAAAAAAATCACTCGAAAAACGTAAGATTACTTGTTAAATTGATAATTTCTTTTATTGCAAATCAAAATATACTACTATAATTAACAAACAAATAAATACATAAGTTAATATTTAATAAAACATCTACAATATTTTGAGAAAGTTGTAGTGTAGAAAGTGTAATTTTCTTTAAATTGCATGCGTGTTATGCCTATTTATTACTATTTTAATATAATTTAATACCTGAGTGACCTACAAAAAATTTTAGGCCATCAAAAGGTATTATGTGCTCGGGCTCTCGAGCACGCTGTGCGCAGCTGCTTGAGTTCCGGTGTCCACCAGTTCACAGAACTAATCCTACCCCTGGCTTGACCCGTAGCATTGACGTGTCACAAGTCCGGCACACACCGACACCGCCCCCTCGCGGCTGGCCACATAATGCGGGTGGAGGAAAAACCCGTCCCGTCCACCCGCGGCCACACTCAAGGCGGAATGAGGCGCAGATGTTCGCGCCTCCGCCGCCCGGTTCGCCGGCAGCGGATCGGGTCCGATTGGATGTCGTCCTCTCGGGCCGTCTCCGCCGCCTCCTTCTGCGTGATTACGTTCTCGCAGAAGGTTACGACCGCGGTAAATGCGCTCTCGCTGCCGGCCATGGAACGAACGACGGCCGGCAGTGAGAGATGCCCTCCGATGACTGCAGTGAGGACCCGGCGCTGCGTCTCCCATGCGGGGCAGACCGCCAGCGTGTGATGAGCCGAATCTTCCGATTCGTAGCAGGCGCGACTCAATTCCCTCCTGGCGACCGAGTGCAGGTACTTTCCGAAGCAACCATGCCCGGAAAGAACCAGCGTCGGAAGGTAAGGGTCCCGTGCTGCCGCCCTGCCCATTCGCCGATGACCGGCAAGCACGTGGGGTCTCCAGCCGGACCGACCAGCGAAGCCGGACCGGCCAGCGATCCGCACACAGGTGCTGACTGAACCCCGGTTAACAATGCCGAGGTTCAGTCCCGCCGCCCACTCGACGAGTGTATCTCCTTTTGCGTTGTCTAGGCGATCTCCCCACTGTGTGGAGCGGGCGTTGAAATCGCCCAAGACAAGTATCGGACGAGACAGGAAAGTGCGAATGCAACTCGTAAGTCCATCCAAGTACGCCTCGAAAACGGAGAGACCGCATTTCGGAGATATGTAGCAGCCCACAATGACCATGGGGCCCCATTCTACTGCCACAAACCCCAGCCCTCGATGAAGGAGGGCGCAATGGAGGCCATTGTCCATCCCAGCCAAATATATATGGCGGCAGTTCTATCATCCGAACCAAACCACCGGGGATGATTCTAGACGCAATATGGCTCCGCCACCACCGCTAAGGCAACCGACTGCTCAGCTGGTCTGCATAAGCAGGTCTTTTGCTGCGCGGCAGTGGTTCATGTTGCCCTGTAAGAATTTATGGATGGACGCGAATTTTTAAGCTTCCATTGCCTCCTGTACTGGTCTGATTTCCGGCTGTGTCCCTCCTGTAGCCGATGAGTGTTGACTGGCGTCAGCACGGGCTGGGGCGGTTGCGGTCTGCGGTCCCCCTTATTTTTTCTCGGCGGGGAGCACTTCTTGCTCCTTAGCCGATGATTCGCGGGGCAGCCAAGGTCCGAACAGACCGGGCATTTCGGCATTTTCGCGGTGCATGTTCGTGTCACGTGACCTGTGTCACCGCACACGTAACATCTCGCACCCCGGTCTGTCTCGTTGGGACAATTAGCTCTCACGTGTCCCATTTCAAGGCACCGGTAGCACTGTAACTGGCGTGCTAGCAGTGCTTCTGCCCTGGAAAAAACTCAACCCATCTGTAACCGTTTAGCGTTCACTATTTTGCGAACAGAGGCAAGTGGACAGCGAACCCAGGCCGTGCCCAGTCGTGACGGGGAGGCACGTATGTCTCCTAGACGGAGAGCCAGTGCGCAAAAAACTGTTTGAATTTACTAAGGCTAATTTTTTTATAGTTCATTACAATGGTTGCGTACACAAATATACTGCGGTCAGTCAAGCGCACCTGAGAACAGGTGAATCAGGTGCGCTATCAAAGATGTCGTACCTGCCGGGGTAATAAATGAATTTACTAAAGCTGAAAATTGTTATACAACTTGTATATTGTATATAAATTAAAGTTTTAATGGTCAGTCAGCAGAATATGGGGACAGAGCTGGTCAGTCAGCCGTAATGTATGTATGTGCAAAAAATAAATAATGAGCAATTCATTTACTACACTTGAAAATTTTTGTAGGGGTATTAAATATTGTTTTAAACATAAAAAAAATAGTCAGTCATCGATTTAACGGGACAAGGCGCGTCAGTCAGCAAAAAAAGAAAAAAAGAAAAATTTCGCGCGCGTTGGCGTTGAAAGCGATTTGAACAGGTAAGAGCTCAGGTATATTTGCACGGAAGAGGTCGAAGGTATACACAATAAATGGGGGTCATTGTACCTCTAGTATAGGGATAGATAGACTTTTGTTCCCACCACCGAATCCTCTGCTCCAAAATATAACGGCTTTTCTGCTTAACCACTCACCAGTGGATGACAGGATATCGGATGCCTGCTGTTTGTATAAAAATGCGTAGGTCAGGAAATCGGATGCACCGTATGCCTCTTAAATAAGGTCTATTTCGTCGAAATCTACCATTCTCACTGTACGGTTTCGTTCACGATTGAACAGGAATGAACTGGTCAACCCTACTAAATTAAATTTGAATAATCTATGGTAGAAATTGTTTTGACAATCGTTGTTGACAACAATTTCTAAGAGCTGCTTATATAGCAAATATTTGGCGCAATGCTCATGCGAAAATTGTAACCGTACTGTCTCCAATCGATCACGGGTGGAAAATAAGCGATGAAAAATATGATTCGATTGGTTTCAAGGTGATCAATTACCACAATTGGTCAACGATGTCGTCCTTCAACCTCCAGACGAAAACTCAGGTATGCAAACAATAGTTGGCAAAGTAAAAAATAATTATTATGTATTATATATAATTGCATCAGTTATATTAATTTTTCAGATTCTCGATCAGAAACTCAATCGGAAACAACCGACATTGACATTTCCGATCACGATGACATCAATGAATTTGATGAGTCGGAGGAAGAATTCGATAATGAATAATTCAATATTCATTTTATTGTATATTTTGTATATAATAAAGTTATAATATTATTAAATTATAATTAATAATTTTTTTTATTCAATCTAGTCGGTTAAAGTCAATAAATAAAGATTATAGTAAAAAAAGAAGCAAGCCGTCACCTGCGATGCCGAGAAATTTTTATTTCCTTTTTTTGCTGACTGACGGGCCTTGTCCCGTTAAATCGATGACTAACTATTTTTTTTATGTTTAAAACTATATTTAATACGCCTACAACAATTTTCAAGTGTAGTAAATGAATTGCACATTATTTATTTTTTGCACATGCATTACGGCTGACTGACCAGCTCTGTCCCCATATTCTGCTGACTGACCATTAAAACTTTAATTTATATGCAATATACAAGTTGTATAACAATTTTCAGCCTTAGTAAATTCATTTATTACCCCGGCAGGTACGACATCTTTGATAGCGCACCTGAGTCACCTGTTCTCAGGTGCGCTTGACTGACCGCAGTATGTTTGTGTACGCAACCATTGTTATGAAGTATAAAAAAATTAGCCTTAGTAAATTCAAACAGTTTTTTGCGCACTGGCTCTTGGACTATCCGGCTTTGACGTCGGAGATTGCACATTTCACCGCAGCTGCTACAGCCCTGGCGTCTTCAGCTTGGGTGATTGACTCCTCCAGGTCCATCACCCGTATGTCTCCTGCCCTACACGGACGCTCAATAATAGCATCCGTGTCAGACAGAACATTTTGCAGGCGTGCTGCCAGTTTGTCTGCTGAAGCGGCGCTTTCCTTACCGGGGATCAGGGCGCCAGTCATAGCTCGCTTGGTGCGGAGACCACCTGTGATGCCAAGATCACCCAATCTGATATTGGCCCTCGCGTTCTCCGTCAGCTTGGCTATTGTCGTCTCCGAGCCAGGAGGTACGGAGACTGTAACAGCCGCTGTTGTTGGAAGTCACGGCATAACCCTTTTAATAATCGGTGGCGGTGGGGCAGCAGCCCGTCGCCCTGACTGGGCCGTCTCTGCCATTTTCCGACCTTGGCCTGTCGACCAAGGGACCCACGTCTCGATCGATAATGGGGCCGCTGTCGGCTGTTGCCTCTCCTGCACAGGGGAAAACGATACTGGCACTTGCGACATCTGTGTAGCCCACTGACCCTTCTTCCTCCTACTCTTCTTTTTGGCTTTGGGTGACTCCACGCCATGGGCCACTTCCGTCCCCGGACTTAAGGCCGCTGGAAGCAGCAAGTTCTTCGTACCTGGGAACTGACCTAACATCATATTTTTTCCGACCTCAGCAAGAACGCGGTCCAGCATGGCCGCGAATAAGTCTCGGTCCGGCAAGCTGCTCTTTTTTTAAAAACGCTGCTTTGCAGGCAGTAATGGAGCTCGCCTGGGTGTTTTGATGGGGTCCCCACGGCGTAGCTTTTCCACCTCTTTTCGTAGGTAGGCCATTTCCGAGCGAAGCGCCTTGTTCTTTTTCTGTAACCTCCCCACTGCGTCTGTCAATGCCGACTCATCGGCTTTTTTATAGAGTTCCGACACTCCGGCCCTGATGGTCGTCAAAGCTGTGACGGCAGCCCTTTTTTTTTATTTTTTTTTATTTTATTTTATTCGGAATACCAACAGCTTAAATATTATAAAATAAACATTAAACATAGTTAACAACAAAGCCATTTACAGGTACTCGCAATTAGAGCCGCCTTTGACTCCCTTCGTCCCTTGGAAGGCCTTCTCGATCGCCGAAAGGGACTCCTGGATACTAGAGTCGATATCAGCGACGGGTTGGCTCCTCAGCTCCGCCGCAACCAAGATGGACCCGGTGCGTCATCACGCTTCATCTCGGTCCCTGTTCCACTTTCACCGCTCTTTCCACCCCGTGTTGTGCCCTTTAGCTGTGCTAGTTTCTTGGGTCTGTTTCTATCTGACGTGCCCTTCGGTTTTGGCTTACGGGTTTGTGGTGACCGCGAGGAAACAAAGCAGAGAGCCAAGCATCGCTCTCTTCTGATCAATTATCAATTATCTATTGGATACGATTTTAAATCCACATACCATTATAGGTGACTGAGGAACCCTTTCCTGTGCGTGGCCTGACACGCACTTGGCCGATTTTTTCTTAATTAGTTCGATAAAACTATGTGTAGGTCTGCCTCTTCCTCTCTTTATATATTTAGTATAATTAATAATTATAGCATTCGATATAGGTATCTATACGTTACGTCACAATTTAAAATGCACATAAAAGAGACGTATAAACTTTACTGAGCATGCTCCAGTTTATTAGGGAAGCTGGGGTAACACGAATAAAACCCATTCATGAAGGTAAGGTTAGGTAAGGCTTAAGTTTGTGTGGTATAGAGACGGAGCCCGCATCAGGAGCGGGCAAGCGCTTGGTGGGGTCCATAAGGAGATTTCACCCTGAACTCCACCTAAGTCAGGCGCATAGAGGGCACACCTTGTTGTTTTAGTCGGTTCGATTCCGATACACCGCCCCGTCGCATAGAAAACCCCGGTGAAGGTCCGAGGGGATTGCATCACGTAAAAAACAGGCTTATGTGTGTGAGCGGTAGCTTTGACCGCTCAGAATAGGGCACGCCCCAGACCTCTTATCCGCGGTTATCACTGCGCCTTACACCCCCGCCCCGAGGGAACTGTGTCCCGCCTGTCACCACTGCGACTGCAGTGAGGACTCAGCCCAGCATACGCTGGCTGTTTGCCCCAACTGTGCATCGGATCCTGACTGCAGTCATCAGAGATCTCTCGCTGCCGGCTGTCATACGTTTCATGGCCATAGTTGTTTAACCGCGGTCCCAACGTTCTGCGAAGATATCATTTCAGAAGGTGGCGACATTGTTTATGGTTCCGTAGTTCATGACTCGGAACCCTTATGGATTGGTCATGTCATGTTGTAATTACGTCGAGAAGGTGCTACAAAAAATTATGTAAAATATTTTTATTTGTATTGTAACTCCCCTATAAGTAGTAAGGATCCCCCTTCCCCCCCATCTAAAAGCTAAAACGGCTCGCTCAAAAAATTCATAATAGAAGTTCATAATATTGAACTTTAAAGGAAAACTATTACGGATTAGATAGCTTTGTAGATAGAGACCTAACTTGTGAAATACGCTTACTTAGAAAATTTCGTACCTACAAAAGTAACGACATAATAAGTAAACAACATTTATCTATTGGACATCGCTTGACATTGTATATGACTACGGAACCCTAGTCTATGCGTGGCCTGACACGCACTTGCCCGATTTTTTTTCTATCAGGAACTGGTTTTACTTGCTCAAAATAGTAAAAATACAAATTATTTGTCCAAAGAGGTAAGTGAATAAAACGAAATAAGTTAAACAATTAACTTACATATATTTCAAACAATATACAGTTAGACCTACTACATGTATACATGGCAACATCGTCTCCAGTACATAGATTAGATTTGTAGACAGATAATACATACATTTTTTTTACACAGATTATAAAAATACTTATCACTATTTTGTAAAAGTTGGAATTATTTAGGCTTGAATGAGATGGGCATTTTTGTGCTTTTTTTTGGAACTATCGGCCTGGGAAAAGTCCATAACCATATTGATTTAAAATCACTGGAGTACTTTTACTACCTGATCATAGCAAAGCCAAAAGAAAGAGTAATAGTCAGTCTATGTATGTTTAAATGTTTCACCGTAACTCCTAAATTACTGAACCATTTTTACAATGAGATGACAATAGCTATGTAATAACCGGTGACACAGTCTATATAAATTCTATCAAAGTTTTTAAGCAGTCTGGGTATAGCTTTTTTTTAAACTTTTTCTTGTAGTGTCACAGACAGACATACAAGCTTTATGTGAACAGCTTACAATTAGGAAACAAAATTTACTTCATCCACTACAATATACTAAGTACAAACATATTTCAATATCCTAATACATCAAAGTGAAATTTAAACCATCAACATGGATAGATAAGTAGATGATCAAATCCATCCGGCGAAATTTGATTTCAATAATTTTGAAGCTCAATTCAAACGTTTCTACATAATAATTTTAACAGACATTTGAGCAGAAAAAAAAACCACTACAAAAAAATATTACTTCGGTAACTTTCAACTCATGCCGACCAACCCACCGGTCGTCATTCTGACCGCTGCGGGGGTGGCTTTCCGCTTGCTAGTACTTTCTTCATGGTCTTCATCATACTGGGAATGATTCCGATGTGTTTGTCAACGCATTTGACAGCACAGTTCTCGAATTCTATGGTACATTTGTCTATCTGAAAATAAAACACATAATTGAGTACCTTTACTTAACTGCCTCGTTGGTCTAGTGGTTAGCGTACGCGACTGCTAATCAAGAGGTCTTGGGTTCAAATCCCGGGTCGGGCCAAAAAGTGTTTTTCTTAGGAAATTCCTATTAGCAGCCCGGAGTTTGGAAGTTTGGCGGTGATTCACGCCCGTGCCTCGGAGAGCACGTTAAGCCGTCGGTCCCGGTTGTCATGAACATATATGGCAATCGTTACTGGAAAGTCAGTGCCCTCAAATATACTGACAACTAGTTCAATCTTCGAATTTCAGTTCTCCGGAGGTCCGATGCCAGTCGCTCCGTGGAAAAACTAAAATTCCGGTAAAACTGGTTGAACTAGTAGCCGACCCCAAATAAACTTGGGAATAAGGCTAGGAAGAATAATTGAGTACCTTTATTTATTTATTTCTTTCGTATGAATTAAGTATGATGGCTGGCTGGAGCTGGATGCGAGAAGCCCAAAATCGATCAGTGTGATGTGCAATGGTCTTCCATTGCACATCACACTGGACTGCGATAGGCTGATGATGATGAAGTAAAAAACTGTTAATTTGATATTAAAAACAGATACTTCAATTTTATTTATTTGTCTATACAAAAGTATATTTATTTTCCATAATCTATATTAAGAAAAAATAAATATAAGGTTATGTATTGAATTACAAAATTAACTATTTTTTTCTTCTTTAAAAAGACAACTCCCGCAATAAGAATACAAATTCTTGTGTCGTGGGAGACTTTACAAACGTACATGAAACGGACACAAAGAACACCCAGACTCAGAACAACAATTTGTGGATTACACACAGTGTTATCCCACGTAGGATTTGAACCAACGACACTTGGCGCAGTAGGAAGCGGCGTGGCGACCGCTGACACCACTAGGCCAACCGTGCAGTCGGAAACTATTACAGGTACCAATTGGAAGGTGTTTCAAGTGCGTCGAAAAATGTCTACTAAAAGGGTTTGTAGACCCCCTGGAGGTAGTAGAGAGACGCTGATTTCATTACAAATGGGCCGGCTTGACCGGGGCAGGTCTACCCTCACACAGACGACCATGCTAATAATGCCAGCATTATTGCTGTCGTATTTCGTTGGTGAGTGTGAGACCGGAGTCCAAATCATTCAGCAGAAACAGGGATGCAGGCCGGCCAGACATCTGACCAGTCCGCCATGGTATGGGTCATTGCCTACCATTACAATGAGGATGGTGATCCCTACTCTTGGATTCTACTCATGCTTTCCATCAGGCAGTGTAGAGCCACTACCACTTTGGTAGGCTTAATTTTTAAAAAAAGTAAAAAAAAAATGCCGAGTCAGTATCTTAATAACATAATGTTAGTTATCACACTTTTCCCTTCAAACAACTCTACTGTAAATTACTGTAAAACTATAAGTAGAATTCTGGAGTAGAGGTCACCATCCTTATTTTCCTTCCGTAAAACATGCTTTGCTTAGTTTGGAGATAGATGGTGTTCTATAATCCAGATTAGCAAGCTGAAGTGGCCGTGGGCTGGCCTTATTAGCTGCAGAACTGATGACCGTTGGGGCAGAAGAGTTTTGGAGTGGAGACTGCGTCTCGGTAAACGTAGTGTAGGACGCCCACAGACCAGGTGGAATGACGACCTGCGTAAGATTGCTAGCAGGAGCTGGATGCGAGAAGCCCAAAATCGATCAGAGTGGTGTGCAATGGGAGAAGCCTATGTCCAGCAGTGGACTGCGATAGGCTGATGATGATGATGGTGTTCTATTTTTCATAAGATAAATATTCAAATAAAACTTATTCTTTTACCGTCTGTTGATTAGGATCTGCCCCCAGTTTGTCTTTAGCAGCATCATTGCAGTCCATAACACATCTCTGTAGCCGATTTTGTAAATTATTAATTTCAGCCTGTAAGGAAAAAGAAAACTTTAAATTCTAGAAGGATAATGTTTTATATATATATAATTAGCTGAGTCCCCTGTGTTGCCCGTGGTGGCTGTTATCAATAGCAAGTAACGCAGCGTAGCGAAGCTTGTTTAAATACAAATAGCTATTAGCTAGTGAAAGTCCCGTCAAATTTTATCCAGTCATTCCAGAGACGAATAGTTTTTTTTTTAATAATAAAATTACTGTATATACTATTACATAAATTTTGTAAAAAACTGTACAAATGATATTACAATCAGACAAATCAACTTTATTTGTTAGTATTTATGTATTCTGTGTTAATATAGAAAAGACCAACCTGTACATAATTGTTAGCTTGGTTGAGAGGTGCCGTACAATTGTCTATACAACCGTGTACTCGCTCCAAAGATGAGCTTCGATCATCACAACACTGTGCCGCACATCTGTGCATGTCACCCTGAAAATACGAAAGACTTAGAATATCCATTAGGACGCATGCAGCCACAAGGCCAAATCTTCTACTGGCCATGGTGTGTTAAAACTTAGTATGTAATGTATGTAAGTGTAATATCTAAGTAGGTTTCTTTTTTTTTATATATAACGCCTGCCAAGATGACTTTACTATGCCTGATGGAAAGCATGAGTAAGATCCACAAGTGGGGGTCGCCATACTCGTTGCAAATGCAAGCAGTATGGCGAACCACATTATGGCGGCCTAGTGAGATGCTTTTTCACGCCCCGCTTAAAGGACCCGGGATAATAGTAAGAAGGAAAAACATAAGCTGGTAGCGAGTTCCAGTGTTTAACTGCTTGGCACAAGAAGGAATCCATATAGCTGTAGTGTCCCCAGTACTATTTATTTCATGGGTGTCATAAGAGGTGCCTTAGTGAGCAAACTACAGAGAATAAATTTGTAGTGGCAATGAGGGCACCTTGAAACTGCCGACCTGATGTTATCCTGCATAGGACAGTGGTGAATGGACTAAAACATCAACTATAGATAATAAACTTTATAATGTAGAGAAGGATTGTGGCTACAGTGGTGTGTGTAACTGTTGTGTTCTTTTACCAAATGTATGTAAAATCTACAATATTATTTTTTAAGAAATATTAGTTTCGAAGTTTGGGTGTTTTGTACGTAAAACATTGTACCTATTCTATAAGTCAATTTAGCTTTCATAGCACTTACTGTCCCTGCTTAGTTGGAAACTACTTGGCGTTGTGTTAAATGTCCGAAATATACCTATGTTTATTTATTTTTTATTAAAAAGTAAGTAAATAATAATAAATAAGTATATGAATAGATAACAACATCATTTTACGTTAAACTAACTACGTTTTTTAGAAACCAAGTGAGAGTGAAGGCGTTTCTTTATCTTAATAGAATTTGTACTGCCAACTTCCATATAAGAATAAAAACAGAAATTACATTGTAGAAATGCATAGACTACTACATTAAAATATGGATATTATTCAAGTTTCCCTATTATTGCATAAGCTGCTTACATGGTAATCGGCTCTATAACCTAACTTACTTGCATTTTTCGTAAATAACTCTTGTCTAACTCATTGACAAGGTTAGTCATCTCCTGCTCAATCCTAAATCTTTGAGCTTCAACCATTTTGTAGCTATATTTTAAAATACGAAAATAAAATTAATAGGTAATGATTAAAATTTACTGGAGTCAAAAGGACTTAAGAAAATTGTAACTGTCAGAGTGACACTAGTGACATTAGAAATGATTTTTATTGATTTGAGCTCGGATATTTTTATCCAAAAATTTACTAAGCTAGAACCTATTAAAATTATGATTTTAAAATGTCTTGATTACAAGACTAAGATATACTTTAAAATGTAGTAAGCCATAACTCTTTTATTCCTTACCTTACCTAATGAGTAGTAAACACTCTTTCTTATCACGACGGTAAGATACTGTTCGGTACATTCATAGCCGAGCTTGATTATACTATTTTCTTTGGAATCTCAGTTCCCCAGGTCCCCATTATACCATTATACCACTTGCTCTTAGGCGAAACGTCTAATCATTTTTGGCGTTTACAAAAAAAGGCCAAGTGCATTTCTGGCTGCTCATAAAATTGTTTTCCATAGTCATTTATACCCGTTCAGAAATTGTCCAAAAGATAATGGTTATGTTTTACCTTTTATTCCTTTTTTTACAAATTAGACCTCTTTAAGTGCCAAAACAACAAAGTTACTTATGATGTTATAGCTTTTCTAGTTCATTACATGTAGACCATCATGAACTATTACTTTTTTAGAGAGACGTGATGATACATAGAGATAAAATAGGAGTTTTAGTGCAAGGAATATTGTCCTACTATAAGTTAACGAGAAAAATGAAATTCTCTAGTACACCTACCCAGCCACTATGACATTCTCAAGTATATTGAATTACAAAGAATTACAGCATTATTAGATTTAAAATTATGATCACCTCTCAAATATTTACTACATCACAAACTTTACTTGGCTATTAGATTTTATTTTGATCTTTTGATTTTATGTTTGAATTAATAAAACTAAAAGATTGTGAGGTAAAAGTTTCAATTTAAAAAAGGCTTTTAGAAACAGTACTTAAAATTTATTTGACTACTTAAAACAGAAATAAATATTTAATATAAATCCCAACCAATTGTTATAAACCAAGACCAGCTAGAAACCCATTTAACAGATCTTGGTCAAAATTATAAATTGGCAGCTTTGCAACTAAGCCACAGGTATCACAAACATTACCAACATTCTCAGATTCGGCTAAACGGCTAAACCGATCTTGAATTAATAAGGGAACTTCATCTACTAAATCTGGTAACACCTGTTTTGGTGGAGCTAAGAAACCAGCCTGATGTATATTTAATTTAGGTCCTACAGGTAGATTTGAAATTGTTTCCTTACAACTGGATCTCAAGGGAGGAGTTAAATCCATGGAATTGGTGTCCAAAACTGTAACTATAGGTGCCACTGGCGGTGCTGGCAAGAAGTATGCTTTGGCGGTTTCTGGATAACATTTTGGAGCTATTTGTTCAAATGATGGCGGTATGTTTGATGAGAGTGTCGGTAATATTGCTTTTACGTCTTCTATAGGACCTAGAGTTTTTATTAATTCCGACCTGAAGGAACCCAGCTGTGCTTGTGCTATCTGAAATGAAAAGAAGTTACATTATGTTTTACACAAATTTAAATCTTATTAAATATTTCAGATATTAGACACATTACGCCATCTAACTTTATAACTAAACATAGCCTGTACTATTACTCATAGCACAAAACAACCCTAGTTTGAGTAAAAGTGTCCATATTTTTTGTAATTAATTTATTTGATCCAATAAACGTTATAATTATGGGTTATGGATATTTTTTTCTCAGCTTAAACTGGTAAATGTGAATATAGCAAGTGTCAAATTATATTATTATATTACTATGACAGCTAGATTAAAACTGATGAAATACATAAAAACGTTTTGATAAATATATTTCACATAGAATACACTATAACTCCGTAACAAATATTTGTAAGTAATACAATTAAATAGTAAGCTCGGGAGTTGAATCTTAAACCACAGAACAGTAGTCAGAGTAGTCACTCATATAGTCACCGCGCCACCGAGGTATTCTTAATGTGTAATGCGCAATTGTTTGTTGTCATGAATAAAATAAAATAAAAAATAAAATAATGTAATGTGTCAATAAGGACTACATTTTGCACAAATTATTTTATGATTTGGAAAACTAGGTATCAGCAAAAAACGAACCTAAATATAAGGTTTTTAAATTCGGAGCTCTGAATAAATTAAATTACTACCTAAGATTGTTTAAACATATTTTTAATGTTACCTTAATGAAAATAAAAAAATTGAAAAACAACCATAAATTGGTCTTCATCTTGATGTAAACTGGACTGCAAGCCACAGTTCAACAATGTCAAGCCTATTTAAAACAACACTGGAAATTATCTATGCCTTTCACAACGCTTTCATGACAATATTTTCAGATACCGTTAAAATTTTCTAGAATAAGCAACTATTGAGAAAATTTAAGTGTGATATAAAATTATACCACGATATTTGTTGTTGTAATAATTGCACGTTTTTAATTTCCTAGCTTGTGAAATAAACGATAAAATATTTGTGTAAATGTATTCCATTATATGACTAAAATTCATTTTTGCGTGTGGATCTTTTTGTGATAAGTCGTATCGCAGTTAGATAGTAGGTACTTTAACAACTCCATATCCGCAAATTTAATGAAATTTTTAATAAATAAACATAACATTTAGACTGCCTTGTTGGTCTAGTGGTTAGCGTATGCGGCTGCTGATCAAGAGGTCTCGGGTTCGATTCCCGGGTCGGACTAAATATTTGTGTGATCCACAAATATTTGTTTCGGAGTCTGGGTGTTTTCTATGTTTAATATGTATGTATTTACAAAAAAAAAGTATGTATAAGTATTTGTATCAGTTGTTTAGTACCCATAATACAAGCTCTGCTTAGTTTGGGACTAGATGAAGTTGTGTGTAATGGTCCGAAATATTTATTTATTATTTATAATTTATTTCTTTCAGATGTGTTTTGTAAGTTATACTTATTCTCTCCACCATCATCATCATCAGCCTATCGCAGTCCACTTCTGGACTCTCCAATTACACACAACTTAGTTCGATCCTCGGCTACTCGCATCCAACTGCTCCTGCCAGCCGTCTTGCGCAAATCATCTCTCCAACAGTCAGAGTAGATTCATTTTCGCAACTTTTTATTTTCGACAAGATTTTTTCATTCATAATATCTAGTCTATTTTAAAAACTAAGAAGTCATACCAAACAAATTATTGTTCTCTGTTCTTCCATACAAATACACATATACATTAAATCACGCCTGTTTCCTCGAAGGTGTGGTCAGAGAGGCGTTTTTATACAAGACTAAAGACGAGATAGTTTGAAATTTGGAAAGGATTAAAAAGGATAAAACTAAAGTTTCAAATGGGAACCATAATCGAGTACGCAGTAATACCCATACCTGTACGTTTATTATGTCTTTGGGATGTTGATGAGGATTAAGAAAACCTTATTACTTACCATAAACTAAATACCACTTACTAAATTACAACACTAGTAAAATATATTATTACTTGCAATATTTGCCCAGATATGGGTTACCAAACCACCTAACGATTGCAATATAGTTTATATACACAATTTAAAAGCCGATATAAGGCGTTTATTGCGATGTAAAAATGGTATTTATTAAATAAATAAATCGTAGCAACATCATTACATACTTTTGAAATTAGAACCATGGAGTTAGAAAACCTTTTGGTTTTGATAGTAGTTTTCTGTGGGGTAAGTGTCTAGTACCTATTAGATATGTTTTTACATACCTACGTTTGTTTTTAGGTTTTCATCTGTTTAACTATTTTATTTTTAAGATATACGTTTTTATGTTATAGGTCAGTGTACATTCTAGACAAATCGTACGCCAATCATGTTCGATTCCAGCACCAACTTGTTATTCAACCATGGCAACACCGTTTCCCGCCATCATTGAAACCATAGACTACGAGTGTGACTGTCGGAGGCCTGTTTGCACCGATCAACTAATTCTACCTCCTTTAGCCGTTGAACTACCTCGAGGATTAGGATATTTCGAGTCAGCCCTGCCTCTGGTGGCGGACTATTTTGAGCCGGCCATAGAGTACATGACTACCGGCGCATATTTACCTACTTCTTCGAGATGTGGTTGTTTAACTTTGGCTGCTCCAGTATCTCCTGATATAGCGCCGTTAGTAAAGCCTATAATATTGTAATATAAGTAAATTATCAGTCTCTAATGTCACTTTGAAGTTTTTTTTAAAACCAATTTATGTGTTATTCCATTTCTAATTATAAAAACAATTAACTTTTGCCTGCCGTTTCGTCGGCCTGTATATCAATTATCACAGTAAAAAGTAGCATATTTTATGTTCTTCTTTAAGAATTAAAGTAGATATATCTAATCTATATACCAAACATTGAAAGAAATGGCAGGAGGCCGTGGTGTAAGTGCTGAAGAAGCCAGAAAAGGAGAGTTACTTTTGAATTTATGTTACGAACACCTTAGGTCTTTTGTATGACGGTAGTACTGCTCCGGTCGAGCCGACCAATTTGTGCTCAAATCAGCGTGGCTCTACTATGTAGGTATCATGTTTCCGCTGTATAACATCATGCTACGGGATATAGAAGAGAATATACGCAAACGAGGCTGCGTGCGTCAACTAGTATTTCTTTAAATTTTCGACACATGACAAATTTCACTTGACACATTTGAATTGATAAACAAATCAAATTAATCTGTTTCAACATTACAGTCATCAAAATTAACGTACTTTCTTCATTGCTTTACTTCTAAATAAAATGTTTTAGTTAATTTCATCAGATAAGGCACGAAATGGCGATAGCTGTCTGATTAAATAATGGAATGGAATGTTTTTAATTTTATTTCAGTACCAATATTCGGCCAAGGGGTACATCGATACGGCCAGTTATATTTTTAATTGTATTTTATTAACAATGAAGTACTTTATTTTTTTATGCCTGACATGTTTTGGAACCCAGGTAGGATTTTCATACTTAAGTGTTTAAGGATTTAGAAGCGATAAAATCATGACTCTTCTCTCACGAGAGGGTTAAGGTCATACGTCCACACACTGGTTGGAGGTTGCGACTACGTAATCTTGCCATTGCATGTTTTTAAGACGCCCGGGACACGATGGTAACAACCGGGACTGTTTAACATAACTTCCGAACCACGAAGACGCTCAAGGAATCATGCCAGTCACCCATTCAGGTACTGACCTGCACCGCCATTGCTTACCCTTGGTGATTTTTACTAATCATCTACGGCAACTTGACTATGAACGCCTACCCTATAAAATCATTATTGTCTGTCTATAAAATAGTAGGCAGAAACCCGTAACAAATTATATTGTGTGGTATATCAGGTACTACGAGTATTTCAAAGTAAGCACATGTAAATTCTATAAACGTTACAAAAATTTACAGATTTTTTTTTATTTGTAAACTAGCTTTTATTCGCAGCTTCGCCTACGTGTTATTCTGATTTATAGCTTAGATTGCTTTTTCATTCCTTTAGGAGTGGATTTTGGAACAGTTTTATATATTATACTCGTATTGATGATGAAAATATAGTTGTAGCTTACTATTGAAATGGATAATCAAGATAACTGAGATAACGTGCTTTAAACGGTGTTAAGATTCGCCAACTTCCATATATCGGGCTGTTTTCAGCAACTTTTATAAGAAAAATCAGATAACATTCTTTTAGCTCTTTCCTCTCTCTTAAACGAACCCGAGAACTCTTGATTCACAGTCGCATATGCTTATCACTAGACCAACTAAGCGGTTGAAAACTGATCAATAGATGAAGTTGAAACTTATTGTTACCATTTCTTAAAAAGTTAACTAATTTTTTTTCAGATTAACGCACAAGTATTACGACCACCGCCATTTAATCTACTAAACAGACCAGAGCCAACAATAGAAACTGGTAATTTTATATCTGCTAGTACACCTACAGTCATCAGTGAGCCACCTATCAACAGCCTAGTACCATTGCCTAACGTCGTTTCAGAGCCTAGCACTACCATCATCACGGATTGTTCGCCTACGATTTGCAAAAATTTAGCAAATACTATACAATTGATGATTGTGTGTAATTTAATACAAAATAGTAAAGGAAATTCAGAATTAGCTATGCAGTTAGCAGGACCCATAATTAATGAAGTAATGTCGTTACCAACATTATCTTGTGGGTGTACTAATCCATTTTCACCTAACATTGTTTCTCCTAATGTTATTTCGAATAATCTAGTTCCTACAAACATTTTAGGGCCCAACGTTGTACCTTTAACGCCTAGAGTTATTACGCCTAGCCCTTGCCCTAATAGCCTGCCTAGTGCTGCTATACCGCCTAATACTTCACTAGGAGGCAAATTGTCAAATGCCAATGGTTTATTAAATAGTTTGATGGGTTTGTTGGGTAATATTCAAGGGTAATTTAATATAATATTTATTAAATTTTAAGTTTAAATTATCGAATAATAAATTATTTTGCAATTTACGTAATTGTGTTTTTTTTTTGTTCTGATATTGTCATTAGCTTTGTGCAGGTGAAGTATTGTTTTGTTTGTTGATGACACTAAACTTCACCTGCACAACTCTTATAGACTGCTTTGTATGCTAAAGTACCATTTTACTAGGTTTAGCCTGTGGGTCATCACGGGTACCCGGTGTGTGAAGTGTAAAACTGTGAGTCACAAGTAAACAGTCGTTAGATCGACTGGCATGTACTAGCCGCTTGCGAAGAATTTGGAGAATCCTACATCCAGGAGTGAATGTCGTTTAACTGAGATGTAGTAGTAGTAACTGCTGGGAATTTTCCAAAGCCATAATTTAATAAAATAAAATATTAGGTGTAAAAAAGGACACACAAAAAACCCGTTTGAAAATTCCTTTTTATTATAAGTAACAGTTTCAGACATACAGTTTTAGTATTTTCTTTCACAATTAAATAAAATATTGAATATTACATGAAGATTTTAAATATTTATTTAATTTTTATTTAATTTTTATTTGTCTTCTTAAATTAATAATACTAATTGACACAGATTCTAAACAACACAATTTATCGTCACAGATTTAACCCATAAAATTTGAATTGTTTTAATAAATAAAATTGTTACCAAAAGCCCAAGGCTCAATAGCATAACCTGGACCACCGTATCCATAACTAATTTGGGATGGGATTCCAGGAAGTATAACTTCAGGTACAATTGGTCCATATTGATCACAAGCATACAACGGACTAAATGGATTAACTTCAAATCCATAATTGTTACAACCACAACCAATATTGGGCAAACCAATTTCTGGCAGAATATTTGGGAGAATATTCGCCAGACCAGAATAGCAATTAGTGCAACCGCAACCATTATTTGGCAAACCAATTCCTGGCAGAATATTTGGGAGAATATTCGCCAAACCGGAATAGCAATTACCACACCCACAACCATTATTTGGATAATTTCCACAACCGAAATTAGGCAGGAATGGAATATCACAACCGCATCCGCAACCAGTTGGAATCACTTCTGGATAAATAACATTTGGAATTATATCAATAACTGGTTCACATGGAGCGACAATATCACAAGGTGATATTACTGGATCGAAAGGTAAGTAAGGAAAATAGTCAGGAGTGATAACATCGATGGCAGGTGAATACAATGGCACTTGGAGAGGAATGGTATCACATAAAGGTGCAACTGTAGCCTGCAATGCATTGAATCCACAGGGAGAATTCATCGTATTTTGGATTAGGTTGCTAACGATTAATAGTTGAATGGCATTAGCTAAGGCATTGGATACTGAGTTGTCTATTATAGTAGTTGCGACAACAGGTTGTGTTGTGACAAGTTGAGTTTGGCATGGTGATGTCAGTGGTATAGCTTGAGCTTGCGTCTGTAAAAGAAATACACATGATTTAATGTGTGGCGACTTCCAATAGCTCAACAGAAAAATAATTTCTAATAAGTTTTTCGGGCATCTAACACAATGACATCTATCTACGCAGCTACTAACTATATAGAAGTTCTCGCGCCGATTATTGCAAATATTATACAACTGCTAAACATTATCAGTTGGGCCGTGGCCCGCCAGCCACTATCACATCGCCTGTTCGGAAGATCCTCCTTTTGTGTTGCAGGGACATGGAAAGGGACACACCACTACTTCCACAAATCATTTTATGTCCGTAGTATGGTCACGGATTAAAAATGCGAGATTTCGTCACTCCTATTCATTCCGTATTCATAACCTAGGGAGCAAACTAAAAAGAACCACTGCTCTGTATTGAGAAGGCAACTTGAAACAAACTATTGCAACCCGTCTGACCAGCGTAGTTAAAGTAAGTATAGTACTAGGCAGAGATTTATATCGTCATAATTCAAATTCATCGTCATAATTTATAACATCAAATCAAATACTTACTGTACACAAAATGGCCGCCAAGAAAAAGTATAACACTCCCATCTTGTAAAACCTGCATAATAAACATTGCAACCTCTTTTATACTAGTAACCTAGGATTACAAAAGTAAATGTAACAATTTAATTATTAATTTCGTAAATAACGATAACATAGTTTCCTAGAATGTAAAAAAAAAAATATTAGTAATACATAAAACCTTATCAATGTGTGCTGCCGACGTCCAGAAATAATGTGGACAAATTAAAAACAACTTAAGTCTATCACTATTTCAGCAACTTATTGCACAGTATTTATACACCCACCATTGCTATGTAAATGAGTTGTATTTTTTTTATAAAAATTAGCTGCTAAAATACCTGATGGAGAGCAATAGTGGATGAAAGGCGTGATGGTCACCGGCCTTGCTGCTTAAATTTACAAATGCTTCTTCACGCAACGCTTGAGGACCCGGGATCATAGAGGGAGGTAAACACGTGCGCTAGTAGACAGTTCTAGGATTTAACTGCTCTTCACTGAAAGAAGGAGTCATGGAGGAGGAAGAGTTTTTATGTATAAAACGGCTAAACTAACTGTGATTACAATCCTCCCTGGACACATATAACCCAAAGACTCAGAAATACAATGCTGTACTTTAATTGTCTCTTTTTAAGGAAATTGGAGCCTTTTACTGGATACATGAGGGTAAACAAATAATTTTAATTAACTTTAAAAAAAGTCATATAACTTTAATGCACCTCCCTCTTGTTTAATTGTTATGAACTATATTCCTCATTCAGCCTCCAATCCGTCCAATCAAAAGGTCTCAGGTTCGCTTTCTGTATGGAGCACAAAAAGTGAAATGCGCACGAAGTTTAGGAGTAAAGGTCATAGCACATTGTAACGGCACGGTTACGGCACAGCTGCGGCACGGCTCTGTATTGAATTTTGGCTACCGCTAGCTGCCAGCGCGCTAAGCATTGCGCGAGGTGCAGGCTCGCCGTACGCACGCCAACCGCAAGTTGCAAGCTCTTTATACTGATGTTATGAAACATATTATACGACATACGATTTACGGGTCAAATTCAAATGACAAGCTATGAGCAAGCGCTGGGTTGGAACGGTGCCGTTGCCGTGCCGTCACAGTGTGCTATGACCTTTAAGGGCCAAACCCCCGAGCTTCGGAGAGCACGTAAATCCGTCGGTACTACACTTGATATCTTGCCAGTCATGTTGGATAGTTGTCCCATCGGATTATGAGGTGACCCTCAATTAGAGTAATTCACTCTCCGTACCCTGACGGGAACGGAGAGTGAATTGCCGCTTCCGGAGGATTCCAAATAAAATTTTGTCGATGAATATTTAATTAAATTGATTTTTTAAGTAATTTTACAATTAATAACTGCAACGAAATATGTACAGGTGATTCCGTCTCGAAGTGTGAAACAGGAATGAAATTGAATATAAAAATAATTCGACACATGCATTTGAGGTACAATGTCTTCATCACTTACCTAAGGACCTTGAATTGCATGTGAAATATTAAGGGCTACACGTCATGGTCTTCAAGTGTCACGTGAAACGATTAGGGATACGTAACAAGTGCGCCTATGTTTGCACATATACGTGCGTAGGAAACTGGTATCTGTTAAAACACCACCTGAGAGCTTCTTCCTTTTCGTAGTTGGTTAAAATAGACAAATTATAATAAAATTACAGAACCTATTAATTTAAGAAACATATATCGTACACCTAAGATATCTCACTTACCCAGAAGTATGATATTACAAGATGAATTTGAGATAAAACACACAATTTCTTATCTGGCAATCAGATTATAACTAATTGTGAAAGTTTGAAGATAAAATATGCTATATCAATGGATGATATTAATAATTTAAATTATAACGTAGATTGTGATAAAGACAAGACGACATGAGGAATACAGACATTTTTTATTTGTTTATGATATTTTCTATGGGGATGGTACGTATTTTTCCTTAATCTTTCATTTTACAGTGTCATTTATTGTTTACTAGCTTATGTCCTCGGCTCCGCCCGCGCGTAGGTCCGTCAATTGTAGCCTATGTGTTATTCCGATATGTAAGCTATATTATTGTGAAGTTTCATCAAAATCCATTCAGTAATTTTTGCATGCAAGAGCAACAAACATACATACTCACAAACTTTCGAGTTTATAATAGTGAGGATGGTATATGAAATAATACAGTTGTACATGAGATACATGATAAAACTAAAAGAGTAGCCTATAAAACTCCTCAAGAAACAAAGTATCTTTAAATTTTCATTGAAATCGGTACAGCGGTTTAAGCGTGAAAGCGTAACAGACAGACTGATTGACACACAGAGCTAATTTGATGTTCGTTGTCCGTGAATATGTAACTATAAGTGTCTTGATGGATTAAGAATACAGGGTGTCCCTACCTTATTCATCCCGTCGTAGAGCCGACTAAGGGACCAAACTAAGGGATTACGTTTTTTAATTTCCTAATTAGTAGTAAAAAGGTGTTTTGTTTTCTGAAGATTGTTATGTAATAGTTAAGTATTTTATCGTATAAGTTGATAATTGTACGGAGACTCGATCCCCCAGTTACACCATCAACCAGGTTTTGGGCGTTTATGTAATTTAGTATGTTTTATTTTTAATAAATAAATAAACTGCGCAGGACAACAACACTGCAAAGAGAAGTAAAACTTGACTCAAACAAACTCTATATCAGCATATCAGCGTGTTCATCATCATCAATCATCAACAGCCTTAGGCCTCTCCTTGAAAAGGAGGTATTGGCCTACTATACCACGCTGGCCAGACGGCTTGGTATAGGGTTGGTTTCAAGTTTTCCTTCTCTTTGCATTCATAATCATAATCATAATCATAATCATTTATTTGCCAGAATGTAGGTTTACAGAGTATGGTCTTAACAATTGTACATGTCCCTTTTACATCCCACCAGTAAAGATTGGTATGCAAATATTTAATGTATTACAGTTTAAATGAAATTAATAATAATAAATTAATCAAATGTCGTATTCTAATGTCAAAAAAAAATAATAATAATAATAAGTGATATGTCAACAATAAACTTAAAAAAAAAATGTCAAATTACAATAAAATTAATATAATTATAATGGGTATTGTCAATGTCAGTTGAATAAAATTTTGATTTAATAGCAATACTCCATAAATTACTTCCTATCTTCGCGATATGACATAAATTCATTCACATCATAAAAACATTTCTCTTTTAACCATTGTGTAATTTTTTTCTTAAATATAATTAGAGGTAGCTCTTTAAAGGTATTTGGCAATTTATTGTAAACCTTTACAGCATTTAGATATGAGTTCCTCTTATATATTTGGAGCCTGCATTGAGGTAAGTGTAACTTATGCTTATCTCTAAATGTTACATTTCTTTTGGAAACATCCTTATGCGTGGAAAAACATTCTGGGTGTTGTCGTACAAATAAACATTGATGTTGTCTTGTGTAGTTTATCCCTTAGTCACCACGTGGGATGAATAGGGGTGGTGACACTCTGTATTCTTAATCCGTCACCACACGCACGACATTTAGAACTAGACTATTACAGGCCGTTGATGATATTGAACCTACCAACTCTGTTATTCAAACAATGAATTCAACTGAATGTCAACGGACGATGGTAGGTTGTCCATTGACATTCAGTTAGATTCATCGTTTGGGTACCAGAGTTGATATTGACTTAGACTTTACTTAACATCAGTTCACCCGAATTCGAACACCTCATTCAGCCATTCGTTCATTCTCTCATTGTACTATCAGTGAACAAATGAGAAGGAAGCTTATGTCATCTCGACTGTTAACGACTATAGCAAGTGTGCGCGTGCGCCTGTGAGCAGACAATATAGAAGGATAAACTACACCTAGATACCTAATAAATTTATTTGTTACAGCTACCACCGTTAAAAGCACAGCGATCCGTACAGCAGTATTTTCATCTAACCGGACTACCGTATTCATTACCACAACTGCCAATAACTCCTCAAACAACTGCAACCAACAACAGATTAACTATTAGTAACCCAACAACCAGCCAGTCAATACCCGCAATCGGTCTACCATCATTAGCAGCTCTTTCATTACCCAGCCATATAGTAGCAGCGTCACAACCACAATCCGAGCCATGCGAAACAATAAGTCCAAAAGAATCAAACATTGATGGAAAATTACTCAATAATTTAGCCATAGCACTGCAGATGCTTATATTGAGCAATATATTGAATTCAACTCCGGCAGATAAAACATCCGATGCGTGTAAACCGAATATTGCCGAAATACCACAAAATAACTTTAACCCAACTTATAGCCAAACTCAAATCGGCTATAGCCCACCTCAACCTAGTTATAGCCCGCCTCAAACAAATTACAGTCCGCCTCAAACCACGTATAGTTCCCAGCAGAGTTATAGTCCATCTCAGTACAGTTACACTCAATCTCAAAACAGTTACAGTCAAAACCCAAATAGTTATAGCCCAACTCAAACCACTTATAGCCCAACACAAGCCACTTATAGCCCAACACAAACCACTTATGGCCCAACACAAACCACTTATAGCCCAACTCAAACCCAATATTATGTATCTCAGCCTGAACAAGTACTGTCTAGTGCTAATATTGTAAGTGTTCCTGACTTTGCCGAACCAAAATTCGAGCATACAGTAAGAAGAACTCGAAATAACTTTGATTTGATGTCACCTTATGAAGCTTTAGCTAAATCATATTCAGACTCCTCATCAACATATATGCCTTCGATTTCCAGAAGAGATTTCCAATCACCTTACGCGATGATGGAGACAAATATGGATTTCTTTCCAACGAATGATTTGTTTTGATTTTATTGAATTACTGTCAATGAACATAATATCATCACAGGGTTTCTAGAAATAACAAGCATTGCTTAAATTACGTGAAATGTAATGTAATGAGATTGCGTGTATTGTAAAGTGTTTCTGCCAACTGACTAATTAGTTAGTAGGTATTGGCTGTAGACTAATCAGCTAGTAGTATTTTTATATTTTTATTATTAAATAATGACAGTAAAAATAATGTGACTTTTATTTTTGACTATCATCCAATAGTAGTTAAATCTATTCAGGTAAAATTCTGACAATACCAGTCGCCAACTCTCTGAAACGGCTCTTCTTAAGAAGTTTTATGTGTTTATTCAGTAGGTCTGACAGGACAAACTATTAAACGGATGTGAGCGGAGCCACCTGCAGCAGCTAATTATGTTAATAATAATTTCATTCGAGTTTAAAGTCAATTTTACAATCAAGGACAAAAATAGGAACGAAGTGATCGGTCAGAAAACCAAGGTTATCGACATAGGTATAAAAGGTATAAAAGTTAGTAGATTAAAGTGATAATGGGCTCCTCATATACATATATCGCAGAACCGATAACCGATCGAGAAAGCATGTTTTGGAGCTGAGACTGCCTCTTGGATACCGTAGTGTGACGACTACTTGTGTAAGAGGACTGTCAGCGACTGGATGTAAAAGGCTGGTAGGCTGGACTCTGGTGTGTGTCTTCGGAGAGGTAATGATAATGATAATGTTTAATTTCAAGAATAAGATACATTATTTTTTTCATTCACTGTTACAGCCACACTAAACAGAGCCTGTGCTGTGGCTATCGAACAATACGATTGTCTTATGTGTGTGTATAATTATGTGGATAATGACAAATGCCATTCAATGTTTTTTTCACATCATCAGCATCAGTTTTAGACCATTGCTGGACATAGGTCTCAACTTAGAAAAAAGATTTTGGCCAGAAACTCTGGTCAGTCTCTTTAGGTTCTATTTCAAGTGTTTATTCTTTTTGCAGTGGTGTTGTGTATTAATTGATCCATAAGTCACCTCTTTCGACACCCACAAATATTAATAGTAATAATAATACACAACGTCATCTAGTCCAATCTAAGCAGAGTTTATATTATGGGTACTAGTCGACTGATATAATACCCATACTTTTTTTTTGTAATTACACACATACTTATTATATATAGAAAACGTCCAAGCTCCGAAACAAATTTTGTGCATCACACAACATTTTGGTCCGACCCGAGAATCGAACCCGAGACCTCAAGCACAACATGACAATGTACAATTATATGTAACTACTACTAAAACTTTTGAAAACATAATTTAGATTCCTATTTGTATTATAACATTTTGAAGCACTTTTGTTGATTTACATTTTCACTTTACTTATGTTAGCCTTTGTTCTTCGTACCCACGTAAATAATAATCTTTTGTTCTTAATAAATGGATTGTTCTTAGTTGTTTATTTCTTAGTAAACATTTCGAACAAAACTTGCTTTATAAACAATGAATAATAACGTGGTATTTCTTAAATATACTACAAGTTTATAAATTTCCAGCTGACCCGGCGAACTTCGTACCGCCTTAGAATATTAATGCTTATTACAGTATTGCTGATAGTGAAAAATCGACAGCAGCGCCTAACGGGTACGGCACCTAACGGGCCCCGGCCGGTACCGTTTCCGAACTCTCTACCAGCGCATGTGTTTCCTCCCTTCTATGACCCCGGATCCTTCAATCGGGGCGTAAAAAATCATCTTACTAGGCCGCCATGGTGTGGGTCACCGTGCTGCACTGTACGTTGTGGCAGTGAGGATGGTAGCCTCCACTTCTGGATTCTGTTCATGCTTTCTATCAGGCAGGGCAGAGTCATTTTGGCAACTAATAAAAAAAATATTTTACATTAATATTTTTACACCAACATGGAAAAAAAGCAATAAACTTTGTGGGTCCCCATACTTAGAACTGAAACTCAGATTTTTTTTTTCATCAAAACCATACGTTTGGGCTGGGGGTATCTATGGATAGGTTTTCAAAAATGATATTGAGGTGTCTAATATCATTTTTTTCTAAACTGAATAGTTTTGCGCGAGAGACACTTCCAAAGTGGTAAAATGTGTGCGTGCGTGCGTGCGTGCGTGCGTGCGTGCGTGCGTGCGTGCGTGCGTGCGTGCGTGCGTGCGTGCGTGCGTGCGTGCGTGCGTGCGTGCGTGCGTGCGTGCGTGCGTGCGTGCGTGCGTGCGTGCGTGCGTGCGTGCGTGCGTGCGTGCGTGCGTGCGTGCGTGCGTGCGTGTGTGTGTGTGTGTGTGTGTGTGTGTGAGTAACTTCTAAAATAAGAGAATGATAAAACTAAAAAAGTATATGATGTACATTACCATGCAAACTTTCAATGAAAATTGGTTTGAACGAGATCTAGTAAGTAGTTTTTTTTACGTCATAAATCATAAAGGGCAAAGTACATTTCTTTCAATCAAAACACTATTATTAAAACATCGATTTAAGTTACAACGAACTTAAAAAACTTTTTTATGATCTTACTTGCTGCTACGGAACCCTTCATGGGCGAGTCCGACTCGCACATGGCCGCTTTTTTATTGCTTTGTTAATGTTAGCGTGTTTTATTTATCTAGTTAAGTTTTGTTATTATACTTATTCTGTTAAAATGAGTAAGAAAGTAATTAACAGCCGTGCCCGTAAAATGATCATTATAGTGGTCAATTATTTTGTGAAGGCGAAAGAGGACTCTATGTTATTGATACAAATCTTATGAGTGCCCTAGAAAATACTTTGGACACTACTGAGGACATTTTAATTTCAAAGCAACTTGTGACGAACATTTTAAAACTTACAAAATTCTACCAAAGGGACGGAATGTGTGACTGAATAACTGACGAATTATTAATCACTTCGACTTCGACGATAATATGAGTGGAATTGAAGAATTAGTCTGTTGACCACGGCTCCGCCCGCGTGCATGTCCGTTTTCGCGCCTAATAGTAACCCATGTGTTAATATAGATGCTAATGAAAATTTTATCAAAGTTGGTCCAGTCATTTGAGCGTGAAGAAGTAACAAACATACGCACTCATAAACTTTCACCTTTATAATATTAGAGTGATTATTAAATTGTTATAATAAACATTAATTTTATAAATACTTGGTTTTATTTTTTTTTAGTTAAAAGGTTTATAAAGAATACGTATCTTACAGACAACATTTCTTTGTTTGACATTCGTACTTTTTTGTGGTTAATTACAGCGCTTATTGTAACAAGGTTCCATCGCAATTTCAACGTGCGGTTTATAATGCGGGAGTTGTCTTTTTACCACGTTTTTTATTAACTTGGGTTGTATGTATCTATGTATGTATATAATGGAATGTTTGAACATAATTTTCACCAAAATCCAGAAGTTTGATTAATTTGAAACTTTGCACACCTATCAAGGGCCGACGATAATGCAATAATTCAATAATAGTTTCCCAATATCCTTATTAGAATCGCCAGGATATTGGTCTAAGTTAACAGGAAAAACCCCATGCAACAGTGAAGCTTTAGACGAAATAACTAGATTAGGAGAATAAATCAATTCAGAGTGAAAAAGCGTGGGGTGCTTGATATATTAAATGTAACAATTTTTCTACTTGCCACTATCTATGCGCGGAGAGTTTTGAAAACAGTAAAAAGTTATGAAAATATAGTAAAATGAACCCCACGTTTTTTTACTCTGAATTTAATTATTCTCCTAACCTAAATTTTATTATAATGTTATGATTGATTGTTCAATATTCTACTACTGTAATAGAAACTCTGTAAATTAAAAATATTTTGTACTTTTTAGTTTGATTAGCTATAAAAGCGTGGTTTTCCTGTTTTTAAAACTACAATTTATTAAGGAAAAGTTTTCTATGTATAATATACAATTTACAAAAAAAAATGTATGTTTATGTATTTATATCATTTGTTTAGTACCCATAATACAAGCTCTGCTGAGCTTGGGACTAGATGACGTTGTATGTAAGATGTCCGAAATATTTCACGCCCGTATCTCGGAAGCACGTTAAAACGTTGGTCCCGGTTGTCATGAACATTGGGAAGTCAGTGTTTTCAAATATACTGACAACTAGTTCAATCATTGAATTCAGTACACACTCAGGGTTGCCAGTACCTCCTTTGAAAATCCCTACTAATATTATAAATGCGAAAGTAACTCTGTCTGTCTGTTACGCTTTCACGCCTAAACCACTGAACCGATTTAGATGAAATTTGCTATGAAGATAGAACTGAACTTGGGGAAGGACATAGGATACTTTGTACTGCAATAATCGAGATACAAAGGCCAAAGCTAGGTGATTATAAAAATACAAAAATCGTAGATGTCAAAATGTATCACTGTTTATATCCTGTCAAAACTTCACAGGTTGCTAGGCATAACACACTTGCATGGCAACCATAATTATAGTTTGTAAATGACATATAGACCAGTAGACCAGGGTAGATAATTTTTGAAAACAAATAAAATTATAGTAGGATGAAACCTATTGGAAAAGGAGGAGAATATTATAAAAATGAAAGGAAAAATAATTTACGGGTGATCTGAGGTCGGGAAGGGGTAGGGGGGAGGTTTTCGGGTCCTTTAAGCGGGGCGTGCAAAAGCATCTCACTAAGGCGCCATAGTGTGAGCCGCCATACAGTTATTGTCTGCATTCGCAGCAAGTGTGGTAGCCCCGACTCTTGGATTCTGCTCATGCTTTCCATCAGGCAGGGTAGAATCACTTTGGATGGCTAAATATATAAAAGAAAGGGTAAAAAACGGTTTATCTCGATTTCCGGCAAAACTACAAGTCCCATGGAAAAAAGTTAAATGGCAAAGTTGTAGGTAATTAAAAGATCTACAACTTTTTAGGGTTCCTAAGTTTATGACTTCGAACCCTTATAGATTCGTCATGTCCGTCTGTCCGTACGTCCGTCCTCGACTTACCGTCCAAACGGTAACGGCCCATTCACGACCTTTCCGCTGTGAGCGGCAGCTAAGAGCGAAACGCCGAGCGGTAATATGAAAAGTATAAAAATGTACGAGGCACGCCACGAGTCGCCGCTCATAGCGAAAAAGCTAGCGGTTTTTGCCGAGCGAATTGCTACAGCGGCGAGCGGTATGGAGAGCGGCAGGAACAAAGGCACAAGTTAGTATGTGCGACGCCACCAAACAGAGCGGCGTGGACAGCGGTGCAGGAGTGACGGACTCAGCGGCGTTAAATAAAAACAAAAAATTTTAGACGATTTTATGGCGGTAATGGATACGGAGGCTTTTATAACAGAAATTTTAAATAGACCGCCTATATGGATGTCAAAATATCCCCAACATAAACATAAAAAGGTTGTGGGAAGAAATTAAACAATGTTTTCCGGAATATAATGGTAGGTACTTACGTTTAATTTAAATTGATAACACAAAAACATAGAACCTAGGTACCTACCAAACGAAGCTACTGATATGTTGACAAAACTACTGGTATGTTTACGTAATGTAGGTGGATAGTTGATAAGTTTTAAAAGTTAATTTTTTTCTCTGTCAGTAGGTACCTAATTAGCAAAACAGTTTACATATCAGTAGTTTTGTCTGTAGATATAACTACACACGAAACTACTAGTATGTCTTATACGCAATGTAAGTAGTTGACAAGTTTTTAAAGTTTTTTCTCTCTGTTTACAGAGAGAAAAAACATCCCCACTTTAGTGGGGATGTTTTTTTTTTCTCGCGGCTAACCCGGAGTTATAGAGGCTTAACTTCTACAATGTGCTTACTTGGAAAACGTCATACAAAATTAACGCATTAATACGTAAACATTACAATTATTCATTGACTACAATTTCTAATCCACGTACCATTATGGGTGACTGAGGAACCCTATCCTGTGCGTGGCCTAACACGCACTTGGCCGATTTTTTATTTACACTTTTTTTCACATAACCTCAAATTATATATGAAAAATTCAAAAATCCAAGTTTTTGGGTTTTTATTTTTATCTTTTACAAATAAAATTATTTTTAAACGAAGTTTAGTGAAAACTTACCTTTTTATGTCCCGAATACACTGTAATTTATTTGAATTTAAATATTTATTTTTTCACCCTATTTTGACTTAATATCGAAAATTCACCCGTCAAAATATCTACTTTTTAGGGTTCCGTAGCCAAATAGCAAAAAACAGAACCCTTTTAGATTCGTCATGTCTATCTGTCTGTCTGTCCGTCCGTATGTCACAGGCACTTCTTCAAAAAATTTGGGTGTTTTCTGTTTGATGATATCTCTACTTTCCGATGGTGTAATCCCTACTAATATTATAAATGCGAAAGTAACTCTGTCTGTCTGTTAAGCTTTCACGCCTAAACCACTGAACCAATTTTGATGAATTTTGGCATGAAGATAGAACTGAACTTGGGAAAGGACATAGGATACTTTTTATCGCGAAAATAAAGGTAGAAGGGTTTGAAATAGGGACGATAGTTTGTGTCGAAGTTCCTTATTATCAAACATAAAATCATGTAAGATTGTTTAATCTACCCTTACCGTGTCGCGCGATATAAACGAATTCCACACGGGCGAAGCCGCGGGCGGAAAGCTAGTAATATATAAATTACTACTATTTTTAGGTTAGTTGGTATGTGTGTGCTGGTGAGTAGTGCAATATTACATATATAGTATTGAATCTTGAAGTTAATATAGGAAGATAGTAATCAGAAAAACTAAGCCAAGTCTTGTCTCAGGAGTACCTATTATTGAAATTGGTATTATTGACGGCCCAAATTACTAGCAACATGAAGCCATATTAAATTTCCTCGGAATATTGATTGATTTAGATACTGAGAAGTTGTGGGAGTGTGACCTTTTACCGTTGCTAAGCAATATAAACAAGTTTTGAGAATGATATCAAACTTATTATAATACGTAAATTAAATGAATAAGCAATTCTCGTTAGCTGAGTTTAAAATGTATACGAATAAATAATATTGAAGTGTCTGTTAATAAATTCAAATTTACAGGTTTTACTAAATACATTCTGACGTGACAACGTCTTATAATTCGATGGAGCCGGCTGCACGCACGAAAAAACATGACTCATGCGGCGTTACCTCGCTTGGAGGCGTTCCATTTAAGGCTTGAAGTGCAAGCGAGATCGCGGAGCGAGCGACAAAGAGACACAATCAGTATTTTCTTATAACTTTGTCATGTTCAACTATCGTCAGTAAACCAACTTTACAGACACCGATTTTTTTACTGTTATCATAAGATAACAGTCATGAAACTTAGTTGGAGGCCTTCGGGTTTAAAATCATTAATAAGAGAAGTGGCCTTAGGTGGTAAGCAACGACGGCGCGGTCAGACCTAGATGGGTGACCGTTTGTGACATGATATGTTATGAGCGTTTCCGTGATTCAGAGGTCAGGTTAAGTAGTTGGCCCCGGTTGTTATCAGAAGATAACAGTCGTGAAGTTTAATTGGAGGCAAGATGACGTACCCACAAGGTGTCTTGGCAGTCCCCAAGTATGACCTGAACTTTCTCCTGAGGAGACCCGAGCACAGGAGCGGGACATTATAGGTTTTTGATTTGATTTGTGACAGTTCGTCGTGACAGGCAATTCTGTGTGAATGTGAGTCATAAATGAGTACCATGTGTGAAGAGTTCTCCCTAAAAAATGTCTTGGCCTTTGGTCTATGGTTGATGGTGACACTTCTAAGTACAGTTACAAGACCACGTCTAATAATAAAATGTTACATAACTTATATCTAATCAAATTGTATTTTTACAATAATTATTTCTTTATAAGATATCGTTATATTCTTGAGTAATACGGTTATTTGATAAAATTATCCTATATAAACGTTATGAACATTTGCATGATATTAAAACATTTTAATTCAACAACAGAAGCAGTTGTCAAAAAAACAAGATGGCCGCCAAAATTATTGGTTTTCTTTGCGTACAACTTGCACTTTTGAATGTAAGTATTTGCAAAATTATTATTGTTTGGTTAAAAAACTATTCATACTAATTCAAAAATAATTATATCTCTCTATTACTTTTTCACGGCCAAACCGATTTTGATGAGATTTGGCATTTGGATATTTCTATTTTTAAGGAAGAACATATGGTACTTTATATTACGATTAATAATTACTTATCTTTTTATTATTGTTATTATCGCGCTTATTATAACATACATATTTTTTTAAAAATAATATTTTACAGGTAATCCAAGCTCAATGCCTGAACAGAATGCCTGGCTTCCTACCTGGATGCGGCTTAGGACCTGGTCTCCTACCCGTGAGCGAAACCATCATTCCCAACCAAGTGCTCTTAAACCCGCCATATCCAACTCAAGTTCTAGACGTACCATACGGACTCGAAAGTGTCGTCTCCAACCAGCTATCCATGCCCGCAACCACTATTATTCAAGATAGTACGGTCGCCAACAACCTAGCTAATGCTTTACAACTTTTGGTTGTCAGCAATTTACTTAGCAACACCTTGCCAACTGCTAACGAGGTCATAGTCCCAGCGTATGGTCCCATGGATTACGGTATGGTGTCACCCATGGTCAGTTCCTGTGGCTACAGCCCTTATAACTATATCTATTAATTTTATTTTTATATATATAATAATGTATACGTATTGTGTTATATTTATTTCATGTAAATAAAGATTTTATTTGGGTATTTTCTGTTTTTCTTTGACAGGAATACACATCAGTTGTGGAAAAGATTTTCCAGGTATTCGAGCCCCTGTAGTTGCGATGAGATATCGCCTCTACAGCCTGTATTAAAAAGACTTCTCAAAAGCTCTTTGAACTGATCCCATCTTCTTTTTTCCTCTATAAGACAAAATATCGAATTGAAAGTCACCGTTTCAGAGTGTAAGAAATACGCTCTCAAACTAAACGTTCTTGTAGTAGGGACTACTAAACCTTTTTGTGCAAAACCTGGAACTAGTGAGTTCCAGGATTATCAGCGTACGTGTTTTGCTGTAGTGTTGTAATCAAGGTTTCTATCGAGTAGAGTCGACTGAATAAATATTTAGAATATCTGACACACAACATCAACTAGTCCCAAACTAAGTAGATATTGTACTATGGGTTCTAGACAGTATATATATTATATCTATCAGTATATATAAATACATACCTACTTTTTTTGTAAAACATTCTTATTATAGATAGAAAACATCCAAACGAAGACACAAATATTTGCAGATGATAAAAATATTTGGTCCGACCCGAGAAAAACCGAGGTCTGTTAATCAGCAGCCGCATACGCCAACCACTAGACCAACAAGCCAGTCAATGATGATGCTGATAACAAACTCATTTCTAACTAATACTTGGGGACTATTAATGTTATAAATCTTCCTATTGTAACACCTCATATACTGTTCCCGTTACAGGGTGAGGAAGTTCCTCCCACAGTTTGGCATAATGATATTACTTACATACAACTTTAGGAAATCGCTTCTATGATCAATGACAACACACGGATACATAATTGGCAGAAAAACGATATCGTTATATTGCGTTTTACTTCATCATTATCATCAGCCTATCGCAATCCACTGCTGGACATACGAGGCATGCCTTTTAAGTTTTGTCGTTTGAAGAAAAAACACAGCTAGAACCATAAAGTACTTTTTATTGTTTTTCATATACTTTTCCATTCAATCAAACCAGTTATTATAACATATATTTCTTTCATTTATTCATTATTTGAAAGAGTCGACTGCTTTTTCACCGGACTGAAACCTTTGATTTTAGGAAATGTAAAGAAATAGTTAAGGCTTAGAGGTCAGGACTGTTTGGAGGACCGGTCCGGGCCCACATAAAGTATCTGGGTCTGGTCCTCGACGGTAGGTGGCTCTTCGTCGACCGACTACTTAAGTGAACTTCGAATCACGGAGTCGCTCATGAAGTGGATGGGTGACCGTTAGTGAAGTCGATCTTGAGCAACTCCACTAAGATACCCATCCAGATATTGACCGCACCGTCGTTGCTTACCCTCGTATTTCTAATCACCTAAGGCAACGAGGTTACGAACGCCTCACAAGAATTCAGGGGGTTCATCATCATCATCATCATCATCAACAGCCTTTAACAGTCCACTGCTGGACATAGGCCTCTCCTTGAAAAGGAGGTTCAATTTTTGATAATCACTTATTATTTGAAGGGCAACGAAAGAGTTAGGGCCATGGCACACTAGCTACTTTTAGCAACGACGATCGGCGTTTTAGCAACTGCTCAGATGCCTGGATCGCGTTGGCTGTAGTGTTGTCTATAATTTTCCGATTTGCAACTTTGAATACTTATGCCTGTGATTTGCAATGATATTGCAGTAATCTGTGCTCTTGTTTGCAAATATAAATAATGATGAGAGTCAATTCGTGTTCGGCAGACGCCAAATCGATGCTACCGGCATCCGAATGTGTGCGGAGAGTAGCGTTCAGCTGCTGTGTCGCGCTTCTAAGAAGCGACTCAATCTCCGCGTTTGGCGTTTTTAAGTGTGCGGTGTAGAGCGTTCGATCGCCGTATTTAGCTTCTAAAAAGCGACTAGTCGCCGATGGTCGATGCTAAAAGTAGCTAATGTGCTGTGGTCCTTACTCGAGAACTAGGCATAAAAATGTATTACACACGAACAAATTTCATGTGTTTTTGTCATCTAACGTACCTGTCTAAATAAAAGTTTCGTATGTTTCTAAATTAAAAGCTCGAAGTTTCCCAACCAGTGATTGATTACCACACATTAACATTTATTACTTAACTTCCCCTGTGTAACACACAGACAGACACCCTTGCTACTAGATAACAATGTATTGCTGATAATTCAATTGTTCGAAAACTCTCTAGAATAGGTAAAGCAAAAATTGCTAAAAATAAGTTTTATCCTGTCAAACGACGTTCTAAATATCAAAAACATATTAAATTAGAAATCATCATCTTCCTAGCCTTATTCCCAATAATATTTTGGGTCGGCTACTAGTTCAACCGCTTTTACCAGAATACCAGTTTTTCCACGGAGCGACTGGCATCGGACATCGCAACCGTAAGGGAGAACTGAAATTCGAAGATTTAACTTGTTGTAAGTAAATTTGAGGGCACTGTCTTCCTAAATAACGTTTGCCATAGATGTTCATGACAACCAGGACCGACGGCTTTACGTGCTCTCCGAGACATCGGCGTGAATAACCGCCAAACTTCCAAGCTTCGGGCTGCTATTAGGAATTTCCTAAGAAAAACCCAAAACACTTTTTGGCCCGACCCGGGATTTGTATCCGAGACCCCTGATTAGCAGTCGCATACGCCATCCACTAGACCAACGAGGCAGTTAAATTAGATGTCACATTAAAACTATACAGCCAGAATATACCCCTAAATTGCACTCGCACATCTCTACTTCTACGGTTCATCCTTGACTGCCTCCGTGGTTAAGTGATTTGTGTATACGGCAGGTAATCAATAGTTCTCGGGTAACACTCCCTGGTTGAATCAAATGTTTGTATGATCCGCAAATATTTGTTTCAAAGTTTAAGTGTTTTCTATGTATAATATGTATGTATTTACAAAAAAAAAGTATGAAGGTATTTATATCAATTGTCTAGTACCCATAGTACAAGCACGGCTTAGTTTGGGACTAGATGATGTTATGTAAAATAAAAAATAAAATAAAATAAAAATAAAATAATTTTAACAAAAAGGAACCGACTTCAATGAAAACTATTCCGAGTACCCAAATCGCGACAATTGTGCCTATGATATTTGAGGAGTTCCCACGATTTCCTTGGGATCCTATCATCAGATCTCAATATGGTGACGATGGGACCGCCTGTAAGCTACGCCCATTCCAATGCAAAAAGAGTTTTTGAAATCGGTTCATAAAAGACGAAATTATCGCTGAACATACATAAAAATAAAATAAAAAAAGATTCCGACGAATTGAGAACCTCCTCCTTTTTTTTGAAATCGGTTAATAAATAAATGTGTCAAATGTCCGAAATATTTATTTATTTAAATTTATCCTTGACTACAGTGATGTTAGCTACCTAGATCACACCGAACACCAACAAAATTTTTAATCTAAGTTTATTAAATATGATGTCCGTGTTATGGTTGTCTCAGCGGAAAGACCGCCTATTGTTGGACATACATAGTTTGTAGCTCATTTGTTTCTTCTTTTATACTACAATAAAGACAAATAAAATATAGACTTGAGCGACTCTCAAACACCAGTATTAGATTGATATTTGGATTAGGCAAATATGACCATATCTACCAGTAACGTTCTAAACTCAAGAGGCTACCAATACGCATAAACAGTGTTCTCATACCCTTTTAACTGACAGGTCGCTTTTAGTTCTCTCATAATAGGTACACACACAGAGAGAGACACGAGGCCTTCATAGAATTAAAAACATAATATGCCTAGACATTCATTGCAGATTGATAAAAATTAAATTTGCTAAAAATACGCATAGAGACTGCCTGTAAGAGATAGACGTATGTGATAAGGCCGCCGATTAGTACATATAAATGAACCTTTTTCGGGTTCTGTAGTTCATGACCTGTATAGTTTCGACATGTCGTCTTTCAAGCACGTACTGTGTGGACGGTAGACCGAAGACGGACGTACATGACGAAACTATATCTAATGCAGGCACCACACTTTGTAATGTGCTATTCGTTATGCGGTTTATTCGCGCGCATACGGCGAAGTGTGGAGAGTATATTCGTTTCGTCCACCATAAAAATGACAATGACACATCTCTACAACACACATATTTGCCTTATTTGATGCTTATTTGGCATACCAGTTCGAAGTGTGGATGGCATGTTTGTTGTTTGCGCGCATAGCTAATATTTGGGTGAATACGGCGTAGACACATAACGAATAGCACATAACGAAGTGTGGTACCTGCATAAGAATTTCGAGTCATGTACCGTACGGAACGCTAAAAAAAAGAAAAATGAGCCGTCACGGGACGCCTGGCAGATGTGAAACATCGCCATTATTTTGTAAAAGTAATATGCAGAAAAGAACATATTGTAATAGGAACTAAATATGTCATAATGATAAAATAAAATATTACTAATTATTAAAATAGTAGTCTATATGCAGTAGTGTGTACACCGTATAGACAGCACAGCAGTATAGATAGTACAGCATATAGACTGTATATATATAACATCGTATAGCGTGCCGTGGCGACGCGTCGCCAATCGCCAGGCCAGAAATCTATTTTACGTGCGCCTATAGACGTTTCACATACGTGCGCCTATAGATGTTTCACATCAAAAGAGAAAATGAATTAGGTCGACTGTCAACCACTGAACGGCCCTAGTATCATTAAATGTCTCATAATCCCATGAGAGTGTTCCGTCAGAGCGTGCTGGTCGTTTATCAGTGTCCTTACAACATCATTCGGACGTGTTATTCTTATAAATAAGTAATACCTACACTTTTATCTTTTTTCCTTATCTCCCGAGTGAGTTTTCTGCTAACTACGATTACTTAATATTTATTATTGGGTGTTTTCTATGTATAATATGTATGTATTTACAAAAAAATATATGTGTTTATGTATTTATATCAGTTGTATAATAAACATAGTACAAGCTCTGCTTAGTTTGGAACAGATTTTTACTAAATATGAAAGTATACTCGTATATGATAGTTACTTATAAAAAAGCATTTCATAAAATTTTGTCTGCATGTCTGTCTATCCGTCTGTCTTTTGTTCCAGCTAATCTCTAGAACGGTGGGCCCGATTTTGAAGGGACTTTCACTGGTAGATGACTGATGACATAAGGAGTGACTTAGATAATAATAAATATTAAATAAACATTTCAGACATTTTACACGCAACGTCATCTAATCCCAAACTAAGCAGAGCTTGTATTATGGGTACCAAACAACTAATATAAATACATAAACTTACTTTTTTTCTATATACATACGTAATATTATCTTATCTCATCTTATCTTCGGGGACGCCAGCAGTCCGTTCGAACCGATGAATCTTCATCGACGTGGGCAGAACTTGACTCTGGTGTACCTCAAGGCGGCATTCTTTCTCCTCTTCTCTTTTCTTTATTTATTGATCTCGTGACTTGTGAACTTCAGTGTTCGTATCACTTGTATGCAGACGACTTGCAGATCTACTCACATGCCAGAGTGGAAAATTTGGATGAAGCTATAGGTAGTGTAAATAAAGACTTAGAGGCCATAAGGAACTGGTCCAGTAGGTTTGGCTTAACGGTGAACCCACTAAAATCCCAAGTAATCATCATAGGCAGTCCTAGAATGATGAGCAGAATTGATCCAGATGGTACCACTGACATCATTTTTAATCAGACTGTCTTACCTATCAATTCATCGGTCAAAGATCTGGGTCTGCACATCGACTCTACTCTCAACTGGCAATCTCAAGTTACTAGCGTCTGTAAGAAAGTTACAAATATATTGCGTGGATTCTATCGTCTGAAAAATTTTCTCCCAATAGAGACAAAGAAGATGCTTGTGCAGACTTTAATTTTTCCACTAATCGACTATGGTGATGTGTGTTACCTCGACCTGAATGCAGATCTGCTCAATAAATTAGACCGACTTCTCAACAATTGCATTCGATTCATATTCAATTTGCGAAAGTATGATCACATCTCTGCTTATCGTACCCAACTAACCTGGTTACCTATCAGACAACGCCGCAGTTCGAGGGCTCTAACAATGCTATACACCCTTCTCAACTCACCAAACTCTCCCACCTACTTGAAATCCCAACTAGAGTATATCTGCTCTAACCATTCAAAAAATCTTCGTTCTTCTAACAATCTTCTCCTTCGTTGTCCTTCTCATACTTCTAGTATCATCCATTCATCCTTCCTAAACCACGACTTATAATTCGATTCCACATTTGACATTAGCTACTGTCATTTAGTAAAATAATGATACCACATTTAAACGTGTAGTGATGAACACAAAAATTGATAAACAATCGCGATTTATGATTATGTAATCATAATATTGGAGTGCCAATTAAATACTAAATTATTGATTATTATGTAATAAATACATAATTATTCATAATTATTATTGATTAATTAGTAACCGTTGCTTAATTTTATATTTTTTTTTTTTTTTTAATATATTAAATACAAAACTTATAATAAAAGAGCCTAGATAGGTTTTCTGTATTGGCAGCCCTTGCGCGCTCGTGCAGCTATCGCCATTTTGTTTATCTTGTCATTCGGCTTCATTCTCCCAGTCTGACTGCACAAATATCTTGTTTCATTGCGAATCGATATTTTGTTATTTTGTTGGGTTTTTGTTAAAGTTTTGTAACGTTGTGTTTGTTGTTACGTTTATAGTTTTTGTGAACTTTGAGTGAATCTATTTTTTTTGTTTTTCCATCAAAATGTATCCTCAGCCAAGTACATCACAAAAAGAGGCGGATGTTTTCTTGTCCCCAAGAAAAAAAACGTCCACGAAAAGCTTTTACTGTTACTGAAAAAGTAATGATCCGCAACGCGTACAAGTACGTGAAAAATGAAACTTCTGTTCAATTGGAGGCCTTTGAAGTTGTGGAAGAAAATGAATGTGTGAGCAAAGTTGCTGACATATTGGGAATAACCTCACGCTCTGTTTGTAACGTTTTGAAGGAAGGAAATAAAGGTGCGCCGCCAACTCCTCCTAAAAAAAACTGGATCAAAGCGAAGTTTCAAAGAAAAATTCCTGGAAGAGGGGCTCATGATTTTTGAAGCAAAGAAAAATTGTGAAGATTACCATGATGAGATGAATGCTGTTTGTTTTGAGGAGTGGTTCGCTGCAGTCTTACCAAAATTAAGACCAAACTCAATTGTGGTGATGGATAATGCACCTTACCACTCCCGAAAATTGGAAACGGCACAAAAAATGTGCTGGAAAAAAGCTGCCATTCAAGACTGGCTTTTAAATAAAAATATTAATTACGAACGAAAACGAATATGGTTAAAGCTACGCTTTTAGAACTGATTCCACATAACGAGTCTTTTAATAAGTACGCTGTAGACGAAATGGCTTCGAGCTGAACCCTATCGAATTGATATGGGCGCAGGTAAAGGGGCATGTAGCTCAAAATAATAAAACCTTCAAATTGACAGACGTGCGAAATTTATTTGAGGAAGGCTTTCAAAAAATTACGTATACCGAATGGTCTAAATGCGTATCCCATGTTGTCAAAGAAGAGGAAAAAATGAGTAGGCTAGATATATTAATTGACAATATCACAGACACATTTATAATAAATGTTACAAAAAGTGACAGTGATAGCGATGACAGCGAAGATTTTTAAAATAAAATACCTTATTACATCTATTTGTTTTATTTCTCATGTTCCTTCATGATCACATTTTTTCATTCATTTCACATACAATTATTAAAGAAAACTCTCAGATCCTTAATAAAATTAATCGTCATAACTAAATTATCCGTTCAGAAATATTTAATTTCCTGATATACTTAGTTTCTATTAAAGTAGTACTTGTTTAGATATATTATAAACCAGAGGAATCGATACGGAAATATTCGATATCCGTATCGAGTAATTTCGCAACGTCACTATTTAGTACTTGTCATAACGTTGCAACACTGAAACTGTCAAATCTGGAATCGAATTAAAAGTTAGAGTATAGTTCAAGCTATAATTCTTTGGAACACACTCCCACTAGAGATCAGGATGGCCACCAGCCGATCCACTTTTAAGTTTAGAGTACGTAAGCTCTTTAGGGACTTGTTGACGGAGTCATCAGAATAATAACACAAATTGTGTTTTAAATAACATAAGTACACTATTTTGCTTGTGTGTTAAATCATGTATGTGTGCATTCTATTGAGATATTTTTAATCAAATTTTTAATGTATCAGTGTACCTAGTATGTATTTATATGTATTTGTGTATATAATATATCATATTTATTATTTATATATATAAAATAATGAATCAATAAATAATAGATATATATGTAACATAATATATAATATTGCTTCTCATAAATAACACACCTGCCTTACATAATTTTGCAACACCCAAAGGTTTGGTTGGAAGAGAATGCCTGTGGCATTAAATCCGCCTTGTGCAATATGTTTGCAGGAAGTTTAAATAAATAAATAAATAATATTATACATAGAAAAACACCCAGTCTCCGAAACAAATATTTGTGGATCACAAATATATTTGGTTTGACTCGGGTATCAAACCCGAGACCTCTTGATCTGCAGCGGCATACGCCAACCACTAGACGAACAGGACAGCAGTCAGACGTTTAACTCTGTCAAAACATAAGGTCAAATAGACCTATGCATTACAGTGCTATGACACAGAATATGTTTGTGTGTGTGTGTTTTTTTTAAGACAACTCCATTAGGAATGTAAATTCCTGTGTCGCGGGGTCTTTACAAACATATGTACATGAAACGAACACAAAGAACACCCAGACTCAGGAAAACAAAATGTGAATCACAGAAAGTGTTATCCCACGTGGGATTTGAACCCACGACACTTGGCGGTAAGAAGCAGCGTGGTGACCGCTTAAACCACTAGGCCAACCGTGCAGTCAATTGATAAATGTGAGTTTATAATGAGAGGCTATTGTTTTTGTATGTAAGTCTAAACTGTGTATGTGTAAAGATTTCCCCTGCCAAAAAATTACAGTCATTGTTGATCATCTTCCTAGCCTTTATTCCCAAGATTATTTCGCCCTCCACTGCGAATAATATGATAATGTGCTATTACGATAGTTTACGTTTTATTGCATATTCGGTATTTAGAACTCTAATTACACCTTATAATTTTTTTTTGTACTTTTTATATGGATATTTAGAAAAGTACACTAATTTCAATGACCCCGTGATGAACATAACAATATTACTCGTTTAAAATCTAACATACCCTTTTACACGAATAATACCAAAACAAGTTCGAAAAAATTAACTATTACATAATCAGTATTGATTATGTAATAGTTAATTTTTTCGATAAGTGACTATTACCATTTTATTTGTGGAAGAAATACATGTAAGGTGTAAAACAATTATTTTAGGGTTTTATTTTTATATATGCAATTTGGTAATGATTTCTTACAATACATGATAGATAATTGTGAAAATTCGTAGTGCTGTTAACGGTATCATCATATAGATAAACTTTATAAAGTTTTTAAATTATCACTTTGATTTCACGCAAAATAATGTTGTAATATCATATTACAGTTAACATTTTTAACAGCACATTTTAACGAATATTACAGTAATGTACTAATACTGACTAAAATTGTTGGATTTACACGCGAACAATATGGCAATGATGCATTACACAATATACTTTTGAGCTGCAATTTCGGTAATATTATTTTCGCCAATAACTTTATTTTGAAAATTATTACAAAAAAAAAACAAATGAAAATATAAAGTAATTAAATTAGCTTTGTTTTGACACATAAATGGTTACTTTATGTGTCTCCCTTGCTGAGATAATACTCAAAAACAGTATTTAATTTTTCCTGTAAAATTTAGAAATTGCCATTACGATATTGTTCGGTGGGGAGGGCGATTTGGGATCGGCTACTACTTCAACCGGTTTTACCTGAATATCAGTTGTTCCACAGAGCGGTTGGCATTGAGGGAGAACTGAAATTCGAAGGTTGAACTAGTTGCCAATATTAAAATACTGAAAAAAAAGGCACTGATCTCAACAACGATTGCCATAGATGTTTATGAGAAACAGAACCGACCGATTACGTGCTCTTCAAGGCACGGGCGTGAATCACCAAACTTCCATGCTCCCGGCTGTTATTAAAAAAATCTCTTAACAAAAACCCAAGAATACTTTTTGCCTGACCCGGGATTTGAACCCTTGATTTGTACTCATGATCAGCAGTCGCATAGGCTAAACACTATTCCAAAGAAGTAGTCCGTTATGTATTGGAAAAAAGGCGCTAGGGTCAGTTTCTTAAAGAGAAGCTTAGATAACGTCAGTTCCATAACCAAACTCGGCCAGCGTGGGGACGTATGGCCTTAACCCTCTACTGTGTGTAGTGCGACCTGAGGCCTGAGGCCAGCAGTAGGGCGTTATGGGTTGTTGATGAAGATGTTGATGAAATAATATGACCTAATTGACTAAATGTATGTAATATAGTCATTATATTTAAATTGAATAGATGTTATAATAACGGCTATTTAATTATTAGTTACCTAATAATATTATACAATTCGATTACATATTTAACTATAAAACTGTACTTGTGACATATATATAGGTTATAAATATATGTCAATGTGTTTAATACCATTCGGTTTGAACAATATGGGGGTGAAATGGTGGTTGTTTTGTGTTTTATATCAGGTATTTATAACAATTATCATTATTATTCTTTCCAGCACCCTTAATCGACTTTCAAACGGTTTTCGTTTTCTATTCCTTTCTCTATTCATTGACTAATATTTGGTTTTGATCACGTAACTGAGTGACATTAGCCAATGAAACAAGAGATTCTTTATAAAAAATACAGCTAAGTTAATTACTCTGCCCTTATTATAACTTTCTCAATATTACATTAAACATTTCACTACGCGCGTTTTTGTCTCTCCTGTAAAATTTGACTTTAGCCCCTTATTGTTGTATACCTATAAGGTACAGAGTGTGAAGCTTAGCTGGAGGCCTTCAGACGGATTAAAAACATCCACCGCCAGTATTTACGTAGCCACAACGTGTCATGTGCCAGCTCATAATCGTTCTTTTATATATATTTAACCTGTTATTTTATACTTCTTATTACCTTATTAATAATTGGCTGTGACATACGGACGGACAGACAGACAGACAGACTTGACTAATCTATAAGGGTTCCGTTTTTTGCCATTTGGCTACGGAACCCTAAAAAGTAGCACAACCTTTTACAAGGTCCAATCTATCTCAATACCGAAATTGATCTAAATGGGTTTAACCCTTTATCTGTGAAAGGTCATATAGACATACAGAGGACAGACAGACATGTTTGAAGGTAGTAGTGCCGCACTGATTTCAGCACGAACGGGCTGGTTAGACCACCCTCACACAGAAGACCAACTAACATAATCACCAACCATACCAACATACCATTACAGTCATATTTCGTTGGTGAGTGCGAAACCGAAGGCCCTATGATACAGAAGCTTCTCGCTAGGTCACCATAGTGTAGCCCGCAGATCGGGATCGGGAAAAGGGCGATCCCGCTCGCAGGAGGCGGTGAAGGTTACGCGGTAGAGGCCGCTAGCTCCTCAACCGTCGCCTAAGGGTCACTGCGGTCACATCCTGGGGAAATGCGACCGTTGCAAACGACTCGAGATAGGTGACACACCCGGTGCCATCAGGGGGTCTCATCTAAGGCGGGTTGATGTTCCGCCTCTTACTGTACAGAGCTGTGAGAGGCGCAGCAGCATCCTGCCTTAAGGATGAGGCCAGACACCCCTAGATATATCCCAGTTAAGGGGTAAAGCAGGGGGGACACAAGAAGCCGCTGATGCGATTTGGTGTTCCTCCCGACTGCCGAGGTAGGCCGCCGCGAGGTTTAGTGGGTAAACTGGTTGCCTGGGAAGAAAAAGGTCACCATAGTGTGGGTCACCATGCTGCATTGTCTGTATTCACAATGAGAATGGTGACCATTATTCTGGGATTATATTCATACTTTCCATCAGGCAGGGTAGAGTCATTTGGCAGGACTAAATATAAATGAATTACTATCGAATTTATATTATTTGTAAGGGCTTAACAGATAAACATTGCTGATATATTTAAAGTAGGTTCAAGGTACCTAGCTGAAACTTGGGCAACCGATTGCAACTATCTGGCAGATAAGTTCTATCGACTAGTCCATCGGAGACTATCTGATTTGTTGTACAACCTACGACGACTGCTGTAACACCTTAACTTGATTTTCTTTTCCAGATAATCATCACAACATCTTTTGGTGCCCTGAAACTACCATTCACAGATGTGGAAGCACCACCTCTGCCAAAGACTTCATCAACAGATATTGAATCACCCAAATTATCAACACTAATTAATCCGAAATTGCGAAAAGCTTTACTGGAATATTTTAAAGCAAAATATCTTGAACCGAGTCAATCCTCTGATGTAGAAGAAAGTTCATCACCAGCAGTTATTTCATCATCATCAAGGGTTCTACCTGTTCCAACGATCGATACTCAGACGGTAGATGATTTAGCGAATATTGTACAACAAAATAGTGGATTGCTACCAATATTGCCATATACATACATGGCATCTGATGTCATACCTAGAGCAAATATATTTAGTGAAGCTTCTATTCCATTGAGTAATAAAGCTAAACTTACTACAGTACCAATAATTCCAAATATTTATGAAAGCGCTGTCCCAAGCCGTATTCCATTACCTAGCATAACATCTTTACCTATAATTTCATTGGAATCTCTAAACAAAAACATCGAAAGTTTAGCTGAAGCTTCATATTCACTAAATTTAAATCCTCCATTTGAGAATAAAATGTTTTTCGGTGGTTATCAATTTAGTAATCCACTTTATAGTGTACCATACCCTCGTTACAATCGTGTGTCTTTACCAGATGTAATAACTCCTTCTGATTTGATGATTACAATAAATAACATAGAACATTTTAGATCAACTTCTCCTAATACCTTAAAAAGAGTAAATGCCTATTGTCCTATTCCATCACAAGGGCTTTATACTCTAAACTTAACTCCACAACCCCCTGCACTGAGTAATGATAATTCCAATTTATTCGTCACACATAGAGCGCCAAAAGTACCTTTTTTGGTATCAACTTCTCCACAAAGATGTTTAGACAGACAGCAGAATAGTTTTTTGAGTCAACCTAAATTTGGCAGCAAAATAGATCCGATGTTCTATCAGGACTATTTAAATACATTAGTACCTCTTCCTTATCTTAGGTACAACGATATTTCTAGTTTACCATCAGGTTTTACTTCAACACGTCCATATTATCCAACTATATCGTCATATGGAGTTTTTAGAACATTACCTGAACCAGTTATAAATCAGTATGATTATAAAACATCGGACTATGAAACTACGCCTCTATTAGTGAAAAGATTAAATGCAAAAGTTGGTGACATAAATAATGAACCCCTTGATGATACTCAGCCAATCATAGATATAATGATAGATACAACTATACATGTTCCTGATAGTATTGAAGATTTAATTACTGGTAAAATAACAAACCTGAATCTATCTGATCTAACTAAGGAAAGTGTTGTAACCATTCAAATGAAACCTCATGAAAATGGTTTTGATATTTCTTCCTTGGCACCTATAAGTTTACCATTTTCAAACAGTAAAGAAAATATTGAAACTCTAGTTTTATGCAAAACTGTATCTGACTTAAGTTCCACCACCACGATAAATTATCCTCCTAAAATACCTCAATCTGTTTTTCCTGCAACTTACATAAATACATCACCTACCTATTCACTTTCGCAAATTTCTGCTAATGCTGTTTCTTCACTTAACGATGTAGTGTCTTCTATAACACAAACTATTTTAAACTCTTTTTCTTCCTGTTTAACAACCGCACAATCAAAAGTAAGAAACACAGTTTATCCTATTCCTTATACTACACCATCATTAGGCTTATACAATACTAACTTGATGAAGTCTTGTATACCTCAGCCTGTACAACCTTCTACATTTTCACCATTGAACACATATTCTACCACTACAATTTTACCTTCGGAGTCTTTTACATTTTATGATGATATACAATTAACAAATACGTATTTAAATGATGTAACTGCATCAACATTAGGAACTTCCCAACCACTCAAGGTCACTTTGTTGCCTCCAACATCCTTTTTGGATTACTTACCATCACAACCTTGCCCATCTACCCTACCTTTACCAAGTTTACCTTCTTATGTAGATATATCATCAACTCTTACACCAACACCTCAAGTTTTTAATGTAAAGTCTGTAGACAGAAGATCTAAAACTGTTGAAAGATTATTAGACATGGTATTTCTAGCAGAAATGTTACATGGAGAAAGATACATTGATTGGGATGCGTTAGATACTGTATTGGCAATATTGTATGCAAGCTAATTATTATGTTTCTCGTGCTATTAATTGTTTGATGTTAAAATTATATTAAATGAATAAAATTAAAATAGATTTTATTTTTATTTTAACCTTTCTGTTATATTATGAATTGCAAACTGTGTTACTTTGCATAAATAAAACTTCTATGACCTTTAAAAAAATATGTATTTCAAATAAATTACTTAAATTACTATTTAACAATAAATAAATAGACTACTGTATCGATAAGTAATACATTCTAGTCTCGTATTTGTTAAACTTTAAGTTGTCTATTGATTCATCTATACTCTTCTTCATCATCTACTGACTTAGCTAGAACATAAGTTGTTCCACCATTTTGATAAATGTTACTTGTAAAATGATTCTCCCATGAACCAGCAGTAGTAGTATCTTCTTCAGGAATATAAACCGGTCCATATGCGACGACTTTTGATTTTGCGTATACAGTTTCTATATCTTTGGATTGTGGTTGAATCCCATTTTTTTTAGCTCTGTTAAAATGAGCAGTCTTTGCACTGAATGATTTATCACCAACATATCTATCTACTTTGTCGTCATTCATTTGAGTTTGTTGAATTTCACTCTTAAGTATTTGTCTAGTTTCAAAATCCGGAGACTCTAAAAATGGTGGACTCTGAAATCTTACTTCTTCTTCAATTTCTTTTACAAAATTTTGTATGTTAGCATTTCTTATAGTTTCATTTTCGACTTCATCATATGTACGTTTTAATATTTCAACCTCATTTGTGGCATTTTCTGATACATCATAACCGGATTTCTGATATTTTGAATTGCCTTTTGGTGTAGTTGTTTCAATACTATCTGTCACATAGTAATATTTATGATCATTTAAGTTTTTTAAAATGATTTCCTTATTATTAGCTGTATAGGCCGCATTATCCGTGAAGAGTGGGTAATAATCATCAATATAGCCTCCATAGTGTCCAGGATCGTATTTTTCTTCATATTTGTCTTCAAATTCATTAATACTGTACCCATCTTGAAATATTTCATTGCTAGTGTATTTCATATTTCTGTCACTTGTTTCAAATGATTTGAAATTCTCCACTACTGGATTAGAGTATAAATTTGGAGAAACAAAATCTTCATCCAATGTTTTTGAGCTAACACTTTTTGTAGTCACAGTTGAATTTTGATTATTGTTTTGGACAATCTTTTTTTTTCTATTCTTTTTGTTTTTATTTTTTCTTCTTCTTTTTGGTATACTTTCAGTAACTTTAATTGGTTGGTTTGATAAAGACTGATAAAGATTCTCGTAATGAGCAAACCAATTACTCATTAATGGATTGTTTAAATGATTCAAATTTGATAAAAAATTATTGGTTATATCTTGAGGTGTGTTCGGATATGATTTAAGCATATCGTTTACCTCATGTTTAGAATTTCTCGTCTTTCTATTTTCATTGTCCTTTCCATCTTGAGTTATGTCTAGATCATTAATTTCTTTGTATTTTGATGTAAAGTCACTTAAAATATTTTCTGATTCTTTATTATTTTTATCACTTATTTTAGGTTTCTTTTTACGTCGTCGTAACTTTGCACTTTTTTCGATGTTTTTATCAACAATATTTTCTGTGGTTTGTTCTTTTCTTTTTCGACTTCTATTTTTTGTTGTTTTATTTTTACTTCCTTCACCTTCTGAATTTACTGTATGGTTATGATCCTTTAAATTTTTATTTCGTTTACTCTTTTTATTAGTTTTGTTGGTTTCTTTAACAGTATGTTTTTGGGAGTCATCTTCAATCGCTCTTGCATCATTTTGATTTCTGGTTGACTTTGCTTTCTTATGTTTAGGTCTATTCGAATGTTCTCTAGTTTTAGATTTATTTGTATTTTTTTCATTAATATCACTACTTCTATGCGTCCAATTTTCAGTAAGTAATTCAACATTATTTGTCACAAAATTATCTGGGACCTGATTATTTAGAACATTATACGAATATATATCATAATTCTGCGTATTAGGGCTTAAAATCATTTGTGCTGACGAACCGGCCAGAAGTTTATTCAATAATGCTTGTTTTATGGAAGTAGGTGATATGTTAAACTGTTGCAATTGATTCTGAGTCGTAATACTTGAAGTATAAGGCTGTGTATTAATTGGTTGGTTAATTACTGGATTTATAAATCCATTTTGTTGGTATATCGGATATGTTTGAACAGGAATAACGTTGTTTGCTGAAACCTGAAACAAAACACAACCATGAAGAATATATTAATATTCTAACAATTGTATAAATAATTATCAATTATTGATAAATACTTTAGAAACTCATATTTTAGACTACCTATTGCCCGCGGCTCCGCCAGCGTATAGGTCCGTCATGGTGGTAAATAGTAGCCTATGTGTTAATATTATTGTGAAGTTTCATCAAAATCCATTCAGTAGTTTTTGTGTGAAAGAGCAACAAACATACATACATACATACATACTCATAAACTTTTGGGTTTGTAATATTAGTAGGATACGACAGTGACCAGATTATGTTCGTTCGTTACGCTTTCATCGTCGGAACCGTTATTACACGACATTTTGATTCTTGAGGAAGGAAATAGACTCTTTTATACCCCAATATTCGACATGCAAGACGACAGAGTTATACTAAAACAGTAAGGCCACTATTTCTTTATTGGGGACTAAAACTTAGCTTTCATAAAAAAGCAAAGCATATAATACCTCAGGCCACGCACAGGCCACGCACAGGAAATGGTTCCTCAGTCACCCATAATGTTACGTGGACTTAAAATCGTATCTAATAGATAATTGTTATGTTTACGAATTAATGCGTTAATTTTATATGACGATTTCCAAGTGAGCGCATTTTACAAGTTAAGCCTCTATAACTCCTGAACTAACAAAGTCATCTGTTATAGTTTTCCTTCAAAGTTCATTATATGGAACACCATCACGAAATTTTCCAGATTTTTTGAGCTAGCCGTTTAGCTTTTAAATGGTGTGGGACGCCCTGTTTTTATAAAAAGTGCCCTTTAAAGTGGAATATCTCGTAACCGGATACCTAAATCAAAAAATCGTCTTGAAAACCCTTTATTGTTTTTAAAAGATCTATCTAATGATATCCCACACGATGGGGTAGCCGCGAGAAAAATAATTCATCCTCACTTTACGTGTCCATAATTTTATTGTAGTTTTTTGTCGACGTAATTATAATACATATTCATGCAAAGATTCACCTTTCTAACACTTACCGCTTGGATGGTAAGTCGAGGACGGACGGACGAACGGACAGACCGACATGACGAATCTATAAGGGTTCCGAGTCATAAACTTCGGAACCCTAAAAAGATGGTATTTACCATCTTTTTATCTGTACCACATTTAAGCAAACAAAAGTATATTATTAGTATTATAATAATGTGTTAAAATTTGAGGTCAATATGACAAGGTTCAGATTTCGCAAGGTAGTAAAGACATGCTGATTTTAGTACGAATGGGTCGAGCCGACTGGGGCCGTACAACCTTTAAACAAAAGATCAACCTAAAAATAACAGCATTCGTCTTGTCGAATTCCGTATGTGTAATTGTATTGTAGCACTTTGTCGACGTAATTACAACACATATTCATGTAAAGTTTCATCTATCTAGCACCAACCGTTGGGGCGGTAGGTCGAGGACGGACGGACGAACCGACAGACTCGACGAATCTACAAGGGTTCCTAGTCATGAACTACTTAACCCTAAAAATAAGTTTTTTTTAATTCTTTAAATCTTAGGCACGTAAGGTTCCCCGTGTACGAGATGGTGCTCCCCACCTCTCTACCCTCCAAAGTGGGACATATGAAAAAAAATAACTCACCACTACAAAAGCAGAAAAACACACCCATATAATTAAAAACATTTTCTTTTAAAATCATTATTTTTAAAATAACTATTTAAAATAGTAAATTTTATTAAAACATACTTTCTCAAATAACTTTTTACATATCACTACGTGATTTTAATAAAACATTATATTTATAAGTATTTTGTTAATCGATTACATAAAACGATTGCCGTGGTAATAGATATCGATTGAGCACGATTTTGTTTCTTATCGATAAGAATATCGATTGACGAATTTTACCTAATACACATTTACTATATTACAGAGAGTTGTTGTAAAAGATAAAAAAAAATTGAAAACTTAAACCCAATTACGACAAAAAACGACGCTGAAAAAGTGTAAAACAAGATTTTGAACATAAATATGTGTACAGAGATACACTCTGATAAGACTGCCTTATTGGTCTAATGGTTTACGTATGCGGCTGCTGATCAAGAGGTCTCGGGTTCGATTCCCGGGTCAGACCAAATATTGTTTTGTTTTCACAGATAACAGTCGGGAAGATTAGTTGGAGGCCTTCGGACAGCTTAAAAATGTCCAATGGTTAGATTACTTAGCCACAGCGTATCTTGCCAGTCTCCAAGACCCATAATTCATCATTCATCATATAAGTGGCCACATTATTAAGGTTCTATTGTCAACGGATTTCGTCAAGGCTGCGCTACAATTTTAATTTGTCAAAAGTTATTTAAGCTTGTGTGTCTCAAATACATGGTAGTGTGTGTGACGCTTTATTTATTGATTCAGTTATTTTTTATGCATATTTTTAAAACAATATTAGCATTCTGCACTCCTTCTCTATATAAACTATAAGTGTGCGACATTTCATACTCCTCAGTCTACGCAAATTCCGTAAAAGGGGTACAAAGTTTTTGCTTCACGTGTTATTTTAAAGACAATGTACCTGCCTGCAGTAGCATTGTTCGTAAACCATCGTCGTGTTCGGATCCTCTCGGCTGTTCTCGGAAACCCAGTGATGGAAGGCGACAGCGGGGGGCCTCAGGGTGCGACGTGTAGGAGCCAACCTGCAAGCATCCGCGCGCGCATACATTTAAATCTTTTAACGATTATTGAACACCCAATTTACAGTCCACTTCCTGTTAACTGAACGACGCATGTAAAAACAGTTCAGAGTTTTATTTTTATTTCATAGCCTGCCAAAGTGACTCTACTCTGCCTGATGGAAAGCATGAGCAGAATTCAAGAGCGGGGGCAGGCAGTGTAGCGATAACGACCCACACTATTGACACGTTTAACATGTCGAACTTTATAGACCCGGGATCATAGTGGGCAGGAAACACGTGAGCTGGTAGTGAGTTCCAGCGTTTAACACAGGAAGCAATATCCGAACCGTTTATTTTAGCGTGTATTTCGATTTAACGAGCAGTATAATTTCATTTTTATATTTTTAATTAATTTTAATAACAAAAAGGAACCGACTTCATTGAAAAACTATTCCGAGTACCCAAATAGCGACATTGTGCCTATGATATTTGAAGAGTTCCCTCAATTTCCTTGGGATCCCATCATCAGATCCCGATATGGTGACGATGGGACCACCTGTAAGCTACGCCCATTCCAATGCAAAAAGAATTTTTGAAATCGGTTCATAAACAACGAAATTATCGCTGAACATACATAAAAAAAAAAGATTCCGACGAATTGAGAACCTCCTCCTTTTTTTGAAGTCGGTTAAAAGAACTGTTTTTCCCTGCCAACTCACGTGTTTCGTGGGCGTGAAAAAGCATCTCGCTAAGCCGCCATGGTGTGGGTTAGCATCACCACACTGCTTGCATTGGTTGAGTGTGGTGGGCCCCACTACTGGATTCTACTCATGATTTCCATCAAGCAGCTTAGAGTCACGTTTGCTGGCTACCATGTAAAGAAACAGCTACCGCTTTAGACATATGGTATACATGCTGTGTCACAAGGGACTTTGCAAGCACACATAAAACAGATACAAAAAATACCCAGACTAGTATTGTGGGTTCAAATCCTACACGGAATAACTTAATCTGGGTGTTCTTAGTGTCCATTTCTTGTATGTTTCTAAAGTCACCCGCGACACAAGAATATGCTCCTAATGCGGTGTCCATTTTTAGGGTTCCGTTGCCAAATGCCAAAAAACTAAACTTATAGATTCGCCATGTCTCTCTGTCTGTCTATCTGTCTGTCCGTCCGTATGTCACAGCCACTTTTCTCCGAAACTATAAGAGCTATACTGTTGAAATTTAGTCAGTAGATGTATTCTGTAAACCGCTTTAATATTTTTACACCAAAATAGAAAAAAAGCAATAAATTTTGGGGGTCCCCATACTTAGAACTGAAACTCAAAAATTTTTTTTCATCAAAATCATCATCTATGGGATAGGTCTTCATAAATGATATTGAGGTTTCTAGAATCATTTTTTTCTAAACTGAATAGTTTGCGCGAGAGACACTTCCAAAGTGTTAAAATGTGTCCCCCCCCCTGTAACTTCTAAAATAAGAGAGTGATAAAACTAAAAAAGATATATGTTGTACATTACCATGCAAACTACCAACAAAAATTGGTTTGAACGAGACCTAGTAGTTTAGTAGTTTTTTTTAATACGTCATAAATCATATAACCGCAATTTACCTTTCATTCATCAATACACTATTATAAAAACATGATGTTACTTGCTAATACGGAACCTTTCATGGGCAAGTCCGACTCGCAATTGGCCGCTTTTTTCAGAAATAAAAGCCTTGTCAGATCTGAAGGTAGGTCGCTAACAACCAGTATTTTACCCGTCACTTTCAGTAATGAGTTTGTACAACATCACCTTGTCACCGTTAATGGTTTTTATTTTTAACTGTATTTACCCTGTGGTTGCCAGCAGTTTTGGTTGTACTTTTACAATATCTCTGTATACAATAAAAAGTAAACTAAATTATGCCTTATAAAATCAGATTTCTGCCAGTCAAAGTTTCGTTCAAATTTGTTCAGCCGTTATAGACATTAGCCGGGACAAACAGACAGACAGACAATCAGAAAGACAGAAATTATAAATTGCTTTTTTTAATGTAAGTACCTTATATTTGATTGCCTCTGTGGCGCAGTGATAGCGTATGCAACTGCTGTTCTTGAGGTCTCGGGTTCGATTCCCGGGTCGGATCAAATGTTTGTGATATTCGCAAATATTTGTTTAGATATTTTCTATGTATAATATGTATGTATTTACAAAAAAAAAGTATGTTTATGTATTTATATCAGTTGTCGTAGTACCCACAAAACAAGCTCTGCTTAGTTTGGGACTAGATGGCGTTGTGTGGGTAGTGTGATGTTCAAAGTATTTATTTATTTACTTATTAGTGGTTAGCGTATGCGGCTACTGATCAAGAGGTCTCGGGTTCGATTCCCGGGTCGGACCAAATGTTTGTATGATCCACAGTTTTTTTATTTCGGAGTCTGGGTGTTTTCTATGTATTAGTATAGATTAACGAAAAAAATATATATGTATTTATATCAGTTGTCTAGTACCCTTAGTAACAAGCTTTGCTAAATTTCAGTCTAGATGGCGTCAAGTGTCAGATGTCCGAAATATTTGTTATTATCTTAAAAAGGTCTACAAAAAAGTCCGCGATGGCATATGTCTATCTCTTGGGGATAACCCACAATAACCTTTTTTTTTTCTTTTTACCAGAAATAATGGCTTATTTACGAAGCGATTGTAGGCAATACAATATTAATCCTTATCCAATTAAGTACCTTAAATATAGAATATAGTATACATACAGCACTAGCGCGGCGGCAATATTATGTTGTAGGTAACGTCTTGTACAATGCTGCAAATGCTGAGAAGAATATATATCCATTATCAATAAATAAATTATGGGACGTCATGCTACGCTGGCTCAAAACGTTTAGTTATGAAAAAACGGAGGAAATTGTATTTAATGAAAGACTCTAACAAACACACACACACACCCACACACGCAAACACGCACACACACACACACACACACACACACACACACACACACACACACACACACACACACACACACACAAACACACACACACACACACACACACACACACACACACACATAACATAACATAACATGCTAATGTATGTAATATGTTTTATAGTTAGTATGAGATATATGAGGCCTATGTCCAGCAGTGGACTGCGATAGGCTGATGATGATGATGATGATGATACCTACATTATTCTGAGAATTGCGTTAGATGGATCTTTGTTTTAAATCTTTGTTATGCTTTTTTGTATCCTAATTTTTAGGATTGATTCGTCTTATTATAAATTAATTATTTTCCATATGTATTAAATGTATAATTTAATATTTCTAAGAGTAAATTTTATTATTATTATTATTGTGTATTTAATATAGATTGATATGGCCCTTTACAGTATGCAATTTAAATTAATACATTTGAAGATATTACAGATTTAAAATGCAGGAACAAAGCGATTGTGGCGGTACCGGCCGGGGCCCGTTAGTTGACGTTGCTCTCGATTTTTCACTATAAGTTAATAACTAAACACAATACTTTATTATGAATTAATATTTTAAGGCGTTACGAAGCTAGTAAATTATACTTTCAAATGCATTTAGTAAAAAACTGTTGATGTGATTTTACAAAGAGACACTTAAATTTTATTTACTTGCATGAATATGTTAATAATTAGGAATTAATCCTGTGTGGACTTCAGAAACACACTTGAAACAGGCACAATGTATGCCCAGATTCACAAAAACAAATTCTTAAGTGTGGTTTGCAACCACTAGGGCCCACTCTGGTGTAATCAATTTATAAAAATTCATGAAACCATTTTTGTCAAAAAGTTTGCGTGATACAGGGTTAGTATTTGCCAAAGAGTTCAATTGTTTTCTACTAGATGGCGTTGTAATATAATTTCATTCTTTTGAAGTTACCTCAGTTTGGTATATATTGGCAATATTGCCACTCTGATTTCAGCATGAACGAGCTGGCATGTTCGGAGCGGTACTACCCTCACATAGAAGACCAACCTGAACATGACAGCATTCTTTTGTCATATTTCGTTGTTGAGTGTGAGACTGGAGAAAAAATTACAAATAGTTTTATTATTTTTTTATTATATAAATTATTTTTAAAACAAATAACACTAAATTAACAGCTTTTCAAGTTCAACAACGACCCCAGTAATTAACTTAATTAAACTACTTAAAAGACCCGACCCATCAGTCAAACCACTCAGCAAATTGAGAACTAAATTCAGGATTTGAGCCACCAGACCTAGCAAAAGACCTGGAGCTGCTAGAACATTAGACCTGAATAGAGAAATTAGTACACTTATATACAAGAATAGCACTGAAGCCAGGTCGGTGAGAGTAGCATACAAAAGCGGTAATGTACAGCCGAAGTACGGTAGGAGTGCTGGTGTCAGATTCTGAACGATGTTTGATAAGTTGTTCAAATTATTGATGAGGTTTATGAGGAAGGGTAACAGGAGGCAGGCTAGCTGGTTGGCGATTGGAAGAACGGTTGATATCTCGTCGAAGGCTAGACGAAGTGCGCTGACGGAATAGGCTGGTATCATTGCTTCAGTTTGATGAACCTGAAAGAGGAAGAGTGGTTATTAAGATTACAGTTGGTATGTTTTGGTAACTTCATTTTTTGATATGCTCTACTCTGCCTGATGGTAAGCATGACTTGAATCCAGGAGTAAAGGCTAATATCAAATCCCCATATCAGGTTTATCAACATTAAAACTATGTAAACATTGACGATTTGAAAGGAGTGGCCGCGAGTTTTTATTGCCATGTTCTTTTCTCCGGCTTTACCTATTGTTTGCGAACATGGCATAAATGTACATGTAGAATCTTGACCTGTCACAAGAGATGTATTGCATCCTAAGTGAATAAAAAATTTTGAATTTTGAACATTCTCATTGTGATTGCATACAATGCAGCATGGTGACCGACAACATGGCGACTTTCCCGGCCTCCGTAGGCCGGAAAAATGATTGGCCTTCCGGTCTCACACTCACTAACGAAAGACAACAGCAAGAATGCTGTAATTTTAAGGTGGTCTTCTGTGTGAGGGTAGTACTGCCCATTCGTGATGAAATTAGCGAGGCTCTAGTACCTATTAAGAAGTATTTAAGACATCTGACACAACGCCATCTATCTTCAAACTAAGTAGAGCTTGTACTATGAAAGCTAGACTGACAGACAAAATAACAAACATATTACCAGGTCAAGCAAACTTTAGTTTAATCCGGAAATCGAACCCATAACTTTTTTTAAATTCATTACCACACAGACAGTCTTTCGCTCGTTTGTGCTCTCGGGTAATACCAGGGATAAGCCAACAAATAAATATTTCGGACATCTGACGCACAACGCCGTCTAGTCCCAAACTAAGCAGAGCTTGTACTATGGGTACTGGACAACTGATATAAATGCAATACATGCATAGAAAACAGCGAAACATCGAAACACATTTTGCAGATTATAAAAACATTTGGTACGACCCGGGAATCGAACCCGAAGCCTCAAGAACAACAGTCGCATACGCTACCACCGCGATCGAGGTAGTCAACTGAGGCAGTTATCTCTAAATATAAAGCAACGAATGATAGGAAGTTAAAAATCTACTAACCTGAGATACAATGCAGAAAAATACCACAAATGAAATAAGATTCATGATTTAAAATATAATATAAATTAAGTTAAAACTAACAATAATTTATGATAAGTTATAAATTATATTTTGTATTTATATGCACCTGTTATCAAAGTGTGCAATCCTTTTTACGAAATTTTATCTTTACTTTTTTAATACATACGAGTTCTTTCTATGATTGAACAATTGAATGATTGACTGCCTTGTTGGTCTAGTGGTTAGCGTATGCGGCTGCTGATCATGAGAGCTCGGGTTCGATTCCCAGGTCAGAACAAATATTTGTGTGATCCACAAACATTTGTTTCGGAGTCTGGGTGTTTTTCTATGTATAATAATAAATAAAAAAAAAAAATGGACATCTTACACACAACGTCATCTAGTTCCAAAATAAGCAGAGCTTGTGTTATGGGTACTAAACAACTGATATAAATACATAAACATACTTATACATAATATGTATGTTTTTACAAAAAAAGTATTTTTATGTATTTATATCAGTTGTTTAGTACCCATAATACAAGTTCTGCTTAGTTTGGGACTAGATGACGTTGTGTATAAGATATCCTAAATATTTATTTATTTATTACTATCAATGATAATAATGTACACAAATATATAAAATTGAAGCGTCTGTATATAATATCTAATTATCAGTTTTTTACCCAACTACAGCAGAACCATAGGAGGGTTATAATTTTGACAGGCTATGTATGTATGTTCCCTCATAGCTCTTCAACTACTTGCCAATTAGAACTGGACCAATAAGGTGTAGGGACAATATGAATAAACAATATTTATAGTCAGCATATTTGGGAGAGTGGAGCTATAGCGCGATGGGTGCAAGTCAGTCGCTCTCGGACCACTCTTGAACAAAGGGCACTACAAGGACATACGCAACATCCCGGTTTTACATTGGTGATCGGTCTTACGTTGGTGACAGGTTTTACATTGGTGACCCCGACGTGATCCTTTATTTTTTTACAAAAAAATAAAAGGTATCGTTAGAAGCGTCTTGATTGCCCGCTGGTTTTAAGCTATAGCACGTGCCACTGAACCTAATGTTGCGGTCTCTAGCGGTCATTAGTTACTATTAAAAATAAATTTGAGTAAAATATATCGTGTTTGGTATCATTGTAAAGTGCGTTGCTTGCACATTTCAAAAGTATATATAAATAGCTTTCGCCAGCGGCTCCGCCCGCGTGTATGCCGGTTATCGCGATAAAAAGTAGCCTATGCCCTTCCCCAAGTTCAATTCTACCTTCATACCAAATTTCATCAAAATCGGTTCAGTGGTATGGGCGTGAAAGCGTAACAGACAGACAGACAGAGTTACTTTCACATCTATAATATTAGCAAGGATTATTAGTATTATTTGATAATTAATCTGTTCTATTTTTTTTCTTTTTATATTGAAGCCTACCAAAGTGACTCTTATCTACCTGATGGAAAGCATGAGTAGAATCCAGGAGTAGGGGTCACCAACCGCATTGTGAGGGTAAGCAATTCAACGTGGTGACCCATACCATGGCGGCTTGGTTGGATGTTTCTGTATCATTCTCCCGGCCTCTAGAAGCTGGGAGAATGGTGCAGAATGATTGGGCCTAAGGTCTCACACTCACCAACGAAATAAGACCGCAAGTGTGTTGTCATTATTCTTCTGGATGGATGGTCTTCTATGTGAGGGTAGTACTGCCCCGGACGAGACGGCCCATTCGTGCTGAATTCAACATGACTCTACTACCTGCTTTAAATATATTTTGCAAATAAATAAATATTGTAACGGTACCAAAGCATCAAACTAAAAAAAAAACAATTACGACAAAAAACGACGCCGAAATAATATGTAACAAGGTTTTCAGGACACTGGTTAAAACAATTTTACTAAAGAAGCAAGATAATAATAATAAAAAAAATTCGGACATCTTACACACAACATCATCTAGTCCCAAACTAAGCAGAGCATGTATTATGGGTACTAAACAACTGATATAAATACATAAACATACATTTTTTTGGTAAATACATACAATTATTATACATAGTAAGCACCCAAACTCCGAAACAATTATTTGTGGATCACACAAACATTTACTCCGACCCGGGAATCGAACCCGAGACCTCTTGAATAGCAGTCGCATACGCTAACCACTAGACCAACAAGGTGGTCATACTCGACACAATTGTCAGTGTACAGATATACACATATAATTCAAGTTTGAAAAGCCACGCATTGCTAAAGTTTACATTTTAATGTATGTGTCTTCTTTATATTGCTTTTAAGTTGTATGTGGCAAAGTGTTAAACAGCTACTCAGCGACGAAGAACTCGGGGATAGAAAACCCTCCCTCAATTTCTTTGACATCTACGTTCTCTCGCTGGCACTACACTTTCAGACGAGAATAGTGTGTACTCAAAGGTGGAACTAATTGTCACCATATTTGAGGGTACTTATTGCCAAATAACATTTACACAGTTGGCCTAGTGGCTTAAGCGGTCGCCACGCCGCTTCCTACTGCGCCAAGTGTCGTGGGTTCAAATCCAAATAGGATAACACTTTGTGTGATTCACAGTTTGATGTTCTAAGTCTGGGTGTTCTTTGTGTCCGTTTCATGTATGTTTGTTAAGTTCCCCGCGACACAGGAATTTATATTCGTAATGCGGGAGCTGTCTTAAAAAAAAAACCATAGCTGTTAGTAGAACCGCTACCCACTACTTTACCTGCTCTCCTGAGCACGGGCTTAAAATACTGCCCACTTTTATACTGGTCTGTAAATTAGAATTTCTTATAAGAAAATCTAAAAACACTTTATCGCGCCCTACCCTAGATGTCGCAAACGAAAACTACATATTTTACAGGAACATATTTATCAGCAAATATTCTTATATATTTCTAAATACTGCCAAATACCTATTAAAGAGACTGTACACATAGACACAGAGCAAAAACAAAATTATCATTCTCATCACAATACGTGTCTTAGTCGGGTAGTCGAACCCACATTCTATGACTAGTAATCAGGCTGGTTAACCGCTTGACCAACATAAATAAATAAAAATAAATATTTTCGGACATCTTACACACAACGACATATAATCCCACACTAAGCAGAACTTGTATTATGGGTAAGACAACTGACATACTTTTTTTTTCTAAATACATTCATAATATACATACATATCTGACTGCACGGCTGGTTCAGAGGTTGAAACGGTCGCTATGCCGCTTTCTACTGCATCAAGTGTTGAAGGGTTCAAATCCTACATGTAACAACACTTTATGTGAGTCACGAATTGTTGTTCTAATTCTGGGTAAAGAACCAGTATTTGTTTCATGTAGGTATTCCAAAAGTTCCCCTTGATATATAATAATGTATATTCTTGAGAGATGTCTTTTAAGAAAAGAAAAAAAGAATGTCATGTAAGTACTGGTGTGTATTGCGTACGTCGTGAAGCTTAGTTGGAGGTCTTCGGGAGGTTTAAAAACATCCAACGGCAACATAACGAAGCCACAACGAGTCATGTCAGTCCCCAACCCACTCGGCAACAAACACTCTCCTGAGAAGAGAGATCCTTGCCCATCAGTGAGACAATCATATAACATAATAATTCGTTTTCATCTACCTCTTCAGTTTAGACAAATCTTTACAAATATGATGATATATATGACACAGGATATATATATATATATATATTCCTAATGCGAGAAATAGCTCTTTAAAAAACAAAGATGAAACGTCAAAAAAATGTTAAATGCAAAAATAAAGTCAATAGGTACTTGTGTGTATTGCATACTCGATGTGCAAAATCACATCAAAACATTTGATAAAGAATTAACACATACATTCCTAGATTCGAAAAGAAATAGTTTTTTCTACATAATACAATATCTATTGCGAAAAATAATACAAAAATTTTATACGATAAAGTAAATTAAGTAATTTTTTACTTATATTTACAACTACGTTATCACAATATCATGTTATCAAAGTTACTTGAACATTAGAAATCTATATTATGTAAGTTATATGTATATAAAACTGTTATTTATAGTTTTTTAAATATTGTAAATATAATTTTAAGTGTGGCTATACATTTAGTTTTGAGGTTTAGTTAAAATGTCAAAAATTACCTTGGCGGTTTTATCATTAGCCTGCATTTTATTTATAACAGTAAGTAGTATACATCTTATGATTATTTATACATCCTGTGGCTGTCGAAGACTATGGAATCAACTTCGTTTCTGTACCGAGCAGTTAAAATCTGGAACTCATTGTTAGGTCACGTGTGCAATCCGGGTTCTCTTAGCGGGGCGTGAAAAAGCATCTCACTAGGCCGCCATAGTGTGGGTCGCCATACTATGCAGTTGGCTTACTGGTTTAAGCGGTCGCCACGCCGCATTCTACTACGCCAAGTGTTGTAGGTTCAAATCCTACACGGGATAACACTTTGTGTGATTCTTAAATTGTTATTCTGAGTTAAGGCTTCTTTGTATCCGTTTCTTGTATGTTTGTAAATTCTCCCGCGACCCACTAATATATTCCTCATCATCATCAACGGCCTTCAACAATCCACTGCTGGACATAGGCCTCTCCTTAGAAAGGAGGTTTTGGCCTACTATATTCCTAATGTTGTCTTTTTAAAATAAAAAGTACTTACGACATACGCAGTGAGTCACCTCGGAAGGCCATAAAAAGCAAATTTCGAAGAACAACATTACTCCAGAGAAGGAAACCTTGACACAAACGTTATACCAACTCGTATGGCTAGAGTGGTATCTACCATACCAGAACCTCTCTTATAAGGAGAGGCCTATGCCCAGCAGTGGACAATTAAAGTCTGTTGATGTGATTGATGTTGTCTTGTAAGTATAGCGATCAACGTATGCGATCTATTAAGAGCTCACGGGTTCAAATCCCAAGTCAAGCCAAAAGCATTGTTGGATTTTAACAGCCCAGAGTATGGAATTTTGGTGGTGTTAACGTCCATTAAGCCGTTGGTCCCAGTTGTCATGAACATCTATGGCAATCGTTATCGGGAAGTCAGTACTGTCAAATACACAGAGAACAAGTTCCACCTTCAAATTGAATTTACTTTTAAGGTTGCGAAACCAAGCGCTCCGTAGTGGGAAAACTCAGGTAAAACTGGTTGAACTAGTAGCAGAACCCAAATAATCTTGGGAATAAAGGCTAGGAAGATGATGACGATGTGATTGACGTGATACAGCTTCTCACTTGGTTCACTCCTAAATATTCTTAATCTCTTTTTCAGACCCCAGTGTCAGCGAACGCCAGCGTCCAGCTTCCAGCAGTCTACCCCTTAGTCAATATCCTTCTCCCACTTCTGAACAATGTCTACAATCTTCTCCTATCTCTTCTTTCCATCTTTGACACTCTTCCTTCCAACATCTCTTGTATGATCCCTGTGGACCTTAGTGCTTTGGAAACCTCGTTACTCAAACTGTACTCCCAAGCTCTTGCTATTGTCAATTTCTTGAGGTAAGTAGACTTTTACGTTGAAAGAAAAAGCTAAAGGTTCTCCAGTTCTTCTAATGAAACTATTTTCTTCCATGAAGAAAGAGTTCCAAATGGATGTGGGGTTCGAACCTGTAATAATTGATTTCAAGTTTGACAGCTATTCCATTATACTAAATATATCAGACCGGGCACTATGGTGTGACTTTGGAGAAACCTATGGCCAGACTGCAACAGGCTGATGATGATGATGAAAAATATAATACATGAATATAATGATGATTAAAAATATAATATAATACTGAAGATAACAGTTTTGTGAAACTTTATCTGTTTGTCCGAGTGTTTGTGCACACTAATCTCAGAAATAGAACCAGAATGTTTCTTTTATTTATGTAATACAATAAAAAGATGAAATTGTTGTTCTGAGTCAAGGTGTGAAAGGACACAAAGAGTGTCCTTTCGTGTACATTTGTAAAGCCAACCGCGACATAAATTGTATATTCCTAATGCAGGAGGTGCATTACGTGACTATTATGACGCCTGCACAAGCAATTTATTTATTTATTTTTTATTTATCAAACCCGCAGATCATTGCCAGAATATGCTGTTGGCGCCAACCCTAATACCCCATCAACAAGCACAACGAACCTGCAAGGCCTTCTAACCACCCTCATATCAGCCATTACGGATATATCTGAAGAAATCCTGCTGGGTTTAGGTGGTGCGCTCCTGCCAGGCCTGTTGCAGCTAGTCGTGATGGTGGTTAAGGCTTTATTAGCACTACTAATATAAGTTAAATTTAGTTATTTTTGTTTATGAAAGGTTATTTAAATAAATATATAAGTTTCATTGAGATTTTTCTTTAATAATCGATGTAAAAATATGGCTTATAAATTTAATGTATCCGTGTGGACCTAACTAACTATGAACTGACCAGTTATGTATGACGCCTTTTTAGGGTTCCGTTGCCAAATGGCAAAAAACGGAACCCTTATAGATTCGTCATGTCTGTCTGTCTGTCTGCCTGTCCGTCCGTATGTCACAGCCACTTTTTTCCGAAACCATAAGAACTATACTTTTGAAACTTGGTAAGTAGATGTAATCTGTGAACCGCATTATGATTTTTACATAAAAATAGGAAAAAAAAACAATACATTTAAGGGATCCCCATACTTGTACCTGAAACTTAAAAAAAAAAAACATCAAACCCATACGTGTGGGGTTATGGATAGGTGTTCAAAAATTATGTTGAGGTTTCTAAGATCATTTTTTTCTAAACTGAATAGTTTGCGCGAGAGACACTTCCAAAGTGGCAAAATGTGTCCCCCCCCCCCCTCTCCTGTAACTTCTAAAATAAGAGAGTGATAAAACTAAAAAACATATATGTTGTACATTACCATGCAAACTACCAACGAAAATTAGTTTGAACGAGATCTAGTTAGTAGTTTTTTTTTTAATATGTCATAAATCATAAACCACAATTTACATTTCTTTCAATCAAAACACTATTATTAAAACATCGATGAAAGTTACAACGAACAATAAATTATTATTATTATTATTATTATATGATGTGACTTGCTGCTACGGAACCCGTCATGGGCGAGTCCGACTCGCACTTGGCCGCTTTTTTTGTAGGTGAATTGATCAAAGTGGTACTTAGTTACTAAGCTTGTAGTCCTAGCGATTAGTGACGTCGCTAATGCGTTCCTGGAGCTCGCTGGACTGCCGAGGTAGGCGAAAAGCATTAAGAAAAAAAATGGTTCACCATCCTCATTGATTCTATGTTGATCTTCTGTGTAGTAGCGCTCCGGTAGAACCAGTCCATTCGTGCTAAAATCATCGTGGCTCCACTACTATAAGAATGATGATGAGTGAACACTAAAAAGACCGACTTCAAAGACTATTAACTAATCCTATGATATTTGAGGAGTTCCCTCGATATGTCCAGGATTCTATCATATCCTGGTTACCCTATTATGGAACCACATTGGAGGTACCAGCTTAAACAAAAAAATAAATATCAAAATCACCAACCGAAAGGTGTGTGGTAATGAATATTAAAAAAATCGATCGATTACAGAACCTCCTCCTTTTTTAAAGTTGATTGATAACTCCGCATTGAGAAGTATCGTTGACGGTAAAAAAACACGGGAAACTGAGAAGCCACCTTTAAGTTAAAACATCTATTTTAGTGTCACTGACGTCATCTAATGGTATTTTAGGGACAAATGACGTCGCTATCTATAGACATATTTTATTACAGATTGGGTATTTTAACTGACTTCTAAATAAAGAGGTTTATAATTTTGACTGTGTTTTTATTTATGTGTATGTATCCCGATAAGTGACTGCTTCGATCATCTGGGTTTGAATTCTGGATCAGGATGTCAAAAATATCGTGCAGTATGGAAAATGGCGGTATTTCACGCCCGTGTCTCGGAGAACCGTCGGTCCCGTTTGTGATAAACATCTTTGCAATCGTTAATGGAAATTCATGCCCCCAAATATCATCATCATCAGCCTATCGCAGTCCACTGCTGGACATAGGGCTCTCCAATTGCACGCCACTTAGTTCGATCTTCAGCTACTCGCATCCAGCTCTTGCCAAATATACTGACAACTAATTTAATCTTAGAATTCAGTTCGTGTGGAATGTGTGTGTTCGATGCCAGTTGCTAAGTGGATAAACTGATATTCAAGTAAAACCAGTTGAACTAGTAGCGGACCCCAAATAATATTGGGAATAATAAAGGCTAGGAAGATTCAGATGATGTTAAATGATATAAATATAAATATTTTTTGGACATCTTACACACAACATCATCTAGTCCCAAAGTAAGCAGAGCTTGTGTTATGGGTACTAAACAACTGATATAAATACATTAACATACTTTTTTTTTGTAAATACATGTATACTATACATAGAAAAACACCAAGACTCCGAAACGAATATTTGTGAATCACACAAATATTTGGTCCGACCCGGGAATCGTCCCGAGACCTCTTGATCAGCAGCCGTATACGCTAACCACTAGACCAACAAGGCAGTCAAAATTCACTCACAGAAATCGGCTAGGCCAGGATCTAGTTTTTTGAGCCAGTAGACCCAATAACCGCACCTTTTTGTCGTACTATGGGTACTAGACAACTGCTTTATAGCAGTTGTCTAGTAGACGAAAATAATAAATTGTAAATACATGCATTACATAGAAATAGAAATCCCTGGAATCCTGATTAGCAAATTTACCCTACTAATGTAGTACATAATTTGGCAATTAGTAAATCCAAACTAAAATTATAACGCTGAAAAGTTTGTGTGTTAGCTTATTTGATCTCGTTTATGTCAAGATTTACTGGTTCTATTTGAAATTAATTTCTATCACCAATCAAGAATATTTCAAAATCGGGGTTCTTTTTTCCTCTCGAGAGAAAACATTCAAATTAAAAAACAAATATCTGTAGATCATACAAATAAAGATAGTAAATACGCAAAACTACAAAAAACATACGCAACTTAATTCACTTTCTGTAATCGCCACTGTAATTAACAAAACTACCAGAAAAAACTATATTTACATATAATTTTAATAAGAACTCAACTAAATGACTAAAACATTTTAGTTGATTAGAAAAGGGCGTTAGTTACGCACACTCATTCTACCTATAGATCAGCCTACAATCGTACAATGTGAATACATGCCTTATTCATCGGATCTAATGACGTCACTACGTATTTTGGCACATCCGTTAATGGCGGTGAAAATATAAAGGCTATTTCACAGTTATTTTGCGATTTGTCGCAGCAATTTTTTTCAGGGTATAAGGAATCTCAGGACTCTGACCTAGCTCCCGCGTCTCCAGTGGCGCAAGGAGGCACGGGAGCTGGGTCAGAGTCCTGAGATTCGAGAAATCGAAGCGCAGAAATCCCAGCTCCGCCAGGCCCTCGTGGAGGAGTGGAGGGAACGACTTGGGCAACCGAGCGCTGGGCACGCCGTTATTGCGGCGGTAAGACCCGTTATGGAGGATTGGCTTGAGAGGCGTCACATATCGGCTGACGCAGGTGATCACTGGAAAAGGATGTTTCGGTGATCACTTGTGTCTGATTCGTAAGGAGCCAACGCCTGGGTGCCACCACTGCGATGGCCAGACTGCGGACACGGCGCTCCACATGTACGCACAATGTCATGCCATGTTACGGAGCGAGAGAGCGTGGAACTCCGCCGTCTCTTTCTGCGAGCAAGTTATGCTTGCGAAGGAGATGGCGGAGCGGGACCGGGAGAGGTTTACAACTCTTCCGGGGCCGCCTGTAAGCCAGAGATGGCCCGAGGTGCCTCGGGGTTCCAGGGACTTCCTTTCGAGGGTATACCTGGTTATATACTCATAGTACTCGAGACGGCGTGCTGTTTTAGTCGGTTCGAGTCCGACATAGTCACCAACTGGTGGCATCCGTGGGGATTTCCGCACGAAAAAAAATTAAAATTAAAGGGTATAAGGGTTATATCCTTGTACTAGTTGCAGATGGGTCCACACCCGTAGGATTTGGAGGCAGAATTGAATTTAATAAAGTTTATCGGCGAACGGTCGACTTTTGAGCAGAAAGCGGTTTTCAACCTCCGCCTGAAGATATACGCGAGTGGCGTGAAGCCGCTGGTCGAGCCATGATGGCTCGTTGATTGTTCCTTTGAGGCTGCCTTTGGAGGCTCTCCAGCCGGTCATCCTCGAGTGGGCACCCTCTCTGCAGTCATCGTCAGTCAGTAATCTCTGGAAAGGCGTTACTCACGATTTGCAACAGTAACCGCGAGAACACCGGAAAACTCAGCTAGTGCAAAATAATTCTAATTCAGGCTACTAGATAGATTCTACTATCTTATTTCAGTTCCACTAACAAAATTGTAATATCGTAATATTTATACATTTTAATTTAGATAGAATTTGGACCATCATTCCACCAAGACAGCGATCCCTATAACTTGAATAATCCACCGTTTATCACTTTTCCAGGAAATTTCTTGTTCTTCCTAGCCTTTATTCCCAAGATTATTTGAGGTCAACCGGCTTTACCTGAATATCAGTTTAAACACGAAGCGACTAACATTAGACACAGGGCACAGGAGGAGCAGATTATTCGTTGAACGAAGATTTCTGTCGTGGTTGGAGTACAGGAAGCGCAAGTCGGGGTCAAAATAAGTGGGTGAGAGTGGGGAGTTAAAAAAAGAAAAGAGAGTGGTCAACGCTCGCTGATCACGTCGCAAACGAATTGGTAACCATTTTAATTGGGAACGTAAAGTAGATACATGATCATACTTGCGAAGATTATTTGTCGCTACAACCTCACCTTTGGCCTTTAACTTCCCTGTCGCAAGATCTTTACCTCCCAAATGAACACAACCTTATGACACCCTACCATGCGCACTCCAACCCCTCTCGGTATAGATCGCCCGCCAGTTCAACAGCGAACCTCGACAAGACAACATGCATCGGTAAGTCTGACCGATCTATATTTACCTTTGTTCCAATTTTACATTTAAATCTATAGTCATGATTATAAAAAAATAAACGTAATAAATTTGAACTTATTTTGAAGAAAGGCCTATTTGATTTTTTGAATTTAGAACGACATTTTGAATTTAGAACTGCGATTTATAAATAAGTTGAACTTTTATATGAACCCGACAGTCTGTTTATAGAAAGAAGTTGTGTGATTTGAATCTTTGTGCGGAATTAATCATTTATTGTAAGACTTATTTTGATTACGTAATAATAATTATTAATAATTTAAGAAAAAGAAAAAGAAATGTTTAAACTAAAATGAAATAGTCGTTAGTTAACAGTGCAATTGATTTTTTAAACGAATTTTTTTTGGAAGTTAACATAATTTTAGCCTCCCTTATGTAAGAATACCTAATAAAAGATTTCGTTGTTCTTTATTACGCTTATGAATGATCACCCATCCAAGTCGACACCGCACATAGAGTCCTTAACTTTTTTATGGCATTAAAGTAACAATTGAGATAGTGATTCAACAGGTACTATTTTAGCGATAAGGCCGCCAATTGTACATGGTCAGTATAATGATGAATTCTTGTATGTAAACTGTATTAACTGGTGTACAATAAAGTTTACTCTAATCTAATCTAATTTGTTAGATTGAGGGTGATTTTCTTAGTCTAATTAAGTGGTATATAAGGGTAGTAAGTGAGGGCGGTTTTCTGAGGATATGTAATAAGATACGAGTTTTACCTATATTTCTACCTGATAAAACAAAAAAAACATTTTAGGCTTTTTAATTATATTTAAATAATATGTCCGTGAAAAGGTTGTCTGGAAGAAATCGCCGCAAGCGAAAAGTCCGCCTATTGTTGTACATACATAGTTTGTAACTCATTTTTATACTATTTTGTGTATATACTTAAAGACAAATAAATAAAATAAATAAATAGTTTTTCCACCAATAAGGTGGCAAATGAGCTAACGCCCTTTCTTTTTATTTAAAAAATTAGCTTTCGCCCGCGGCTCCGCCCTCGTATATGTCGATTCATCGCGATAAAAAAATCGGCCAAGTGCGTGTCAGGCCACGCACAGGAAAGGGTTCCTCAGTCACCTATAATGGTATGTGGATTTAAAATCGTATCCAATAGATAATTGTTATGTTTACGTATTAATACGTTAATTTTGTATGACGTTTTCCAAGTGAGCGCATTTTACCATATAAGCCTTTATAACTCCTGAACTAAGAAAGTCATCTAATCCGTTATAGTTTTCCTTCAAAGTTCATTAGATGGACCACCATCACGATTTTTTTCAGATTTTTTGAGCCAGCCGTTTAGCTTTTAGAGGGGGGGGGGACGCCCTGTTTTTACAAAAAAGTGCCCTTTAAAGTGAAATATCTCGCAAACGGATACCTAAATCAAAAAATCGTCTAGGAAACCCTTTATTGTTTTTAAAAGACCTATCTAATGATACCCCACACGATGGGGTAGCCTCAAGAAAAAAAATCATCCCCACTTTACGTGTAGGGGAGGTACCCCAAATAAAATTATTTTTCATAATTTTATTGTAGCACTTTGTCGACGTAATTACAACACGTATTTATGCAAACTTTCATCTTTCTAGCACTTACCGTTTGGACGGTAAGTCGAGGACGGACGGACGGACGGACGGACGGACGGACGGACGGACATGACGAATCTATAAGGGTTCCGAGTTATGAACTTCGGAACCCTAAAAAGTAGCATATGTCCTATCTCAGACTTTAGACGGCCTGGGTACAAAATTTAATTTAAATTGGTGCAGTGGTCTTATAATTTATCGCGAATATAGAGACAGATAAACTCCTCAGAGGACTTTAGTTTTATAATAATACTAGCTTTCGCCCGCGGCTCCGCCCGCGTGTATGTCGGTTATCGAGGTAAAAAGTAGCCTATGTCCTTTCCCAAGTTCAATTCTATCTTCATTCCAAATTTCATCATCGATTCAGTGGTTTAGGCGTGAAAGCGTAACAGACAGACAGACAGAGTTACTTACGCATTTATAATATTAGGTAGGGATATAGCCATTTTAACATTTAGCAAATAAATTAAATGCGTTAGGTGTACTTTTTAGCGATTTCTCTCACCACAAGTAATGGTAAAATACCGTTTTTTTTATTAATACCAAAAAGGAGTGTTTATGACGTAACACTAATTTAAATAGTAATATTTTTTTATTTGTAGTCGAGTTACCTTCGTTCCTAACTTAAAAGAAAGCGGGTATAAATCTTCGAGGTTCGATTCCTTTATCTTGTCTACATACAATTTTGAACAAAACTAAACGAAGACTGCCTTGCGTCGACTGCCTTGTTCGTCTAGTGGTTATGCAGCTGCTGATAAAGAGGTCTCGGGTTCGATTCCTGTGTCGGACCAAATGTTTGTATGATCCACAAATATTTATTTCGGAGTCTGGGTGTTTTCTATGTATAATATGTATGTATTTACAAAAAAAAATGTTTATGTATTTATATCAGTTGTTTAGTACCCATAGCAGAAGCTCTGCTTAGCTTGGGACTAGATGACGTTGTGTGTAAGAGGTCCTATTTTTTTTTTATATATTACGCCTCCCAAGGTAACTTTACTATGCCTGATGGAAAGCATGAGTGAAATCCATAAGTGAGGGTCGCTATACTCAATGCAAATGCAAGCAGTATGACGAACCACATTATGGCAGCCAGCCTAGATGCTTTTTCACGCCCCGCTTAAAGGAATTCCAGTTTTTAACTGCTCGGCACAAGAAGGAAGACATCTAAATAAATATTTATTTATTTAGATGTTAGTGGATATTAAGCGGTCGTTTTAACGTTCAATGGCATTGGGATAAGTTTATACGGATCAATTGGGTGTGTCAAGTTATAGGTCGCGAAGGTCAAGGTTGCATAACCTTAGCTGGGGCTGATCGTTGCCGGGAACTCCGAGCTTTATGTAATAGCTGTTTGATGGAAAGCATGGGTTGAATTCAAGAGTGGAGGCCACCATTCTCATTGCACACGTAGACAATGGTTGCTCACGGACATAAGATAAAAAAAATAGTTGTAAAACCAGACAAAATTTAAAAAAGCGGCCATGTGCGAGTCGGACTCGCCCATGAAGGGTTCCGTATCAGCAAGTAACATCATATAAAAGTTCTTGTAGTTCGTTGTAACTTTCATCGATGTTTTTATACTAGTGTATTGATTGGATGAAAGGTAAATTGCGTGTTACGATTTATGACGTTATAAAAAAAACTACTCACTAGATCTCGTTCAAACCAATTTTTGTTGGTAGTTTACATGGTAATGTACAATATATATTTTTTTTTGTTTTATTACTCTCTTATTTTAGAAGTTAGAGGGGGACACACATTTTTCCACTTTGGAAGTGTCTCTCGCGCAAACTATTCAGTTCAGAAAAAAATATATTAGAAACCTCAACATCATTTTTGAACACCTGTCCATAGATATCTATGGACTACACGTATAGGTTTGATGAAAAAAATATTTTTGAGTTTCAGTTCCAAGTATCGGGACCCCCAAAATGTATTGTTTTTTTTCGATCGATATGTGTATCTATATATATCATCGCCAAAGCCTTTAATAATACTAATGACATTCATTTGCCCTAGCTATTCGGTCGGCTATGTCGGTCTGTCACCAGGCTGTAATTCACCCTGTGTCGATCGGTCACCAATTCACCATGAACCGTGATAATAATAATAAATATTTCGGACATCCTACACAACGCCATCTAGTCCAAAACTAAAACGAGCTTGTATTATGGGTACTAGACAACTGATATAAATACATAAACATAATATTTTTTGTAAATACATATTAAACACACACAAACATTTGGTCTGACCCGGGAATCGAATCTAATAGACTTGGCCGATTGATGTTAGACAGTTGAAATTTTCACGATTGATGTATTTCTGTTACCGCTTTAATAATAAATACTAAAAAAAAGAATAAAATAAATATTTGATGGTGAATTTTTGCTCGATATTGATACCAGCAATAGATGAATGTATAGATAATGGTACAGAACCCTACCTGCGCGAGTCCGACCTGCACTTGGCCGATTATTTCTTTGTGTAATAAAATTAAATCACACAATAAAGTAGACATATTTTCCTGATCAATCAATATGAATATCTAAAAATATATCACGGCCAAGGTCTTTAATAATTCCAATGACATCCATTTGCAACTTAAACGAATGTCCACTAGTAATAAATGTTCATTCTTCTTTTCTTGATAAAACTAAGTAAAACTTCGTAAAACATGAGGACGTCAGTTCTATTGGACAACTACAGTACTTTCACAGTTTTTGTGTCTTGTGACTGGGACTGTAGCTACATTTTTGTTTCGACAATTCAAAAGTGCCTGTAACTGGCCTACTTGAAATAAATGCTTTGATTTTGATTTTGATTTTGATTTATGAACCAATTCACACACATGCCAAAATCAAGATGAGATGTTTAAAGATACAAGGTTAATTATCTCGATTTGGCGGGTCAGGCCAAAATATTTGTTAGGTTTTTCTTACAATAACTTCTTCTAGTTGGTCTCGTGCATAGCGTATGCGATATCAATCAAGAGGTTTCGGGTTCAAATCGGGAAATTCCTAATAGCAGCCCGGAGTTTGAAAGTTTGGCGGTGATTCACGCCCGTGCCTTTGAACCCGTCTGTTTATTTGTCATGAACATCTACGGCTATCGTTAATTGGAAATCTGTGCCCTCTAATATTGCGGAGATTCGATACGTGTAAAAACTGATATTTAAGTAAAAAAATGTTGCATGTACATATGTCTATTTACTTTCATAGTCAGATTGCTGAAAATATAAGGACTAGGTGCGCCTCGCGATGTTATTCGCAGTTATTATTGTAAAGGTACAATAAACATCTCAAATTACACTTCCGAGCGCAGGAATTTCGATCAAATATTTTCAGAAGGTACTTACCAAAACCGTTTAAGGGCGATTGCTTCCTGAATTTATAAAGGAATGATTACAAACGGACCACAAGGCTTTTGTAAAGCGTTTAAAATTGAATTTATAAGTAAAACAGTAATGAGCTAATTTATTATACAAGGAAGGAAAATTAATTTTGAAGTAAATTACTATGTGAAATGAAGGCAGAGGGATATGGCTGGATAGATAGGTAAATAGATAGATTTAGTAGTCTTTTTCTTGGGATTTTTTTTGTACATTACCCCAGTAAAATCGAAATAAATTGGGCCTTAGATAGTTTATACTGATAAATAAATAAATAAATATTGCAGACATCTTACACACAACATCATCTAGTCCCAAACTAAGCAGTGCTTGTATTATGGGTACTAAACAACTGATATTAATACATAAACGTACTTTTTTTTGTAAATACATACATATTATACATAGAAAACACCCAGACTCCGAAACAAATATTTGTGGATTACACAAATATTTAGTCCTATAAATATTTAGTTTAGAAACCTCTTGATCAGTAGTAGCATACGTTAACCACTAGACCAACAAGGCGGTAAATTAGTGCATTCTAAGGAGTAATTGGTTACAAAGAGCAAAATTTTTCGTGTAGTAGTTTAAAATTATTCTTCAAAAACAGATTTTGCTTGAGTAACTTTTCAAACGTTACCCCAGCAAACGATTTTTTAAGTCGTTAAAGACCCAAATTAAATACATAAAAGCTATGTAAGTTTTTGTATAATATGGCAAAAAGAAAAATTTGTGTGTCTTATGGTTTTTATATTATTGAAAATTTTATTGAACGCAGAAGTATAGAAAAAATATTATCGATATACCTTAATGCTCCTATAGGCCAACTAAATTGAAAGGTTACGTAAAAGGTTTTATTTGATTTTGCTGGGGTAACGCACACAGGGTTTTATACACACCTGAGTCCAGCGCATAGATCAGTATCTGATCCAGCGTTACCAGACGATTTTTTTGTAAATCGCTTCTACAAAGCAACGCAACGTACAAAGTATTCACACCCACCCTCTTTTGACTAGTAAAATGTATTTGCCAATTTTGTATACAAGAAAAGTGTTTAATTCAAGTATAATTATAATTTGTGTAAATGTTACGCCGCTTGGCAAAGTATTGTATCTTTCCTAAATGTGTTTTCATGTAAGTGAATTTGTAATTCTTTATGAGAATAAAGCTTCATAAGTCCGTTTGGTCACGGATTAAGAATACAGAGTGTCACTATCCTTATTCATCCCGCGGGTGTCGTAAAAGGCGACTAAGGGATAAACTACGCAAGACAAAATCAATGCAAAGAGAAGGAAAACTTGAAACCAATCCCATACAAACCCGTCTGGCCAGCGTGGTATAGTAGGTCAAAACCTCCTTTCTAAGGAGAGGCCTATGTCCAGCAGTGGACTGTTGAAGTCTGTTGATGTTGATGATAAAGCTACTATCGTTACTAAAACCGCGGAGCTAAGCAAGTATAAAAAATTTACTCCTTACAATAAAACCTGTATCATCAGCTATGTGCCAGTGAAAGTCGTGTAATAATCGACTCAACCGTTCCAAATGTTAGCTGGGACCAACAGACAGACAAAAAAGTGAAGTCTGTAATTACAAACCTAAGGGATTGTAATGTTCAATTCAGTTGGATTGAAGAATATTTGAACCTTTACGCCGTTAGTACACCGACGCATTCGTATGCGGCAGCGAATCACTGCGAAACTACTGCGGTAGCGAAATATCTGCGGAACGTTAGTACATAGCAGTTTTTTCGCAAAGAAAAATATCTCAATATTTTCAGCTTCCATGGTAAGAAAATCTGTCCTCAACGACAGAACGCATGCGAACACCTTGCGATGCGAAACACCACTAGCGAAACATCTGCGTCTGTGTAACGACGATTTCGCAGTTCCTTGCGAAAAATACCGACAAGGACGCAACTATTTCATGTAGCCTAGTGCTAGAGTGAGACGTAGCGTATGCGAAATTCTGCCACACTACTGACAGTTTTTTCGTTGTTTCGCTGCCGCATACGAATGCGTCGGTGTACTAACGGCATTCAACTAAATAAAATATATTTTTTTTTTTTTTTAAAGACAACTCCCGCATTAGGAATATAAATTCCTGTGTCGCGGGGGACTTTACAAACATACATGAAACGGACACAAAGGACACCCAGACTCAGAACAACAAATTGTGAATCACACAAAGTGTTGTCCTGCTTAAGCCACTAGGCCAACCGTGCAGTCAAAATATAAGTATATATATAAATAAAAGTATCCCTGTTCCTTTTTCTGCCATTGTTTTTAATCCTAAAGCTTTGTCCTCAGCACCACGATGGCAGTTACCGCCGTGCTGGTGCTGACAGTGGCTGGCACAGCCCACGCGTGGGGAGGACTCTTCAATCGGTTCAGCTCCGACATGCTGGCCAACTTGGGCTACGGGAGGTCCGGCTACCGTCATTACCCTTATGGCCAGGTGAGTTTCGTACTACTACTTTATTGGGAGGGGGTGAACAGGCAGCAAGGTTACTTCATGGTAAGTTACTACCATCGCCCATAGATAGTTGTAACACAGAAATAAAGAAAATACCTGCTTTTTTTCTTCACTTTTTTCTTACTTGCTCTTTTCTCCTTTTTTTCATTTGTATTAATTTCTAAGTAGAAAATAGACAATAGTCTAAGCTAGAATTTACATTTTAAATCTTTTCTCTTTTAACTTCATCATCATCAATCACCAACAGCCTCCAACAGTCCACTGCTGGACATAGGCCTCTCCTTAGAAGGAGGTTTTGGCCTACTATACCACGCTGGCCAGACGGGTTGGTATAGGGTTGGTTTCAAGTTTTCCTTCTCTTTGCATCGATGTTGTCTTGCGTAGTTTGTCCCTTAGTCGTCTTTTACGACACCCGCGGGATGAATATGGGTGGTGACACTCTGTATTCTTAATCCGTCACCACACAGATTTTTAACTTAGTTCAGATCAAATCAAATTAAACCATACAACGGCACTTTTGAAACGTCAAGTCGTTAGTCAGTAGTCAGTCGTGAAGCAAATTGTTTGTTCCAATTCGTAGACCTTATGTAGAAGAACAGACAAGAAACTTCATGGACATGTTCCCCTTTCATACGTTGTATTATAAATTCCCAAATCTTTCATTTGATTAAAAAATAATAATCCTGTGTATTTTCAAATTCATATTTTTCTATTTGCCTTTTGTTTTTAGTTAGAAGATATTTAGTTTTGATGTATCAATTATTATAATTATACCTTTAATAAAAATATTTATAAGTAATTTTGAGTATAACAAATATAACATACCTATTTAAAGTTTTTATTTCTTAACAAAATAACTTCCGCATTAGGAATGTACATTCTGTATCGATGGAGATTCTACAAACAAACATGAAACGAACACCCAAACTCGGAACATTAATACTTGAATCACAGGAACTGTTGTTATATTTGCACCCACAACACTGGGCGCAGTAGAAGGCGGTGTGGCGACTGCTTTAACCACTAGGCCAACCGTACCAAATTGTGCAAAATAAATAAAACACACATCATCTAGTCTCTAACTAAGCAGGTGTACTATGGGTACTGAACAACTGATATATATTTTTTTTTAAATAATAAATAAATATTTTGGACATCCTACACACAACATCATCTAGTCCCAGAGTAAGCAGACCTTGTGTTATGGGTACTAAACAACTGATATAAATACATAAAAATACTTTTTTTTGTAAAAACATACATATTATACATAGAAAAACACCCAGACTCCGAAACGAATATTTGTGGATCACACAAATACTTGGTCTGACCCGGGAATCGAACCTGAGACCTCTTGATCAGCAGCCGCATACGCTAACCACTAGACCAACGAGGCAGTGAATGACCAACAAATCCAAAAAATCGATAGAATGGCTGAATAGACTCTTCATCTCTATAAATAAAAGAATCCTTCATTAACAGAGATTAAGAAGTCAGTTTAAATAACATTGACATGTTCTATTTCAAATATGGGTCACAATGAGGGACACGCGTAAATCTGTGTATATTTGACGCGTAAATCTTGTATATTTACGGGCCATCGCGCTTTAAGTAGGCGTAAAGGTCGACCGGCGTGATCTCAATTAATACGTATTTATAGCCAAGGATTTGGTTCACAAATAAATTCATCCTAGCTAGTAAATGGATGTTCTGGAATTTAATATTAATATATAAAGAGATTAACATAAATTCGAATTTGATGCTATTTATATCTTGGTGTAACAACCTATCTTTATAGATAGTACAGTGTTAATTGGGTAGTAGGGCCACACGAATTTCAGCACGTTAGAGCCAACTATAGTTCTCCCTAAAAGTTCAATGTATGGACTACTTCATCATCATCAACAGCCTTCAACAGTCCACTGCTGGACATAGGCCTCTCCTTAGAAAGGAGGTTTTGGTCTACTATACCACGCTGGCCATACGGGTTGGTATAGGGTTGGTTTCAAGTTTTCCATCTCTTTGCATTGATTTTGTCTTGCGTAGTTTGTCCCTTAGTCGCCTTTTACGACACACGCGCGATGAATAGGGGTGGTGACACTCTGTATTCTTAATGCGTCACCACACGGACCTATGGACTACTATCATGATTTTTTACAGATCTTTTAAGCCAGCTGTTTAGCTTTTAGAAAATTACAGTTGAATAACTCGCAAACGGATAGACGACTCAACCGGGCATTAAAATGACAGCATTCGTATTGTAGATGCATGCATGCTGTACTATCTGCATTCGAATCACTATATAATGCGAATGTAGACAATACAGAATAGTTTAATATACTATGACGGCCTGTTGAGATGCCTGTGCACCATTGGGTCTTCCTTAATTTCCAACTTTTCTTGACTTACCACTTTTAGGGTACCAATTAAAATGGTATCAAACGAAAAGTACTACACATTCTCACAAATAAAGAAAGGAATTTCCTAAATTGATGTCTCAATATGACACAGTCCTGAAGCGAATGAGATGAGAGAGAGAGAGAGAGAGAAAAACAACCCAATCGAGGATCTCCTTCTTTTCTAATATCTTCTACTGACAACGATAACTACCAGGACTGTATTGACTTTCTTGTCTTGACTACCTTGTTGGTCTAGTGGTTAGCGTATGCGGTTGCCGATCATGAGGTCTCGGGTTCGATTCCCGCTTTGCATAGGACCAAATGTTTGTATGATCTGAAAATATTTGTTTCTGAGTTTGGGTGTTTATATATAATATGTATGTATTTACAAAAAAGTTTCTTTGTGTTTTTATCAATTGTCTAGTATCCATAGTACAAGCTCTGGTTAGTTTGGGACCAGATATTTATATCGTCCATAAATTTTGAGCACAATGTATTGAAAACAGAAATTTTAGCCAGAAAATTCAGCCAGTCTGGATGAGTAAACTACATTCTATTTCTTTCTATTCTCCACCAGGAGCCTGAAGAAGTGTATGCAGAGGCTTTGGAAGGCAACCGCATCGATGACGTGGTTGATGAACCAGCTCATTGCTACTCGGCACCATGTGCTACTAACGGAGACTGCTGCCGCGGCTTGCTGTGTCTGGATACTGGTAAGTACCAACCGAAGCTGGTAATAATGATATGGGACATACCCTTCTCGCTCACGCTGCGGGATATACTCCTCTCCTTGGGTAAGGCCTTTTTGCTAACTTTTTTTTTATTGTTGTGATGGAATAGGCGTTTGTCTTCCATCTCACCTGATGGAAAGTGTAGATGAAGACGAATATTGTACACGCCCATCCAAAAGAAACCTGTTCACTCTACTCTTAAAGGCTCCAGAGTTCAACTTATCAAGAAAAATAGACGCAGGCAGGTCGTTCCAAATTTTGGCGACGCTCACCAAAAACGAGCTGTCAAACCGTTTAGTTCGTCTTTAGGGTATGCCAACAACGTATGGATGAAATTTTTGCCTGCGCCTAGTAGTCCGATAAAGAAATGGAGATGGCTCGATCAGTTCGAAAAGAGCTATAAAAACCGATAAGCTGGCAACTCGACGACGATGCTAACTTCACTATATTTCCTAGATAGGTTGGTATAGGATTTGTTTCAAGTTTTCCTTCTTGATTGGCTACTGCCAATCAGTCCCCTAGCCAAGTTCCAAACGTTATTCGTTCCAAATATTATAATTATAACAAAAGAATCTTCTTATATATAAAATTCTCGTGTCATACTCCTCCGAAATGGTTGGACCGATTTGTATGAAATTTTGTATGCATATCGGGTAAGTCTGAGAATCGGCCAATATCTATTTTTTATAATCCTAGGACGCGAGCGGAGCCGCTGGCATCGGCTAGTATATATATAAATTTATATTCAATAGATTACTAGTCCTCGTTTTATTGATTACTAGCTTTTGCCCGCGGCTCCGCTCGCGTCTATGTCGGTTATCATCGCGGTAAAACGTAGCCTATGCGTTATTGTAATATATAAGCTATATTACTGTAAAGTTTCATCCGTTCAGTAGTGTTTGCGTGAAAGAGCAACAAACATACATACACACACACACACTCACAAACTTTCGCGTTTATAATATTAGTAGGATACGCAGTCACGTGATCTAAACAAAATATTAGCCAATGAAACAAGAGAATCGAGAATAGAATAGAAAACGGAAAACGTTTGCAATTTAACTTGGGGTATGGTCTCCCGCTCTTATGACACCCACGGGCTGAATAGGGGTGTAGACACTCCGTATTCTTAATCAATCATTACACACATAAAATAAGACACCTATCATTAAATACCTATATAGCTATCTATAAATAAATATTTTGCACATCTCATAACGGCAACTATAGGCCGACCGTTTATCTGAGTCCTCGCCTGCGCGGTAACAGGGGCGCAGGGGTATGACGACAAAGGGGACTGAGACAGGTCGGCCTATAGTACCAAACTAAGCAGAGTAATGAGACAGTAAATAAAATAAAGTAGTTGAAATTTATTCTCGTTTAAACAAACTTCAGACTTTTCTAAACATAAATGAAATAAAAAAGCCGTTGAAAGCGGTATTATCGCCATTCATTATAAATCAGGTTTTAACGTTCGTTCAGAATACGTGTTCACGTAACAGCCCTCAGCCCGAGTGTTCTCAGCTGCTCAGTTGCCGTGAATTATTGAAAGCTACTGAAAATGTAACTCACTAAAGCGGTTGAAATACAAGGCTCATTATACGGACCTACTACGGAAACTCGAACTAAATTCGCTTAGATTTCACAAGTCTGCAAGGACCTCGGATCTCGAACTTCCTCTATATATAAATCTTCTTCTTGAGTTACTCTATCCTAAACCTACCTTTTACCTATGTTACCTAAAAAACACCAATTTCATTTTATAACTGTGTAAGTTTATTGAAGTATGTCACGCAACTCGGCTTTAGTCGCCGGTTTGTGCACGATAGATAGGAGAAAGAGAAATATACTAAATCACGAGAGTTTACAAGAAGTTTAATGTTTTAACAATCAATACAATTGGATAGATGTAAACGGAATACAAGGGCTAGTTCGCGAGCACGTTAGGGCGTGGGCTCTTGAGAGTTTGGTCGGTGATGCCTCCAGAAATAGGAGACACTTATCTTGGGCAGCGAAGCAGTAGAAAAAGGGCTGGGCTTGAGGCGCGCGCTGTTCTTATAGCCGCGCGCGGAGTAGCGGGGAAACGCTCGCCTGCTAGCGGGGAACGGGGCGGTATAGCCACGTTACATACCCCCCCCCTTTAGGCCAGAATTTTTCCTCAGGGAAAATTCGCCTGGGGCTCGTGGTCTCCGCCGTAGGTAGTCCCTCGCTGGTACCCTGGAAGTAGTAAGCAAGCTGAGAAACTGAACAAGGAAACACGAATCACAGCTAGAGGGGAAAATAAGACAAAATGCAGACACAGTGCTCAGCGAGGTGAAAGTAAAAAGACGTTAGTTATACATTTGAATGATGATACGATCGATGTGAATGATAGGTTAGTTTTTATTTTTAAGTTATTAAATTACATAGAAAGAATTACTAGAAGTGATTTATGTCAGTAGCAACAACAGGTAAGATAAGTGTGTAGTAGAAAACGCAACCACAAAGATCAAAACACGTTCGAGAATCGAACCTGTGACAAGGTTTGGGACAGACACTTTTAACCACTGAGCCATAGGGCAAAAAAATTTGTTTTTTATATTTTTAGATTACATTTGGTTATTTATTAAGCAAATTTTTAAATATAAGTTCGTTCCTTATTTTTTTTTATTTTTTTTGTAAGTTATAGATATTCAAGTTTAAGATTCTAGAATTTAAGTTTAAGATTTTTATGTTTTTCATTTTTTTTTTAAGTCTTAAGATTTTGTATTTAAGCTTAAGATATTTAGGAATTAATAATGTTTAGTTGACTCACAACGCAGAAAACGATACAACATGTACTACGAACAATCAAAGACCAATGATTAGAGTCAAAAAGTAATGGGTACTGTTCAAAAATGTTTTTATTGTTAAATTCGCTTATTCAACAGCATTTCTGAACAGACATTATTTTGCCTAGCGACAAGTGAAATAGAATATTCCAACCGATAACGAACCTTCTGCAACTGATATAATGAAGAATTTAAACAAGGGGGTAGTCACAACCTGTAGTGATAAAATGTTATTGACATTATTTTAACTTTACCTCCTTGTTTGTTTATGATATTACTGTTTATAGTTTATTAGTTTTATATCTTTGATATGCCATTCACCTAAGTGTTTACCTGACATATCTGCCAATTTGTACACCAGAGGAGATTTTTTTGAAATAACTTTACATTTTATGTATTTAGGAGCTAATTTTTTGCTAAAGTATTTGTCTTTGTCACTGAGATAAATATCACCGAGTTGAATTCTGCCGGCTTCCGGCGAAGATTATAAGATTTAGAATTGATAGGCCTCAAATAAAGCTGCCTGTACCTTCTCAAAAATAGAAGATAGATAGCCTAAGGTTTCGGCGTAACTGTGATTTGTTTCATTAACTATATTTGGATCAGAATCCACAACAATATAGAAAGAACATAGTTGACAATTTCTCTTCCGTAGACTAGGAAGTTAAGTCTGAACCCAGCAGTTTCATTCACTGAGCAGTCAGGACCAAATTTAGTTTGTTATTAACTTATACCAGATTCTATGGTCGTTAGTTATAAAGGCAGAAAAGGTTATCATTAGGTATTATATGTTTACTTAAGGCGTATACAGTGGTGTATAATATAAGATTGGAATTTTGTATTTAGATAATAGATTTTTAAGTGTTGCGCTGATTAATTGTTTACCGCTATCGAGTACAAAGGGAGACGGGACGCCATATACGAGGAAGACATTTTCCTCTAAAATTTTAGAGATTATAGTTAAACAACAAACGATATTTAATACCAAGGTGACCGGTAGAGGGCACCGTGTGGCTTTCCACCACGATTTTTGAGCTCCGCTTAGACGGAACGACTTCCTTCAATTGAAAGTCCTTAGTGAGTGGGTTTAAACTATTTTTGAAGTTGTATAGTTTGTTATTTCTGTTTTGATAATTCAAAGGCGGCCTCCTTTTAAGTTGGGAGTTTTTACACCGCTTGTGAATGTTTAGGTACCAAGAATCATTAGTAGAAACTGGTAAATTTGAATTAGAATTTAGTGGAATATTAGGCTCCTTACTAATAACGGAAACTGGTGCATCAATAGTTTTGTTGCTATTTTCCGACAGAGAAATATGAGGAGTGTAGTTAGTTTTAGAATTGCGGATTGAAGAAAGGCGGTAGCTGTTAAAAAATTTAGAAATGTAGGTCAACCAATTATTCCAATCTTTTTTATTAAAGTATGGGTGGTTGTTATTTCTCCAATCCTGTTTATTTAGTTTTTTGAAGACGAGATGTTTGTTTTATGATTACAGTTAGGGCAGTCAGCGACACGAAAACCTTTCAGACCGCATTTAAAGCAGATTAGGTATCTTGGCTGACGACACTCGGTGAGCGAGTGTGTTGTAGTTCTACAACGAGGACAAAATTTATTAGCTGCATTCGAAGTGCCCTGAACAACGTTTACCTGTGTAGCAGGAGTAGTGCGAGACGGTTTATAGTACTGTTTATTTTTAGTATTTGAATATTTATTGTAAAAATTTTGTTTAAAGAAATTATTGCTATTACAGTTAGAATTATTAGAAGGAGGGTAGTTATAAGCGAATTCCGGTGCTAGGGTATTAGAAGTTATCCTAGGCGGTTCGCGGAAATCTTTATTACGGCTATCATATTTTTCAAAGTTTTTACAAGCTTTAATTAGACTGGGAATATCGACAACGTTCGTGGTTAAGAGAGAATTAGTATAGCAAGGCCGAATATTGTTTAGAAGTATTTCTAGTTTTTCAGATTCGCTGATAGGTGTATCCAGACGGGAAAACAATCCCTGCATTTTAGCAATATATAAAGTTATATTTTCGTTAAAGCCTTGCGAGCGAAGTCTTATTTCTGATAACAATTTATAGTCGTAATTATGCGGGCTAAAATCGGCTTTTAATAATTGGCACAGCTGACTCCAAGATGAGACGCTGTCCTTTATACTACGATACCAGGTTAAAGCGTCTTCCGAGAATATTTCGAAAGCAAAAGAGATAATCTTGTCTTCCGGTATGTTCCTACTAGACATAAATTCATTAATTTTTTGAATGAAGGCACGCACACACGATCTACCGTCATATTTGAATTTAGCAAGTTCAGAAAAAAGTTTACGTTCGTAAGTTAATGCGCTAATGTGGGTACTGAGGCTTTTCGACTCGACTGAGCAATCCGTCTGCGATTCGTGGCGCGTGGGCGGGGAAGTTAGTAGTTTAAGCGATGAATATAAAGTGTGGAATTCGTTCCACAAAGTGTCTATGAGGCTAATATCTGGAAGGTTATCTAAACAGATGCGATTCAACCTGTGATAGATATGGTGTAACAGAGACTCCGTTCTAGTCAACAGATTTTTTTCAAAGTTACTAGTTAGCATTTTAATGTTATTATCAGCTTTAAAAAGTGAGAATTTAATAGCTTGGAGATCCTCCTCGGTAGACAGGTAGGATTCCGTTAAGTCTTCGGAAGGGAGACTCAGCGCGAGTTTAGATATTTGCTTACGCAATTCTTCTACCGTGTTTGACTTCACGCCACCCCTCAAATACACTTCGTATTCGAGTTCGGGTTTTTGTAGACACGAGAATTTAATATCGTAGGCCATTTTTAATTAGTTTAAACGCGGTAGTTAAAAATTGAGGAAACAAAATCGAAAAGAAATTTGTGAAACGCCGTCCAGGTAGTAATAAAACTAATTTATTAGAAGTGAGAAATTAACAAGCAGGTAGGTTGAGCGTGCGATCTCGTGGCAACGCGATGCGAAACCGGTTTTCGGCAGCGAGAAAGCATATGCGCAGCGCGACGATAGCTTTTTTACAGCGATTTATATTTATTACTAGTTTAAATATGTTAAAAAAAATGCAATTAAGCGTATGCGGCAATACACAGCGAAAAAAATATATAAGAAAAACACTTGCCTGGACGGGTTTCGACACAAAACACATAAAATAGTTAGCACACAGTAAAAAAATGCGAGGCAATCACCGATGAAACTCTCAGCCTATTTAGACGGGCGCCAGTGTCACGCAACTCGGCTTTAGTCGCCGGTTTGTGCACGATAGATAGGAGAAAGAGAAATATACTAAATCACGAGAGTTTACAAGAAGTTTAATGTTTTAACAATCAATACAATTGGATAGATGTAAACGGAATACAAGGGCTAGTTCGCGAGCACGTTAGGGCGTGGGCTCTTGAGAGTTTGGTCGGTGATGCCTCCAGAAATAGGAGACACTTATCTTGGGCAGCGAAGCAGTAGAAAAAGGGCTGGGCTTGAGGCGCGCGCTGTTCTTATAGCCGCGCGCGGAGTAGCGGGGAAACGCTCGCCTGCTAGCGGGGAACGGGGCAGTATAGCCACGTTACAAGTATAAAACTGAATTAAATGCCGTTGAGCAGTTTATGAGATCTAAACGAATAGACAGCTATTCAAGTATATCAGGGTAAGGAGCTTTATTAAATCATAATTGTCCTGAGTACCGGCTGTTTTATATCAAGCTATAGTTATCTCATAACATGTCTAAACCTACAGTTTTTTGGCAGTAAAAACATTCTTTCGTTAGATTTAAATTAAATATTCCTTTATGAAAATGGCTTAAAGCAAAATTGAGTACTGTATTCAATCAGTTAAAATAATTAAAAACAAACTTTATAACAAATTGCTTTACGATTTCAATTGTATCTCGAATAAGATTTCGATTCAATCCTCACCTGTATTAAATAATAAACCCAGAGTTATTACATTTTGCAACCATTCAAAAGGTTTCAATTAGTATTGGATGGAGTTTTGACATTTCATCTTATTTATGTATCTAACGAAAGACAGGAAGAAACAAATTGGGTAAGGCAAATATGGATGGAGTTATATTCAGAGCTAGCACTATCCTATCACCCTAACTATTGTGACATTTACGTAAAGTAAGCAAAAAATGGGCCTGGCTGTGTACGCCCTAGTCAGATAGGATTGTCCCAAATTGGTTCGAAAGGAAGGAACACTTTTCTAATTCTCAAGCTATGAGCTACATGGATAGCTGCAGTACTTCCCCCACCACCCCCAGCCCACCAAGAAAGGAGGGGCTCTTTAGAGGTGACCTTCATTCAGCAATTAATGATTATAGGCTGAAGTAAATAAAACTAAAGAAAGGCCAGACTTTTTTGCCCTCGATACGACAAAATAATCACATTCAGAACAGTTTGCAGTAATATAAAATATCAGAACCGTGCCCATCTTATGTCTAACAAGAAACAAACTCCACTGAATTTAAGGAGCTTTTTAGAGAGATTTCGGAAACCTTTAGTAATACTTTCGTTTACAACGACCTTTACAGGACAACTAAGTGCGTGTGTAAGTGCTTGAGTATGACTACCTCTATGGTGCAGTAGTATAGTATGCTACTGTTGAGCTTGAGGTTCTAATATTTGCACCAAATACTTATTTACAGATATTTGTTTAGGAGTTTAAGTATTATATGTGCGATGTGTAGGTATTTACAAAATAAAAGCATATAAGTGTTCTATCAGTCAACCTAGCTTTCATAGTACAAGCTCTGCTTAATTTAGTGGATGTGCTACGTGTCCAAAAATATCGAAAAAAAAACAGTCGTCCTTAAGCTATGAAATATAAAATACTTTTTATTGATGGAAATATTTATTTACGTACTGTGTGACGGTTCATTAGTTTAACATAGTGATAAATGGCTCGCAATCATTAATCATTACGTTAGACTGATTAATGATCTCACTTCAATGGTATTTACAAATAACAAACATACAATACATACAACAGTATTTAAATTATGGCGAAAGGAATGATTTGCAGAAATGTACTCGTAAAATTTAACGTGGAAATGATTCGTTGGTTTATGTCAAATATTTTATGAAGGACAATTTATTTTTTTTGCCGAATTTGTAACTGCTACAAAAATGAATGTAATTGGGAGCAATTTATACGGTTCACTCTGTAATTTAGAACTTGTGAAGCTGAAAATCAGGTTACATACAGATATTTCATGCTCTGTATTATTTATTTATTTACATGCTATAGACAATTTACAGCTGTTATATTCAGGATATGAGCAGTCAAGAAGACAGAGAGCCAATGACAATCCTCACTTATAGAGATAGAATAAAATTAAAATGTACAAGATAATACAAAGTAATACCAATAGATATAGATATATAATAATATATATTGTCCGTGTGGTGACGGATTAAGAATACAAAGTGTCACCACCCCTATTCATTCCATGGGTGTCGTAAGAGGCGACTAAAGGAACAAAAGTAGCAGCTAACATCACTGCCCAGAGACGGAAAACTTGAAACAAACCCTTTACAAACCCGTCTGGCCAGCGTGGTATAGTAGGCCAAAACCTCCTTCTAAGGAGAGGCCTATGTCCAGCAGTGGACTGTTAAAGGCTGTTGATGATTGATGATGATATAATAATAAAGTACTTTAAAGGCACAGATACACTAAATTAAAGGTCATATTGTTCACAAACATCAGTCACTCGGTGACATTATGTACATAATGTGCCTCCTTGATCGTAATGGGTTTGATAAATAAATAAAACTTTTAAGCTTATTGAAATGTGTATACCTATTAAATAAGTCTCTATTTTTATTAGTCCTTGGGTATAAAACGTGAGTACATAAACTCACTCACGCAATCACACGAATGAATTAAGTGAAAAGGCTTCGAGTTTTAAAAGTAGAGGATTGCTCAGCGTTATCATAACTTTTAATAATGTTTTAAAAATATTCTCATATTTTCTGCTTCGCTGAAAACGTGAAACGTGATTTATTTTTATATGATCTTCTAAAGTTTGAATAAGTACATTATGAACACTTGTATTTTTGTTGGGAATTTAATGTTTTTTTTTATTTCATTTTTATTTTATTTTTATTTTTTATTTTTTTTTTAAAAAAAGACAGCTCCCGCATTAGGAATATGAATTCCTGTGTCGCGGGGGACTTTACAAACATACATGAAACGGACACAAAGAACACCCAGACTCAGAACAACAATTTGTGAATCACACAAAGTGTTATCCCACGTGGGATTCGAACCCACGACACTTGGCGCAGTAGAGAGCGGCGTGGCGACCGCTTAAACCACTAGGCCAACCGTGCAGTCATATTTTGTTAGGTATATCCGTGCCAGAGCATTCTAATAATGACACCATTCTTGCTGTCGTATTTCGTCAGTGAATGTGAGACCGTTAGCCCCAATCATTCTGCATCATTATCTCGGCCTCCGGAGGCCGGGAGAATGATGTTGAGACGAGACCCATGTTTTGTTAAAATTAACATTTAATACATGAAATGAAACTAGTAATGCCATCTATTGAGGATAATCTCAAGTACAATTTGGTTCAATTCAAAGCTAGCCCGATGCCCGCGACTCCGCTTGCGTCCGAGGGGTATCAAAAAAAGATGTTAGCCGATTCTCAGACCTACCCCATTTACACACAAAATTTTATACAAATCGGTCCAGCCGTTTCGGAGGAGTATGGGGACGAACATTGTGACGTGTTACGATGTTTGTAATTAAACTCCTCCGAAATGGCTCGACCGATTCTCATGAAATTTTTCAGTCTGTTTAGGTCTGCGAATCGGTCAACATCTATTTTTCATACCCCACGGACCCGAGCGGACTCTATACGTTACCTACAACAAAATGTCATTTCCAAATTTTATATGTCTGTCTGTCTGATATATGTCTATCTCTTAGGGATAACCCACAATAACCATTTTTTTGTTTTTTATTTTTACGAGACATAATATCTTATTTACGAAGCGTTTTTAAGCAATACAGTATTAATCCTTATCCAATTAAGTACCTTAAGTACATTGTGTATTTAATATAGATTAATATGGCCCTTTACAGTATGTAATTTAAATTAATACTTTTGAAGATATTACAGATTTAAAATGCAGGAACAAAGCGATTGTGGCGGTACCGGCCGGGGCCCGTTAGTTGACGCTGCTGTCGATTTGTTACTATCAGATAATAACTAAACACAATACTTTATTATAAATTAATATTCTAAGGCGGTACGAAGTTCGCCGGGTCAGCTACTATGTATATATGTAGCTACGTTTTATTGATTTAGGTGGGTAATAGAACACGTACAGTTTTTATAGTGACGCGAAATGGAGAGATTACAAAAAGGTTTTTTAATGTATCTTGTTTAAATCCTGGTCGTGGGCTATTTCATCCTGTTTATAGGAAGATAGACGTAGTTTATTATCTACCAGATTGAACTTTATTACAGGCTAGCTTTTAGGTGTTGGTGAATACATAAAACTTTGTAGGTACCTATTATTCCTATTTTTCCTAGCCTTTATTCTTAAGATTATTTGAGGTATAGAAAGGTGAAACGCCCGAAATCGATCAAAGTGGTGTGCAATGTGAGAGGCCTATGTCCAGCAATGGAATGCGATCGGCTAATAATGATGATGATGTTGATGAAAATGACACTACTAGAGTGTATAAATATTATGGGATTTTGTTGAGAATTCTTTGAGAACTCATAATACGTAATCTATTGTAATTAATTAAAACTAGATATTGCTTCGCTTATATGTATTTCGAATATTGCGGTAATATTTTTACATGTTGACTATGGAAATACCAGCTTTCGCCCGCGTCTTTGCGTATGTTGGTCACGAACAAAGCCTATTACTCAAATACGAAGCAAGAAGATCCAAAGCCGAGATTCTAATACCGTAGTGATGTAATTTTCTGATCAATGTCTGATGAACACCATAGTCAACCGCCTTAGACAAATCACAGACGACGCCAAGATCATTCTGTGAGTCCTCCCAGGCGCCAAAGATATGATTCATTTCCTCAACACCAGTATCGGTTGTCGAGCGACACCTTGTGAAACCAAACTCTTTCGGATGCAACAGTTAGTTTTTGTTAAAATGGCTTTGAAATTGTTCTAATCTACTATTAATTTCCGTTTACAGCAAGAAACATGAGTAGTGCTAAAATAGGTCTAAAGTTAGTGGGGTCTGTTGTACTACCAGACTTGTAAAGGGGTAATAATTTACTATATTTCATTATATCAGGAAGCTCACCATAGTAATTAAAAGTGTTAAATATGACAACTATTTCAGTTAATTCACCCTGTATAAGTCTGTAGGCTTTCTATCTACTATCTAAAGCTCTCAAATGGTGAAAACGATAACTCTTATTTCTTTTTTACAAAGACACCTTAAGGCATTAGGAACGTATATGTACATCCTGTGTCGCGGTGTACTTTCCAAACAAACATGACAATGGACAGAAAGAACACCCAGACCTATAACAACAATTTGTGGATCACAAAAATGAGATTAGAACCCAAAACACTTGGCGCAGTAGAAAGCTGAAAGATCGCTTAAGCGATAGTGGCAGTTTAAAATTTACTTTTGCCTTCTGCCTCAGTCTAATAGGTATACATCAATCAACAACCCATAATGTCCCACAGCTGGGCTTGGCTCTCCTCTCAGGGGAGGGTATGGGCCATACCTCCCCCCGCTGGCCGAGTGCGGGTTAGGGACTAGCAAGACACATGGCTACGTAATGCCGTTGGATGTTTTTAAGCCACCCAAAGGCGTCCAACTAAGCTTCACGACTGATATCTTATGATGACAACCGACTGCTGAACGTGAACTCCGAATCACGGAAACGCTCATAACATATCATGCCACAAACGGTCACCCATCTAGGCCTGACCGCGCCGTCGTTGCTTACCATCGGTGATTGTTTCCAATGTCATTGTTTACATTGTTGTACATATGTACATACAAACAAGTAAACTGTAATACCTGTAGGTATTAGTCGACTTGGGGACCTGAAATAATATGGTCCAGGTCCTCCCTAGAGCAGGGTGCATAAGTCCGGCGATCGGGGTGGGTTTTAGTAGAAGCACCACATACTCCTGGCTTCTGTATCCCCAAGGAGCCGGGGATCCGAAGGGATTTCCCACCTCGTTAAAAAAAAAGGTATTAGTCGACTTACATTATGTGCCTTCAATAGTTTTGACCTAAAGGTTAGAGTCTTCAAACGGTTTCTTTTTCAATAAAACTTCTTTATCTAAATGTCGAATCACATCAAATAAATAGTTCTTATCAGTTTTATTGGATTTCTTAAGAAGTCTATTTCACAGACGATTTATTATACGAACAATGAACCACGGTCTTCGCTTCAATGAACAAAGATACCATAAAAATCCTTGTACCGTTAAACTGAAAAGGTATGTGCGAGCGACGTAAATTTCGACATTCATTGCTTTTTCAAATAAAATGTAGTGATAGATGTTTGTAATGAAACCAGCAGTGTATTACGAATATATATGATAAATGATTTTTATTGGACAAGTATAATGAAAGATTTTTTAAATTGATATTTTCGTAGAAATATATAACTTTTGTTAACACTTATCACTAATATTACATTAGTAGCTTTAGGTGACTGGTAACAATCACCGAGGGTGTGCCGAGATATTAAATACAACATTATTCCCTTTCTTCCTAAAATAATACATGTAAAAATTTAATAGAAAACGATATTTAATCAAAATTTTAATTCCCAAACCATCTTGTTACACAATAAATTACAATTGGAATATATTTTTAAATTACCTACATAAAAACTCACATTTCCGTAGTCATATTATTTCATTGTACCGTATTTTCCTTGTCGAATCTAATAATATACCGAATACGTGAGTATCGTACATAACGAGTATTTATAACGAGTATCGAGTATTACATTTGCAGTATACTCGTATCTATAGCGTATTGTATTACGTTCGGGAAAATAATTGGATTGTTGTAGTAATATATTCACGGGAGATTGTGTTTCTTTGTACATTATTAATTTTCTTTGTTTCTAGCTTTTGGCCGCGGTTTCGTGTACGTGTTATTCAGATGTATAACTTAGATTACCCTTTTCACCTCCTTGGGGGTGGGATTCCCCAAAAAGACAGGTATAGGTCTAGCAGTGGTCAGGAGGGGCTCATAGCTAAGTTATTGTTCTTTTTTTCCACGGGGTGGAAAAATACCTTCAGATTACTGGCTCCTAATGAACTGAAGAACCAGGAGTATGTGGTGATTAAACTAAAAACCGCTATAAAGGCCGATCTCAGGCACCCTGCTCTGAGGAGGACCCTGGCCATGTTATTTCAGGTCATCGTCGCATTTTGAGACCAAGTCACCATCCTACTGCAGGCCGCAGCATTTAATTTGGATGCCCCAGGTCCCCTTCGAGATCCCGTTTAGCGGTCTCTTTCTGGAGCATTACAGCTTCACAGAAAGACCACTGCACCCCAGTTCTCCTCACCATGGCATAGCAGCAATGATTGCGGGCGAGTCAAGTTGCCCTAGGTGACTAGAAATAAATACGGAGGCAAGAACGGCGAGGTAGTCACAACATAGCTTTTCTAATCACCAACCCGCCATGGCATGGGGACATATAGCCCTAACCCTCTCCTTAGAGGAGACCCAACCCCAGCAGTGGAACTCAACGGAACGCAGTTAAAGATTTTCTTTAGCTTCTAGAGTGGCTGATATCACGGCCTGACACAAAATCGATATTAAAAATCAGCCAAATACGTGTCAGGCCACGCACAGGAAAGGGTTCCGCAGTTACCTAAAATGGTACGTGGATTTAAAATCGTATCCAATAGATAATTGTTATGTTTACGTATTAAAATACGTTAATTTTGTATGACGTTTTCCAAGTGAGCGCATTTTACCAGATATTCCTTTATAACTCCTGAACTAAGAAAGTCATCTAATCCGTTATAGTTTTCCTTCAAAGTTCATTAGATGGACTACCATCACGATTTTTTTTCAGATTTTTTGAGCCAGCCGTTTAGCTTTTAGAGAGGGAGGGACGCCCTGTTTTTAGAAAAAAAGTGCCCATTACAGTGAAATATCTCGCAAACGGATACCTAAATCAAAAAATCGTCTCGGAAACCCTTAATTGTTTTTAAAAGACCTATCTAATGATACCCCACACGATGGGTCGTATCAGTCCGGAAACACCGCAGGTGACAGTTCATTCCACAATTTAGATGTGCGGCAGGAAATTTCAGGAAAAACGCACTGTTGTGGACTGCCAACCATCTAAGACTTATTTCGTCATAATTTAGTAAACCTGCCAGTATGTCTACAAGACATCTTCTTCTTCCTACTCTTTAGTAGATTCAAAATTATTTGGAGTCGGCTAATAATTCAACCGGCTTTACCTGAATATCATATTTTCATGGAGCGACTGTTATCGGACTGCCTTGAGAACGAACTGAATTCGGGAACGGGAACGGAAATAACGACGATGACTTGAAACCATTGAATATTTGACGTTGGTAGAAATAGCTAATTGTAATCTCAGCAAAGAAAAACTGAATTCGAAAGTTGAACTAGTTGCCAAAATATTTGAGGGCACTTACTTCCCAATAACATTGATGTTCATGACAACCGGAACCGCCTGCTGAACATGCTTTCGGAGGCACAGAATGGTAGACACATTCTGTGCCTCCGAAAGCATGTCTGTGAGGGAATAAAAGATCGGGCGTTTTGTAGGTACTCTTAAAATTAATTTGCGGAAAAAATGAAAATTTCTTTTTTTTTCCTATTTCGCTTAAAAGCAACCCTCCGCTAATTAAGAGAGGACGGCCTCCCATTATATTTTTATAATCTTATTATGTTGATTATAAGTTACATACCATAATTAATTTTCTTACTCTCTGCTAAGTAATCTTGGTCCTTAAAAATATTATAAGCACGAAAGTAAGTCTGCCTGTCTGTCCGGCTTTCACCCCTTCCACCCCAAAACTACTGAATCGATTTAAATTTGCTACACAAAAGAAAATAATTTTAAAAAACTAAATACACGCTCTTCTAAACTAAAAAGTAGAAAATATTTTTAATGTTAAAAGCGTGGGGTGACGTTATTGAAATATTTTCAGAAAACAAAAGGGTGTTTGTTTAGTTTTTTAAGACTATTTTTTTTTAGAAAAAAATCTAAAAAAGACTAATTTGTTTAAACATTTTTTTTCAAATTACTGTATCGTCATCGGTCCTCGATAAATCTACGAAGTTTGAACGAAATCTGGACGTTTAAAGTGGATCAAAATCGCACCCAAAGCACAGATTAATAAATAGTTACTACGTAACCCAAAGAGTCGGTTACAAACATACAAACAAACAAACATACAGGTGTAGATAATAAAAAGCATGTAATAGTCTAGAGCCTGAGAAAGGACATAGGCTACTTTTTATCGCGACAAGCGACATAAACGTGTACGGAGCCGCGGGCGAAAGTTATTATTATTTAATCAAAGTTTATGATGAACCAACATTTAAGCAAGCGGAGCCGCGGCAAACGTTATAATCTCGAAGCTCACATGTTATTAATGTATTAAAGCAATTATTGTTCTCCTTAAATATTAATAACACAAAACTTTCCTATAAAGCCCAACAAACTCAAAACTAAACCAACCCAATCCTTTACAACAAACGATTTGTTTGTTCAGATTCGGGTAATTCCCTAATGTGGTAATACATATTTAAGTGGGTCGGGACTCCCCCTTTACAGAGTAAATTACTAATTTTAACGATTAGCTTCCAGGCTTTAAGAATTCATTGCCTTTTGAAGTACTCATATTCAATTAGGAAACCGAATAGAAGGGGTTTTAGTAATTAACTTTGTAATTAAAGACTATAGAAAATATTATGTATTCAGAATAATTTTATCGTGCGAAATTCTATCAAAACATACTTAAACTTTACAGAGCTAATAGACAATTAATTATAAGCGATTATTTTAATGCTTTCAATTATTATAAAGACTGCCTTGTTAGTCTAGTGGTTTGCGTATGCGGCTGCTGATCAAGGGGTCTTTGATTGCCGGTTCGGATCAAATGTTCGTATGATCTGCAAATAATTGTTTCGAAGTTTACATAGAAATTTACAAAAAAATAATATCAGTTGTCTAGTAACCATAGCACAAGCTCTGCTTAGTTCAGGACTAAGATGATGTTGATGTCTCCGAAATATTTATATATATTTTTTTAGATTACCAATTTTATAGTTCTAAAATTATAGTTTCATCTTTATATCAAGTTACTTAGATTTTATCGATGTCACTTGTGTCATTTTAAAATTCACATTTTATCATCCTGAAAACTTAAATCTCTCCTGGGAAACCCGAGCTTGAAGGAGGGCGTTATTGGTTGTTGATATATTGATATAATCCTGAAAATACAATTTGGTCTCTGTGACCTGATGCATTAATAAAAATCCATTATTGGTAGTAATTCTCTTGTTAACATGTCCAAAACTCAGCCTATCGCAGTCCATTGCTGGATATAGGCCTCTCTAATTACAAGCCACCTATTTCGATCTTCGGCTACTCGCATCCAGCTCGACCAAAAGTTAAGTTAACAAACTTAAGTTGACCAAAATTTGTATGTTGGGTTATATACTTTACTCTCATCGGCTTACAGTCCGTTTTTCAATATAACACGCAAGGATGCCACACCCATGATCGGAGACACATGCTTGCTTATTAGTTAAAAACCCTTATCAAACATCTACAGAAGATTGCACCTTATTAATCTACATATTTCTAATTTATATTGATAAATCTACAAAAAAGTTAAGAATTCCAACAATGTGAGTGGCTGACTAAACTAAAGTCAGCATGTATTTACATGACGTCTAATTTAGGTGCGATACGACTAGTTTTATACTACACGCTAAACTCGGCTACACGTTTTGACAATAATAGCTTAGATTTGAAATATGGAAAAATGGACTGTAAACCAGTACGTTGAAGTTTATAATTCAAATACATTATTTTAGTTTAGGTTTGTTTAGTGATGTTATTTATAAGATCACGGTCAATAGCTCATTCATTAAAATCAGTTAACTAGATTAGGGGCTTTGGTGGAACATTCTAACACAGGATGCCAAAACAAACACCTTTCCATTTGACTTCGCATTAGTTTTTTTTTGGACATCTTACTCACAACGTCATCTAGTCCCAAAATAAGCAGAGCTTGTGTTATGGGTACTAAACAACTGATATAAATACATAAACATATTTTTTTTAATACATACATATTAAACATAGAAAAACACCCAGACTCCGAAACAAATATTTGTGGATCACACAAATATTTGGTCTGACCCGGGAATCGAACCCGAGACCTCTTGATCAGCAGCCGCATACGCTAACCACTAGACCAACAAGGCAGTCAAAGTAGTTAGTTGGTTTAAAATGATTTCTATTTGGTCACCAAAGAATAGCCTTCAACTAAATAAAGCCATCATCATCGTCATCGTCATCGACAGCCTTTAACAGTCCACTGCTGGACAAAAGCCTCTCCTTATAGAAAGGAGGTTTTGGCCTACTATACCACGCTGGCCAGACGGGTTGGTATAGGGTTGGTTTCAAGTTTTCCTTCTCTTTGCATCGATGTTGTCTTAGTTTATCCCTTAGTCGCCTTTTACGACACCCGCAGGATGAATAGGAATAGTGAACTCTGTATTCTTAATCCGTCACCACACGGATCAATAAAGCCATAGTAAATATCAAAAGAATCTACGAGAACATTTTCTTCAATAAAAAGTTACAAATCTTCGTCATTTCCGATTCCCAGCCAATTTCCTGTTCGTGTTTACTGAAGGATTCAGTACCTTTGCTGAATAATAAATTGGCTTTTGGAAGTGTTAAGGAAAAATGACAAGGTTGGTTCAAAGAAGGCTTGTATATTTTTTACAAGAGAAAATACTTGATAAGTAAGCTTCGCACCTAAATTTTAGTTTTATTACAATTTAACTTTTTATTGTATGAGGCTGTCAAAGTGACTAATACTCTGCTTACGAAAAGCATGAGTAGAATCTAAGACTAACAGACTCGAAGACTACAGTGACTGTAGTCAATGCAGTATAGTGACCCACCCTATGGTGACCTACTCAGATGCCTCTATATTACTAGACTACTCGCACTCATGAACGAAATGAGACAGCAAGAATGATGTCATTTTAAATTTGTCTTCAGTAAGAGAGTAGTACCGCCCCTGTCGAATGGACCGGCTCAACCGAGGCAGTACTACCCTCACACAGAAGACCATCCTAATAATGACAGCGTTCTTGCTGTCGTATTTCGTTGGTGAGTGTGAGACCGGAGGCCCAATCATTCTGCATCATTCTCTCGGCTTTCACAGGCCGGGAGAATGATGCAGAAACATCTGACCAAGCAGCCATGGTAGGGGTCACCATGCTGCATTACTTACCCTCACAATGAGGATGGTAGCCCCTACTCTTGGAATCTACTTATGCTTTCCATCAGTCAGAGTAGACTACTCTGGCTGATGGAAAATATCACATCTGAAATGTTTTTCGTAAGCTCTAAAATGAAACTATTAACCACTTACACAGAGACCAAACTATGTTTTAGGAAGTCAGTCCTCACTATAATTCGTTCAATCACGCACATATTTTTACGCATATACACATATTTAAGCTTAATCAAATGTCTTTTATGTCCTCAGCAACTATACGCACCCAGTAATTTTGCAAAGTAAATAAATAAATAAATATTTCGGATATACAAAATCATCTAGTCCCAAACTAAGCAGTGCTTGTATTAAGGGTACTAGACAACTGATATAAATACATAAACATACTTTTTTTGTAAATACATACATACATTTTATTATTGATTATATGTGTTATTTATGCTTAATAAAAAAAAATCTTCACTCCTTCTTTATATAAAGTATTAGTGTGCGAAATATCATGCTTCTCCGTCCGCGTAATTTTCATAAAAAGGGATACAAGGTTTTTGCTATAGTTATGCTATATAAAATAAATATTTCGGACATTTTACACACAACGTCACCTAATCCCAACTAAGCAGAGCTTGTATTATATTTATGTGTACTAAACAATTGATGTAAATACATAAACATACTTTTTCTTTTGTAAATACATACATATTATACATAGAAAACACTCAGACTCCGAAACAATTATTTGTGAATCGCACAAATATTCCTTGAGACCTCTTAATCAGCAACTGTATACGCTGTCCACTAAGCCAACAAGGCAGTTGTTATAACTAAGTTCCCTAAAGAAAACTTAGTTAATACAACTGACTAAGACTATTATAAAATCATTCTGAGGGCTGGGAAGGCCTATGTTCAGCAGTGGAGGACGCAGATTCTTTCTGGGCACCGTTGCTTCGGAAAGTATCTGCATTCAGTCGCTAAGAGGTAATTGAGTCCCGCTTGACACTGAGGTCTCGAAGAGTACACGCTGGCCAATTTCTCCGCCTGGGCGACGCAGCGCCGAGCCCTCACTGCGGCCATCGGAGGTGATCTCTCACGATCGGCCGTCATACTCTCCATGAATAGTAGCGACAGTTTACTTAAGTCACAGCCTTCTGCGAATACATAATTCTGCCGAAAGAGGCGGCGGAAATAATTTTTTTGTCAAGTGAAAAGTAACCAACTGTGTTTTATAAAGTCTTTCTCAGATTTAAAATGTTCTTCATTGTCAACAGAGGATGGAGGACGCTGTCTGCCCGCGTTCGCAGGTAGGAAATTTGGCGAGATATGCAACAGAGAAAACCAATGTGATGCTGGACTTGTCTGCGAGGAAGTTGTGCCTGGTGAGTACTTTTTTTAAGCCATTGATTGAAAGTTGGTAGGTTGAATTGACAATGAGCTCATCAGTTATTGGTTTCGCGACGAAATTTAATTTATGTTCAAAGAAATTTATCAAAGTTTCCTAAACTCAGTGATGTTCATTCGGTAAATACCAGAAACAAACATAATCTTTGTGTTCACGTCACTCGTCTCCACAGAGTAGGCAACTCGTTCATGGGACAATGTATACGCTTTTACAATAAACTCCCTATTGCTATTAGAAATTTGCCATTACGGAAATTTAAGAATACCATTAAATTTAAGTAATCCGCAAAGGGGTATTATACCATAGCAGAATATATTGATGATCAAACCGCCTGGGATTGAGCTGCCCATTCTGCACATGCTGTTTATTTTGAATGTTTAAATTTATGTTGATGTGACGATAATTTATAGTTAAATTTACATTATATATTTAAATAAAAAAAAAATTATTTGTTGCTATTGTTGATATTTTTTAAATTATTATAGTTGTGACATAATTGTAATTATCGCTTTTATATATGTCTTTTGCATTTAAGAATATTGTCTGGACTTTAAAAGAGACTGTGATCCCTGAGTTTGTTTCGTCCTTTCTTCTTAGGGCTAGTCCAGTTAGGAAAGGCCGAACTCATCTTCTCAAAAAAAGTTTTACTTGCAACCTAATTGCAGAATAAATGATATGATTTGATTTGATTTGATTTGACTATGATCATAGATGTCACCGATGACCGCTAGTGTGCGTTCTGGAGATGTAGCTATTCTTGGCCAATATTTTGTAGGACCTTTTATTACCGACTTTGGGGCCGACAATGACTGAATGCAAAAAAGGAGATTGAGATCTGTAGTATGTTTTGGCAGAGACCTATGTCCAGCAGAGGAATGCAACTACGATTTTCGACATCACCAATGGGTGATGTCTAAAATCTGGTCAATTTGTAAGGTTCCTAATATGATCTGATGGTCTACAGGCGAAATGCACGTCTGCCGTCCACCATCGGCTGGTCGTAAGCAGTACAACGAAGATTGCGAATCTTCAGGCGAATGTGACATTACCAGGGGTCTGTGCTGCATCATTCAACGTCGCCACCGCCAGAAGCCTAGGAAGGTGAGTGGAACGACTGAAATTATTACTCTTACCATTTTCTTCCAAAGGTCGTTTAAATAGCTTGAACTGACTATCTAGAGCTACTCCAGACATATTTCCTCATAAGTAATAGTTTTTAGTGCAATAAATTAAATTATTCTTTTCAAAACTTTAGTGGACCATAAAGTTTGTTTTATTCTGTTCGTTTTTTCGGCAAGGTTTAGTTTCCTGCATTTTACTTTAAACTTAATATTCTTTCCTCTATTTCTAAATATTTTATTGAACTTTTACGAATTATGTATCAGTTCACCCAAAACTTATTCATTTATAAAAGTTTCTATTAAAACGAAAATATATTTTAACAAAATTGAACTTAAGAAGCTTAGGAAATATTACAAAAACAAAATTTCTTACAATTTCGTTAGAAATAAATTTCTAAAGAAGCATTTTGTAATTCGCAATAAAATTTTCCATGCCAATTAACTTGAAATTGAGTTGCAAAGAATCTTGAACCTTATTACCAAGTTAATTTTATACGCTTAAAGCAATATTAGGGAGTTTACAATGAATACCAGAGAAATCTAAATTTGAAGTAATCTAATATTATCTTATATCCGCTTCTTCCCTCCTCCGATTTTGTTTTGAAACTATGTTCAAGTCGATTTAAGTCAACTGAGAAACGGCTGCATTTTACTTTAAACCATGAAACGACTGCCAATCAGTCCTTCACACCACAAGCAGTAGTTGATATCGAAGTTTATTTATTATACATCATGGACACCTTAATGTGCATTGGCGGACTTAATGCCGTGATGCAGATAAAATAGTCATTAGGTATTATAGTTAAAGTTAATTTTTTAAATTTAATACGTATAAATAAACTTATAATACAATAAAATTTATATAGTTAGTGTTGTACATGGCACGAAACTCTGATCGATTTTGGGATTCCTGCATTTAGCATAGTGGTCATAGTGCAAATTTATAAGTTGTGTATCTCAAAATTAGTTAATTATTAAATAGATATGTTACAACATATATTTTGTCCTCAGAGCTGTGGATATTTCAAGGAACCTCTCGTCTGCATTGGTCCAGTGGCTATTGATCAGATCCGCGAATACGTCCAGCACACCGCCGGCGAGAAACGTATTGGCAATGTCTACAAATTCCATTAAATTGTCCAATTAATTCGTTCCGTGAAATGGTTTTCCAATTAGTAATTATTCCAATTATTTATTTACATTTAATTATTTTCCATTTTCAATTATTTTTCCGGAATGTCAATGTGTTTTTGTATTTATTTTTTATAATATATTTACCATTATACGAAACGGAAAATAAATAAACATCACTGGTCTCTTTTACTAATAAAAATTGTGTCAACAAAACACCTATGATTTGCTAAATACTAGCTTACTTAATAACCTTAGATTTTTATTAGTAAAACAGAAAAACGTAACGTTTTACGAGTTCCCTATATCCGAAGAATAACTAGTAAAACTGTTTTCAATTCCAGGAAAAAATATTTTGTGATTGTGCGCGTTCAATTCTTGAAACATTTTCTTATAATTTTATAATAAATTAATTTCATTACTTTTTATTTATTTTTATTTCTTGCCAGCGTAATCAGGAAACCGAAATATGGATACAAAAAATGAAAATTTCGCTTTGGAAAACGGTTGACCGATGCAGCATTTTATTTAAAAAAGAAGCTTCGAAAAAAAAAGTATAGAAAAAAAGATAATAGAACAAAATTGCGACATATCATTTTTATATTTATTATTTTTGTCTAGTGATAGTAATATGAATAAATAAATGTTTCAATATTAAATACTTATGAATGTCATTTAATAAATTAGTGTCTACGGCGACATTTGTCGTGTCTTATTATATAAAAATATAACAATTTAATATGTTTAATCTTTAAATTATATGAATAGATTAAAATTAAACTTAATTTAATTAAGTCTTCAATGAAACACATACATATCTTATTGGCTGAGGCATTTATAATATTAGAAATGATAGATGTTAAATTTAAAATTATAACTAAACATATCATAATATGATATCGTAGCTCTAAGATAATATTATAAGATGATAATTATTAATTTCTCGCTTACATTTAGGTAGTTAAACTCTTGAAATATTCTAGGTGCCTAGGAAATACATATCAAATTTTGAAAAAATACTTTTTTTTATTAATCTAGCATGTAATCACTAATAAAGTTTTAACATATTTCAAATCCGTTGTTGTTTAAAATATTAGCCTAAGGTCTGTGTACCGTCTATTTTCTGAAGATATATTTTTCCGCCATACATATATTGAAGATATAAAATATCTTTGCTGTTTTTATTTGTGGCCTAAGTCGGAGTTGATGCCGGACTGTTGATACCGTTGTTAGCTGTATTAAGACAATGTTGTAAAACTCGAGTACTATATGTGTTAACATTATTATATAAATAAATTATGTCAGCAATGTCGTTTTTATTGGTATTTTCGCAACTATAATTTAATTAACAGGACCTTTTTGGCAACTGCGTGTCAGACCACGGATAGAATAGAGTTACGTAGTCACCCATAATGTTAGGTGGTGTTATAATCGTTTTCAATAGATGTCATGTTTACTTATTATTTCTTTGTTTTTGTATGAAGCTTTCCAAGTGAGCCTATTTTACAATAGCCCAGTCATATTAGGTAAAAAAAGGGGTCAACCTCGGAATGAAAGATAATAAGCTGCAAATTGGTATGAACCTTTGTTTTGTCATTCTAAATGTTGTCTCAAAAGTCACAATCGTTATCGTGTCCGCGTCTCAAGATATTCAAGGTCAAAGGTCACAAAAATCGGTTTTTCGCGAATATCTGGCTTCCTATCGGTTAAATGAGATTTGCATTTATTATAAAAGTTGTAGGCTATAAAATTCCCTACAACTTTTGTTTAAACTTTTTTTTCATACGACCAACCGTTTTGAAGGTAGAGCGCGAAGAGTGCACATCGTACAGTCATATACGGCCTAATGCAAGGAAAAAAAACTGTTACTAGAGCATTGGAAAAAAATCCTGATTTAGATAAACTGGTGGAAGTATTTCAACAAGAAAACTGCCCAAAACAAACATTATTAGAAAATGGAGTGCGCATCTTGTTGGCATTATATAATGCTCCAAAATCTGAGGACAACATTGATCATTTCCGCTACACGCAATTCATCAAATTTACAAAACTAAATAAACCTGTACAACTGTCAACACTTCCACCAACAAGTGTAGCAGCTCATCAACACATAAAACGTGTCTACTACCAGATTCAAACGTGTTTAGGGAAGGACTTAGAACCTCAAGAATGGGGCTGGATGCTTGAAAATGAAATCCTGGAGCCCATACGAACGTTATTACCTCCAGCACCAGCCGAACTACTAAACGTAATATTTTGCAATTGCAAAAATGGTTGTGGTTCCCGCTGTGGATGCAGAAAATCAGGGCTACAATGTTCTTTAGCTTGCGGCCAGTGCAACGGACAAGCTTGCCTCAACGCTTCACTGTATCCAAGTAATCCCGATGAAGAAAATACATATGATCCCGATATTCTGGAAGGTTTGGAGATGAACATGACAGATAATGAGGATGATGATAATGAATCGAACATTTTTGAGCGACAAGAAGAAGAAGACGACGAAGAAGAAGAAGATAATTAGCTTCCATTTCCAATTTCATTACAATTAAAATCAACAAAGATACTTTTGATATTTGAACTCACATTTTGATAAATGTATATTATGCCGTATTTAATAATAAATAAAAATATGTGTAAAATATATACTCTTACTATCATTTTAACTTAAAATAAAACTAAAATATAAAATCCAGAATTAATAATATTTTATACTTAAATAGTTAAATATGAATAATTATATATAAATAATCAAGTTACTTACTTTAATTAAATATAAATAATTAATAGTTAGTACATAAATAATAGGCATTGTTTAATAATTATAATTTCCAAGTAAATATACTTATAACGTACTGATAACCATAACTCACGCTTGACCTTGCATTAGGCCGTATATGACTGTACGATGTGCACTCTTCGCGCTCTACCTTCAAAACGGTTGGTCGTATGAAAAAAAGTTTAAACAAAAGTTGTAGGGAATTTTATAGCCTACAACTTTTATAATAAATGCAAATCTCATTTAACCGATAGGAAGCCAGATATTCGCGAAAAACCGATTTTTGTGACCTTTGACCTTGAATATCTTGAGACGCGGACACGATAACGATTGTGACTTTTGAGACAACATTTAGAATGACAAAACAAAGGTTCATACCAATTTGCAGCTTATTATCTTTCATTCCGAGGTGAAAGCCCTAATATGACTGGGCTACAAGGCCTCATAGTTACTGAAATAAAAAAGATATCCAAGACGCTATAGTTTTCCTTTAGATTTCAGTATATGGACTACAATCATGATTCTTTTAGATTTTTTAGGCTTGCTAATTTATTCTGAGTTTCGAGTTATGAACATGTATGGTTCCGTCTGAAAACAGTTAAGGGTATGGAGTTTTTTATGTCTATTTTTCACGTGGGTGTTAATGAACCGACTAAGGGAGCAAACTTGAAACCAACTACAATAACCAGTCTGGCCAGCGTGACCTGGTAGGTCAAACCTCATTTTAGATTAAATTAAATAAAAAAAAATTGATCAGCAATTACGACTGTCAAAGATGTTCATGACAACCGTGACCGTCAGCTTAAGATTGGCGTTTTTTTTAGTGTATACATTTTTGTTCCATGTTTATTATTGTTTTGTTAGCGAACCCTTGCTCATTAAGTTCAACATGTAACGTATTTGTTGATTGTAGAAAAAATAAACTATACAGGGTGAATTTTTGAGACGGGACAGTAAGGGCAGGTACCTTAACCGTTATAGTTACAGGAAAACGCTCTTAGGAGACTATCCATATTTTTTCAAGATATTCTGATCTGCATTTACAGATTTTGGAAAAAATGTACCGCCAGCAAGAAAATGGTCATTTTATACAGAAACTTTTTTTGATGCCAATCGATCCTGTTTCTTATAAGGATCAAAAGTCTCTATTGGACCAACTGAGGTTTGAGTACTAGAAATGTCAGAAATCGCCAAAAACTTTTCCCATACATTTATACGGAAATAAATCATTTTAATATGGATTTTCACAGGCCAGGTTGAGTGACGATTTGCGCAAGATGGCTGGAAGGAGCTGGATGCGAGAAGCCCAAAATCGATGAAAGTGGTGTGCAATGGGAGAGGCCTATGTCCAGCAGAGGACTGAGATAGGCTGATGATGATGATGAATATGGATTTTCGACACAGACAAACATAACTTACATCTACGAAATAAATTGCTCAAAATGACCGATGTTTTCACGAATACATAAGTTCACTCGTTTTTGTACTGAGCTAGTAGCAGCCGATAATTTTCTTGGATGGATATCATTTCAAATCCTTGTTAATGCATCTTTCAGCTCCGGAATACTGTTGTATTTCTTTTCTGTTTGAACTTAATTGAAGCGTATTTTGTAAATAATAGGAACCCAACCCATGAAATCTGCATTGATGTGGTACGCAAATAAGTATCCACTGCGACAAGTACCGAGTGGTAATGGTGGAATTTTATGAAGGTACTCTTAATTCTGCCGTGTATAACGAAGTCATTTTAGAGAATCTCTAAAACCAGTTGGATGAATGGCTCCTGTACGAATTACGAAAAGATTATTTTCAGCAAGATGGCACTCCGCCACAAACCAAGTGGCCACCTCGCAGCCCCGATCTAACGCCTCTCGGTATTTTTCTGTGGGGCTACCTAAAAAACGAAGTCTATAAAAATACAACAGTATTCAGGAGCTGAAAGATGCATTAACAAGGATTTTAAATGACATCTATTCAAGAAACTTATCGGCTGCTACTAGCTCAGTATAAGAACGAGTGAACTTATGTATTCGTGAAAACATCGGTCATTTTGAGCAATTTATTTCGTAGATGTAAGTTATGTTTGTCTGTGTCTAAAACACGTATTAAAATATTTTTTTCCGTACAAATGTATGGGTAAGTTTTTTGCGATTTCTGACATTTCTAGTACTCAAACCTCAGTCGGTCCAATAGAGACTTTTGATCCTTATAAGAAACAGAATCGATTGGCATCAAAAAAAGTTTTTGTATAAAATGACAATTTTCTTGCTGGCTGTACATTTTTTCCAAAATCTGTAAATGCAGATCAGAATATCTTGAAAAAATATGGATAGTCTCCTAAGAGCGTTTTCCTCTAACTATAACGGTTAAGGTACCTGCCCTTACTGTCCCGTCTCAAAAATTCACCCTGTATTTCAGTATTGTGAAAAATCTAAACAAATTAAATGAATGCTAGGAGTAGACTCGCTCATAGCCAAGTGACCTTAAGTAATTGGAAAAATGCACCGAAGGTAAGCAAAGACCAGTACCAGTAAAGGTCAGTAGGTACCTAAATAAATTATTTTACTTATTTTTTTTTACATTTGAGCTTGATTTAATTACCCTACTCTGCCTGGAAATCATGTGCAGAATCCAAGAGTTGTGCTCTACGAATGCAGCATGATGGTCCACAGTATGGCGGCTTAGTGAGCTGCTTCTATATCATAGGGTCTCCGGTTTAAGACTCACCAACGAAATACAACAACACGGCCTGGCCTTTTAGGTTGGTTGTCTGTAAGTAATATTGTCCTGGTTGAACCGGCCCATTTATGCTGAAGGCGTGGCTCTGCTACGATAGTAATGTTAGATATAAAAACACACATATAAACACACACACAACGTCATCTAGTCCCAAATTAAGCAGAGCTTGTATAACGGGTACTAGACTTCTGATATAAATACATAAACTTACTTTTTTTTTTTATTTATACATAGAAAACACCCGAACTCCTTTTTTCGGAGTCTATGTGTTTTTTATATGTTTAATAAGTATGTATTTACAAAAAATATGTTTATGCATTAATATCAGTTGTCTAGTAGTACTCATGATACACATACATACATACATACATACATAGTAGGCCAAAACTTCCTTTCAAAGGAGAGGCCTATGTCCAGCAGTGGACTGTTAAAGGCTGTTGATGATGTTGATGACTCATGATACAAGCTCTGCTTAGTTTTCCGAGGTTGTGTGTAAGATGTCCGAAGTATTGATTGATTCAATTGATTGATTGTTTTTAATAATTCAAATCTAAAAACAGATACTTCAATTTAATTTTTTATATAGTAACAAGTATACTGCCTCGTTGGTCTAGTGGTTAGCGTATGCGACTGCTAATCAAGAGGTCTCGGGTTCAAATCCCGGGTCGGTGTTTCACGGAAGTTTGGCGGTGATTCACGCCCGTGCCTCGGAGAGGAGTACGAAAGCAAGGCCTTCATTCATGCCTCGGAGAGCACGTATAGCCGTCGGTCCCGGTTGTCATGAACATCTATGGCAATCGTTATTGGGAAGTCAGTTCCCTCAAATGTACTGACAACTAGTTCAATATTCGAATTTCAGTTCTCCCTTAGGGTTGCGGAGGTCCGATGCCAGTCGCTCCGTGGAAAAACTGAAATTCAGGTAAAACCGGTTGAACTAGTAACCGACCCCAAATAAAACTTGGGAATAAAGGCTCGGAATATGATATAGTAACAAGTATAATAGTAGCCCGCAGTATGAGTGTTTGGCGGTGATTTACGCCCGGGCGTGCCTCGGAGAGCATGTTAACAAACACTTAAAGAACATAAAATAGCTGTTACTTTCAATATTTTATTCCTACAAGTGACACAGTAATACTTTTTGTGAAATAGTACTCATTGTACGTAGTAAATAAAAAATTTTAAAGTCCCCCGACTGAGAAGACCGATTTCCAACAAGCATAGCTACGAACACTCCCGACTAATTCACCTTTTAAACAAAAAAAAAAGGTTCATCCGTTCGGGAGCTACGATGCCACAGACAGACGCACACACAGACACATGAAACCCGTCGTTTTTGCGTCAGGGGTTAAAAATCAATTAAAAATAAAACAAAAATTAAAACAATTACATATTTATTGAGTTATTTATCGGAAAAAGAACGGAGGAGGTGGTGGCGGCGGAGGTGGAGGGAACGGAGGCGGATATCCGTAGAACCGGTACGGGTAACCTCCGTATCCAAACGGAGGAGGGGGGGGATAGAATATCGGCCGTCCGTACCAATGACTTGAAATGCTCTGAAACGTAAGTACATAAACAATTATTAAAATAAAATGTCTAAACTCTCTTTCACTTTAAAAAGACAATAGCGAAGTAGAAATATAAATTCCTGTTTCCCGGGGGACTTTACATACATGAAACGGACAAAAAAAACACCCAGACTCAGAACAACAAGTTGTAAATTACACAAAGTGTTATCCCACGTGGGATTTGGCCAACCGTGGAGTCAGTTTTTCAATAAATGGAAACCATCTGTCTGTTCGTTTGTTCTGACTGATGTCTGGAACGGCAAGACTTTTGACGGGAGTATTGGGTTGACAAAAATAGAAAATTAGTATCGAAGCTTATCGTAACTCTAAGTAAGCTAATCTTAAAATAGAATAAGGGACTCATTATATCATTACATGTAGTATAAAGTATAAGTCTCGTCAAATCAGTCGAGTCTTTCCAGATATTAGAAGGAACAAACAGCCAAATATACAGACAGACAGATGAAAATTTGAATACTTAACTAACTGAGTCCCACGGCGGAGGGAAGCTAGTATAAAAAAAAAATTGCCGTAGTTACTTTTTAGGTCATCAGCTTTCATCCAGTAAAAGTATTAAAGTGAAAATCTGTCCAGCTTTTCCAGAGATTACCCGGAAAAACCGGACAGACCCACAGACTCTTGGATTCTGCTCATGCTTTCCATCAGGCAGGGTAGAGTCACTTTGGTTGGCTTTATATAAAAAAAAAAAAAAAAAAAACATTAAAAATTGTTTTTTTATTTAGTAAAAAACTGTTCATTTGATAGGTATTACAGACAGATACTCCAATTAATTTGTATAGATATATTGATGTAAGTATCGTATACGAGTATACTATCAAATGCATTAAGTTAAAAGTTTTTAATTCAAAATTACTAATATACAATTCAATTTTCTTTTTCACAAAGTAAATAACAAGTATAATAACATCTCGGAGTACGAAAGCAAGGCAATTCATGCCACGGAGAGCACGTATCACCGTCGGTCCCGGTTGTTATGAACATCCACGATAATCGTTATTGGGAAGTCAGTGCCCTCAAATCCTTACAACTAGTTCAACATTCGAATTTCAGTTTTCCCTCAGGGTTACGGAGATCAGATGCCAGTCTCTCCGTGCAAAAACTGATATTCATGTAAATCCGGTTGAACTAGTAGCTGGCCACAAATAATACTGCACGATTGGCCTAGTGGTTTAATCGGTCGCCACGCCGCTTCCTACTGCGCCAAGTGTCGTGGGTTCAAATCCCACGTAGGACAACACTTTGTGTGATTCACAATTTGTTGTTCTGAGTCTGGGTGTTCTTTGTGTCCGTTTCATGTATGTTTGTAAAGTCCCCCGCGACATAGGAATTTATATTCCTACTGCGGGAGTTGTCTTTTTATAAAGAAAAAAGAAAGAAAGAATATTGGGAATAGAAGATAGAAAAAAAAATTAGATAGATTTTACTAACCTGTATTAAAGCCAAAAACACAAATATTATAACAAGAAGCTTGACAAAAAAAAAACATTTTTCTACTTGATACCACTTATATAAGATTTGCAGAACATTGCACCCAATCCTACCAATATATAGCAAAAATTACAAACATATTTTTGCAATCCATAAAACTAAAATAAACCTTATTTCAACGTAGTAAGGTTGATGATGCAACTGAATATTTTGTTTATAAGCCTGGTTTATTAATATTATGTCGTACTGTTTGATATCACACATATATGTGAATTTATATAAGGTGATCATACAAATGTCGTAATTTTTAATAATAGCTAGTATTTTCCTGTAGTTAGCTAGAAACCGGAGATCCAATAATCTTACTTTTAGGGTTCCGTAGCCGAATGGCATAAAACGGAACCTTTATAGATTCGTCATGTCTGTCTGCCTGTCCGTCCGTATGTCTCAGCCACTTTTTTCCGAAACTATAAGAGCTATAATGTTGAAACTTGGTCATTAGATGTATTCTGTGAACCGCATTAATATTTTTATACAAAAATAGAAAAAACGTAATAAATTTTGGGGTCCCCATACTTAGAACTTAAGCTCACAAAAAATTTTTTCAGCAAAACCATACGTGTCTATGGATAGGTCTTCAAAAATGATGTTGAGGTTTCTTATATCACTTTTTTCTAAACTGAATAGTTTGCGCGAGAGACACTTAAAACTTGTGTCCCTGAAACTTCCCCCCCGTAACTTCTAAAACAAGAGAATGATAAAACTAAAAAAAATATATTTTGTATGTTACTATGCAAAATTCCAACGAAAATGGGTTTTAACGAGATCTAGTAAGTAAGTAGTATTTTTTAATACATCATAAATAATAAACTGCAATTTACATTTCTTTCAATCAAAACATTATAATTAAAACATCGATGAAAGTTGCAACGAACTACAAAAACTTTTATATGATGTTACTTGCTGCTACGGAACCCTTCATGGACGTGTCCGACTCGCACTTGGCCGCTTTTGTGTTTTTTTCGTACATCTTACACACAACGCTATCTTATCCCAAACTAAGCAGAGCTTGTATTATGGGTACTAGACAACTGGTCCTAGGACCACTCCTGTGGAACATGGGATACGACTGGGCCCTACGAGGGCGTCTCCCCCCCGGGCTGGGTGTAATCTGCTACGCAGACGACACCCTAGTCACGGCCCGGGGGGCAAACTTTGAGGAGGCGGCGCGCCTGGCCACCACAGGAGTCTCCCGGGTGGTCGGGCGCATCGAGGCGCTGGGTCTGCGGGTGGCCCTGGACAAGACGGAGGCCCTATTATTTCATGGGCCCCGTCGCGGTCCGCCCGCCGGCGCCTCCATTGTGGTCAACTCGGTCCTCGTACCGGTCCGGGCCCAGATGAGGTACCTGGGTCTGGTCCTCGACGGTAGGTGGCTCTTCGACGAGCACTTCCGACAGCTTGGTCCTAAGCTGGTGGGCACTGCCTCCGCCCTAGGGCGACTTCTGCCCAATTTGGGCGGGGCCAGTGTCCCCACTAGGCAGCTGTACACGGGGGTTGTCCGGTCGATGGCACTGTATGGTGCACCGGTGTGGGCGGCGGCTCTGTCCGCCCAGAATAGGGCGCGCCTCTGGCGCCCCCAGAGGGTATTGGCGGTCAGAGCCATACGCGGATACCGCACCGTATCTACCGAGGCGGCGTGCGCCTTGGCCGGAACACCCCCGTGGGATTTGGAGGCGGAAGTGCTCGCCGAAGTTTATCGGCGAGTGGCTGACTTCCGGGCGGAGAACGGCTTTCGCCCTCCGCCCGATGACGTGCGCGAGTGGCGCGAAGCCGCTCGCCGAGCCACCATGCAGAGATGGTCGTTCCGGCTGGAGACCCCACGCGCTGGCTTCGCCGCCGTGGAGGCTCTTCAGCCGGTCATCGCGGAGTGGGCAGGGCGGCAGCATGGGACCCTTTCCTTCCGGCTGACGCAGGTACTTTCCGGGCACGGTTGCTTCGGAAAGTACCTGCACTCGGTCGCTAGGAGGGAACCGAGTCCCGCCTGCCACCACTGCGACTGCAGTGAGGACACGGCCCAGCACACGCTGGCGGTCTGCCCCGCTTGGGCGGCGCAGCGCCGGTTCCTCACTGCAGTCATCGGAGGGGATCTCTCGCTGCCGGCCGTCATAAGATCGATGGCCGGCAGCGACAGTTGTTTTACCGCGGTCGCAACCTTCTGCGAGGACGTAATCTTGCAGAAGGAGGTGGCGGAGAAGGCCCGGGAGGACGATATCCACTCGGACCCGATCCGCCGCCGGCGCCCCGGGCGGCGGAGGCGCGCATATTTGCGTCTCATGCCGCCCTGAGAGTGGCCGCGGATGGGCGGGACGGGTTTCCCGTCCGTCCGCAGTAGAGGCCAACCGCGAGGGGGCGACGTCCGCGTGTGACCGGACGTTGCCCAATTAGAGAGTACACTTGTGTGGTGGTGCCCGCAACAGTGCGGGCAGGCGCTGGTTGGAGTCCAGAAGGAAATCCCCTCCCTGGACTCCTTCCAATACAAAGGCGCAGAGAGGGTCACACCGTGTGGTTTTAGTCGGTTCGAGTCCGACACACCACCCCGCCGTAACCCCCGACGGGGTGACGGTCCGCGGGGATTTCCACACGTAAAAAAAAAAAAAAAAAAAAAAAAAAAAAAAAAAAAAAAAAAAAAAAAAAAAATGGGTACTAGACAACTGATATAAATACATAAACATACTTTTTTGGAAACACACACATATTATACATAGAAACACCCAAACTCAGAAACAAATATTTGCGGATTACATAAATATTTGATCCGATCCAGGAATGGAACCCGAGCCCTCTTGATCACCAGTCACATACGCTTACTACTAGACCAACAAGGTAGTCAAAATAGTTAGGAAGGTGACTCTTACTTTTGGAGACTACTCATGCTTTCCATCAGGCCGAGTGGAGTGCCCTATGCAGGCTTAAAGAGGGTTTTACAGAAAGAACTTTGTTTTCTAAAACAAAATAAAACAAAGAATTCATATGAAGATAATTCAAATTTTTATTGTATTAAGATGAGTAAAGTTAAAATAAAAATTCACCACCCTTATTCATTCCATGGGCGTCCTAAGAGACGGCTAAAGGAACAAAATAAGCAGCTAACATCACTGCCAAGAGAAGGAAAACTTGAAACAAACCCTTTACCAACCCGTCTGGCCAGCGTGGTATAATAGGCCAAAACTGATTTCAAAGGAGAGGCCTATGACAACAGTGGACTGTTAAAGGCTGCCTGCCACCACAAGCACGCTGACAGATGTCGATTCTTTCTCTAGATTAATTGACCGTTATCGCATTTCCAGTCTCATCTTTGAAAATCTTACTTTTTTAAATCAACCTCATCCAAATGTTATTGTACCTTTTCAACTACATCGCAAGTAACACCGCGTCCAAAGTAGGTACAGATCGTAATATATACGCAATTGATATTCATATTCAATTACTGTGACGCCTACGAAATACTTAAGTGCGTCATCATTGGCCAGTGATGTAACTTAAATACTTTTAAGTTGTCGATAAAGTAATATAATAATTTATATTACTTCGTTGCTGAGTGTGAGAACGGAGGCTTAATCATTCTTCATCGTTCTCCAGGCCTCCGGAGGCTGGGAGATGGCCATAGTATGAATCACAATGCTGCATTGCCTACCCTCACAACGAGGATGGTGACCTGACTCCTGGATTCTACTCATGCTTCTATCAGGCAGGAGTCACTCTGGCAGGTTTAAAAATAAAAATAAAATAAGTTTTTAAGTAATAATACCCATTACCCGTAGCGTGATGTATTCGAAACAATGTTAACCATTAATACATCATCATCATCTTCCGAGCCTTTATTCCCAAGTTTATTTGGGGTCGGCTACTAGTTCAACCGGTTTTACCTGAATTTCAGGTTTTCCATGGAGCGACTGGCATCGTACCTCCGCAACCCTATGGGAGAACTGAAATTCGAAGATTGAACTAGTTGTCAGTATATTTGAGGGCACTGACTTCCCAAAACCACTTGACCAACGAGGCAGTTAACCATTAATACATAATTAAAGAAAACCGACTTCAAAAAAAAACAATCCCGAGTACTCAAATCGCGAAAGGTATGCTTATGATATTTGAGGATTTCTCTAGGATCCCATCATTACATCCCGGTTTCCCTTTCCTGGACCACATGGCGCCAGTTATATAACAGGGATGTTATGGAGCTCCGTAACCGTAACCGTATCTGTTTCACAAGTTTCGGATAGTTTCAGATACGGGCGGAATCTAAATGAAACAAAATTTTTCGTAAATCTTGCAGTTAGTATGTTATTTTTAGTCATAACAACCTCTTTCGACGGTATATAATAATTACTTACATTGCTGATTGATTTAAATACCAAACGATAACCTAGACTAGATAAAACCTATAAATAAAACCAAATTATTACATACTACTTTACTTGTGTTTATATTTTATTTCAATCTAATATCCGTAACCGAAACTATCTGAAACTAACAGATAATCCGAAATAATGACATATACGTAACCGTATCCGAAACGATATAATTTTATTCCTATATCCATATCCTAATCCAGATCCGAAATACCATATCCATAACATCCCTAATATATAACATATAACAGGCCTTTACATATTACGGCCTGGCCACGAGTTTGGTCTTAGCGAAAAGCAGAGCGAAGTGCTGGGCGGCGTCGGTGAGCGGTGCGACTTGCACGCCACGAACCCTTAGTAGCGGTAAGTTGCAGCGGCCACGGTGGACGTATCTAAGTAGTCGAAACGTGTTAAAAATCATGGCGTTATCAAAATTATCCCCTGTCTGTTTAGAAACAACAAACATTTTTTTAAATGTGATAGAATGAGTGCACGAACTAAATAAAGATCGGTATTTACATGGTGGATTAAGTGACCTATACGAAGGTCCTACCTATAAGAAGTAACTGATGTTTCCAAGTGTTTTGCGAAGTAGGTACTTACAGAGAGAAAAAACTTTAAAAACTTGTCAACTACTTACATTGCGTATAAGACATACTAGTAGTTTCGTGTGTAGTTATATCTACAGACAAAACTACTGATATGTAAACTGTTTTGCTAATTAAGTACCTACTGACAGAGAAAAAAATTAACTTTTAAAACTTGTCAACTATCCACCTACATTACGTAAACATACCAGTAGTTTTGTCAACATATCAGTAGCTTCGTTTGGTAGGTACCTAGATTCTATGTTTTTGTGTTATCAATTTAAATTAAACGTAAGTACCATTATATTCCGGAAAACATTGTTTAATTTCTTCCCACAACCTTTTTATATTTATGTTGGGGATATTTCGACATCCATATAGGCGGTCTATTTAAAATTTCTGTTATAAAAGCCTCGGTATCCATTACCGCCATAAAATCTTCTAATTTTTTTTTGTTTTTATTAACGCCGCTGAGTCCGTCACTCCTGCACCGCTGTCCACGCCGCTCTGTTTAGTGGCGTCGCACATATATACTTGTACTTTTGTTCCTGCCGCTCTCCACACCGCTCGCCGCTGTAGCAATTCGCTCGGCAAAAACCGCTCACGTTTTCGCTATGAGCGGCGACTCGTGGCGTGCCTCAAACATTTTTATACTTTTGATATTACCGCTCGCCGTTTCGCTCTTAGCTGCCGCTCACAGCAGTAAGGCTGTGAACGGGCCGTAATACAAGCTCTGCTTAGTTTGAGACTAGATGACTTTGTGTGTAAGATGTCCGGTTTTTTTTCTGAACTTTCAAAGGGGAACAATTTTATTATTTCATACAATATAATTATGTATCAAACTTAAACCATTTAGGCGCATCGCACGTATCATAAGCTCACATGATGAATAATTCATTCTCCACCGTTTTTGGAACATGTTTCATTGATACTATAGCATTCCTTAATAACTGGGCTATTTAACACTAAAAGATTCATTTAAATTGGTACCATTTTTACACGTTTATTTTCACCTATATGCAGTGCTGGATTTACACATTTGCCGCCTATAAATTTTTTGCCGCCCCTACTGACTTCTAAAATTAGATACACTGTTCACAATTTTTTTTATTGTTGTAATGGAATATGCGTTTGTCTTCCATCTCACCTGATGGAAAGTGTAGATGAAGACGAAGATGGTACACGCCCATCCAAAAGAAACCTGTTCACTCTACTCTTAAAGGCTCCAGAGTTCAACTTATCAAGAAAAATAGACCCAGGCAGGTTGTTCCAAACTTTGGCGACTCTCACCAAAATCGAGCTGTTCCCTTTAAAAAGTTAATTCCCTATTTTAGTAAATAATTTAGTTACTAGATTCTTTATATAACTTTTTTGTATCGTCAACACAGTATCTATGTTCCTGAATCGAGAGTAGTCTTAAAAAAACCTTAAGTTTTTGCTGTACCATATTCTTTTTGGGCCAATCGGCCGCCCCCCTAATTTTGCCGCCCCAAGCTTCAGCTTTTTCAGCTTCTATGGTAAATCCGGCCCTGCCTATATGTTTGTTTGTTTGTAACCGGCTCCTTTGGGTGCGATTTCGACGCACTTTTGTAGATTTCACTTTCACTTTCAAACTTTGTAGATTTATCGAGGACCGCTGACAATACACTTATTTAAAAAAAAACTTATAAAAGAATAAAAAATGAAAAACGAATTAGTCTTTTCTAGAGTTTCTAAAACAGTTTTAAAAAACTAAACAAACACGCTTTTAAACTAAAAAGTAGATAATAATTTTAATGTAACAAAGCTTTTATAGCTTAACTAACTAAAAAGTAGAAAATAATTTTTAATTACATAGTTTATATTACAGTAGTAGAAGATTGAACAATTAATCATAAGTAATTACATCGTAATAAAATTTAAGTTAATAGGAGAATAATTCAATTCAGAGTAAAAAACGTGGGGTGTGCTTTTTACTATATTTTCATAATTTTTTACTATGTTTTCATAATCCTCCGCGCATAGATAGTTGCAAGTAGAATAATTGTTACATTTAATCCCTAATCCCTACTTCCCTACTAATATTATAAATGCGAAAGTAACTCTGTCTGTCTGTCTGTCTGTTACGTTTTCACGCCTAAACCGCTGAATCGATTTTGATGAATTTTGGTTTAGAGATATATGGGACCTCGGGAAAGGACATAGGCTACTTAATACTGCGAAAATCCACACACTCGCGGGCGGAGCCGCGGTCAAAAGCTAGTAATGTTATAAATGCGAAAGTAACTCTGTTTGTCTGTTACGTTTTCACGCCTAAACCGCTTAACCAATTTTGATGAATTTTGATACTCAAATAGTTTAGAACCTGAGAAAGGACATAGGCTACTTTTTACCGCGATAACCGACATAGACGCGGACGGAACCGATAGCTAAAGCTAGTATTTGTTATATTCGCGGGTAACACCGTGGGTCTTAGTTAGTCTGGAATATAATTGCATTAGGTCTAGACCTAGAATCAAATTATATTGCGAATCTATTAAATTAACCCGTCACCGTTCATTTAAATCTTCTGAAGCAAGATTAATTTGAGTTCAGTGATTTGAGTTGAAAGATTTAATCCGTAATTTATCTAATGCCTTGAAGCGTGCCAAGCACTTGGCGAATAGTAGTTTGCTTAAATTCGTAATCTTTTCTTTCGAAAAATAGTTATGAACGATGATAAAATATAAAAATGCTACAAACTTTATCAATAGTTTTTACGTAGTCAGGTTACAACACTTATAACACTCAAAGTATGATATGTTTTCTATTAGAATTCATTATGAGACTCTAATTAATAAGATCTATAAAATTCCCAAATATATATTGACTTTTTCAATTTTGCAGTTAAACCCAGATGCTCGAATAGCGCAATAATTTAAAAGGTCACCTCGCTACAAATTTTGTTCACTAGTCTTACTAGGTGAGTCCCGCGTTTTCACCCGGGATTTCTTTTATTTTTCCTCCTTATCTACTGTTAGTTAATACACCAGCCACTACCCCATACTTTCTTCTAAATTTATAAATAAATATTTCGGACAACTTACACACCCAAACTAAGCAGAGCTTGTATAATGGGTACTAAACAACTGATATAAATACATAAACATACTTTTTTTGTAACTACATACACATTATACATAGAAAACACCCAGACTCCGAAACAAATATTTGTGGATCACACAAATATTTAGTCCGACCCGGGATTCGAACCCGAGACCTCTTGATCAGCAGCCGCATACGCTAACCACTAGACCAACAAGGCAATCTATGTTGTTCTTGTTCTCTTCATTCTATGGTTGCCTGTAAGAGATTGCTTCAGAGCGATAAGGCTGCCCATTGTTCCTACACCTAATCGTAAGTTATTTTGTAACTACCCGGTGTTCAATAAATTTATTTTTATTTATTTAGTTGTTTATGTTACGGCACAAGGAAGGATATTGGAAAGAAAAAAACTGGCGCAGAGAGTGTCAGGCCACGCAAAGAATAGTTCCATAGTCACCAACAATAGTGCGTGGATTTTATATCGCGCCCCATAGTTAATTGTTGTTTACAAAATAATCTGCCTTTTTATGACTGCCTTGTTGGTCTAGTGGTTAGTGTATGCGGCTGCTTATCAAGAGGTCTCGGGTTCGATTCCCGGGTAGGATAAAATGAAAAGTTTTTAAGGTTCCATACCCAAATGGCAAAAAACGGAACCCTTATAGTTTCGTCATGTCTGTCTGTCTGTCTGTCTGTCCGTATGTCACAGTCACTTTTTTCCGACTTGGTCAGTAGATATACTCTGTGAACCGCATTAATATTTTTACACGAAAATAGAAAAAAAACAATAAATATTGGGGGACCCCATACTTAGAACTGAAACTCAAAAAAATTTTTTTTCATCAAAACCATACCTATGAATAGGTCTTTAAAAATGATATTGAGGTTTCTAATATATTTTTAAAATTAATATATTTAACAAACTACGGAACCCTTCATGGGCGAATCCGACTCGCATATGGCCGCTTTTTTATTAAATGTACCAGAAAAAGTAATTTTAATACAGCTGGACCGATTTTAACGAGACTTTTAATAACAGATAGCTGATGAAATAAGGAGTAACTTAGTCTATTTTCTAGACAAGCTCCGCTGCGTTACTCGATGGTTATAATAACAATAATCGCCGCGGGATTTACCTTGTCTAAAATAATATGAGCTGGATCATGAACTTTTAATATACCTTATTAATAATACCATCCTTTTTAAAATATAACTCCTTTAAAGAAAATTTTCTTAGAAGCACTTGGAAGATTCATAAACAAACCTCTCTGTATCTAGTTTCAGCTTAAATAAACTTAATCCAAGGTACAATAATCCACTTAAAATGTAACAAGTCAACTTGAAGTTTATTCCCATAAGAAAACAGTCTAATTTAGAATGGGGAACATTTCACCTCGCCAGGTCAACAGTTAATTTTAATCCTTTTGTGTAAACGATAAGGTTGAATTTCGGTTAGCTAGAAAAGTATTAGATAACCTGGGATTAGATGTCAAGGGGTCAAGAATGGTAGTGACGTAATCAGGACGAATAGTGAAGGCCGTGAAAATATCGATTTCGATAAACTGAACGAAAGTCAACAAATTTTTTTATTTGGTTTCGTTCTAGATAATATTGATCCCTATCTTGCCAAGTGCTTATTAACCGACTTCAAAAAAAGGATGATGTTCTCATTTTGTTTAAATCTTTTTCTTCTTCTTCTTGTTCTTCTTGTTCGTCTCCAATTACTGGAGGTTGGACATCAGCCTTGAAAACCTCGCTTTGTTCCTGGAGTTTCGCGGCACTCTTGACTCCGCCATGAAGTGTTTCCGTCATTCGGAGGTCACGTTAAGTAGTCGTTCCCGGTTGTTATCACCTAAGCTTAGTTGGAGGCCTTCGAGCGGCTTAAAACATCCACAGGCAAAATTACGTAACCAGTCCCCAGTTTTGCCAGTCCCCAATAAAGTAATATGATAATCGAGCAAAGTTCGGCCCCCCAGGTACAATATAATATAAGATTCGTAAATTTGCTTTTTAGGACTCATATGTTGGTAATAGATTGATTTGATCTTCAAGGCACTAAGAGCTACGCTGATTCACGTGTCGTCTCGACCGCACTTATGTTGTACTACCCTCTCACAGAAGACAAACCTAAAGTGACAGCATTCGTAACAGAGGTCCATTAATGCAAACACATACCAATAGGGTGTTCTTGAGTGAAAACCGCATCGCGGCAAACATAGTCCACAGGCCAGGTGGAGTGATGATTTGCCCAAGACGACTGGCAGGAACTGGATGCGAGTAGCCGAGGATCGAACTAAGTGGCGTGCAATGCGAGAGGTGGACTGCGATAGGCTGATGATGATTCCAATAGGCCACCATTGTGTATGTCACCATACTGCATTCACAATGAGGATAGTGAGCACTACTCTTATCTTCCACTCATGCTTTTCATCAGGCAGAGTAGATTCACTTTGGCTCTTAAAAACGTGTCGAAAAAAAAATCTATTAACATTATCGATAGTTGTCCATCACTATAACAGTTGTTACAGCGCATCTGCACTGCGCGTTGCAATCAATGCAGCTTCCCCGGTGTGTTCTCTATATTATTGCGTCGTTGGTGAGGGAGGAGGGAGTTGGGAGGGTCATAGCGACAGGAGGCACATTATCTTAACTGCCTTTGTTCTTGTTCTTAATAGAATTGTTTTTATTTACTAGTGTTTGCAATTTGTCTGCGTAAACAAATTTGTTTGTTATAAGAAAGAGATATAGAGAGCTGAGTCTGGTGTTACCCGCGTTTATTATTGTAGGAGCTAGTAAAAAATATTGGCTAAGTCCCTCCTTATGTCATCAGCTACCTGCCATAAAAAACCAGAGATTAGCCGAGACAAGCAAACAAATAATTTTAACAAAAAGGAACCGACTTCTAAGAAAAACTATTCCGAGTACCCAAATCGCGACAATTGTGCCTATGATATTTGAGGAGTTCCCTCGATTTGCTTGGGATCCCATCATCAGATCCCGATATGGTGACGATGGGACCACCTGTGAGCTACGCCCATTCCAATGCAAAAAGAATTTTTGAAATCGGTTCATAAACGACGAAATTATCGCTGAACATACAAAAAAAAAAAACCGACGAATTGAGAACCTCCTCCTTTTTTTTGAAGTCGGTTAAAAATTTAATAATGTTTTTTGATGTAAGTACCTAGATGATAATAGAATAGAATAGAAAACTCTTTATTAGCACACCTCATTACACAGTTATAGTTACATTTATTTGATATAAAACTGTCTATTGAAAATTATGAACAGACACTTTTTAGATATGCTGAGATATACTATCGTGGACTTATTTAGCACGTTTAAGGGCCACAGCACACTAGCTACTTTTAGCATCGGCGATCTGTGGCCCTAAAGGGGAACAATTTTTTTGTACATACATTGTTTTTATTAAACTAACCGTCTACCCAGAGCACGCAATGGAAGCTCTCACAAGGCACAATATTCACCTATTCTTGCAACATTTCAATGGATACTCCACTACTTTTAGTCGTAGCGTATCGGTATTGGTATATATGGTATATATAAGAAATCAATTGATCACATCAACACAATTAAATCTGGTCAGAAAGGTCTAGAAGCCAGAAAGAATTTAAAGTGGGAATGTAAAACGTGTGAGCAAAAGGTAGAAGGGCAAAATACATCGGCCTCGAAGACAGCAAATGTCACGATTAGAAAGAAACAGCTTCACTCTAAAGTTAGCAAAACTGATATTACACCCACTATATCACCAGCGAAAACGCCTTGGTCTTCCTCAAGGAACGTAATTAACTTGGAAAACGACATAAGCATACCTGAGTACCACACACAAGATGACTCACCAATTACTGCCGAGCAAACGTTATCTAAAAGTATGGACTACACCATGACCGAATATATATCTATGCAGGAATTACAAGAAACTGTTGTTCAACTCCAGACTGAACTTGCTACGTCACAAAGTGAAATCGAAAATTTAATACTCGAAAGTAATGATCTTCGTAGTCAAGTCATGAAATTGACAAAAGAAAATGCTACACTAAAATCTATTCTATTCCAATCAGTACCAAAGACAATCGAGTCAAAAGAAATTAGTAGACACTCCTTGCAACACACAGATGCACTCACTTTCGCAACGCCTCCTAGACAAATATCAAATAATAAACAAGAAACAACGGATATGCAACTAAATGAGTTTGTCATAAAACAACGTCAGAATCTCACAACCCTAGAACAACAATTAAAACAAACCAAGGATGAGATATCAGACCTAAATAAACAAATATGTAACTTACAACAACTCCTACAAGATAAAGTAAGTGGTAAATACACAAGGGCTCCAGGCTCGACGGACTCAAACTATTTGAACCAAAGTGAGGAGGTATCCAGCAAACTATGTATCCTGACTAACTGCAACTCCTCCGGGCCACTGCAACTGATTGAAAATACTTGGGGTGGCCGCTTTAGATACTGTCGCCATAATTCACCTAACTGTAATATACAACAAATGCTTAAGAATATAGATAAGAAATTAATTGATTTTAACAAAAATGACTATTGTGTTATTATATTAGGGGAAATAGATTTTAAACGTAAATATGACCATATTCAATTAGTACAAACTATAAAAGAATCATTGAAACACATAAATCACACGAATATAATTATATGTGCACCCACTTATGTACGCGGAGCCCTAATATACAATTATAAAATAGAATTATTTAACAATCTATTGTATTCAGATATACAAAACCATAATTATGCATATTTTATTGATACAAATCACAATCTATCATTAGACATGTTTTCAAATCAAACTGGAAAACTCAATAGGAAAGGATTGAAAAATCTGTACAAGGATATTAGAGACACAATAAATTATCATATTCCTATCGTTACGCCTCATTACAGAAACCCAGATAACCAATGTTCTACGTTTTTTCTTCAATAATTATGGTAGTAAAAATATCACGTCCAATAAAATTGTTAATGAAACTGTATATAATAAAAAGATAAAAAAGTCCAGGAAAAAAACTCCAGTTAAAACAATAATTATTTATTACCAAAATGTAAGAGGCCTACGAACGAAAACTGGTGTATTTTGTAGTAATGTGAGTGCATGTGCCTGTGATTTTATTGTACTTACTGAAACCTTCCTTAATACATCGATAAATGACGCGGAGTTATTTCCTGCTAACTATGTAGTCCTCCGTAAGGACAGAGCTGGTGATGTAGGATGGGGAGGTGTCCTTTTGGCGGTGAAGGATTGTTACCTAGTTAGGAGAATTACTGATATTGATAATTTAACTGATGACAAAGAACTATTGTTTGCTTTAATAACATGGAAAACTGTTAAATTACTTGTATGTGTGGCATATTTACCACCAAGCTATAACGATAATCAGTATTTAGATGTATTAACGGTTATAGAAAACGCTATTACTATGTATCCTAAGTATCAGTTTATCATAATTGGTGATTTCAATTTAAAATCTTGTAGTAAAACTGTTAGAAATCAATTTAGTGACTTTTTAGAATACTGTCAACTACAACAATGTAATAATGTTGCTAATAAATATGGATGTATCTTGGATCTGGTTTTAACCAATCTTGGTTCTGACAATATCTCTATATGTGCAGATGTGGAGCCACTGGTACCGATGGATGCCTATCACCCTCCTCTAGAAATAATACTTAAAATGCCGGGAAACGCGGCAGCGTATCATTGTCCACATAATACAAAATCGGATCATAAGGTGACCATGGAGTGGAACTTCCGCAAAGCAAACTTCCATGGCCTATATCCGGAAATTGCTAATATTGACTGGACAGACGTATTAGTACAAAATGATGCCAACATGGCTGTAAGTATATTTTACAATAAACTAAATCAGGTCATCACCGATAATGTCCCTTTCAAAAATATTTCAAGTGGTAAAAAATATATATATCCTACTTGGTTCACTGGTGAAATAATCCACTACATAAAATTAAAATATTTTAACTTAAAAATGTTTAAAATCCATAACTTACAGTTTAATAAAGAATTATTTAAATATTATAGGACTAAGGTTAACACGTTCACTGCGGCTTGAGGTTGATTCAGCCTCATGGTAGACTTTACGCTGGTGCGGTGCGTAAAACTGTGTTTTCTCTCTAGTGCGGCGTCTGTTTACACTCAACCGTATGAGGTATGACAAAGACAAATATAGCTTTCTTTATGTCTGCGAAGCATTGACTCAATATTGTAAAAAAAATATTTGAGGTCGAAATACGCCTCAAACGCACTGATTACAAAATTATTGAATGAGGTGCGGTGAGGTGCCGATTTCGACCTTCAGCGGCGGGGCGCGAGGGCGGCGTGAGAGCAGGTAAGTCGACTTTAGTGACGCTACCATAGTCGATACTGGAGCACGTGTCTTTGCGCAATCGTGTTAATTGTTTGTTTTTTATTTTTGTTAAATTCTTTTGTTTAATGTTTTTTTGTGTGTGTTCAGTTATATATTTATAGAGTGAGAGCCCGTGACACCCATACCTTAGTTATATTATAAAAGCTGAAAATTCTTCTATATATTTATTTATTTACACTTTCTGCAAAACATAACATAACCATTCAGAGTCTCAGCACATCCTTGCAAAGGGTCAAATAAGGAAACGTTGCGTCATTTGCTATGCAAAATTACGACTTACATTAGGTGCCATGCAGGCTGCAAAGAAAGTAAAAAAAATTATGACTAATTGTTCACAATGTAAGAAAGCTATGTGCTTGCATTGTTTTAACGAACAGCATGCAAAGTAATATAGAATAAATTAGATGAACGAATAGTTTGTATTTTATTTAACAACACCCCATACTTTTATGCACAATACTATAACAATATAAAAAAGTAATAGAAATATAACATAGACATGGACATTCATCGATATAAATTCATTCCCATCACTAATGCCGCCCCGATTTAGTGCGATGTGTGGTCTAAAACGACCTCAAATATATTTTAGGTGTTTTCTCTAAAACTAAAAATCAGAACCCGGGGCGAAGCTAGGTGTACATAAAACAATACCATGCAAGTAATTTTAGCATAAAACTAAACATCGAATCACGCTTCTGATCAAGTTACAACACATTTACCAAATGATTGAAACATGAGGCAGAAAAGGCCTCAACCGCATTACAAGGAAGTTTAGCTTGGGGCTGATTCGACCTCAGCCGCACCAGCTGAAAGTTCTTCAAAATGTGGCCCGCAGTGAACGTGTTAAACAGCTTATAAATATAGCTCATAAAAAATACATGTATGAAGTTGAAAGTAGTGTGTCATCGGACCCATCGACTTTTTGGAAATATGTGAAAGATAAACGTAAAAGTAGGCAACAAACTGGCGATTACATCTTCAATGGTACGTCAGTCGAAGGGCAGGAAGCTGTAGATGCTTTTGCACAATATTTTGGTTCAGTTTTTCACGAAGGTGCACCGCTGTTGGATCCTCAAGCAGCCGAGCGTGACACCGTTCACAATAGTTTTTCATCTAGAATCAGTGTTGAAAACATAAGCCCTACAGACTTAAAGCGAGCAGTCCGCCGACTCAAAGCGTCATCCGCGTATGGCCCTGATAATATACCGGCGTTTTTAATTAAGGACTGTTTACCTGTGCTAGAAAAGCCCCTTTTATTTATATACAACCTCTCACTGCGGCAGGGTCACTATCCCACAAAATGGAAGACCTCACGAGTAACGCCGGTACCCAAAGGTGGCTCTTCAAAAGAAATAACTAATCACAGACCTATTGCAGTATTGTCAGTGCTCGGAAAGATCTTTGAATCTATTATCAACAATTATATATTTAATCAAATTAGTAGGTACTTAGATGACTCTCAACATGGATTTCGGCCTGCGCGCTCAACTCTAACCAATCATATAAAATTCGTAGACTACTTGAGCTCTAACGTAACTGCGGGTCGTCAAGTGGACGCAGCATACTTTGATTATAAAAAAGCTTTTGACCTTGTGGACAATGATGTTCTTTTGAGAAAACTCTCATCCATAGGCTTTAGTACCCGGCTCTTAAATTTCATGGCAGATTACCTTAGGGATCGCAAGCAGTACGTCAAGATGGGAGTTCATCAATCTCAAGAATATTATACCCGATCGGGAATAAGTCAGGGCAGTACCCTCGGGCCCACGCTGTTCCTCATTATGATCGATGACCTACCCGGGGTACTTTCTGAGGCTGAGTGTCTGATGTTTGCTGATGATCTCAAGCTATTCCTCCCTATCACAAACACTGAAGATTGTGGGGTACTGCAAAAAGACATCGATGCCGTTGTATCTTGGAGTATAAAAAATAAAATGCCCCTCAACAGCTCCAAGTGCATAACTATTACTTTCACACGATCTCGTACGCCAGTAATAAACACTTACACACTGGCAGGTGAACCTCTCGAGCGAGTCAGTCAGATACGTGATCTAGGGTTAACTGTGGATAGTAAACTGAGTTTCCATGAGCATGTAAAGCAAGTGTGTAAAGAAGCAAACAGATCTCTGGGATTCATCATTCGAACCTCCTATAATTTCAATAATGTCCAAACAATAAAGCTGCTGTACAATGCATATGTACGTAGCAAATTAGAGTACAATGCAATTGTTTGGAGTCCTAGGGAACAAATATACACGCTTGCAATAGAGAAAATTCAGCGGAGATTCGCCAGATTCCTTTATAAACGTGCCTACGGTTACTACCCATTCATGTATCCGTCCATGTTTGTATCTGGGATGGTGGGTCTAGATACATTACAATCCAGGCGAGAGCTTATGCACGTGGTACACTATTACTTGTTGCTAAACAATAAGGTAGACAATCCATCGGTACTTGAGTGCATTCACTTATATGTACCAAATAATTATTTGAGTGGCGCAGGACGACGACAGCATCAACTGTTCACCTGTCCATCAGCTTGGCGCACTCCTCAAGCACGTAATAGTCCTACAGCTAGAGGAATTAGATACCTAAATATTTTTCTTAGAAAGAGTCCAGATACAGACATATTTTTTGACAAACCTAATACTATTTTCACGAATTTTAGTATTAAATCTTAATGACAAAAAAAAATAGCAATTCAATGTATATAATAATTTATTTTTTTATTTCAATTAATTTAGTAATAATGTAATATAATCTATGATAAAGTTGACAATTATATAATATTTACTAATTTTGACATTGTTATGGCTAATGTGACAATAAATTTAAGGCATACAAACGTTTTGGTAATGAACTGTAAGTTTGTAATGCTTATCATTTTAAATAAATAAATAAATAAATAAAATAAATATAACTGAGCTATTTAATACTGAAATAATTTTTCAATTAAACCAGTATTTCCTGAGACAAACAAATATAGTCTTTAACTTTATCATATAGGTGTTGTTTATGGATGTATTAACGTCATCTAGTCCCAAACTAAGCAAAGCTTGTATTATGGGTACTAGACAACTGATTTAAATAGCTACTTTTAATATTTATTTTGTAAATACACTAGATCTAAAAACCCCTCGCCTTAATGATCATTAAAAAAACATTCCCTGTACAGGAAAATCTAGACTTCTTTATCAATATAATGAAAGTTTGGTCAGAACCGCATTGCATCTAATCTACATTCTTATATAAATAAAACTGCAAAATGTTGAACAGTTTTTAAAAACGCCTGTAAAAGTATTTATAACGAAGTAGCGTGTATTGCTAATCATAACTTGTAGGCGCTTTGATTATACTGGTTATTTACGTACCCAGTTGTTATCAAGTTTTAAGTAGATTTCCTTGTTGTTTGTAATTAAGGGGTTAGTTTTGGAGAAAAAGACCTTGGCCACAAGTAACACAACCTTGATGTTATGCATTCTTTTACATATTTTTATTATATTTCTAGATAGCTTATAGTTAAAATTGTTTTATAAGCAAGTAAGAGCCGCAACTCTTACGAAAAGTCGACGAAAGTCACTTGCCATCAAATAACCCATCAGCTCAGTTTCACATGTCTGATCAAAACTACACTTTGTATTAATAAAATGATTTAAATTATTTATAACTACCCGAGTCCCAAGTGTGACCTGCGGTTATTTTTGTAAAATGTATATAATATTTTATTAAATATATCTACACAAATAAATATAATTTCAGCTTCTGTTTGTGATATAAAATGAAAGGATGCATGTTTGTTACTCTTTAACACAAAAACTACTGCACAAATTTGGAGAAAGCTTTAGAGTAATATAGTTTATTTAACAGAATAACACATAAGCTACTTTTTACTGTGATAACAGAGATATACTTGGGAAGAGCCGCGAGCGAACGCTAGTATTAAATATAAATTGGAACGTAACTCTAACCCTGTTATACAGAACATTTTCACGTTAAAAAGGCTGAACCGATTTAGATGAATTTCAGTTAAGATATACACATAGATTGGACCATTTTTTTTCTTTATTTGGTGCCTACCAATGTGACTCTACTCTGCCTGATGGTAAGCATGAATAGAATCCAAGAGTGGAGGCCACCAGACAGACTGCGATGCAGAAAGTATGGCGATGCCGACCCAAACTATATCGGCTTTGTGAGATGCTTTTTCACACCCCTCTTAAAGGACCCGGGTTCATAACGGGAAGGAAACACGTGGGCCATAGAATACTCTACCACGTTAACCGACATACGCGAGGGCGGAGCCGCAGGCAGAAGCTAGTATTATAGTTACGTTAAACAATGGCGTAGAATTATAAAAAAAACACTCATACATTTAATCTTTATCCTTACTTAAATTGTCTATCACGCTTTCACGCTAAAACCACTGTACCAATTTTAATAATATCTGGAAGACAGATAATTTATAGCCTTTTATCGCGATAACCAATATACAGCGGACGGAGTCACGAGCGAAAAGTAGCTCTGAATTAAAGACTTCAATTTTCTAGAAACAACGAAAATGTAAATTATAACAAGCTTCACTCATTAACCCTAATTTTCTGTTCTTAGAAATATAATGTTTTATTCAGATTTCAATAAAACAAACCCCGAATATACTACAACCAAATTAATTAAAACGTGAATGATTAAAATTTGTGTAATTACCAACCGACATTATGTAATCTGTGCTAATAATATAAAGTTGAGTTCGTTTATGTTTCTTTGCTTAGTTTAACGCTCTAATCTCAGGAAATTATTTTTATTGTTAGATAGTTCAATTATCAAAGAAGGAATTAAGAAGGGAAAGAAGGATATATCTATATATCATCTCGCTATGAATAAAAGAAGCGGAGAACGAGAAAAAAAAAACAATTTTTGGGCCCGACCCGGGTTTTGTACCCAAAACCTCTTGATTAGACGCTTATCACAAGACCAACGAGGCAGTATTTTCTTTCTTTCTTTCTTGTTCCTAAAACCAAACAGTTTGGATTAACTCTCAATGACGACTCAACGTCGTCTTTTCGCGGCTGGAGGCAAAATAAACCTAGTTAGATTGTCAATAACGTCCAAATGTGGTCTGGACTAACAGCTAAAATACTTCCTGACGCGTGCTGATGAACTAGAATCGCTATAAAAAGCGCTCATTGCGCTTAACATAGGTATGTATGTGTAAACAAGGAGATATCTCAGCAGATCTAAGGACATTAACAAGATTTTTAGAAGGTCAACGGACTCAACTGTTTTTTTAATACGGACACCGATTTTTAACGTGTGTTTAGGGTTCCGAAGTTTATGACTCGGAACCCTTATAGATTCGTCATGTCCGTCTGTCCGTCCTCGACTTACCGTCCAAACGGTAAATGCTAGTAATACGAAACTGCATGAATATGTGTTGTAATTACGCCGACGAAGTGCTACAATAAAATTATGAAAAAAAATTTTTTTTTGTGGTACCTCCCCTATACGTAAAGTGGGGATGTTTTTTTTTCTCGCGGCTACCCCATCGTGTGGGGGATCATTAGATAGGTATTTTAAAAACAATAAAGGGTTTCTAAGACGATTTTTTGATTTAAGGATCCGTTCTCGGGACATTCCACTTTAAAGGGCACTTTTTTGTAAAAACAGTGCGTCCCCCCCCCCCTCTAAAAGCTAAACTCCCCCCTCCCCCCTTTAAAGACTGGCTCAAAAAATCTGAAAAAAATCTATAATAAACTTTGAAGGAAAGCTATAAGAAATTAGATGGCTTTGTTAGTTCAGGAGTTATAGAGACTTAACTGCTAAAATGCGCTCACTTGGAAAACGTCATACAAAATTAACGCATTGATACGTATTTTAAACAGAACAATTAACTATTGGATACGATTTTTTATGCTTAGGTAATTCAATGAAATCTTGCATAGATATACATTTCGATTCTCGAAAAAGAACATAGAACAATCTTCACCGCGATAACTGTCATGCAGGCAGTTAGAGCCACGGGCAAAAGCTAATTGATAACATTGATTTCTACGAAGCAGTCATATAAGTTCCTCATTTAACTACAATGTACTTACAATTATTTGACTTCATAGTTGGTCTAGTGGTTTAAGCGGTCGCCACGCCGCTTCTACAACGCCAAGTGTTGTGAGTTCGAACCTCACATGGTACCACACTTTATGTGTACAACAAATTGTTAATCTGAGGCTGGGTATTCTTTAAATCCATTTCATGTATGTTTGTAAAGTTCTCCGCTGCACAAGAAAGTTCCTGGTGTGGAAGTTGTTTTTAAAAAGTCCACTAAAACTATAATACCCCCCAATTAGACCAGTGCCGATAATGTTTGAAAATAAAATAAATTATAGTAGGATGAAACCCATTGTAAAAGGAGGAGAATATTACAATAATTAAAGGAAAAATAATTTACGGGCGATCTGAGGTCGGGAAGGGGGAGTGGGGGGTTTTTAGGGAAAATATGGCTTATCTCGATAACCGGCAAAACTACAAGTCCTATGGAAAAAAGTTCAATGACAAAGTTGTAGGTAATAAGAAGATCAACATCTTTTGCATTCACACTTTTTTCTCATAACGTCAAATTTTATGTGAAAAATTCTAAAGACCAATTTTTTGGTTTTTTATTTTTATCTTTTACAAATAAAATTATTTTTTTCTAGGAAATTTGGTGAAAACTTACCATTTTATGTCCTGAATACACTGTAATTTAATTGATTTGAAATATCTTTGGGTGTTCTTTGTGTACGTTTCATGTATGTTTGTAAAGTCCCCCGCGACGCAGGAATTCATGTTCCTAATGCGGGAGTTGTCTTTTATAAGAATTAAAAAGAAAAAAAAAAACTATTTTTTTACCTCATTTTGACTTAATACCGAAAAAAAACCTTAATTTTCAATCGAAAATTCACCCGTCAAAATATCAACTTCTTTCAAAAAAAATGGGTTTTTTCTATTCGATGAAATCTCTACTTTCCGATGGTGTAATTTTTTTTATTTATTTCCATAGTTAATCTTCTCATGGCGGCTCCACATTAGTGCCGAGAATTCACGCCGCGAATTCTCGCCGTGAATTCGCGGCGCAAGTTGTGACCTCCACATTCACGGGATGTTCACAGTCGTTCGTGAAACCCGCCGCGAAATGGACGTAGAAGCTGCTGCTGCAATAACTTTGTTTGCTGTGGCAACATGTCACTATGTATACGTCCAAAACAAGAACACGAAATACTACAATCATATATACAAAATAACAAACCCTTTTACGATATAAATGATATCTGGACAGCAAAGAGTCTTTTTTATTCTTTAATTCTTATGGCCGTGAATGGCCGTGAATGTGGATAGATACGCGTGAACGCCGCGCGAACGGGGCGCGAACCCTTTGTCGCGGGACAAAATGCCGACTCTGATCGGGGAACAAGCAATGATATTATAAAAAAGGTAGATATCGCACTATCGCGCGATTATTGTTGAGGACAAATGTAGACAATCGTCGTGACTTCATTTAGTCGGCTAATAGAAGCTAGCGAATAAACACGTTGTCAGAGCGTTTCCGTGAAGTGCTTATTATTACCAAAATGCGTAGCTGTGTGTTAAGAAGGTGTAAAAACTATGATTCCAAAGTAAATAAAAAGGAAGAGTTACATACCACGGGTAACTATTTATAAGTAACTAGGTAATTTTTGTATTTTGTCACGGTTTTGTTTCCCATTTACCGAAATTATTAAATGATATCCAGTATTAGTTAAGGCGCGTTAAAAAAGGACAGAGGATAAGATTGTAACTGAAGTGTGACAAGGACTAATAACGGTCGATGGCATGCGTAATAGATTAAATCTCTTTAGCTATCTCTTTCTTTACCATGCATTCCGTATTATCTTTTGCATTCGTAATCGTAATGTATGCATACACCTATAAATAAGTACTTCATGTCATACCGCAACAATATCGAACGCCGTTTAGTATGAAGGTAACCTATCTTTCTATATAATATCATTGGGAACAAGCGTGAACGCGCGTGAACAACGCGAAAACCATCCACATTCACGTTCACGCCTGTTCACGGAGCTTCGCGGCGCGAATGTGGAGCCGCGGTCAGAAAAATAAAAAAACTCGAATTCGATTTTTAGGGTTCCGTAGCCAAATGGCAAAAAACGGAACCCTTATAGATTCGTCAAGTCTGTCTGTCTGTCTGTCTGTCCGTACGTATGTCACAGCCAATTATTTCCGAAACTATAAGAGCTATACTGTTAAAATTTGGTCAGTCGATGTATTTTGTGAACCGCATTAAGATTTTTACATAAAAATAGTAAAAAAAATACATTTTGGGGGTCCCCAGCCCATACTTGTAACTGAAACTCAAAATTTTTTTTTTCATCAAACCTATACGTGTGGGGTATCTATGGATAGGTGTTCAAAAATGATATTGAGGTTTCCAACATCATTTTTTTCTAAACTGAATAGTTTGCGCGAGAGACACTTCCAAAGTGGAAAAATGTGTCCCCCCCCCCTCTAACTTCTAAAATAAAAGAGTGATAAAACTAAAAAAATATATATTATACATTACCATACAAACTACCAACGAAAATTGGTTTGAACGAAATCTAATGAGTAGTTTTTTTTTAATACGTCATAAATCGTAACACGCAATTTACCTTTCATCCAATCAATACACCAGTATAAAAACATCGATGAAAGTTACAACCAACTACAAGAACTTTTATATGATGTTACTTGGTGATACGGAACCCTTCATGGGCGAGTCCGACTCGCACTTGGCCGCTTTTTTTTTTAATCTAGTCCATAAATCCATCTAGTCCCCAAACTAAGCAGAGCTTGTATACAAAATGACTAGACAACTGATATAAATACAAAAACATACTTTTTTTTGTAAATACATACATATTATCCATAGAAAACACCCAGACTCCGAAACAATTATTTGTGGATCGCACAAATATTTAGTCCGACCCGGGAATCGAATCCGAAACCTCTTGATCAGCATCCGCATACGCTAACCACTAGACCAACAAGGCAGTCAAAACAGATAAAACCGGTTAACCTAATAGTCGATCCGGAATAGTCTTGGGAATAATATAAAAGCTAGGAAGACAAAGATCCTGAGAAACACAACAAATAAAAAGACTTAGGAAAATCGTTTTCAATGTGCGCACGTTGGTCACGACCAAATAGGGTTTTTTACGTATATTCATCAACAACCAATGACGACGAAGGGCTCAGGTCTTACCTCAGGAGACGGTTAAGACCATACATTTACGTACATACAATTTAAATATTATATTTTTATAATAGAACTATCTTTTGTCTGCGACTCTGCCCACGTGTTTGTCGGTTATTGCGGTAAAGGTAGTCTATTCCATTCCTCAAGAATTAAAGTATGTTCATTATAAATTTTATTGAAACCTGTGCCGCGCTTTAGCCGTGAAAGCGTAACAAGATAACAGATAAGGTTACTTTCAAAATTTTTAAGTTAGGGCCACCGCAGACTAGCTACTTTTAGCATCGGCGATCGGCGATTTGGCGACTGCATCGATGCTGCATCGCGTTGTAGCGACTTCCTGCGTTCGATCGCGAGCGACTGCTCAGATGCCAAGTCGCTGCTACCGGCATCCGAAATAGTGCGGAGAGTAGCGTTCAGCTGCTGTGTCGCGCTTCTAAAAAGCGACTCGATCGCCGCGTTTGGCGTTTTTAAGTGTGCGGTGTAAAGCGTTCGTTCGCCGTATTTAGCTTCTAAAAAGCGACTAGTTGCCGATCGCCGATGCTAAAAGTAGCTAGTCTGCGGTGGCCCTTAAGGATGCCTTTATAAAAAAAATATTAAACATACAAATTATATCATAGACAAAAACAACCAAATAGAACATAAGGTAGGTTTTATACCTTATTCTTATATCTATGGTTCATAAAAAAAGACCATAATATCATACTTTTCTTTATATTAAGCGTAATTATGAAATCACATATTAACACGACTGCACCGTAAAACGAAATATTTACATACAAAACAAAATCTATTCAAAAACTATCGGGGCACGATTCAAGTTTCAATTATCACACTTCCTTCACATCATAACTATGGAAATTGAGTTTTATTTCTAAACTAGTAAAGTTTAAAATTGCTTACACAACGTGGGTGGATATGTCGTTTTGTAGTTAAGATGTAAACAGCCTTCGAAGCCTTTACTTCGCAATCGTGGAAGATAAAGGTGATTACACATTGCTTGTTATTGATTTTATTGGCATGTTGGTCTAGTGTTTAGAGACACTGACAGTTAAGTCGTATATAGTCGGTTCGATGCCCACTGAGGATAAATTTGTGTTATGAACACAGTTATAATTTTGTGTCTAGATATGATTTACTTAAAATGTATAAGAGTTGATGAGCAGAGCATAGAGGTGTAGCGACTTCTACATACAGCACAAGCGAAACACTGAACTACGGAGTAACTAATCCTGAATCGCGATATAGAAATTCTCGCGCTGATTAGCATAATACACAATTGCTCAACATCAACCAGGCATGATCACCTTGTCTGGTCGAAGGATCCTTCCTTTGTGATGGAGGAACACGATACCTCACAGATACCACAGAGAGCCATTTCGTGACGCCGATATTAACTGCCGCTGGTATTTTTAATATTTAAACCTACCAAAGTGACTCTACTTTGCCTGATGGAAAGCATGAATAGAATCCAGGAGTATCAGCCAGGACCATATTAACAGTTGTCATATATTCACATTATATCCATAACAGATCATCATCATAACGTCCCACTGTTGGGCTCTGGTTTCTTCTCAGAAGAGGGTTAAGGCCATAAGTCCTTACGCTGGCTGAGGACGGGTTGAGGACTGACACGACAATATTGTGACTACATAATCTTGCCCTTGGATGTTTTAAAGTCTCTCGAAGGCCTCCAACTAAGTGACTGTTATCCTATGATGACCGGGACCGACTGCTTAACGTGACGTCTGCATCACGAAGACGCTCATGGTATGATGCAACTAATGGTCATCCATCCAGATACTGACTGCTTACAGTAACTGTCATTGCTTACAATAACTGCAACTTGATAATGAGGGCATCAATAACAGACCCTAGCCAAGTTGCAAAAAGTTTTGCGTTTTCTATTCTATTTTTTTTGTTTTTTTTATTTTTTATTTATTGTCTAATATAAAATTCATACATGCATACAGTTATCCATTATATACCACACAAACCATCAAGAGTTTATCCGTGGTATACCAGACACATCTCGGTTACAAATAAATTACATATCTGTAAAACATAAATATTATAATTTCTCTATTCTCTTGTTGTTTCACTAAAATAATTGTTAACCGATTTCAAAAATTCTTTTTGTATTGGAATGGACGTAGCTTACAGGTGGTCCCATCGGCACCATATCGGGATCTCATAATGGGATCCCAAGGAAATCGAGGGAACTCCTCAAATATCATAGGCACAATGTCGCGATTTGGGTAGTCGGAATAGTTTTTCATTGAAGTCGGTTCCTTTTTGTTAAAATTATTATAACTATTTTTTTTTGAAAATATACTAATTTGTTTAAACATTTTTTTTTAGTTATATTTTTTTTAAATAGTGTATTGTCATCGGTCCTCGATAAATCTACAAAGTTTAAACGAAATCTGGACGTTTAAAGTGGGTTTAAACCGCACCCAAAGGAGTCGGTTACAAACATACAACAAAAAAAAACATACAAGTGAAGCTAATAAAAAGCATTTACAAACATAGCTTAGAATCTTACTAAAGAAAAAAAATGAGAACGGGCCTTTATGCATCCAGGTATCAAATTGACACGCTTATAATGGACTAATTTATCCAATTTATCCAGATGTAGCATGTAAATGTAATAAATCAATCAATATATTTAACGACTAGCTGAGGCACACGGTGTCACCCGGAGTTATTGTTATAAATACCGATCTTTTTTTTTATATTTAAGCCTGCCAAAGTGACTCTACTCTGCCTGATGGAAAGCATGAGTAGAATCCAGGAGTAGGGGTCAACACGCTTATTGTGAGGGTAGGCAATGCAGCATGGTGACCCTTACCATGGCAGCCTGGTTAGATTATTCTGCATCATTCTCCCGGCCTTCGAAGGGCGGGAGAATGATGCAGAATGATTGGGCCTCCGGTCTCACACTCACCAACGAAATACGACAGCAAGAATGCTGTCATTATTAGGATGGTCTTCTGTGTGAGGGTAGTACTGGCCGGGTCGAGCCGGCCCATTCGTGCTGAAATCAGCGTGGCTCTACTACCTACCTACCTAAAAAACGATCTACGTGGAGTTAGTCTTTAAATTTGATTAGGGTAACCTTGTAACATCAGCTATCTGTAATTGAAATTCCTGTCAAAATCAGCTGACTCTCTCCAGAGACCCGCACTGACTCTTTGTTTTTTTGATGATGATAAGTTGTAAATCGCGACTAACCGTAGAGCGAAGTTAGAACAAAAAGATTGCTTATGCTACGTCTTGTATCATCCTTGAAAGTTCCGTCAAAATCGTCCAGCCGTTCTGTAAATTAGTCGTAACAAACAGTTCGGCATTCTTAAATTGCTATTTGATATAAGTACATAATTATATATATTTCATATATGAATTAAGTGAAAAAAATCTTAATTTGATATTACAAACAGACAATTTCATTTATTTGTATACATATTTGTCCCAAGCAGCCTTAAGAACCACCTGCGTATACGCAGCTTTACTCAATCAAGTATTCAAGTCAAGGAGAAACCAGTCGAATGCTGACCGCCGGCCGGAACGGACGTGTCTGAGAACATACTAAAAGTAACATGTAATTTCATTAAATTAATATTTCCTTGGTTTTTCGGTTGCTATTTACACAGCTGTCAGTTTAAAAGGTTATTGTTTTTTTTTATCTGTGAAGTGTTGTGCCAAATTTAGTTGTTTCAAGTAAGTATTTTTTTTATGACTTTTTTTCGAGTACTTGTTATGTAAATATAAGTTTTTCGTGGTTTAATGCTCAAATTGCGTGCTTACAATGTTGAATAGAGCTTCTAGTTAACACTTTTAGTCTAAATATTATTATAAAACTTTATATCCATTAAGGTTTTACTTGACTAAGTAACTTTTGATAACTTTGAGAGCCTAACTATAAGTGGATTTGAGTATTACACTAATATTTAATGAATTTAGACCTATTATGGCGTTTAGACGAAAAGCTAACCTCCAAAGTTAGTTTTTTTTTAAATAAGCTGTCAAAGAGTTGTTCCAGGAACTTGGTTGAATTTTTAACATGTAAGAAAGGGATGGACGTTTTTAGTCGTAAGTGTGATAAGGATAGTGTTAGTTTTGTAGTAAAGTGTATCTTTAACGGGGTGTTAGTGTGTATGTCCGTTTTAATGTGTGATGTGTGTATTTTGGCTTTTATAGTAAAGAGGTTTTATTCGGCTAAAAAGACTGGTACATATTTTTTTTCTTTATATAATTGTTAAGGATTCATATTTGTTCCTTAATCTGTATCGCTACTAATATCATAAATGCGAAAGTAACTCTCTGTCTGTCTGTTACGTTTTTACGACTAAACGCTGAACCGATTTTGATGAATTTTGATATAAAGATAGATGGAATCATGAGAAAGGACATAGCCTACTTTACACTACCTACACAGAAGCTAGTAAGTTATATTAATCATACTTCAAAGTTCCATATTAATAATATAAATTCGAAAGTAACTCTGTCTATTCCGATTTCACGGCCAAACCGCGATTTGGAAATATTTTAGTAGAAGCTTGGAGAAGGACATAGGCTACTTTTTGTGGCGAAATCCGATACATACGCAAGCAAGAGTAAAATATAAATATGTCCATTAATATTTCTGAATAACTTCAATTATATTTTTAACCAACTTGGAATCTGGCATAAAGAATTCCGACAGCGGTTTTTCCACTAGTAACGGCCTAGTTGAGTTGCAGTCTCAAGGTCTGACAGTCAAAATAAAATTAAACCATGTCTTAACAGACTTTGTGTTATTAATCGGGACCGCCCATAGCAATGGTATTAGGTGATTGGAAACAATCACCAAGGGTAAGTAACGACGGCCCGGTCAGCACCTAGATGGGTGACCGTTTCGGTTGTTATCATCGCCTAAAGTTTGATGAAAACGAAAATATCGCTCAGCTAACTCTGTCTGAGTGGCCTTAACGTTGGTAAAAACGGACATAAATCAACCGTGCAGTTCAAATCGTCAAGTTCATAGTCCCAGACTAAGCCTTGATTAGATAGTCAGGACAATTAATTATATATGTATAAGCTGTTGTACTAATCGTGTTTTATAAATAAGATTTGCAAATTTACCCGTGACTGTATTTACAATTATAACGTGGGAAACTGCATCTAATAAACACATTATTCAATAGTTCAAGATTCCTAGACTTGCCTTCTGTGGGGTCAAATTCAATAGTTTAAGATTCCTAGACTTGCCTTCTGTGGGGTCAAATTCAATAGTTTAAGATTCCTAGACTTGCCTTTTGTGGGGTCAAATTCAATAGTTTAAGATTCCTAGACTTGCCTTCTGTGGGGTCAAATTCAATAGTTTAAGATTCCTAGACTTGCCTTCTGTGGGGTCAAATTCAATAGTTTAAGATTCCTAGACTTGCCTTCTGTGGGGTCAAATGTTCATCAACAGCCTTTAACAGTCCACTGCTGGACATAGGCCTATCCTTAGAAAGGAGGTTTTTGGCCTACTATACCACGCTGGCCAGACGGGTTGGTAAAGGGTTCGTTTCAAGTTTTCCTTCTCTTGGCAGTGATGTTAGCTGCTTATTTTGTTCCTTTAGTCGCCTCTTACGACACCCATGGAATGAATAGTAGTGGTGACACTTTGTATTCTTAATCCGTCACCACACGGACACGGACAATGTTGGTAATAGATATAAATAATAAATAAATATTTCGAACATTTTACACACAACGTCATTTAGTTCCAAACTAAGCAGAGCTTGTACTATAAGTACCAGACAACTGATATAAATACATAAACATGCGTTCATACATATTATACATAGAAAATACTCCGTAACAAATATTTGTAGATCACACAAAGATTCCGACCCGAGAATCGAACCCGAGACCTCTTGATCAGCAGCCACATACGCTAAAGACTAGACCAACAAGGGAGTCAAACAATTTATTGAATTAAGGTGTAACTTCGACCTCTGACTGGATAAAACTCTTATTTTTTACACCTTTTGACCTTCTGAGCTTATTAAGACCGTGTGCTGTGACAACATCAGCTAAAGCCGGTTTCTAAACATACAAATGATTATAAAACTTGTCTTCAGTGAGATCATCATTGATTTTCTTGGTATCGTCTGAACGATTGTGGTTTCATTGCTTACTATATATGTGTACGTCCTTCGATTTATATTTTTAGGTAATAAGGATTTTTTTCTTTTTAACCTTATTCCCAATATTATTTGGGGTCGGCTATTAGTTCAACCGGTTTTACCTTGTCAATAAGTTGTCAGTTAAATATAAGGTAAAGTAAAATAATTGTACTTAACGACGTTTCGAACGGATGATACCGCGATGTGAGAAAGTAGAAGTTATCGTAACCTTTTTATTTTAATAAGATAACAGTCGTGAAGTTTAGTAGGAGGCCTTCAGATGGCTTAAAAACATCCGAAAAGATTGATGGTAAACTTGGATAAAAAACACTCCGTAAGAACAAGTACATCACAGTCAAAAGAAAGCCTTTTCAGCATAATAACGAAGCTGTCGAAGTTTTTTGCTATACTACGTACATTCTGAGTCAAAACTGTGAGGCATTCCTCGGGGTTTCCTATTAACTTTTCACAGTCCTCAATATCACACTTCAAAGACTCAGATCTGTTGTGTGATCTCCAAATTGTCTACTTCCAAGGCTAAGTCATCCATTTGTGGAAAATAAACGTAAAAATAGGATCACTTGAAAACAAACCGAAGGATTTTTATACCTGATAGAATCCTTTAAAATTACGTGAATGAAGAGAGACTTGATTTTTGTGTCCCAGAACCGAGATCTTAAGATTGCTTGTTGATGGCCGGCATTATTAATCTTGTCTAAGTCGGCATCGGCATCTTCAGTCGGCAAGTGGGACATTATGTGTTGTTGATGATCTACAATATGGCGGCTTATTGAGATTCTTCAATATTATTGGGCTTTCGGCCTTGAACTCAAAAACGAAATGACATCATATAAATAATAAATGTTTCGGACATCTTACACACAACGTCATCTAGTCCCAAACTAAGCAGAGCATGTATTATGGGTACTAAACAACTGATATAAATACATAAACATACTTTTTTTGTAAATACATACATATTAAGCATAGAAAACACCCAGATTCTAAAACAAATATTTGTGGTCCGACCCGGGAATCGAACTCAAGACCTCTTGATCAGCAGCCGCATACGTTAACCACTAGACTAACAAGGCAAGCAGTTCTATGCTTATAATTCTTAATTTCATCCATAAGAAGGAAGGTTTATTTGTATCCATAAGGAGGAATATTTACAAAAACCATGGCAAATCTTTTGTGAAATTCTGCCATTTTCCTTTTAAGTTGTACAGAAACATTTTCTTAACGAGCAAAATTTTAAACATGACCCGTAATAGCGGTGTCTTTAGAAAAGTACTATTGTTGAACTTTTCTTTAGAAATGAGTGATATACTAATGTGAACTTTATTTTCAGTAGAATAAGGTTCTTATTTAAAATGAAGTACAATTAGATATAAATTTTGTTCTTTTTGATTATCAAAAAGGTTCAAATATTTAACAAGTTAAATATTTACAATCAAAAAGTATATTTATGTATTTATATCAGTTGTCTACCCATAATACAAGCTCTGCTTAGTTTGAGACTAGATGACGATGTGTGTAAGAGGACTTATTTATTTATTACTAGCTTTCGCTCGCTGTTCTGCCCGCGTCTATTTCAATTATCGCGGTAAAAAAAAACATATTTTTTTTTCCTCCTCCAAGAATATGTCTACTAAGTTTCGTGATGATCGGTTGAGTAGTTTTCGTGTGAAAGCGTTACAAACTTACATTCACAGTTATAATATTAGTAGGATTATTTATATTTGTCCATAGTCTCCGCTATGCTAGGCCTATGTCCAGCAGTGGACTGTTAAAGGCTGTTAATGATGATGATAGTCTCCGCTGGATACCACCAACCGAGCTTACTTGTGACCTGCCTTATTGGTGCAATAATGAATGTAATAAACAACTCGAATAAAACTGCACTTAAAAATAACTGAACTGTGCGGAGTGTATTTTAATAGCTTGAAATAAAACATTGAGAATTTGTTGTTTTATCGTAAGTTACTAAGTTTTTACGACTGATTCGCTTGCGTTAATCTATTAAAAGAGTGTCCATGGAGTTTCTTGTCTGTTCTTCTCCATAGGATCTACGAATTGGAACAGACAATTAGATTCACGACTGACTACTGACTGACTACTTGACGTTTCAAAAGTGCCGTTGTATGATAAAGATAAAGATAATTTTATTTGCATAATATATGGTTTATTTGAAATGAAATGGTTTGATTTGATTTGATTTGAAATAAATATAATTAAAGTATCTGTATATAATATGAAATGAACCGTTTATACAAAAGTCTGATGAAAGTTTATACGGTACTAACATCAAAAAAGCATATTTTTAATATTTTTCTTTTTTAGCTTTTATTATTGCAAAAAATGCCCTTTAAAGTGGAAAAACCTGCAAACGGATACCTAGATAAAAGGGGAGAGGAGGTACCCCAAATAAAAATCTTTTTCGTGATTTGATTCTAAAACTTTGTCGACGTGATAAATACACATATCCATGCAAAATTTCGTCTTCCTAGCACTAACTGTTTCGACGGTAAGTCATGACGGACGGACGTAAAAGTTCTAAGACTTGAACTTCGGAACCCTCAAAAAAAGACATCCCGCATTAGAAATATAAATCCTTTGTCGTGGGAGACTTTACAAACATGAAAGAAACAGACACAAAGAACACCCAGACTCAAAACAACAATTTGCGAATTACACAAAGTGTTGCTCCATGTTAGATTTGAACCCACTACATTGGCACAGTAGAAAGCACCGTGGCGACCACTTAAACCACTAGACCAAACCTGGTAGGTTTGGTCATTAAGAAATAATAGTGGTGTAAAGCAATTGTATTATTAATCCGTAATAGTAATAATATATAAAACAATGCCAATATGGGCCATAAAATTTATGGGAGAAGCTGCTGCTCTGTAGTTTATGGTATTTTCTTATGTAGTTCAGTTAATTACATCGTATTAAAAACGTTTCTTATTCGTAATGGACTTCTTTTGTTTTATATCTTTAATTACACTCGAGAGCCGAGATCCGGGACACATAAATACGTCTGAAAATGTCGGACTGAATGACCAAGACGGTTTAAATTTATTTCAATTAGTTGAAATGAACTGTGTTTAACGGAAAAGAGATACCTTTTAAATGAAAGTAATATTTATTTCTTCGTTTGTATTTTAATACTATAATAATAATAAAGCTTTATTTGTACAAACACAGCACACAAATCAAAGTTAAGTTTACATTTTGGTAATAATTACACAAAAAATATAAACATAAAGAAATAAAACGTCCGTGTCGTGACGGATTAAGAATACAGAGTGTCACCACCCCTATTCATCCCGCGGGTGTCGACTAAGGGATAAACTACGCAAGACAATATCAATGCAAAGAGAAGGAAAACTTGAAACCAACCCTATACCAACCCGTCTGGCCAGCGTGGTATTGTAGGCCAAAACCTTCTTTCTAAGGAGAGGCCTATGTCCAGCAGTGGACTGTTAAAGGCTGTTGATGATGATTGATGAAATAAATAAAAACCAACATATTAGGTGCACGTTTCTTTTCACTCATCCTTACTTATTATAAGTGCAAAAGTAACTCTGCCTGTCTTGTCTGCTGGAGCCTAAACTTAATCAAACTTCTTCTTCCTAGCTTATTCCCAATATTATTTGGGGTCCGCTAATAGTTTAACTGGTTTACCTGAATATCAGTTTTTTTACGGAGCGACTGTCATCGGACCTCCGTAATACTAAGGGAGAACTGAAATTTAAAGGTTGAACTTTGTTTTTACCAAGTTTGAGGGTACTGACATCCCAATAAGGATTGCCATAGATGAGCATGACAACTGGGACCGACGGCTTTACGTGCTCTCCGAGGCCCGGGCGTGAATCACCCCCAAACTTACAAACTCCGGGCTGCTATTAAGAATTTCCTACGAAAAACCCAAAAAGCTTTTTGACCGGATCAAGATATAAAACCGAAACCTCTTGATTAGCAGTTGCATACGCTATACACTAGACCAACTAGAACTACGAGTATTAATTGTAAAATTAAACAACAACATTGAAACAAATAAAATTAGTCTAATATTTTCTTACTACTTTAATTCTGAAATTGGGGTATTTTCCCGTGACCCGGTAGCATTGTCCTCGAGTGTATACTAATAATATTATCGTGTATGTAGAAATAATAACTATTTAGGTATTACAACACGGTTTTATTCATATGAAAGTATAAATTATAAGATAACATGACCTGACAGTCAACTGTAAGGGCGCACAACAACAGCGCCGCCAAGCGGAGGACAGGAGAATTAAAAAACTTTTTTATTGGCTAGCTAGGGTATTGTCTACATTCTTCCAACAGCATCGTATTGATTTTTTTTTAATTACTAAGCAAACGTTATGTCTAGCTGGCTATAAACTGACAGCGTTCTTGTTGTCGTATTTCGTTGGTAGCAGTGAGACGGGAGGTCTAATAACACATAGGTCGTCATAGTGTGGGCCGACATGCTGCATTGTAAGTACTTACAATAAGAATGGCGACCCAACTCTTGGATTCTAGACATGCTGTTGACTGCCTCCGTGGCCCAGTGGTAGCGTAGCGATTGCTCTGCTTAAGGTCTGAGGTTCGATTGCCTTGTTACGACTGCCTTGTTGGTCTAGTGGTTAGCGTATGCGGTTGCTGATCAAGAGGCAACGGGTTCGATTCCCGGGTCGGACCAAATATTATTTGTGTTATTCACAAATATTTGTTTCGGTGTCTGGGTGTTTTCTATGTATAATATGTATGTATTTACAAAAAAAAAGTATGTTTATGTATTTATATCAGTTGTCTAGTACCCATAATACAAGCTCTGCATAGTTTGGGACTAGATAACGTTGTGTGTAAAATGTCTGAATATTTATAATTCGGGTTGGACCAAATGTTTGTGTGGACCACAAATATTTGTGTATTTTCTATGAATAATATGTATGTATTTACAAAAAAAAGGTACGTTTATAACAGTTGTCAGATGCCTATAATATAAGCTGTGCTTAGTTCGGGACTAGATGGCGTTGTGTGTGTGGCAGAGTAGACTCACGACGGTAGGTTCTGTAAATGTTCATTTTTGTTTCCGTTCTGCTCTGGTGGTCTACTTCAGATCCAGACATGGGCCCCTTATATCTTGGTGTACCGTAAACTGATTTCAACGCATTGTTGGTCACTACCAGACCGTGACCGGTTCGATTCCCGTACTGTGATTGGTAATTAAATTAAACATCAGTGTGTACTTGGACGTTATTTCCGGATCGTGAGTTAGGGTTACGTATAAAAATAAATAATATGTTGGTCTCGGAAGCCACTGCTACAGAGTAGTTGACATTCACATTCATATACATATATTTAAGCCAACCAAAGTGACTCTACTCTGCCTGATGGAAAGCACGAGTAGAATCCAGTTCACCATCCTCATTGTTAGGGAAATCTATGTAGCATGGTGATCCATACCATGGCGGCCTAGTTAGATAATTCTGCATCATTCCCGGCCTTCGGAGGTCGGGAGAATGTTGCAAAAAGATTGGGCCTCCGTTCTCACACTCACCAACGAAACGATTCCGTTCTCCCTTTCTGTGCCGAGCAGTTAAAACCTGGAGCTCTCTACCAGCTTACGTGTTTTCCTTCCTGACCCAGGATCCTTCAAGCGGGGCGTGAAGAAGCATCTCACTAGGCCGCCATATTGCAGTCCGCAGAGGCAGTGAGGACGGTAACCACCACTCCTGGATTCTGTTCATGCTTTCCATCAGGCAGGGCAGAGTCATTTTGGTAGCTAATACTAAGCTAGTCTAAAAGAATCAGCCTTACTTACTTCTTAGATCATAACTCTATGCCAGTGAAAACTACTATAATAAGCGTCCTAGCGCTTTTTGTTTTAATTACTTGTTAGACTACACAACTAATGACAAAGCGCTGCAGCGTAACGCGTGACTTATAAGTAACGTTCTCGCGATTTTACTGTTTATAATATTTTCAAAATCGTTTCTTATGCTGACTCGTCATGTACTGAGGGAACTGATGTGGCGACTTCCACAAAGAGCTTAACAGAAAATACACTACAGTGCCATCCATCGAAAATACTATGCAGTACCTAACTACACAGAGTAACTACTATTCCTGCATCGCGATATAGAAGTTCTCGCGCCGAATTAACATAATACAACTAGTTGACCATCACAACCTCGTCTATTTCTTCTATATGTTTGTGTTTTGCAAGCAAATTTGTTTCCCATAATTTTTTTTTATTATTTTTTATTTTATTTTTTATTTTATTTTTTATTTTTTTATTTTTTTTTTTTTACGTGTGGAAATCCCCGCGGACCGTCACCCCGTCGGGGGTTACGGCGGGGTGGTGTGTCGGACTCGAACCGAATAAAACCACACTCTGCGCCTTTGTATTGGAAGGAGTCCAGGGAGGGGATTTCCTTCTGGACTCTAACCGGCGCCTGCCCGCACTGTTGCGGGCACCATCTCTACTCTCTACTCTCTATTTGGGCAACGTCCGGTCACACGCGGACGCCGCCCCCTCGCGGTTGGCCACTACTGCGGACGGACGGGAAACCCGTCCCGTCCATCCGCGGCCACTCTCAGGGCGGCATGAGACGCAGGTATGCGCGCCTCCGGCGGCGGATCGGGTCCGATTGGATGGCATCCTCCCGGGCCTTCTCCGCCACCTCCTTCTGCAAGATTACGTCCTCACAGTATATAGTCATGGGCCAACCTTAAAAGATAGACATATGCTATTTCTTTCGTCTAAGAAAGACATGAAAAGCGTACCTCCGCAAGTGTATTCCAAAAATGAACAACTTTATAAATACCTTATTTACCAGAAGTCATTTATAAACTTAACAATGTGTCTTTAATTAATTATTTCCACTGAATGGTAAATTTTAATTTTATGAGCGTATTAATGCGGAATATTCACAGACAATTACGCAATTAGCTAAAGCTTGTGAATATGTACTTATGTGACCGGAGACCGGAAACCGAATGGTTTAGAAGCATCTCACTGGTGCTGCCATTGTGAGGGTCACCTTGCTGCGTTGTCTGCATCCCTACTTCTGGATAGTGATCCCTACTTCTGGATTCTACTCATGCTTGCCATCAGGCAGAGTAGCGTCACTTTGGTAGCCTTAAATATCATCATCAGCCTATCGCAGTCCACTGCTGGACATAGGCCTCTCCCATTGGACACCACTCTGATCGATTTTGGGCTTCTCGCATCCAGCTCCTGCCAGCCATCTTATGCAGGTCGTCACTCCATATAAACTCCGGCTTGAATATAAAAAGATGAATATATGACTGCCTTGTTGGTCTAGTAGTTAGTGTATGCGACTGCTGATCAAGAGGTCTCGGGTTCGATTCAAGGGCCAGACCAAATATTTGTGTGTTCCACAAATATTTGTTTCGGAGTATGGAGGTTTTTCTATGTATGATATGTATCTATTTACAAATAAAAGTATGTTTATGTATTTATATCAGTTGTTTAGTACCCATAACACAAGCTCTGCTTACTTTGGGACTAGATGATGTTGTATGTAAGATGTCTAAAATATTTATTATAATATGTCCTCACATTCACCAACGAAACAAGAATGGTGCCATTTTTGTTTTGGTCTTCTGTGTGAGGGTAGTACCGCCACGATCGAGCCGGTTCATTCGTGCTGAAGTGCTTCTACTACCTTGAGCCATCTCTAATACCCATCTAACCCACTGTACCTCCGGGGCCTCCGGTCTCACACTCACCAACGTAATACTTGTCTTACTATACCCCATCGGCCAGACGAACTGGTACAAAGTTGATGTCAAGTTTTCCTCCTCTTTGCAATGCTGTGGTTTTGCTCCCTTATTCGCCTCTTAAGAAACCCACGGGATGAGCAAAGGTGATGAGACTCTGTATTCTTAATACGTCACCACACGAAAAAAACAAAAGCTACTACTTACTATATTGACTGCTTTGTTGGTATAGTGGTTAGCGTATGCGGCTGCTGATCAAGAGGTCTTGGGTTCGTTCGGGTCGGATCAATTGTTTGTATGATCTGTAAATATTTGTTGCAGAGTTTGGGTGTTTTCTATGTATAATATGTGTGTATTAACAAAAAAAAATGTTACATTTATATCAGCTGTTCTGTACCCATAATACAAGCTCTGTTTAGTTTAGAACTAGATGATGTTGTTTGTCTTAAAATATTTATTTAATTATTTATTAAGGCCCGCCAAAAATTGTTTACATCTTCACATTAAGAGTATTACAAATTTCATAGTATAGGTCTTAACGTAACAATTACTTAAAGGTAGGCACAATATGTACATATTACAGAAATAAAACCCGGTTTTACAAACAGATACATAAAAATCTAATAACATTTTTTTATTTGATACATAATGTGGCCATTAGCTTTAGATAGGTATTAGTAAAATTGAGAAATTAGATACAATCTGGGAAGAAGTTCAACTTCGATTTAAGTTTGCATAATATTTGTACATATTTACCATGAAAAAAAGACTTCAATATCTCATAATAACATATTTATTATTTATTTCAGGTACACATAGTGATAAGTGAATAGTGTTGGAAGTTTGTTTGCAACAATTCAAGATGGCGTTTACGAAAATTCTATTTTGTCTATGCTTCGTACATGCAGCTTTAGCTAAAGGTATTGTAAAGTTTTACAACTATTTACTTGTAAGTACAACCATATAAATAACTACCTGATGCTCGTGGCTCCGCTCGCTCGCTAGGGCAATGACAACGACAAACACCGTGACACGAGAATTTTATATCACTACATACATTGCAAACGCTGGCTGTACCCCACGAGATAGATCAAAATAATAAAATTTACTTTACTTCAGTATTTTACACCTTAAAAAGATCTACAAAAAATTCCGCGATCTAATATGTCTATCTCTTAGGGATAACCCACAATAACAATTTTTTTATTTCTTTCTGTTTACGCGTAATAATGGCTGATTCACGAAGCGATTTTAAGCAATACAGTATTAATATTTAATAGCTTCGGCCCACGGCTACGCCTGCATGTAGATTATCGCGGTAAATAGAAGCCTATGTGTTATTCTGATATGTAAGTTCTAAATACATTTAGTAGTTTTAGCGCGAAAGAGCAACAAACACATACATATGTACATACTCGCAAACTTTCGCGTTTATAGAGGATAGGAGGAGTAGAGGTCAAAATCGGTTGAGCCGTTCCAGAGTTTATCCAACAGATTCTACCACTTTTACTACACCAAGTCAAAAATGCTTTCTACCGCAGACAAAACCGCAATATTCGTCTAGTTAATAACAAGTTAAAATATTAATAAGTCATAATGATATTGTATTCTTATAATAATGGTCGACAGTCATATAAGGACCGTGCATCGAACGTGTGACCAATGAACCGTTCTAACCGTTAACCAATGAGTCACTGGGTACAAAAAGTAATTGTAATAATATAATTATGTTCACATGTGGGTGGATGCCCACACGGAGGTCTTGGGTTCGTCATCGTTTGAGTAATATATTTTTTTTTAAGTTACGAGAGAGATACGTGGCTTTGCATCTTTATGAGTAAACTAGCTTCGTTCCGCGGTTCTACCTGCGTTTGGTGTTGTAGGTACTTTACTTAACCTATAGGGATAACCACGTAAACCGATCCTGCGCCTATTCGCAGTCGAATCAGATAATCGTCAGATAATCCCATGGGATTGTGAAAGTAAGGGAACAGAAGGAGCACTTGTGTGCACCGCACACACTTGTGCACTTTAATATCTTTGAGAAACATGCTTTGCAGCTTTATTTGTAAACTAGTCGCGCCCCGCGGGGCCAGGGCCGTAGCTAGAGTCGAATTTGAGGTAGGGCAGCATTGGTTAATGGTAGGGCGGAAGTAAAAAAAATATCATAATTGACGTAGTCAAGTGATGAGGATATGTTGACCAAGTCCAATGTTCATTTTCTCAATGGCATATGACATATCATATGCCAAAACAAATGCTAAGTAGGTCGGATATGACAGTCATTCCTCCAGTTGTCTACAACAACCAGAAGATAGCTCTAAGTGCAGTAGTAAATAACTTGCGGCTATATATGGACTCTACACTTGATTGGCGAGCACAAGTGACACATGTCAGCCAGAAAGTTACTTCGTGTCTTCGCGCTTTATACCGTCTTAATAACTTCCTTCCCGCTAAAACCAAGGCTACGCTTATGCAGTCCCTAATAAATCCCCTGATCGATTATGGTGATGTGTTATTTTGACCTGCCTACCTCCTTAATAAACCCCTTCTCAATAACTGCATTCAATTCGTTTTCGTTTCAATTCTCAAATATGTGTCTGCTTTACGTTCCCAGCTGCAATGGCTCCCAATTCGACAGCGCCGCAGTTTGCGTGCACTCACTTCTCTTTTTTCTTTCCTCTACTCCCTATCGTTACCTGAGTACCTCGTACTTCACTTTTGTCTCTTATTCTCAAACCATGACCGAAACCTTCGGTCAAGGAACAATGTGCTTCTCCTTTACCCCCCTCGCACCTCTAATTTTATCAATTCTTCCTTCTTCGTGCAGTTAGAATGCGCCTCACATTCAAAATGAAAGTACGTGATTTACTACCGAATGAATTGGCAGAACGATCACAACGATAATACCCGACTGAGTATTTATATACGCAATATATTTAATTACATTTATTTATATATGTATGTATGTCTATGTATGCCTGTTTATATGTGGATTTATGTGTGTATGTATATATACGTATGTTTATATACATGTCTGGTATCTTCATCCGCTGTTATAAACCCTAATGTAATAATAACAGTAAATTTGTGTATATTACTTACAACTATAAAATTTCAATAAATTAAAATGGTTTACAATAAAGGTGATACCTACATTTACAACTACCTTGTCAAGTTTTATATCTTATGCCTGCACCTACAACATCATATTCCTACATCACCTGAAGGTTGACTGGCAGAGAATGCCACATAGCATTAAGTCCGCCTTTGTGATACATGTGCATTAAGTTTAAAATAAAATAAAATAAATGTGCTCCGAAGCTCAGGCTCCTAAATCAAGCACCACGTATATCACTGACCTCTAGGTCAGTGATGTACATTCAATAGCTCCTCGTAGACAAATAATTTGTCTAGTAGAACATGAGCATTGATCTGTTAGTGCCACGGATAGGGAGCCGCCGGAAAACGGCGCGCAGGAGCTTCGCCCGACTCCTGTGTGACTGACTTCCGAAATGGAAGAGGGCTACCGGGTCCAGGGCGGGTTAAAGAAGTTACGCCCAACATTTGTAACACGTAAGCTCCGCTTTGCCACCTGGAACATTGGCATCTTAACCGGTCGTGCGAGGGAGTTAGCCGATGTACTCTCCAGGCGGAGGGTAGCCGTAGCGTTCCTTCAGGAGACTCGGTGGAAGGGCAGTAGATCCCGGTTCATTGGGAATGGCTACCAACTGATATACACAGAGGCACCTGGTGGAGAAAACGGAGTGGCCGTGGTGCTTGCCGGGTGGCTTCAGACTGGCATTTTAGAGTTGATGTAGCGACCGTCTTATGGTCGTAAGGGTGCTTATCGATGGAATTATTACCCATCTGATAAGTGCTTACGCGCCACAGGCAGGTTGTAGCGAAACCGTAAAGATGTCGTTCTGGAGCCACCTCGGGGAGGTTCTTCGCGGCATTCCCTTGTAGCAGGGAATCGTTCCGGGTGGTGATCTAAATGGGCATGTGGGTGAGGGTTGTGTGGAGTTTAAGCGTGTTCATGGTGGTTTCGGTTATGGCATTCATATGGCAACAAAGAGGGTGAAGACACGAACATATGCGGCAACCGATCTTGCCTTGGGGACACGTTCTTTAAAAAGAAACCGGAACACCTTATCACCTACAAAAGTGGGAGGCAAGCTACTCAAATCGATTTCCTGCTCACGAGAAGACACACTATTAGCAAACTGGCCAACTGCAAAGTCATACCCGGAGAGAGTCTCACTGCACAACACCGCTTCCTTGTCATGGACCTCTGTGTGAAGCCCAAAGACAAACATGTAGAACGCTGCCAACGCCGGATCAGGTGGTGGCGGCTTGATGAAGTCACGTCTCAAAAGTTCGCCTCGACCTTCATTGACAAGTGCGCTGGAGCTGAGAGCAGATTGGTTCAAGACAGTTGGGACAAGATTCAGGCAGCTATTCTTGATTCGGCGACAGCGGTACTGGTCGTGTCTAAGGACAGACGCAAATGTAACAGGGATACTTTTTTTTCGTAACGTCGGTCCTAACTGTCCTAAGTGAAAAAATGTATGCAAACGACACAAAAATATTCATTGAAATAAATATATGAAAAATGACACGCGTGCACTTGCACGCAAAACATGTACGCTAGTTTTATTTTAAAAAAGGATTCCCCTTCCCATAGACTGTAATGTAGCCCATATTGCAATCTATGGGACGGGGAGTACCGTCTGCTACACAGATATTGTAATTAAATAGACCTATTGCTTCATGTGATGCCGCCTTAAATGCCATACACAGAGCAAAGATTATTATAATATGAAATGAATATACAAACTGTGGTATGTTCAGAAAAGTTTTGAGTCCTATCCCTACATTTTTTTATCTCAAACTACAAATAATTCAATTATAAAAAAAAATCTTAGTTTTTGGTATTTTTAAGGTAGGGCATTGCCCTACAATGCCCTCCCCTAGCTACGGCCCTGCGCGGGGCTACTTGCAGTTGGTGTTTTGTCTTGCTTAATCTACAGGGATGAGCACGTAAGGCCATCGGTCCTGCGCCTGATCATTGGATCCCCCACCGAATTATGAGAGTAAGAGAACAGATAGTGCCTGTGTTTGCGCACACTTGTGCACTATTATATCTAATTTTTTTTTAAAGACAACTTCTTTTAGGAATATATATGCTGCGGGGGACTTTATAAACATACATAAAACGGACACAAAGAACATTCAAAACAACAATTTCTGGATCCCACAAAGTGTTGTCCCACGTGGGATTTGAACCCACCACACTTGGCGCAGTAGAGAACAGCGTGGCTACCGCTTAAACAACTAGGCCAAACGTGCAGTCATGATTGGCCGCCTCGCTCGAAATCCTATTGCAGTACATTATTATTATAAGGTGTACTATATTTAAACATAAGTGGTCATCTACCCTCGTTACAAATTTCATCAAAACTGGCTCAGCTGGTTGGAACCATTATGTCATTGTTTGCCAACAAATATGTTATCAAACCTTCATTTCTACATACAATCACCAATTAGGTAGTAGAGCCTCGATGATTTCAGAACGAATGGGCCGGCTCGACGGGCGGTACTAGTGTGCTACTCTCACACAGAAGACCATCCTAATAATGACAACGTACTTGCTGTCGTATTTCGTTGGTCAGTGTGAGACCGGAGGCCCAATCATTCTGCATAATGATGCAGTAACATCTGACCAGGCCGCCATGTTATGGGTCACCATGCTGCATTGCGTACCCTCACAATGAGGATGATGATCCATTCTCCTGACTGCCTCGTTGGTCTAGTGGTTAGCGTATGCGGCTGTTGATCAAGAGGTCTCGGGTTCGATTCCCGGGTCGGACCAAATATTATTTGTGTGATTCACAAATATTTGTTTCGGAGTCTGGGTGTTTTCTATGTATAATATGTATGTATTTCCAAAAAAAAAAGTATGTTTATATCAGTTGTCTAGTACCCATAACACAAGCTCTGCTTAGCTTGGGACTAGATGATGTTGTGTGTCAGATGGCCAAAAATATTTATTTATTTATTTATATTCCATTACTGCTTTCCATCAGGCTTAATAGATTCACTTTAGTAGACTTAAAAATGAAAAAAAAACAAGTGAGCAAATTCTATTTCCTTAAAGCCACAAATTGTTTTAATATTTTGTTCTAACAGTAATTTCTTTTGCCAAATTAAACACAGTGCATTTAATATGTATTAGTATCAGTCGGACAGTGTGCCAAAAGCCACGCTCCGTCCAAAAATCGGAACCATGAAATTTTGTTATTTCGACTCGCTCTCGTTTCCAGAAATTTCATTAATGCGTGAAAACATTAATTTATACGCATATGACATTGTTTAAATCACGACTTTGTAGCTTTTTTAACCCCTGACGCAAAAACGACGAGATGGCATAAGTTTAAAGTGTCTAAGCTATATTTATTGAATGAAGATTCCGCCGTTTAAAATATAAAATAAGTAGAAATGAAAATTAAAAATCGAAATTTCACAAAAGTCCTCAAGTGCTTTATACAAAAGTAAATTTACTAATAAATTTATATTTTTTTCAGCTGTAAATGTTACTGTTAGTCTCGCTTACATAAAATAGAACAAGGTAAATTACCGTCAACCGGTAACGGATTTCTAATAAAACTTGATCCGCAAATATTTGTTTCGGAGTTTAGTTGTTTTCTATTTTTAATGTGTATGTATTTACAATAAAAAAAAAGTATTTTTATGTATTTATTTTCAGTTCTCTAGTACCCGTAATAGTAAGCTTTGTTTAGTTTGAGACTAGATGACGTTGTGTCTAAGATGATTCCGAAATATTTTTATTTTTTAGGGTTCCGTAGCCAATTGGCAAAAAACGGAACCTTTATAGATTCATTATGTCATGTCTGTCTGTCTGTCTGTCTGTCCGTTCATATGCCACAGCCACTTTTTTCTGAAACTATAAGAACACTGTTGAAACTTGTTAAATAGATGTATTTAGTGAACTGCACTAAGTTTTTCAAACAAAAATAGAAAAAAAAATCGGGGTTATACCTACCTGGAACTGAAGCTCAAAAAAAAAATTTTCATCAAACCCATACGTGTGGGGGGGTATCTTTGGATAGGACTTCAAAAATTATATCGAGGTTCTATTATCATTATTTCTAAACTGAATAGTTTGCACGAGAGACACTTCCAAAGTTATAAAATCTGTCCCCCTCCCCTGTAACTTCTAAAATAAGAGAATTATGAAACTATAAAAAAAAAAATGATGTACATTACCATGCAAACTTCACACAAAAATTGGTTTGAACGAGATCTAGTGTCTTTGGAAGTGTCTCTTGCGCAAACTATTCAATTTAGAAAAAAATGATATTTGAAACCTCAATATCATTTTTGCGGACCAATCCATAGATGAAAGACACATATGGTTTTGATGAAAAAAAAATTTTTGAGTTTCAGTTCTAAGTATGGGGACCACCAAAATTTATTGCTTTTTTTCTATTTTGGTGTAAAAATATTAATGCGGTTCACAGAATACATCTACTGACAAAGTTTCAACAGTATAGTTCTTTGAGTTTCTGAAAAAAGTGGCTGTGACATACGGACGGACATACGGGCAACGGAACCCTAAAAAGCAATTTCATAAAAAAAACGGTCAGTATGACCATCTCTCTGCCTGTCTGATTTTTGACTTTCACTGGTAAATAGCTGATGCCATTAGGAGTAACTTTGGTTATTTTCTTCTATACTAGTTATGCTCCGCGGTGTTACACGCTACTTACGAAAATAACTGCGGGACTCAACTCGTAAATTATAAAGGATTAATTTATATGTAAATTTAATAAAAATGCCATGTGGATGCTAAATAAACTTACGTCTATTACCTGTCGCAAAACTACGGCAAAATTTAAATAAATCGGCCAAGTGCGATGCGGGCCACGCACGGGAAAGGGTTCCTTAGTCAACGTGGATTTAAAATCGTATCAAATAGATAACTGTTATGTTTACGTATTAATGCGTTATTTTTGTGTGACGTTTTCCATGTGATCACATTTTACAAGTTAAACCTCTATAACTCCTGAACTAACAAAGTCATCTAATTCGTTATAGTTTTCCTTCAAAATTCAGTATATGAACCACCATCACGAATTTGCCAGATTTTTGAGCCAGCCGTTTAGCTTTAAGAGGGGGGAGGGGGGGCTCTGTTTTTACAAAAAAAAAGTTCCTTTAAAGTGGAAAATCTAGCAAACGAATTCCTAAATCAGAAAATCGTCTTAGAAACCCTTAATTGTTTTTAAAAGACCTATCTAATGATACCCCATATGATGGGGTAGCTGCGAGAAAAAATAATCATCTCGACTTTACGTATAGGGGAGGTACCCCAAATACAAATATTTTTCATACTTTTATCGTAGCACTTTGTCGATGTAATTACAACTCATTTTCATGCAAAGTTTCATATTTCTAGCACTTACCGTTTGGACGGTAATTGGAGGACGGAAGGATGGACGGACGGACAGACGGACTTAACGAATCTATAAGGGTTCCGAGTCATAAACTTCGGAACCCTAAAACTTAAAAAAAATGATAAAAAAAGTTCTTTGATATCAAACAATGTTAATTGGGATAGAAAATTTGATTACGGTTCTTTATAAACACCTATTTAGGGAGCCATCTAATCTACAATTCTGAATAATTTAGCTTTTTTAAGACCAGTACACAGTTCATTAATTTTAATTTTTTATCAAAAGAATGTTTTGCAATCAAAATATTTCTAAATGAATGAATTTTCACAGACGTTTCTGATTGTAAACGCTTAATAAAATATTACTAGTGATTACATGTTTGCCACAGACTTTACAGTCTAACATTGTTTTATATTTTATGAGTAAGGTAAGATTAAAGTATTTATTGTGGAGGTGAAATTTACACAAGGTAAATGAAATATCTGGTTATTTAAACTGTGTATCATTTGATTTTGATCATAATATTAATATTTTTTACATATTAAACACCTAACGATAATACTCTCAGCAAATTTCGGCTACGGCGTGGCCGCCGTATGTCTTAATGGAAACCAGTCAGCTACGCAGGAGACATTCTAGTGCACATTTAGTGATTTCATGATTTGGCGGTAGGGTTAAGCAGTCGGTCCCGGTTGTTATCATAAGAAAACAGTTGTGAAACTTATTTTAGGGGCTATAAAAATCAAATGAAAAAATTTACGTGCCGTAATGTGTTTTGCCAGCCTATATCCCGCACTCGGCTAGGAGGGGACGTATGGTCTTAACCGTGTCCTGACCCCAGCAGTGGAAAGTTAAAGGTTGTTAATGATACGCTTTTATAAAACTTAGTAGTCTGGTAATAAGTTTTAAAAAAAAACTTGTTTTCTATAGGTATAGTAAGTAGTACGTAGTGTAGGACGCCCACAGGCCAGGTGGAGCGACAACTTGCGCAGAATGGCTGGCAGGAGATATATGCGAGAAGCTCTAAACCGATCAAAGTGATGTGCAATGGAGGAAGTTGTCCAGCTCTGGACTGCGATGGGCTGATGATGATGATGAATTAAGTAAGTTGACACCACTGCAGAGAGAAAGAACAATTTGTAAGAAGTACTACAAAATCACGTCTAATCATCGTAATATAGTAATCTTCTCATTAAAATGACAACGTCTCACTACAAATTGTATCTATAAACAGTTTCTGACCAAGGTTAATGCACTGCCCAAACAAATCCGGACAGGTTTTTGTCCCACGCCAAACTTGTTCGGCACACTGTGCAAGCGGTCGGTGACATTGCGAAATTTGTACCATATACACACAGCACATATAAAAAGTATCAAGAATTCGTAATCGCTGTTTACGGTATTTAATCCATACTTTAATCTATTCAAATAAATAGAATTGAACTGTCAGTTTGTAATTTCAAATTTGCAATAAAAGTATCATCATCATCATCAGCCTATCGCTGTCCACTGCTAGACATTGGCCTCTCCACTTGCACGCCACTTAGTTCGATCTTCGGCTACTCGCATCCAGCTCCTGCCAGCCGTCTTGCGCAAATCATCACTCCACCTGGCCTGTGGACGTCCTACACTACGTTTGCCGAGACGCGGTCTCCACTCAAGAACACGTTTACCCCAACGGTTGTCGGTCCTGCGGCTAAAATATAATAAAAGTATACAAGGTAATAACATCAAAAAAATCATTATTTAACATCAATTTCGAACATCTTACACTCATTATCAGAGCTTCTAATAAGGGTACTAGATAATTGATATAAATACATAAACATACTTTTTTTTTTAAATATAATACGTATTATACATAGAAAACACCCAGACTCCGAAACAAGTGTTTATGGATCACAAAAATAATATTTGGTCCGAACCGGGAATCGATCCCGAGACCTCTTGATCAGCAGCCGCATACACTAACCACTACACCAACAAGGCAGTATCAATCACTGGATCGTTCCGATATCACGTTCGTTCGTTAATTAATGCAACGACTGGACCGAATTAGACGGGACTTTAACTGGCAGATAGGTCGTGATATAAGAACTTAGCTGCATTTATTTCTGAGAAGCTTCGCCTCGCGGTATCACCCGCAGATTTCGTTATAAAGATACAAAAACCACCGCCAGTAATACCGCGAAGTTCTGCAGGATACTATATAATATCTTTACTAATATTATAAATGCGAAAGTAACTCTGTCTATCCGGCTATCACGGTAAAACTACTGAACCGATTTAGATGAAATTTGGTACACTGATAGTCTAGAGCCTGAGAAAGGACATATAACGTATCCAATAGATAATTGTTATGTTTACCCATTCATACGTTATTTTTGTATGACGGTTTCCAAGGAAGCGCATATTACAAGTTAAGCCTTTATAACTCCTGAACAAACAAAGTCATCTAATCCGATATAGTTTTCCTTCAAAGTTCATTATATGAACCACCATCACGAATTTCTCCCGATTTTTTGTGCCAGCCTTTTAGCTTTTAGAGGGGGAAGACGTCCTGTTTATACAAAAAAATCGGCCAAGTGCGCGTCAGGCCACGCACAGGAAAGGGTTCCTCAGTCACCTATAATGGTACGTAAATTAGAAAACGTTTCCAATGAAGAATAAAATTGTTATGTTTCCATAATAATGCGTTAATTTAGTATGACGTTTTCCAAGTAAGCGCATTGTAAAAGTTAAGCCTCTATAACTCCTGAACTAACAAAGTCATCTAATCCATTATAGTCCTTTAAAGTTCATTACATGGACCACTATCACGAATTTTCCCAGATTTTTTGAGCAAGCCGTTTAGCTTTTAGGGGGGGGGGGGGGCGCCCTGTTTTTACAAAAAAGTGGCCTTTAAAGTGGAATTTCTCGCAAACGGATACCTAAATCAAAAAATTATCTAAGAAACTCTTTATTGTTTTTAAAAGACCTATCTAATGATACCCCACATAATGGGTTAGCCGCGAGAAAAAAAAACCATCCCCACTTTACGTGGAGGTACCCCAAATAAAATATATTTCATAATTTTTATTGTAGTACTTTGTCGACGTAATTACAACACATATTCATGCAAATTTTCATCTCTCTAGCACTTACCGTTTGGACGGTAAGTCGAGGACGGACGGACGGACAGACGGACATGACGAATCTATAAGGGTTCGAATTCATAAACTTCGGAACCCTAAAAAGTGAACAGAAATTATAGTAGGATGAAACCTATTGTAAAAGGAGGATTCTCCCCTACTCCTGGATTCTACTTATGCTTTCCATCAGGCAGAGTAGAGTCACTTTGGCAGGCTTAAATATAAAAAAAAAAAAAAACAAAGGAGAATATTATTAAAAATTAAAGGAAAAATAATTTACGGGCGATCTGAGGTCGGAAAGGGGGAGAGGGTTAAATATGGCTTATCTCGATTTCCGGCAAAACTACAAGTCCTATGGAAAAAAGTTCAATAGCAAAGTTGTAGGTAATAAGAAGATCAACATCTTTTGCATTCACACTTTTTTCTTATAAAGTCAAATTTTATGTGAAAAATTCTAAAAAGCAAGTTTTTGTGTTTTATTTTTATTATTTACAAATAAAATTATTTTTACAAGTTTAGTGAAAACTTACCATTTTATGTCCTGAATACACTGTAATTTATTTGATTTGAAATATCTATTTTTTCACCTCATTTTGACTTAATACCGAAAAAAACCCTAATTTTCAATCGAAAATTCACCCGTCAAACTTCTTTAAAAGAAATGGGGTGTTTTCTATTCGATGAAATCTCTACATTCCGATGGTGTAATTTTTTTATATATTTCCTTAGTTAATCTTCTCAGAAAATTCAAAAAATAAAAAAACTCGAATTCGATTGTTTTTAATCGTTATTGAGATATTTATTAAAGTTTACATTTTAATCGTGTTGAATTTTTCACATAAAATTTAACGTTATGTGAAAAAAGTGTGAATGCAGAAAATGTAGATCTTCTTATTACCTACAAATTTGCCATTAATTTTTTTTCCATAGGACTTGTAGTTTTGTCGGAAATCGAGATAAGCCATGATTTCATTGAATTTCCTAAGCATAAAAAATCGTATCCAATAGATAATTGTTATGTTTACGTATTAATGCGTTAATTTTGTATGACGTTTTCCAAGTGAGCGCATTTTAGCAGTTAAGCCAGATTTTTTGAGCCAGTCGTTTAGCTTTTAGAGGGGGGGGGACGCCCTGTTTTTACAAAAAAGTGCCCTTTAAAGTGGAATAACCCGCGAACGGATACTTAAATCAAAAAATTGTCTTAGAAACCCTTTATTGTTTTTAAAATACCTATCTAATGATACCCCACTCGATGGGGTAGCCGCGAGAAAAAAAAATCATCCTCACTTTACGTATAGGGGAGGTACCCCTAATAAAAATATTTTTCATAATTTTATTGTAGCACTTTGTCGGCGTAATTACAACACATATTCATGCTAAGTTTCAACTTTCTAGCACTTACCGTTTGGACGGTAAGTCGAGGACGGACGGACGGACAGACGGACGGACGGACGGACGGACAGACGGACGGACGGACGGACGGACAGACGGACATGACGAATCTATAAGGGTTCCGAGTGATATACTTCGGAACCCTAAAAAGTGCCCTTTAAAGTGAAATTTCTCGCAAATGGATACCTCTGAGTCATGAACTACTGAACCCTAAAAACAGTTCTATTGATATTACATACAGATACTTCAATTTTATTTATTTGTTATAAATATAATTAAATATTTGATTAATTAAACATAATCTATATGTATATTTAATCAAATGTTTAGGTATTTATTTAATATACATACATAATCAATTTGAACAATGAACTTAAAACTAAAACCTTAAAAAATATAATATAATAACTATATCATTAAAAGGAGTCCCTTTAGACAAGGTTCCCAAGACCGGCAACGTTCCCCCTTTGAACAGATATACTAATTCTTTGTCCGAGGTAGCCGCCAGCTCTTCGGTCCCCTGTGATGTCGACTCGAAGGGTCTCGACACCGAATGGGACAAAATCATATTCGGAGCCGATTCACAAGCCGCACCAGCTCTGTTGTTTTTTTTTTTTTAATGAGGTCTGTTTTAGACCTCCCAGATTTTCTCCGTTCGTAAAACAGGACCTTTTTATTCTTAATTACATTTACTATCTTATCATTATTTACATCCAGCTCTGATGTTGGTTCCATGTAGATGCAAAAGGGCCATGTATATTTAATTACATTTCGTCCCTTGTACAATAAGCTAACAAATTGTTTTACGGGTAAATTAGATTTCAAACGCTTTACAAAAGCTTTGAGTTCCGTTTGTAATCATTCCTATATATATTCAGGAAGCATTTGGGCTCTTTAAACGGATTTCGTACCTTCTCGAAATGTTTGAAAAGCGTTTAGGAGCAGTTTCTTAGTTTTTATGACGAATTTAATATGATTTCTATAACTGTGCGCGTGTTTTCCATATTTTAGCTTTCCAAAGTGTCCCTACTATGCTTGATGGAAACCATGAGTTTTCCAGTGGGGGTCACAATCTTCTTAGTGAGTGCAGACATTGGAGCATGGTGACCCACACCATAAATCATCAACAGCCTTTAACAGTCCACTGCTGGACATAGGCCTCTCCTTTGAAAGGAGGTTTTGGCCTATCATACCACGCTGGCCAGACGGGTTGGTAAAGGGCTTGTATCAAGTTTTCCTTCTCTTGGCAGTGATGTTAGCTGCTTATTTTGTTCCTTTAGTCTCTGATTCTCGTCTGACTCAAGTAACATATTATCACCGATCAAAGTGAAGGTCTTTAGATAAATTTTATACAATTGTGGGATAATTATTCAAACGACTAGTATGACATAATCTTGGAGGTCTCTTCAAGGTCTCAAATCACATTGTTTAAATCTGAATTGGTAGATAAAACTTGTATTTCTAAGCAAGAAGCTGCTTATCATTGCTTCCTATGCTGTTTAATGTAACAAAATTAAAAAAAAAAACAGTTTCTAAAACATTTGTCTGTATGTTTATATTTTGAGATGTCAGACTGGATCCCCGGTAATCTGGTCCCTGTATAATTCAGCAGCCCCTGTAATCCGATATGACTATTATTGTTTTGACAATCTTCACATGATTGAGCAGCCCCCCTAGCCAAGATGCTACACGTATATCGTTATCCATTTCTCTATTCTCTTGTTTGATCAAAACAAAATATTAGCCTACCATACAAGAAGAATTTATGACAATCGTTATTGGAAAGTCAGTACCCTCAAATTTACTGACAACTAGTTCAACCTTTGAATTTCAATTCTCCCTTAGGGCTGCGGAGGTCCGATGCCAGTCGCTCCGTGGAAAAAACTGGTAAAACCTATTGAATGTAAATAAGGCTAGGAAGACGAAAAATTGAATTTGACGGATCTGGGGCTACTAATTACGAAAAATACTGAAAATATGCATACATTACCTATCGCCGGATTGCCGGTAACATATTCATTCGAAAACATAACACCTGTCTACCACAGTGGGGTAAATCCTGTTTCATTTCATTATTTAAATAATAAAATTATAAGAAAATCTTAATCAAAGAACAGCCTTAACAGACTGGCCAAATTACGTAATAGGTGTAGGTAGCAAGGATTTACGTAGGATTTAATATGTTTTCTAAAACCCAACTTACAGACCAGCTGAATAGAGTTGACGTTCGTATAACTATTGTAGTATAAATAACAAAAATTGATTTTGCCGTTTGTAGAATGAAAAATGGTCTTCATGACTCTTGGAATAAAGTTCAATGGTTTTTAATATATGTGTATATATGTATTTGTTTGCGTTACCTTTTCCGTGTAAGGCCGCTTCTGCTATGTAGGTGTTTATGACTAAGGTTGAAAGCTTTGTACTAAAGATTTCTCTTGTGTAAATTTTAAGGTCTTGTCAGACATTAAGGGAAGAAAAGAATAATGCCTTTGTATATATAGTTAGGTATTTACTGCAAAGAGAATGAAACAGGCACTTTTGACAGCCCAAATTTTGCGTCTAGTTAACTTTGGGGTAAACGGCCCTGCCGGCGGTGGCGTGTGTGTGTCGTTCGGCTCCCTACGATATGGTTGAACTGGACGATGGCTGGTGCATAGGTCATGCTCGTGATACGGGCACCGCCAGTCGGGGCTGGTCATCTCACAACTTCTATTTATTGTTTAATTATTTTTGGACACTCCTGTGTAAATATCAGCATCGTTACATTGTCCTGACATTTAATAAAATGCCTTAAACAATGTAACCAAAAATTGTAAAAACAATGTTGGAAAAGAGTGTCCATGGAGTTTCTTGTCTGTTCTTCTCCACAGGATCTACGAATTGGAACAGACAATTAGCTTCACGACTGACTACTGACTGACTACTTTATGTTTCAAAAGTGCCGTTGTATAGTTTATTTGAAATAAAATGGTTTGATTGATTGATTGATTGATTGAACGGGTTCTTGAATGGAGTGGAGACTGCATCTTGGCAAACGTAGTGTAGGATGTCTACAGTTTATATTTGGATTCGATCACGTGACTGATTGACATTAATAATAAATAAATAAATATTTTCGGACATCTTTTACACACAACATCATCTAGTCCCAAACTAAGTAGAGCTTGTATTATGGGTACTAAACAACTGATATAAATATAGGGTTTTCCAATAAGAGGTGTTATTTTGATATTCAAAGAGAAGTGCCATTTTTGGAGATAAATGATCGGATGTTTTTTTCATAATAAAGAGGTAGATATGCCGATAATAATGAAATAAAACATCAGCCAAATGGCCACCACGAGCACGTTTAAAACCATATCCTTTTCATCAAATTTTCCATAACCAAATCGCAAAGTGGCTGTCTTATGTCCTCGATAGTCTCACGAATTCCATCTTTGAGGTCTTGAATCGACGTTGAGCTGTTGGCGTAGACCTTATCTTTCACGTGGCCCCAAAGGAAGAAGTCACAAGGTGTTAAAGGACAAGATCTCGGTGGCTAATTGTGATCACCTCTTCGAGAGATAACACGGTCTGGAAACTTTTCCCGTAAAAGATCAATGGTTTCGTTGCTTGTGTGGCACGTAGCGCCGTCTTGTTGAAAGTAAACGCTGTCCCGATCAATACTATCTAACTCCGGCCATAAAAATCATTAATCATCTCTCGGTAGCGCAATCCATTCGCCGTAACTGTTGATCAACACTTTGGGCTACAGCAACAATATTCTCAGTTGTTCTTGAGCGATGTGCGCGGGTTTTATTCTTTACATCACTAACTTGTCCCAACAGCTCAAATTTTTCCACCAATTTCTGTATTGCGGTCCAACAAGGTGCTTCACGACGACCCAAAAATGCTTCAGTTTTGCGAACTGTGACTGCAAAATATTCACCATTTTTGTATTGAATTTTAATAATTTCAACGCGTTGTTGAAGTTCTAGAAGTATCGTTCCATTTTTAGTAATGGCGTAATTTCTAGTTTTCAAATATCAAAGAATAACAGCTTCAAAAGTGACATCTACCGAAAAAGCGGGCTATTCAAAATAACACCTCTTATTGGAAAACCCTATACATAAACATACTTTTATTTGTAAATACATACTTATTATTCATAGAAAACACCCAGACTCCGAAACAAATATTTGTGGATCACACAAATACAATCACCCAAGAATCGAACCTGCAGCAGCATACGCCAACCACTAGACCAACAGGGCAGCCAATGAAACAAAAGAATAGAAAAATAGAGTAGAAAACGAAAAACGCTCAACTCAACTCAACTTGGCTAGAGGGGCAGGTCTGTTCCAGCAGAAGCAGGCCGGGGTCTATGCGCCATTCGCTATTATTATGAAGAGGGTCATCTACAAGCCCTAGATAGATGACCTAATTACCCGGGGTTCCAGGGTAGTTCCCCGGCTATTGGTACCTTAGGCGGTGTACGGTTTTGGTCGAATCGAGTCCAACGTAACAACCACGACGTAACTGGTGGTATCCGAAAGGATTTCAGCATACATAAAAAAGGGGGGCAGGTCTGTAGACATCCAGGAGGGGCGATTATGACGGCACTTTCACTAGTAGATTGCTGATGATAATTTAAGGATTACTTAAGCTACTTTTTTTAGACTAGCCCCTTTGAGGCATCACTCGTGAGTACACAACAAACGCGGGTAACGCGGCATGTGTCAGCTAGTGAACTACAAAACCCAGTCATATACCTGCTCTTTACGTCACCGAAAATCAAATAAGGCCTCGCCTACATTTATAACAGAACTGTCACAACTTGTGACCCGAATAATGTCAGTCGGTTCCGCCCCCTTATTTGGTTGTCGGGCAGTGTGCAATATGCCTTATATAGAATATACTTACCTAAATGGCGACTACCTATGTGTTAATATTTAAATGAAATATAACATTGATTTAATGGAACGGTATTGTCGGACTGTGTATTTTAAGATATATACAAATAAATTAAGTGAAGTGTCTGTTTGTGTGTAATATGATAATATTTTGGACATCTTACAGACAACGTCATCTAGTCCCAAACTAATTAGAGCTTGTAATAAAGGTACTAAATAACTGATATACATAAACATACTTTTATTTTGTAAATACGTACATATTATACATAGAAAACACCCAGACAGAAATATTTGGATATCACACAATTATTTGGTCCGACCCTAGAATCGAACCCGAGACTTCTTGATCAGCAGCCGCATACGCTAACCACTAGACCAACAAGGCAATCGAATAATATCAAAATAATAGTTTAAAAAGCATGAGTAGAGTAGTAGAGTAGGGGTTCCAGGAGTAGGAGTCACCATCCTCGTAGTGAGTGCAAACAATTCAGTTTTTGCGGTAAAAAGTAGCCTTGATCTCTTCCCAAGGTTCAATCGTCTCTATACCAAAATTCATCAAAATCGGTTCAGCGGATTAACATGTAACAGACAGACAGACAGAGTTATGAGGATGGTGGATTCTTACCCTGCTTTTTATCAAGCAGAGTGGGTAGAGGCACTTTGTGAGGCTCAAAAATAAATTAAAAAATACTACGATACGCTCGCGTTCATTCATAGGCAGAAAGGGAATATCGGGGTTCCCAGAAGGAGACCAACTACAGGCCGATAAAATAAAAGAGTGGACAAACGCGTTGTAAATATGCAGTGGTTCAGGGGCTGGTCACAGCACTTTCAGTGAACTTGGATGCTTATTAAAAGGCACTTCACCGGCGTATCAGACCTCTACAACTCAAGAGTCAAGTGCCCCTCCCCCTCCCCCCAGAACCAATCACCCTCTAAATAGCTACGAAATAATTGCCAAAACCAGTTTTCTCTGATGCCGCGGTATCACTTAATCCCACCATGTAATTGTCGATCTCACCGAAATACAATTAAAATGGCTGCCAGTATTTATCTCATGAGTTGAAAGCGACAACAGATACCATTAATTATAGCATTTAAAATAATTGTAGCAACACTGACACTGTTATTATACGAACACAGATTAAATTAAAGCTTGTGAATGTAGACGCGACGCACGTACTCTGACATTAAATAAATATACATATTTTCGACAAATATATTTTGGACATCTTGCTCACAAAGTCATCTAGTCCGAAACTAAGCAGAGCTTGTAATATAGGTACTAAATCATCATCAACAGCCTCTAACAGTCCACTGCTGGACATAGGCGTCTCCTTTGAAATGAGGTTGTGGCCTACTATACCACGCTGGCCAGACGGGTTGGTAAAGGTTTTGTTTCAAGTTTTCCTGCAATTTATAGGGGTTAAAAAATGTGGGTAGAATATAAAGAAAACTAAAAGTTAGGATACGTTTCGATAATTTTTTGTCGTGTCTATGCGCGTAGACTATATACTTTAATATATTACTTCTTTTATAAATACATATGCTGAAAACATCCAGCCTCGGAATCAAATTATATTTGCACAGCATACAAATTTTTGTATGCTGTGCGATTTTTGTATTACACTAGCACTGGCAGGTGCCTATGAAAATTATAAACTTCAATGGAACCAGGTTCATTCCTAGAATTTTTGAGGGAACAAAAACTTTACAGGATTTCAAACTTTGTAACGTTTCACAAAAATTCTTACTTAATGGTTGATTGCAACATAAAATATCAATTTATTTAATACGTGTTCCGAATTAATAATTTAGCTTAACCTAATAATAGGCATTAATACAAAGTACCCATCCATACTTTTGTAGTACGTCTATTTATACTTACTCTCTGACCATTCATAATAAATACTACCTACACACTGGCAACATTGTGTTAATTAAAACCACTGTGAATACCCGTAATCTGTACTTTCGCACTAATTGGTACCTAAATAAGATTACTAAAAAGAAATGTTGTTTGTTTATTTGTTACATTCTCAAGAACGGATCGACCTATCCTGATAATATTTATTTTTACTGAGGTACTTCAGTGAGTATATTAGTTATACTTTCTTTCATTTAACGGTTACAATTATAGCAATATTTTTTTGGACATCTTACACATAACGTCATCTTAATCCCAAACTAAGTAGAGCTTATATTATGGGTTCTAGACAACTGATATAAATACATAAACATATACTTTTTTTTGTAAATACATTTTATCCGTAGAAAACACCGAAACTAAATGGATGGATAGAGGACTAGATGGCGTTGTGTGTCGTGTCCAAATATTTAGTAGGCTATTGTATAGCTTTTATCGCGGGATTTAAGCGCGACGACCAAATCATGAATTTCCGTATAGAAAAAACCTAACACCCTAAAAAAGGATAGAGAATATGATTGTAACTGCAGTGCGACAAGGATGTGGCGGCTCCGTGCACTATAGGCAGATTTAGTCGACAAGTTGAAAATGGTACAAAATAGAGAGTATCTCTAGCTAGAGCTAGAGTACCTCTTTAAAGTATGTGCGATAGCTCACTGGATCCGGAATGATTTTTTTGAAATATCTTAATTAGTTTATGAAATAAAAATATCTCATTATTAGTTTATGAAATATTGGCAAAAAACGAAATGGCATTTTTTTTCATCTTTAATTGTTTATAACTTTTGAAATTTTTATGTGCTAGTACACGCTTTTGGCACATTTTTCTAGGCGTAATTCCGGATCCAATGAGTTATCGCACATAATTTTAAGAGCAGTATCTCTATCTTGTACCATTTTCAAATTGTCGACTAGACTAATTAGCGCATGCGTGCAGCCGCCACCGGCCGTTATCCGTTGCCAGTCAGTTATCCTATTCAGTTAATAGGATGATTATATTTTTTGACATTAATATTGTTAGAATTTATGTTGGTAAAAAGACAGTGTATATTGTTTTGTATACTTGAATTAATATCAAAGAAAAAAAAATATGCATAAATAAAAAATAAATTAAGAAATATGATTGCATAAGTTGATAAAAATATAGCAATAGCTTTAACGCGACAGTCCCCGAGTGTCACTCGACTTTTTTCATAATATTAGTTTATTTTACAAAAAAATATGGTATCGGCCAATGGAGTATCATTAATCCAAAAAAAAACAAGTTTCTAGTCCAATTCCGTTTTCATGCTCTATTTACTTGATACATTAATCTCTTTTCAACTCTATGTATATACTAGTTGACCCAGCGAACTTCGTACCGCCCAACTTTAAAATTCCAGAACTTGATCGCAGCACCACCTACCGGGTCCAATTGCGAATCTAAACCATTCCCAGATCCCCTTGAACACACACAAAAAATTTCATCAAAATCGGTCCAGTCGTTTGAGAGAAGTTCAGTGACATACACACTCACAACAAAATAAATCCATGTTAAATGCATTATTACAGATTGTAATTAGCGGGTTTGCTTATACAAAGACTGTAATGATTTATATTACAATGCATTTACATTAATTTGTATTATGCTATTCAAAGTAAATAGCATTATTTATTTCTACATATATTCCAGACTAGCATATGGACTGCCCGGGTGGCAAAGTGGTAGTGTCACATACGCATTGTCCTGCGTAGGTCTGTAGTTTGTTCGCTTACAGACGTTTAAAAATGTCGTATTTCGTTTGTGAGTGTGAGACCGGGGGCTCAAAGATGCAGAAGAATCTCACTTAGCCGCCATTATATGGGTCACCATGCTGAATCTGTACTTACAATGAGGATGATGATCTCTTGGATTCTACTCATGCTTTCCATCAGGCAGAATAGAGTCTCTTTGGTAGACTTATATATTAACATGCTTCCCGAGGAATGGGGACTCCATAATCTGACCTAGTCAGGATTTTTTAACAACTTATAAACGACTAAACCACGAGCCCCTTGAATCGTAATCAGAGTAACTTATTAATGAAATTGTTTCACTCACTTGTTAAGTAGAAGCTAAGTTTATGTAATTTATGCTAAGTAAAACGGACTTAGCATTTTTACAAAATAAAATTAGAATATAAATTAATATTCTAAGATCTATGAATAACTAGTATTTTAGAGGCAAAAACAAAATCATTTTTAAATACATACATGACTAATTTTTAATGTCCAGAGAAAAAAATATGTGGTATTCAGCTTTCGATACTGAACATATTTATGTAATTAAAACAAAAAAAAATACATGTTATATTTTCCAGAAAACTACCAAATTTTTGTTCATAACGCATGATATAATTCACGACATGATATTACGTAACAAGAAAGTGTCAATGTCCTAGCATGCGGGTTGCGGGTGCGAGCGGGGTACCTAATACCTACGATGCGACGCGTGCGCCTAACTTTGAACTGATTTGACAGTATTGGGCGATGCGTCGCACACATTGAAACAGAAAATGTTATATATTGATAATTAAAATACGCGTGTGTAAAATATTTGGGTGACAATAAATTATGGGCGTATTTTAACATTTTAAAAACCATAATTACTCAGTTATTTTTGTTTTTTGGGTATTTGTTCTATGGTGTTTTATGTTAGTATATAAGTTCTGTATCTGCCCTTAGTTTTTCTCTGGTAATTAAAAACTAACCGTGTATATGTATGTACCTGCCGAAGTGACTCTCCTGTGTCTGATGGAAACCATGAGCAGGATCCAAGAGTCACCATATTTATCCTGAATGCATACATTGTAGCATGGTGACCTACAATATGGCGGTCTATTGATATGCTGATGCAATGTTGGGCCTCTGGTCTAGCACTCACCTACGAAAATAAATGATATGTTATCTTATACTAACTGCCTCGGTGGCAGCGATTCCAGGGTTGGATCAAATGTTTGTGTGATCCGCAAATATTTGTTTCGAAGTTTGAGTGTTTTCAATGTATAATATGTTTGTATTTACATGAAAAAGTATGGTTATCTTTATATATATAATTCTTCTGTGAGTGTGTATGTCACTGAACTTCTCTCAAACGACTGGACCGATTCTAATGAAATTTTTTATGTGTGTTCAAGGGGATCTGTGAATGGTTTAGATTCGCAATTGGACCCGGTAGGTGGCGCTGCGATCAAGTCCTGGAATTTTAAAGTTGGGCGGTACGAAGTTCGCTGGGTCAACTAGTGTATTTATATAATTTTTGTAGTACCTACTAATCTAGTAACAAAAAAAAATTGGTAAAAATAGGTAGTAGTAGCAACGAATGGCCCGGTCGAGCCGGCCCATTCGTTGCTGTCGTTTTCGTGGGTGAGTGTGAGACCGGCGGCATCATTGTCCCGGCTTCCAGAGGCCGGGAGAATATTGAAGAAACCAGACCGCCATTTTATGGGTCACCATGCTGCATTGTTTACCCTCACAATGATGATGGTGTCCCCTACTCCTGGATTCTACTCATGCTTTCCATCAGGCAGAGTCACTTTGGTAGGCTTAAATATAAAATAAAGAACCCTATGTCCACCAATGCTAAAGCATATTGATGAGTTGTAAAAGAACAATGCCTAATAAGTTGCGCATACTGCGTACATGTATTATATTTACACGCGTCGTCGCCCACAATTCTGAGAATTACATTGTTTGTTCGGCCATAATTAACCAGCAAGCGCGGAGAGTATGCGAAAAATATGCCCTAATGGTTGAACAGAGAACGCGCTTTACATGCGCGGGAAAGAATATAAAAAAAAAATTGTGGTTTGTGATTCAAGATGGTGATTGGAAGGTACTTTCCTTTTTTAAATTGTTGGGTATGTGGTATTATAGTTTTTTTAATGAGGTTTATTAATTATTTTTTCTGCTTTAGAAATTTGAAAAGGAATTTAGATGATGCAGAACTGTGTCTTCTAGAACAAAACGCCATCTAGTCCCAAACTATGCAGAGCTTGTATTCTGGGTACTAGACAACTGATTTACAGAAATATATTTTTTCATTTGTAAATACATACATATTAAACATTCGATAACACCCAATCTCCGAAACAAATATTTGCAGATCATATAAACATTTGGAATTCAGAATCGAACCCGGGCACTCCTGTTCAGCAACCGCATAAGCTAACTACCAAAACAACAAGGCACTTACATTTATACATTTACATATTTACACTAGCTGTGCCCGCGGCTCCACTCGATCGGTATGAAAAATAAATGTTGTCCGATTCTCAGGCCTACCCATTAGGCTAACAAAATTTCATAAGAATCGGCCTTAGACGTTTCGGAGGAGTTTAACTACAAACAGCGCGACACGAGAATTTTATACATAAGATTTATCCAAAAAAACGTTTTAAATCTTTGTTTTTCAAATAAACCTTCAACAGCATGTTGTATTTCTACCGGGAATTTCCCGAGGGATGAAACTCAAACAAGCATGAAGGTCTAGTTTTACGAATATACTTGTAACGACAGGCCCTTAGGGTTTACACAAACATACAGTGTACGAATACCCGCCTTTTGAGATTCAAACATATATTTGGTATCATGTAAATTGTTATTAAAAGGTCATACAACCTACACATACTGTGAATAATATCTTAAATCATTATTTATTCGTTCTGTTAGGCCCTTCGTACACACGGCTACGTAAATCATCGATCTTATGTTGTATTCGACATTAGTATCAAGGCGCGAGTATCGAGTAGCGCACGGTCCGTACACACGACATTGAATCGCATGACGCGAGTTGCCTATTCATCACTATTATATAGGCGTACGGGTAAACAGATCGCACTTTTGCCAAAATGTCTGACACAAGTGATGGTGAAACTATATTTTTTTACTATCTTTATCGAAAACAAAGAAATCTTCGTAACAGAAGATATTGGGATCACCCGTATATAGAGAGAAATATAAAGTGCAGACTGTTTGTACGAAGGGCCTTAGGGCCACAGCACACTAGCTACTTTTAGCATCGGCGATCGGCAACTCGTCGCTTTTTAGAAGCTAAACACGGCGACCGAACGCTCTACACCGCACACTTAAAAACGCCAAACGTGGAGATTGAGTCGCTTTTTAGAAGCGCGACACAGCAGCTGAACGCTACTCTCCGCACACATTCGGATGCCGGTAGCATCGATTTGGCATCTGAGCAGACGCTATTTCCGATACCGCGATCGAACGCAGGAAGTCGCTAAAACGCGATGCAGCATCGATGCAGTCGCAAAATCACCGATCGCCGATGCTAAAAGTAGCGAGTGTGCTGTGGCCCTTACGGGGACAATCGCGACTAGATTTAAAAAAAAAAGTTTTGATTACATGTTAAAACACTTTAATTTAAGAAGGTCAATGATTAATACTTCGTTGTTAAATATATCTAAAGATGGACACGGACTGGCAAAGACCGGTAAACAAGTAGTGGGCTTGAAGAGTAGAGCTGCTGACTAAGCAGGATGGCAGCCAGGGCAGCATAGGGGGTTCATACCTCATCTAAAACATCGTCCTAGCCTTTATTCCCAAGTTTATTTGGGGTCGGCTACTAGTTCAACCGGTTTTACCTGAATTTCAGTTTTTACACGGAGCGACTGGCATCGGACCTCCGCAACCCTAAGGGAGAACTGAAATTCTAAGATTGAACTAGTTGTCAGTATATTTGAGGGCACTGACTTCCCGATAACGATTTCCATAGATGTTCATGACAACCGGGAACGACGGCTTTACGTGCTCTCCGAGGCACGGGCGTGAATCACCGGAATTTCCTAAGAAAATCCCAAAAACACTATTATGCCCGACCCGGGATTTGAACCCGAGACCTCTTGATTAGCAGTCGCATACGCTAACCACTAGACCAACGAGGCAGTAATTCTCATCTAAAACATTACATATATAAAGTTATTACTAGCTAGTGTTACCCGTGTTCGTGAGTAACGCTACTGTTTAGCTTTCCGCCAGCTAAAGTCCCTTTGAAATCGGTTCAGCCGTTCCGGAGATTATCCAGAACAACAGATAGACAGACAAATTAAAAAAAATAGCTTTTTCATGTAAGTACCATAATATATTTGAATATGCATTAATATTGCTGATATTATGGGCTGTTGATAACATATTATACTCCTAACTGCCAAGTTCACTTTATAACCTACTGCCTCGTTGGTAGTGGTTAGCGTATGCGACTGCTGATGAAAAGGTCTCGGGTTCAAATCCCGGGTCGGGCCAAATGTGTTGTTGGGTTTTTCTGACAGGATACTCTTTATAACGGCCCGGAGTATGGAAGTTTGGCGGTGATTCACGGCCGTGCCTCGGAGAGCATGTTAAGCCGTTGGTCCCGGTTGTTATAAACATCTATGACAATCATTATTGGGAAGTCAGTGCCCTCAAATATACTGACAACTAGTTCAAAAACCAAATTTCAGTTCTCCCTCAGGGTTGCGGAGGTCAGATGCCAGTTGCTCTGTGGAAAAACTAATTTTCAGGTAAAACCGGTTAAACTAGTAGCCGACCCCAAATAATCTTGGGAATAAAGCTAGAAAGAAGAAGACTAGCGCTATTTTAGTCAGTTTCTGTAATACTATTTAATGCTTTCTGCTGAATATCTTTTTAGTTCAAGGCCTTACAAGACGGTTATCGTTGCCTCCACTAAAAGCCATAAATTTAAAAAAGTGCGTGTCTGTAGTCTATAGGCTAGCGAATGACATAACCTGACCTCTGTCATTCGGTAAAGTGTCAAACAAAATGACAAGCAATAAAACATTGCCAATATTTTCTTCATGGCCATCATTATAATTACACACTAGCTGTTACCCGCGACTCTGCCCGCGTGTAAGTCCGACAAGGCACTAAATAGTAACCTATGTGTTATTCCAATATGTAATCTATAATATTGTGAAGTTTCAACAAAATCTATTCAGTAGTTTTTGCGTGAAATAGCAACATACATACATACATACTCACAAACTTTCGCGTTTATAATATTAAAATAACATAATATATAATATAAGTAACCTTTCAGGATAAAACCAGCTTAAATAAAAATAGCTCAAGTTATTACTTATTTCATCAGCTATCTGTGAAAATCCTGTCAAATTCGGTACACCCGTTACAGAGATTATCCCGGAACAAATAAACAAACAGACAAATTTGTTAGAAGTAGCTTTTTAGACATAAATAAGTACCGTATGTACTTCCACAAGCATTTAATAAGAAGCTGTTAACTTGATGTTACAAACATACACTTGAATTTTATTTATTTGTAGAGATTTTTGTGTAAATACAGACATCAACCTCTTACAATTTTATTATATTCATGAACTAGACGTTTCTTGCGTCACGCATTTTTTTTTTCATATTCAAAAGTAACAAATATAGCGCTGGTTCCCACTACGCCGGACCGGCAAATCTGCCGGAAACCGGACACCGGACAGAGTGTTCACATTACACCGGAGCCTCGGACAGTCAAGTACTCAGCTCAGTTAAATTTGGACCTGTGTACACAATGGACCACGAAATTGTTGTGTTTAGGTGGTATGTCAATAGAAGGCAAAATAAAAGAAAACATTGAGTACATTCTATTTTCGAATGACAGCAACCACTTTTGACGATTTACTGAAAAAAATGCGAGCCAAATGATGTGAGGGGAGCGCGGGCGGGGCGAGGGGAGCACAGGTGCTGCGAGCGGGGGAAAGATACCGGCACAAACTCGTTCACATTACTCCGGTCCGGTGTTTTTACCGGACGATCGTAGTGACAAAACGCACGGTAAAAATGCCGGACTCAGCAAAAATGCCGGACCCGGGATAATGTGAATAGCTTCATATAACTTGTACAGCCACTAGCCCTTCCGTCAGTTTTACCGGCCCGGCAAATCTGCCGGTCCGGCGTAGTGGCAGCGCATATAGGTAATGTGTTATTCCAAGTTATATTTTGTCTCAAATTTCACCCAGATCTGTTCACCACAAATACACATACACAAATATACAAACAAAGTTTCGCTTTTATATTAGTATAGGACCTTTAAAACAACTTAAAATATGACTGCAACACGACGGTAAGTTGTGTTGCCAAGGAATGCGATAAGACTCGATCTTTGGCATAAATATGTACTTATTGAAGGCTGTAGATATGTTTTGTGTGACTTGGTTTTATATAGAGACTAGCTTAAGCCCGCGGTATGGCCAACGTGTTATTTTGATGAATAAAGTGTGATGTAGAAACATCTGACCAGGTATGGGTCACCATGCTGCATTGCCTACCCTCACGATGAGGATGGTGACCTCAACTCCTGGATTCTACTTATGCTTTCCATCAGGCAGAATAGAGTCACTTTGTTAGGCTTAAATATAAAATAAAAGTTTTTGTTTAAACCGTTCAGCAATTATTTAGCCAAAGTTTCATACAAACTTTGATTGCACATTTAAACCCTTTAAGTTTAATTTTCAAAAATCGTCTCTTAGTGCTCGTCCACAAATTTATCACAAAATTTTATCTTCCTACGCCTAGTACTTTAGGCTGTGCGTGGTCTGTCAGTCTGTCACTAACGGAACAGTTTTTTAATATATAGTAAATGTAAATAAATAAATATTTCGGAAATTTTACACACAACGCTATCTATCTAGTCCCCAAACTAAGCAGAGCATGTATTTTTTTTTGGATATACATTATACATAGAATACATCCAAACTCCGAAACTAATATTTGCGGATCACACAAACATTTGGTCCGACCCGGGAATCGAACCCGATACCTCTTGATCAGCAGCCGCATACGCTAACCACTAGACCGACAAGGCAGTCGTATATAGTATGTTGGTGTAAACTATGATCGACAGTAGCCAATAAAGAGTCGGTGAAATATCTTTGATACGCGAAAGTATTTATTATGTAACTAGTTTACGCCCGCGGCCCCGCCCGCGCGTATCTCGGTTATTGCAGTAAAAAGTAGCATTGTGTTATTTTAATATATAAGCTATATTACTGTAAAGTTTCATCCAAATCCGTTCAGTAGTTTTTGTGTAATACTGAAACACACGTACATACATGCTCATAAACTTTTTATAATATTAGTAGGATAATAATATTAGTTATTAGAATTTCTTTTCAAAATAGAAGACCGACCTAAAAACGATAACATTCTTGTTGTTGTATTTCATTGGTTAGTGCGAGACCGGAGACCAAATGCATCTCACTAAACCGCCATATCACTCACCATATTACATTCTCTGTACTCACAATGAGAATGGTGACCCCTACTTTTCATTAAATCAACATGACATTTATAATTCATTACAAAAGTAGATTCCAAGCTCTAAGTATTCCAAGTTTCGGGTTTTCAAATCAATCGTTTGTTATTATAAGACGTACAACTTAAAAGCCAATAGTATAATGTTGAATAAACAAAATAAATATCTAAAATCCCTACCATAAATATTTTACTTCAAAAAAGACCAAAGCTTACAACATAGGAGGAGGATTGAAAAAAGTAAAATTGACGCTCGTTTAAAAATAGAACGTGTTCTTTAGCCTTTGTTTTTTTTACCGCGACATTAATATTTTCTCCGGTGCAGTGTCCTTTTGCCACAGAATGTGAGAAAACTAGATGTGAAAGGCCCACAGTCTCAGTCACACTAATTACAACCTATTATACAAGACAAGAACGTAATGATGAGTCAGGTAATATCATAACATGGAGGGAAATGTCAAATTTGTTGTTAGTGTATTTACACAGAGTTTAATGAAAGTCGATCTAAATTAACAAATCAGTTTTATTTATAGCTTAAACATCAACAAATTTCAATTTTTCTTTTAAATAAACATTAAATATTCTCTTAATTTTTAATAGTCAAATTATCTAAAAACGTCAATAGTAATAAAAATAACAAATACTTTTGTATTTACATAAGCGATAAACTTGAAACAATTTCACTAACATATCTTCAAATAATATATATCAATTATATTATATATATATAAATATATATATAACTTAATACATATATAAACAACCTCTGTCGGCGGCCATTATATTAATAAAAAGTATTGTTTATGGATTGTACCATAAAGTAACTTCTGTTCTTTATAATATTCTATGGCAGACATTGTTTAAAAAGGGTCAATGCAAGATATCTTTGCACATCACGCAAGCATTACTGCAATTTGTTGCAGTCGGAGTTTATTACAAGCCAGACGCAAATTTTCTTCAATAGCGGACTTTGAATCATGTGTTTTTCGATTAAAATTACAACAAATAAAGAACTCGTTTTGTGCAGACGTTCGCGCCATTTTTTATGAATTAAATAATGTAGATTTTACGAGACCTTGTCTTCGTTGTGTATTTAGATAGTTTATATTTAAGCAAGATTAAAGTATTGTAGCTTTATTATAAAGAGGCTAAGAGCTAGGTTTTGTATTATTTATTCATATGCATTTTTTATTCATGATTTCATTTCATATCACATTTAGAAAACTTTTCTTGATTTTTTTGTGCATTGTGTTTTTAATGAGAGTTGTTTTTCGAATGTTGCCAACTGTAAAAGGTGACTTCCAATTAAAGATTGGAATAGATGTTTTTAATCTTTCGCGACTTTTACACATACTCGTGTTTTTTATTGTAAACGGGACTTATTCGCGATATAACCCGTTCGAAAATAGAAGGTATCGTAACCTTAATTAAGTTTAAATTTAGGTCCCGCTTACAGTAAAAAACATAGGAATAGATGACTATGATAACCGAGACCGACGGCTTAACGTGCTCTCCGAGCCACGGGGGTGAAACACCGTCAAATTCCATACTCCAGGCTGCTATTATGAGTTTCTTTTACTCGAGAATTATTGATGTAAAGGTGCAATAACCACCGTGGAGCTCAGCAAGTTCTAAATAAGATATTAAACTTCTATTAAGTCTATATAGTTAGTACAAGTCTATAAAGTTTACAGTTAATTACTAGTTTAATTATTACAAAAAGTACCGTTGGTTTGGTCATAAATTCAACCATAGACAAATAGGAACATGCTTTACAGTTTGCTATAAAGCAGATTGGAAAGAAATATTCAGTTTTCTATGGTTAGAAAGTGACTGTACTCTGCCAAATTGGAACACTATGGCGGCTTAAGGTGCGCGTCCATTGGCCCGCGCCGGACGCACCGCACGCAACGGATTTATTTTGCTTTGTATGATTTCACATAGTGCTGCGTCCACTATCCGCCCGCACCGAACGCCGGCATTTCTGAGCAAGGCAAATCCGTTCAATCCGTTGCGTGCCGTGCGTGCCGTGCGTCCAGCGCGGGCCAATGGACGCGTACCTTTATTGAAATGCTTCTGTATAATGGGCCTCCGGTCTCACACTCACCAACGAAACGCAGCTGTCATTTACACGAATTCTGTCATTTTTAGGTTGTTCTTTTGTGTGAGGGTCACACCGTCCCAGTCGAGTTGTCCCATTCGTGCTGGAATCAGCGTCGCTCTACTAGCTTTAGAATTTATCTTATCCCTTTAAATTAGCAATCCTTGTATATAGGTATATTTAGTAGCTGACCCACGAACCTTCGCCACGTGATGTCATACCGCGGAAGCAAATTTGTTTCCCATATAAAAAAAGATTATAGTGAGCCAACCTTAAAAGATAGTAATATGCTATCGCGGACTTTTATTTAGAACTATTAAAGGGGAACAATTCCGTCGTACATGATTTTTGGGAATCTTTAACCGTTTACGACGCGCACGCAACTGAAGCTCTCAAGAGAAAAAAAATGCCCCCGATTTTGAAACATTCTTCATTAGTGCTCCGCTCCTATTGGCCTTAGCGTGATGATATATGGCCTATATATAGCCTTCCTCGATAAATGGGCTATCTAACACTGAAAGAGTTTTCAAATTGGACCAGTAATTACTGAGATCTTCACCTTTATAATATTAGTACATCATCATCATCAACAGCCTTTAACAGTCCACTGCTGGACATAGACCTCTCCTTAGAAAGGAGGTTTTGGCCTACTATACCACGCTGGCCAGAACGGTTGGTATAGGGTTGGTTTCAAGTTTTCCTTCTCTTTGCATTGATTTTGTCTTGCGTAGTTTATCCCTTAGTCGCCTTTTACGACACCCGCGTGGGATGAATTGGTGGTGACACTCTGTATTCTTAATCGTATTAGTCGTGTCTGTCGTATTAGTATAGAATTATAAATACTGCAATATGGAATTGTATATATATCAAAATCAAAATGTCTTTATTTGTGGTGTTAGAAAGGGCTCTTACAATCTTTTTTTTTTTGTTTTAATGGGCACACGGTCTGGTTTTTAGTCGGTTCAAGTCCGACACACCACCCCGCCGTAACCCCCGGTGGGGTGACGGTCCATGATGATTTACTACACAACACACACAACACTAGTTTTCGTGCGTTTTTCTTTATTACTCTTACATAGCTTTTGACATCTATACTCTTTCAGTAACACTTACTCATTTGGTGGTTGGTACTGCAACACAGTAACACTACACCTACTTGTGAGAATAGATGGCGTTGTTAAACAATAAATATGATAACCGAGCCAAGCTCGGTCGCCCAGGTACTAATATTAATATGGAAAAACACATTTTTAGTAACTTTTTTAATATAATGAGATCGTTTCGTATCCTCAGCCTCAGCATATTTGCATCCACTGCTGGAAGTATGCCTCTTGCATGATTCTCCATTCGCTTCTGGATGCGGCGTGCCTAGTTCAGATCGGCCCTGCCGTCTTTTTTATATCGTCCGACCACCTGGCAGCTGGTCTACCAGCACTTCGACTTCCTGTTCGGGGTGGCCAGTTTTTTTTTAATTATCGTTTCGTTTAGAACTACTAAATCTATCTTCAATCAAATAAATCTCTTTCCCTAGTAACATTATTCCCAAGCCATTCATTTTTGAAAAATATCTTTATATCAGCACGCTGATACGCATCTGGTGTCAGCAGAAATGTGAGAACCAGACGAGATCTTTATCTATTGACGTAATTACAGTCTGTGGTTTCTAGTAATTGCTGTCTGTCTGTTGTAATTATAGCAATTTTTTGATTAAATCTCTAATATATTATGTAGTGTAAGTATTTCAATTGTTCAGTAACCACCTGAACAATCCTGACTCCTAAGGAGAAGTCGTGGGTCTTATTCCTGACCTGGATAAAAAATTGCGGTTCTTACGACACCCCCGGGATGAATACATATGAATACAACATTTATGTAGGTAGTAGAGTCACGCTGATTTCAGCACGAATGGGCCGACTCGACTGGGCAGTACTACCCTCACAGAGAACACCATCCTAATAATGACAGTATTCTTGCTGTCGCATTTCGTTGGTGAGTGTGAGACCGGAAGTCCAATAATTCTGCATCATTGACAAAGATGCAAAATTATCTGACCAGACTGCCATGGTAAGGGTCACCATGCTGCATTGCCTACCCTCACAATGAGGATGGTGGCCCCTACTCCTGGATTATACTCACGCTTTCCATCAGACAGAGTAGATTCACTTTGGTAGGCTTCAATGTAAAAAAAAAGTGGTGTCACTCTGTATTCTCCATCCATCACCACACTGATAGTGTAGAATAATGTACATCTTCTTCTTTTTTTTATATTATAGGGGGCAAACGAGCAGACGGATCACTTGATGGAAGGTGATTTTTTGAAGGTTTGAAGGTCGTATCGGTCTGGAAACACCGCAGGCGACAGTTCATTCCACAATTTAGATGTGCGAGGCAGGAAATTTCGGGAAAACGCTCTGTTGTGGACCGCCAACCATCTAAGTGATGGGGATGGAAATGCTATCGCGTGGGCCGATGACGGAAAGAATCTTCGTGTTATAGTTCATCTTCCTGAGATTACGATCGTGAGAGCCATATTATATCTTCAAATTACAGTATTAAAAACTAATCTAGTTTTAAGATACCATCATTTCCCGTCACCTTAGTTACTGTTTCTGACTTATACTGGGAAACAGTTGACTAGAATGTGAGATCTTTGAACTACGGCGGTTTAATAATAACTAGTGGTCGCCAAGTGGTTGAAAATCGACTATCCTCATCATCATCATCATCAACAGCCTTTATCAGTCCACTGCTGGACATAGGCCTCTCCTTAGAAAGGAGGTTTTGGCCTACTATACCACGCTGGCCAGACGGGTTGGTATAGGGTTGGTTTCAAGTTTTCCTTCTCTTTGCATTGATGTTGTCTTGCGTAGTTTATCCCTTAGTCGCCTCTTACGACACCCACGGGATGAATAGGAGTGGTGACACGCTGTATTCTTAATCCGTCACCACAGGGATAAAAATCAACTATACTTAATTTTAATTATAAGTGGCAACATTATTAAGATTCTATTGTCAAAGACTATAACTTCTATAATCACGAACTTGTTGTTATAATGTTAATTTGACAAAAGAGTATCTTTGCGTGTGTGTGTCAAATATATGGTAGTGTGTGTGACGTTTTATTTATTGAATTTGACTGCCTTGTTGGTCTAGTGGTTAGCGTATGAGGCTGCTGATGAAGAGGTCTCGGGTTGGACCAAATTTTTGTATGATCTGCAAATGTTTATTTTGGAGTTTGGCTGTTTTCTATGTATAAAATGTATGTACATATTTACAAAAAAAACGTATGTTTATGTATTTATATCAGTTGTTTAGTACCTATAATATAAGCTCTGCTTAGTTTGTATCAGATGTCCGAAATATTAATTATTTACTAGCTTTCGCTCGCGGCTCCGCCCGCGTATATGTCGGTTATCGCGGTAAAAAGTAGTCTATGTCCTTCCTCAGACTATCTGTGTACCAAATTTCATCAAAATCTGTTTAGCAGTTTAGGCGTGAAAACGTAACAGACAGACAGACAGAGTTACTTTCGCTTTTAAAATATTAATAGGGATTAATAGAGATTGTTGAAGACTCATTTTGTCATCTCAGGGATTAAAAACATACCAACAAATATTTACCGCTAACTCTAACCGATCTTGTTAGAAACGTGTGAAGACCTTAGGTCATTCTTGAGACCTAGGTCAAAACTTTCACATCGAGTAGGTCATCAATCACAATAGTGTCTTGTCGAACGTGTGTGTTCTAGGTAACTGGCCTCCAATCATAGGGTCGCTGTAAGGGCAGCCACACATCTGCGATTATTCGCAAGCAATACAAAGTTAGAAAAGTAAGACAAGATTATTGTGATTAGTAATCCTGGCTGTATTATGTAGTCGGTGGTGGTGGGTTCGATTACCACTCGATACATATGATCATCGATCAAAAATTATGTAACTTGTTGGTCAACGCAGCCCCGCCTGTGTCTGCGTCCGTAGAGTGATGTTTTACAGCGATAACATTTTTTTCTACTGTAAGAAATCAACCATAAAATTAACAAAAATTTCGGATACCTTACACACAATGCCATCTTGTCCCAAACTAAGAAGAGCTTGTATTATAGGTACTAGACAACTGATATAAATACATAAACATTTTTTTTTGTAAATATCTACGTATTATACATAGGAAACACAAGGCATAGGCTACTTTTTAGCGCATTAACCGACCCTCGGAACCGCAGGGGAAAGCTAGTAAGTTAGAAGCATGCGCTTCACACAAGGACCAGATCGAAGCAGAAAAACAACCGAAAATCTATTAAAATTAAAAGAAAAGAAAATTTGATCACACAAGCTTTGAGCGTAGTATTTTCAAATTCAATACTAACTTTTAGTCGCCAATGTACAGCCTGCCTAAGTCCCTTAACACTAAGCACCTCACGACTGGCCTCAGGGACTAATTTGGACCTACAACATACAGATCCGTAATCTGTTACACTTTGTGGTCCAAGACATAATATTGTCTAAATTACCTGCAGTCAGTCATCTTTAGAACCATAGGAACATTGTATTACTGACCGTGGGAAGAATGGTTGTAAGTAGGCCAATAGGTACATTAGGGCCCTATATATATGCAAGGTAGTAGAGCCATGCTGATTTCAACATGAATTGACTCCGGGGTACTCCGTACTACCCTCGCATAGTTAGAAGACCACCCTATTAAGACAGCATCCGTGTTGTCTTGCTTCGTTTGACAGATGATGACCAACCAGAGGAAAAGCATCTCAATAGGCCAAATTACAATGAGGATGATGACCCCTACTCTTGGATTCTACTCATAACAGATTAAGAATACGAATGGTGCCTGGTTTATGCTTTCCGTCAGGTAAAGATAAGTCACCGTAGTAGACTTCAACATAAAAGAAAAAGAAATGTCATCAACACCCTTTAATTCCTTCTGCCGGGCTATGCTCTCCTCTTAGGAGAGGGCCGAGTGCAAGTTGAGGACTGCCAAGAAATACACTCATATTTTGTCAAAAAGTGCCTGCATTCGTAGTGACCCTCACTTTTGTGTTCTATTCATGATTTCTATCAGGCAGAGAAGAGTCATCTTGGTAGACGATAACTAAAAGAGAAAAGAAAAGAAAAATAGGAGATGTATGTAATGTAGGTAAAATCGAACCAATGTTTTGCCAAATATTTGGCAAAATGTTTGGGTGCACACAACACACATTTTACCACTTACGAAGCGTCTTTCGTGCAAACTATTCAGTTTAGAAAAAAAAAAATTAAAAACATCAATATCATTTTTGAAGACCTATCCATAGATGGTATGGTTTTGATGAATAAAAATTTTTTGAGTGTCAGTTCTAAGTATGGGGACCCCTAAAATTTATTGCTTTTTTTCTATTTTTGTGTAAAAATATTAATGCGGATCACAGAATACATCTACTTACCAAGTTTCAACAGTATAGTTCTTTTAGTTTCTGAGAAAAGTGACTGTGACACACGGACGGACAAACAGACATGACGAATCTATAAGGGTTCCGTTTTGTGACATTTGGCTACGGAACCCTAAAAAAGAGAAATCACGAGAAATATAACAGCCATTGCTAGTAGACTATGGATCTAGTCAAGTTATTTTCTTTAGCCATACACGTATGTGTGTCTCTGTGTTACCTACTTACTCGGCCACCGGACGACCGGTAATTACCCCAATAGGGATGTGACAGCAAGTTAAAGGAATATTTCACTCGAGTGTCAGACTCGAGTTACCGGCTATGAGTATTTTATTACTAGGTTCACATACTTACTTATTTTAAATGAATATAAGTTACTAGTAATGGCCCACTGCATCGTTCGTGGGATTTTTCCCATTTAACCATCCCTTATTTTACCCAAATAATGACACAAATTTACCCATAGCATATAAAAATTGAAAACCTAATTTAAAGTTACTTTATCATTTAACACTTGCATACATCAAAATAACTAACAAAGACAAAAAATACATCAACTCAAATTCCAATGCATCGACAACTCACTCGACATACTTAACTCGTTAGATCACATTACTAAACAGTAATTACAACACTAAATATCGGCGCAGTGTATAATCACCACCAACTTATCGCCAGTTTAACAGTACCTCGACTGATATTTCCATTTCATTACTCCCATTAAATACTAAGTACCATTTGATTGCCTTGTTGGTCTAGTGGTTAGCGTATGCGGCTGCTGATCAAGAGGTCTCGGGTTCGATTCCCGGGACGGACTAAATATTTGTGTGAACCACAAATATTTATTTCGGGGTCTGGGTATTTTCTATGTATAATATGTATGTATTTACAAAAAAAAAGTATATTTATGTATTTATATCAGTTGTTTAGTACCCATAATACAAGCACTGCTTAGTTTGGACTAGATGACGTTGTGTGTAACTGTCCGAAATATTTATATATATATACATCAACAGCCTTTAAAAGCCACAGCTAGACATAAACCTCTCCTCAGAGAGAAGATTTTGGCCTAAAATCCATCTTTTCCTTCTATCTGCGGTGCTGTTGTCCTGAACCTTTTCAGTTCCTCTTCTCAGTACAGGGGGAGGAGAGATTTTCGTCTTCCACATCCTCATTTTCTTGCAAAGCCTTGGTAGTTCAGCCAAGCTGACTCTTGAGTGAAAAATTATAAGTCTTCCCACCTCAAAACTGGTATATATTATTTGTTCTTCATCAATCATTATCAACAGCCTTCAACAGTCCACTGCTGGTCAAATGCCTATATTTAACAAGAAGATCTAGATTTTATATACCACGCTGGCCAGACAGTTTTTTGTAAGATTTGTTTCAGGTTCGCCTATTTACGGTTCTGTTGTAGTGCATAGTTTGCTTTCTTAGGCTCTTACGACACTCACGGGGTGAACAGGGATAGTGACCTTCTGTATTCTTAATCCGTCACCACACGGAGAAAGTAAGTATCATAAATAGTAGGACGCCAATATAAGTAGCTCGATTCGATAAAGGAGGAAGGAAGGCTCCGGTTACAAGGATAACGCAACTTCCATATAAGGCAATAAATTATAGTATAGCGCCATCTACTAAAGATACAATGAACTACGGAGTAACTATCAATACTGTATCGCGATATAGAAATTTTCACGTCGCAAATTGTATACAACTTCAAATATTGACGCGACCCGCAAGGTATTTTGTAATTATTAGTATGCATTATACCTAGTAAATAGTTTTCTAAGTGTTAAAATAGATAAGATTCATCATCATCAGCCTATCGCAGTCCACTGCTGGACATAGGCCTCTCCCTATAGATAAGATTGAAAACTTTCAAACTTCAAACTTTCAACAAAAACTAGATATTTTTGACAACGATTTCCTATGTAATTACATCTTTATATTTTTGAAAACCCAATTATTAATCTAGGAAGATTTCCAGATATTAACAACCCTTAGAAAAGCGGCCTCTGGAACGTGGAACCCTGACCATAAACGCAACTAAAATTGCCGAGAATGGCTTCGAATATTTTTTAATAATCAACCAATTTCACTATACGCTACGTACACAATTGTACACAGATAATTCCATAACAGACAGACAAACTAACAATTTGCAGGAATGTTCTCACGACTGCAATGGAATCGAATAATAATCGATAAATTATACCACGATATGAACGAGGCAATCGACTAGATGATAATTTATTGAATTATCTCCCATATATTATCTAACAAGAAAAAATTTAATCTTTTGGCCTAGCTACGTGGTCATGCTATGTGGAATAGTCCAATAGTTCTTGTTTAAATACTATGTTTATATGTTCAGTACACCTCTGATCACTTGAAGCTCATAGCCAAGTGGCCTGATGGTAAGCAACGAAGGTGCGGTCAGCACCTAGATTAGTGACTGTTTGTGGCATAATATGTTATGAGCGTTTTCGTTATTCGTTAAAGGGGCGCGTCCATTGGCCCGCACCGGACGCACGGCACGCATCGCTCGTAACAGATTTTATTTTGCTTTGTATGATTTCACATAGTGCTGCGTCCACTATCCGCGCCGCCCGCACCGAACGCCGGCATTTACGAGCAAATCAAATCCGTTCAATCCGTTGCGTGCCGTGCGTGCGGTGCGTCCGGCGCCGACCAATGGACGCACACCTTAAGCTGCCGGTCCCGGTTGTAATCATAAGAGCCATCTTATAATTGAGACCGGGATCTGCTGAAGAATAGTCATGAAGCTTTGTTGGACACTTTCGGGCGGCTTAAAAACATTAAACGGCAAGATTACATGGCCACAACGTGTTTTGCCAGTGCCAACCCGCACTCGGCAAGCGTGGAGATGTATGGCCTTAACCCTCCTCGGAGAGGAGACCGACATACATTGTCTGCACTCACAATGAGGATGGTGACCCCTACTCCTGGAGATGCTTTCGATTAGGCAGAGTAAAATCACTTTGGTGGTATACTTATTTAGAAACAGTTACAGTTCTTGGTAGTTCAAAATAAACAAGAAAAGCAGATGTCTAAGGGCCACAGCACACTAACTACTTTTAGCATCGGCGATCGGCGATTTTGCGACTGCATCGATGCTGCATCGCGTTTTAGCGACTTCCTGCGTTCGATTGCGGTATCGGAAACTCGCGTTTTAGATGCCAAATCAATGCTACCGGCATCCGAATGTGTGCGGAGAGTAGCGCTCAGCTGCTGTGTCGCGCTTCTAAAAAGCGACTCAATCTCCGCGTTTGGCGTTTTTAAGTGTGCGGTGTGGAGCGTTCGGTCGCCGTATTTAGTTTCTAAAAAGCGGCCAAGTGCGAGTCGGACTCGCCCATGAAGGGTTCCATATCAGCAAGTGACATCATATAAGAGTTCTTGTAGTTCGCATACATACGGACGGACAGACAGACAGTCAGACAGACTTGACGAATCTATAAGGCTACGGAACCCTAAAAAGCGACTAGTTGCAGATCGCTGATGCTAAAAGTAGCTAGTGTGATGTGTCCCTAAGAAATAAAAACATATACATATTTATAGAAATAAAAGGAATTGCTTTTCCTTTTCGAATTTATTGGCAACACCTGTTTCATTTGCATACTCACTCCTTGTTCTATCTATACAAATAAATACAATTGGTGTGTCTGTATGTAATATCGAATGAACAGTTTTTTACTAAATGCATATGAAAGTATAACTCTAATAACTGCCTCGTTGGTCTAGTAGTTAGCGTATGCGTATATAGCTATATAGCTTTTTGGTGTAAGTAACGTTTAATATATACTTTCATATGCATCATCTTCCTAGCCTTTAATTCCCAAGTTTATTTGGGGTCCGGTTACTAGTTCAACCGGTTTTACCCGAATTTCAGTTTTCCCACGGAGCGACTGGCATCGGACCTCCGCAACCCTAAGAACAGAAATTCGAAGACTGAACTAGTTTGTCAGTATATTTGAGGGCACTGACTTCCCAATAACGATTGCCATAGATGTTCATGACAACCGGGATCGACGGCTGTACGTGCTCTCCGAGGCCCGGGCGCGTATCACTTCCAAACTCCGGGCTGCTAATAGCAATTTGTTAAGAAAATCCCAAAAACATGTTTTGGTCCGACCCGGGATTTGAACCCGAGACCTCTTGATTAGCAGTCGCATATGCTAACCACTAGACCAACGAAGCAGTTATTATATTATCGTATTTATAGTTCTTTTTCCGTAAGTTCATAATCAAGTTATAAATAATAGACCAAGTAGGCTCATCTCATTCATGTGGATTTACACGCACACCCACACACACGTCCATATATCTGTAAAACTTAATTTAAAAACCTGACCATTCGCCTCGCAACTATGTATGTAGGTACAAAATAGTCATTAAAAATCAATAAAGTATGATTTCAAGTCATTAAACCCTCTATAATTAAATTCAGTAGTGTGGGCCCATAACCTATTTTTATACCTGGATCACAAAACAACTTGTTTTCTTATGGAACATGTTCCACATGTGGTACATTTGCACCTGTCTTAAAGCTTGATATATAGATACGACTTTTGGATTGGGTTCTGTAGCTAAATAAAATAGGAATTCTTTATACAGGTGGTTTCGTTTTTACACGCTTTTTATTAGCTTCACCTGTATGTTTGTTTGTAACCGACTCCTTTGGATGCGACCCACTTTAAACGGCCAGATTTCGTTCAAACTTTTTAGATTTATCGAGTAGCGATGACAATACACTAATTTGGAAAAAAAAACGGTGACCTACACCAAGTCGGCCTAGAAAGATCACGGGATCATGGAGGGAAGGAAACACGTGAGCTGGTAGAGTGTTCCAAGTTTTAACTGCTCGCACTAAAACGAAGGGCCGAACCGTTTAGTTTCAGAGCGTATGTTTAATGAAATTTTGCATGCAGACACTTTGATTCCTGAGGAAGTTCATAGGCTACTCTGTGCAACGAAAAGTTTAGTCGTGCGTCTAAATCGTGTGGCAAGATGGCGCGTAGGTAGTCAATACATTACATCATATAAGACTGAGCAATCTTGACTGCATATGTATAAACATGCATTACACAATAGCATTCAAGTTAGCTAAAGAGTTCTGGTGTGAAGTAATTTCTGCTAGCCATGTAATGGTCTCTTTTTAGGGTTCCGTACTTCATGACTCGGGACCCTTATAGTTTCGTCATGTCCGTCCGTCCGTTTGTCCTCGACTTAGACTTGATAGACTTGACGTCGACAAAGAGCTAGAATAAAACCCCAAAAAAAAATGTTTTGGGATGCCTCCCGTACACGTAAAGTTTGTGTTTTGGTGCTGGTGTGGAGTATCATTTGATTGGTATTTAAAAAACATTAAGTGATTGCTTGGATTTTTTTTGATTAAGGTATACGTTTGCAAGTTATCCAACTTTAAAGGGCAATTTTTTGTTAAAACCGGGCGTCTCCCCTCTAAGAACTAAACGGCTTCCTCGAAAAATCAGAAAGAAAATATTATGGTAGTCCACGTGATGAACTAAACAAAAACTACAGCGGCTAAGATAGCTTTGTTTGTTCAGAAGGTTTAGAGGCCTAACTAATGAAATACGCTTACTTGGAGAACTTCGTACAAAAATAACGAAATAATAAGTAAACATAACAACTTTCTATTGGAAACGGCAGGCGTGCTCGAGGCAGGGCACCTACACGTTGGAGTGAAGGAGGCGGTGGGCGGCAGCATGCACCGTGCGGTCCACTCTGCGTATAACCGAACGAAGTGGAAGCTTGTTACTTGTGGTCGCGATCCTCAGCATTGAGGGAACGACAAAGAAGAAGAATTGGAAACGATTTTAATTCCACGTATCCTTAAGTTGGCTAAGGAACCCTTTTCTATGCATGGCCTGACACGCACTTGGATTTTTGTTTTTTAAAGGCAACACCCGCATTAGAAATATAAATCCTCTGTCGCGGGGGACTTTACAAACATACATGAAACGGACACAAAGAATACGCCGACTCAGAGCAACAATTTGAGAGTCACACAAAGTGTTGTCCCACGTGGGATTTCCACCTACGACTAATCCACTAGACCAACCGTGCGGTTAACAGTGTATGTGTGGTGACGAATACAAATATAGTGTCACCACCTCTATTCGTCCCGTGGGTGGTGGGCGGAGAATACTTAGAGACAAACTTATAGTAGTAGAGTCACGCCAATTTCAGCAGGTACTCAACCTACCAACTTAAAATGAGAGTATCAGATACCCATTGATACAGAAGTATCTTAATAGCCCACATACCCACTATGCTGTATTGTCTGCAATTAGGATGCTATTACTTATCCTGAATCGCGATATAGAAATTCTCGCGCCGATTAGCATATATACAACTCGCTAACATCAACCGTTAGGCAGTGGCCCGCGAGGCATGATCACCCCGCCTCAACGGAGGATCCTCCCTTTGTGTTCGAAATAAGGGACGATACATCCGTTCCTCCACAAGTTAAATGGCACTAATAACATTACCACATAAATATTTCTCTGCTCCTATCCTCTATCCTACATGTACGGAACTTTTACAGGCATATAATCCTGTTATTAACACATTACAGACATGTTGAGACCTGTTCTTAGCCTAGACTCCTAAACTAGGGCTGCCATTCGTCCGGGTTTCCCCGGATTTGTCCTAGTTTAGGGACTGTCCGGGCGGAGTTTCATTTGTAAACTGGTCAAACCCTGGACTACCTATAAAGTTAGCTGGTTTTTGGTCGGTCTGTCAAAGGTTTATAGAATCTTTTAGAACTCCAAAAGATAACAATTTATGTTTTAAGAAATTTTCGATATGAGCCTTGTTTTTTTTATATATTTTGACCTACTAAAGTGACTCTACTCTGCCTGATGTTAAGCATGAGTGGAATCCAAGAGTAAGGGTCACTATCCTAAACGTGAGGGCAGACAATGCATCATGGTGACTTACCCATGGCAGCTTAGTGAGATTAGGCTTCCGGTCTCACTCACACTCACCAACGAAATACGAAAACGCGAATGCTGTTATTTGTTGGTTGGTCTTCTATGTGAGGGTAGTACTGTCCCGGTGGAGTCGGCTCATTCGTGCTGAAATCAGCATAGCTCTTCTACCTACATGTACGAGAGAATTGACTAAATAAAAAAACTGTTGACGGGTCCGGGTTTGAACTCAACTCTAAAATCCGGGGTATTTGCATTTGTTGTCCTGCCCCCCCCCCCCCCCCCCCTTTCATTGGCTAATGACTTGATCAAAACAAAATATTAGTACCATAAACAAGAGAATAGAGAAATAGAATAGAAACCGAAAATCGTTTGCAACTTGGCTAGTGGGGTGTTTTAAAAATTGCAGTGATGGCAGCCCTAGCTAAGAACATATAACACGCTCTACGTTCTAGTATGTCAGACAAGTCGTATATTATAAATCCTTGAGTTGGACTATGTCAGCGTGTCAGCTGTAAAATACGAGTATATTTATCGAGTCATCAAAGAAGGATTAATAAGGGATTAAGCTCCGCCATCCAGTTTTTGCAGATGGCTTCGTTCTTGAATACTTATGCTGTCTTGTATATCTGTATGTTTATTACGGCCTATCTTTTTTTTATTAAATAAAAGACAACTCCACTCAAAGTCATTAAGGAATATATTCCTGTGTCGCGATGGACTTTACAAACATACAAGAAACGGACACAAAGAACACCGAAACACAGAATAACGATTTGAGTATCACACAAAGTGTTAGATCGTGTTGGATTTGAACCCACAACATTTGGCGTAGTAGGAAGCGGTGTAGCGACCGCTTAAACCACAAGGCCAACCGTGCAGTCAATCTTTCGAAAGGCTGAATCGATTTTGACGGTACTTTCACAGGCATAATAATATAGCTGTTCACATATAAGGAGTTAATTAAGCGGTTGTTTTAGGCGTTACTCGCGACATAACACTGCAGGACTCTAGTAAATAATAAAAGCTAGCTTTTTATTTCATTACAGATAATTGTACTACTTAAGCAACATTCTTGCTTTAATGATAGGACAAGTTTCTACCGACACACCAGATCGTATATGGTCATCAAGGTTACCCAGTCGTCTTGTACCAACGGGATGATGCCCTAAGACTACATAAAGTACGTTCACCCCGGGATGTACCCCAGTTGTAGGGTACGGCAAAGGGGACACCAGAAGCTGCTGATGCGTTCCTGGTGTTCCTCACGACTGTCGAGGTAGGCTGCCGCGGGGTTTAGTATGTAGACCGGTTGCCCGGGAGTCCTACACACGCCCTTCGTTTACTCCATTTAAAAAAAAGTTTGTAGATCAATTCACACATGACTAAGTGGTGGCGTGATGGTAGCGCATACGACTGCTGTCTTTGAGGTCTCGGGTTCGATCCTAGGTCGGACTAAATGTTTGTGTGATCCGCAAATATTTGTTTCGGAGTCTAAGTGTTTTTCTATGTATATTTTTTTACAAGAAAATAGATTTATTTAATTACACGAGCTACCTGAGTTCCACGGTGTTACCCGAATAGTTCAAAAAAATCAATAACATTTTTTGCCCGACTCGAGATTCGAACCCGCGACCTCTCGATAGACAGTCGCACGTGTCAGTCAATATAAATAATATAAATAAATAAATGTTTCGGACATCTTACACACAACATCGTCTAGTCCCAAATTAAGCAGAGCTTGTGTTATGGGTACTAAACAACTGATATAAATACATAAACATACTTTTTTTTTGTAAATACATACATATTAAACATAGAAAAACACCCAGACTCCGAAACAAATATTTGTGGATCACACAAATAAATTTGATCCGACTTGGGAATCGAACCCGAGATCTCATGATCAGCAGCCGCATACGCTAACCACCAGATCAACAAGGCAGTCAATATAATACACATCTATACATACATAATATATCTTCAAATAAATAAAATTCAAGGGTGTTTTTAGTGAATTTACAGTTAAGTTTATACGTTACTGCAATCCAAAAAGCAGTTTTTACAAATTTTGTCTGTCTGTCTGTTTATTCCGGCAAATCTCTGGAACGGCTATACCAACTTTGACGGAAATTTACCTACCTATAATTCTGCTTCGCGTTTCTCAACAATAGCCGCAAGTAACACGCAGTATAAAGTACTAGCTGACCCGGCGAACTACGTACCGCCTTAGAATATTAATAATAAAAGTATTGTGTTTAGTTAAAGTTAATAACTGATAGTGACAAATCGACAGCAGCGGCAACTAATGGGCCCCGATAGGTACCGCCAAAATCGCTTTGTTCCTGCCTTTTAAATCTGTAATATCTTCAAAAGTATTAATTTAAATCACATACTTTAAAGGGCCATATTAATCTATATTAAATACACAATGTAGTTAAGGTACTTAATTAGATAAGGATTAATACTGTATTGCTTAAAATCGCTTCGTAAATAAACATTTTTTTCTCGTAAATAATAAAATAAAAAAATGGTTATTGTGGGTTATCCCTAAGAGATAGATATATACCGTCGTGGACTTTTTTTGTAGACCTTTTTAAGATGTACAATACTGTAGTACATTATTTTGATCTATCTCGTAGGGTTACAGCCAGCGTTTGCCATTGCAAAGCGTAAGCGTAAAAAACATCACATTAGAAACCTCTAAAATTATTATCTACTATATTATGCATGTATTGTGCATAAAAACCTTCCTCTTGAATCACTCTATCTATTAAAGAAAAGGGCATCAAAATCGGCTGCGTAGTTTTAAAGATTTAAGCATACAAAGGGACAGAGAAAGCGACTTTGTTTTGTACTATGTAGTGATGATACTACGCTTACTTAAAAGGCTTACACAAAATAGGCTTCAATCACGTTTCACAGACAGCAGACAGGCTGCACTTGCCCATCACATCCGGTGTCAATGCAAAAGTGGCACAGCGCGTGACCAGACTTTAACAGAAGCTGTCTCGTGACGTCACCACGATATTATACCCTTTGATGTTACCGATTTCAATGTGTTGCCAGTAAAAAAAATGTCTTTCGATTTGGTAGTAATATGTTATGTTGATTTCTTGGAAATCAAATCAAATCAAACCATTTTTATTTCAAATAAACCAACGGCATTTTTGAAACATCAAGTAGTCAGTCAGTAGTCAGTCGTGAAGATAATCGTCTGTTCCAATTCGTAGATCCTATGGAGAAGAACAGACAAGAAACTCCATGGACACTCTTTTCCAACATTGTTTTTAAAATTTTTGGTTACATTGTTTATGGCGTTTTATTAAATGTGAGGACAATGTAACGATGCAGATGTTTACACAGGTAGTTTCCAAAAATAATTAAGGAATAATAAAATGTAGAAGTTGTGAGATAACCAGCCCCGACTGGCGGCGTCCGTATCACGAGCATGACCCATGCACAAGCCATCGTCCAGTTCAACCATATCGTAGGGAGCCGAACGACACACACACGCCACCGCCAGCAGGACTTTTGAGCGAGCATGACATACTCACAACCGCCAGTCAACAGACATACTTACGAATGTATTAATTATTAGCTAAGTCTCACAGTATTACCAACGGTTATTGTTGTAAATCGCGTGTAACGCCATAGTGCGAAACTAGTTTAGAAAAAAATCTAAGTCTAAGTTACTCCTTATGTCATCGGCTAACTGCCAGTGAAAGTCACATCGAAATCGGTCCAGCCGTTCCTGAGATTAGCTGGAACAAACAGCCAGACAAAACGACGGGCAGACAGACAAAAAAAATAGCTTTATTGATATAAGTACCGTATATAGTATCGTTTTGCTGTTTTGCAAGTAAATAACCAGTCTGGGGACTTATGGCCTTAAGTCTCTTCTAAAAGTGAGCCCAGCAGTGGGACAGTATAGGCTTCTGATGATTGAAAATTCTGACTGCACGCCACGCCCAAGTGTCGAAGGGTCAATTCCCACATGGGACAACACTTTGTGTTATCCATAAATTGTTGTTCTAAGTCTGGTTGTTATTTGTGTCCGTTTCATTTATGTTTCTAATTAACCCAGCGATACAATAAATATTCCTAACGAGGATGTCTTTTAAAAAACATACAAATAAAAAGATATTATTCCCCACAGTAGACATACTCGTATTTATGCAAAGTCAACAAAACAATTTCACACGTAATGTTGTACAATGTCTAAACTCATCTACCAACAAGTTGCACAATTATTCGGTCACCGAGCCCCGCTCACTCTTATTGTTTCCGTGTTGTATGTCCCAAGTCATAAGCGTTAGCGATTTATAGACATTATTATTAACTTTAAAATAACTTGTTTCGTGGGACAAATGATAATAATAATAGGTATATTATGCAACTGCTGAGATCTTGGGTTAGATTACTAGATTCAGCTAAAGTTTTGTATCATCATCATCAGCTCATCGCAGTCCATTGCTGGACATAGGCATCTCCCATTGCACACCACTCATGAGAGTGGTGTTAGTCTTAATATTTAGTTTTAGTATAATCTGCAAATATTTGGGTTTTTGTTTTGGGTGTTTATAATTATGTGTTGTGTGTCTGGGTGTGTATAAAATTGTATGTATTTGTCCAATAATATACAACTAATGTACCTATCAGTAAATGTAATATTGATAGTTGAAATTCTGCTAACTCTCATCCTAGATGGCGTTGTATATCAGAGGTCAGAAAAAAATTCTTATGTATTATATTAAATTAAGTAGTAAAGTCATTTTAGCAGTTAAAAATCCTACTAATATTATAAACGCGAAAGTTTGTGAGTATGCATGTATGTATGTGTGTATGTATGTTTGTTGCTCTTTCACGTTGCACTCTTTCAAAACTTCACTGCTTGCTATGCATAACAAACTTATATAGTAACCATAATGACAGTTTGTAAATAGCTAATTTAAAAATAATTTTAGCAAAAAGGAACCGACTTCAATGAAAAACTATTCCGAGTAACCAAATCGCGACATTTTGCCTATGGTATTTGAGGAGTTCCCTCGATTTCCTTGGGATCCCATCATCAGATCTCGATATGATGACGATGGGACCTCGGACGGATTGAGAACCTCCTCCTTTTTTTTTAAGTCGGTTAATGAGTTCTGGATAATCACATAAATAGGCTCCTTTTTTATCCCGAAAATATACGGGTAACACTGCGTGAGCCAGTAAGAAAATTAATTTAAAAAAAACGCCGAGGAATAAAATTAAATTCCCGGGTCAAATTATTGTTTCGGAGTTTGGGTATTTTCTTTGTATAATAAGTACCTATCTATTTACAAAAAAAAATGTTTATGTATTTATATCAGTCGTCTAGTACCCATAATACAAACTCTGCTTATTTTGGGACTAGATGGCGTTGTGTGTAAAATGTCCATATAATTTATTTTATTTTATTTTAAAAATCTCTAACCGCCAGAACTTAGCCCACAGTCTAACCTACCGTTTAACCCTCGCGTCGTCCGATAAGGAACTCCCCTGAATTATGTGGAGGACACGTTGTAAATCTGACCATATACAGATGAATAAATTAACTGACCCTCTTCGGCCCTCTTAGGTCTTCTCAAACATAGAAAGTATCTGATCCATTGAAGGATTGGTGGTTTAATTCCCACTGCGAAAGTAGTTAAGTCCCTTTTAAAATTAATGAAGTCCGTATTAAACTGCCTTGTTGGTCTAGTGGTAAGCTGAGCAAGAGGTCTCGAGTTCGATTCCCGGGTCGGACCAAATATTTGTGTGATCCGCAAATATTTATTTCGGAGTTTGGGTGTTTTCTATGTATAATATGTATGTATTTACAAAAAAGAGTATGTTTATGTTTTTATATGAATTGTCTAGTACCCTTAAAATAAACTCTGCTTAGTTTGGGGACTAGATGCCGTTGTGTGTAAAATGTCCGAAATATTTATTTATTTATTAAAACCAAGTAAGTCCCTATTAAAACGGCTTCATTATCTTCACTTATAATTATCTGATACCTTTTTTCTTTTTAAAAGATAATCCCACCACTAGGAATAATATCATTACTTGTGTTACGGGTGATTTTACAAACATACATGGAACGAACAGAAATAACAACCAGACTCAGTACAACTGTTTCTCGATCACACAAAGTGTCGTCGTATGAAAGAATGAACCCACAACACTAGGCGCAGTAGAAAGCGGCGTGGCGACCGCTGCAACCACTAAGCCAACCGTGCAACCAAGTAATTGTTTTAGGTTTGGCAATCTGTTTGTACAGTATATTCCACGGTAACGTTGAAATTACTAGATTACGGGTACGGTAATCTGATTACGGGTGTTGTCCTTTGTCCGTTTCATGTATAATAATAATAATAAATATTTCGGACACCTTACACACAACATCATCTAATCCCAAACTAAGTAGAGCTTGTATTCTTGGTACTACACAATTTTTTTTGTAAATACATACATATTATACATAGAAAACACCCAGACTCCGAAATAAATATTTGTGGTTCACACAAATATTTAGTCCGACCCGGGAATCGAACCCATCAGACCAACAAGGCGGTATGTTTGTAATGTAAAGACCCCGCGACACAGGATATCTATTCATAATGCGTGAAGTTGTCTTTTTAATATGATTTTATGATATCTTTTAATTTAAATTCCTTTTCTGTTCTCTTCTTTAATCTATGGTTAGGATAATAAATTAGAACTTGGCAACAATAAAAAACAGTCCTACATGCGACTCTATGGTAGGGAGTTCTCAGATCATCGACCTATTATAAAAAGCTAAGCCCGTGTGTTCCTTTGTCTATTAAAGACCCGTGTTCCGTGAACCATGACCACACTTCCTATTCTTGATAATAATATCTTAATTATAATGTATCATTTAATCTTTATTGTGAACTAGATTTTATACGCGGTTTCGCCCGTGTCTACGTTGTTTTTATGTCCTTTCAAAATTCAGTGGTTTTTGAGTTTATCGCGAAGGACTTTAATTTATCATCAATCATTTTTTAACAGTCCACTGCTGGACATAGGCCTCTCGAAAGAAAGGAGGTTTTGGCCTACTATACGGGTTGGTAAAGGGTTTGTTTCAAGTTTTCCTTCTCTTGGCAGTGATGTTAGCTGCTTATTTTGTTCCTCTAGTCGCCTCTTACGACACCCATGGAATGAATAGGGGTGGTGACACTTTGTATTCTTAATCCGTCACTACACGAACAACTATTTTATAATAATATATATATATATAGTGATGAAATTCGTTGTAAACGGCTTCAAAAATAAGGTTAAGCTCTCGAATTCGCGTGACGGTGTGGTGATGGATTAGTGTGTAAATAAGATACTACCTCGAAGGCGTAGTGGTAGGGTATGATGCACTTGAGTTTCGAGTTCGAATCTCGAGACGGACCAAATGTCCGTATGTTCTGCTTAATATTAAGTTCGGAATTTAAACGTTTTCTATGTATATCGCGTATTTATTTACAAAAATTAATTATGAATACTGTGTAAAAATCTGCATCGTTACATTGTCCTCACATTTAATAAAATGCCTTAAACAGTGTAACCAAAAATTGTAAAAACAATATTGAAAAAGAGTGTCCATTGAGTTTCTTGTCTGTTCTTCTCCATAGGATCTACGAATTGGAACAGACAATTATCTTCACGACTGACTACTTGACGTTTCAAAGGTGCCGTTGTATTGGTTTATTTGAAATAAAAATGGTTTGATTTGATTTGAGTTCAAACGTATCCCGAACATTAACACTATATACTTAATATTTCAACATAATCGACATGAATTTGAACAGAGCTTTTGAGTCATTACTATTGGGTTCCGATAGAATTTTGTGGAACATTCCTACGTCGGCTCAATTCAACTCCAAGTCGTCCACTAAACTATTTCTGCGGGACTCATATCTGACGCACTTCATCAATAAAATGGTGTAAGTGCTTGAGGCACTTTGGAAACGTTACATTACATACCGACTCTAGTTCCACGGATCATAATTTTTTCCATTTTAATACGACAATTTCCCCATCCCTACTAATATTAAAAATGCGAAAGTAACTCTGTCTGTCTGTTACGCTTTCACGCCTAAACCACAGAACCGATTTAGATGAAATTTGGTATGAAGATAGAACTGAACTTGGGAAAGGACATAGGCTACTTTTTACCGCGATAACACGCGGGCGGAGCCGCAGGCGAAAGCTAGTGAGTTACAAATTCTGTGTCGCGGGGGACTTTACAAACATACATGAAATGGACTCAAAGAACACTCAGACTGAAAACAAGAATTTGTGGATTACGCGATTATAAGAATTTGTTGTCGCATGTGAGATTTGAACATACATCACTTAGCGCAGTAGGAAATAAGTGGAATTAGTTGATTGGAAACAATCACCGAGGGTAAGCAGCGACTGCGAGGTCAGTACCGAGATGGGTGACCGTTTGTGGTGATATTTTATGAGCGTTTCCGTGATTTGGAGGTCACGTTAAGCAGTTGGCCCCAGTTGTAATCATAAGATAACAGTCGTTAAGCTAAGGTGGAAGCAAGAGTATGTAGACAGAAAATATCTTGCCAGTCTCCTAACAGCACACGACCAGGGTGGGGACGTATGGCCTTAACCCTGTACTGAGAGGAGACTCATTCCCTGCAGTGGGACGTTATGGGTTGTTGATGCTAATTTGATTCTTGAGGAAAAGGAATACTCTTAAGAACAAGCGGGCGGTACCGCAGCCAAAAGCTAGTATTTTTTAATAACGAATAGCACATCGTTAAAAATACCCCTGCTAGTGAGAAATAGCATCTTAAAATATGTAATAGGGTAAATCCGTGGGCTAAATACGATAACACATCGCTTCTTCCAATAAAATGGCTGACAGAAGTTGAATTAATGTCAAATGATTTACAATATTTATGTTCTGAAGGTCCAACATTTCATATTCTATATCTAGACTAGAGTGACCACTCTTTATTTAGGATATTCCCGATCAGGATAATAAAAATGGGCCAGTTATGTCTCCAGGTGGACTGATGATCTCTGGAGCTAACGAGAGAATGTGATTAAGTAAACGTAGTGCATGATCTACGGCACGATAATTGAAGAGACAGTGACTGACAGCGGATGGCTGCGGACTGCCCAAGACCAGGATGGTTAGTGCTCTTTGAGGGAGCCTTCGTTCAGCACTGAATTACATTCCCGATTAGATAGATTTTCTAAAGATAACTCATCATTAAGACTTTACTAACATAGGTTAAATGGACGCACAGAACACTCAGACTCAGAACAACGACTGGTGGATTACCAAAGTATTGTCCCATTGAGGGTTTGAACCTACACACTTAGTGGTTAAATTACTACGTCATCTGTGGAATCTGTTTATAACGCTTTCGCTAGCTTCACTTGTATGTTTGTAACTTTTTATGAGTGAGTTCGTCAACTTTAATAATAGGTTATTAGTTTTGTAAATTTAAACAACAATAAGCTAATTATAAACCTATGTTTAAAATATTCCGACAATAAAATTACTAATTCAAGTTTTAAAATCTCATAACCGCGATAAAACTTATATTTTTCCATCCACCTAGCATGTGTGTTCAAATAACAGGGAAGTAATGCTGGGCGCTATAAATCTTATTATCACGAACGTTAATCGAACACGCGACCCTTAACACGTACTTAGAGATCGCTATCGTGTTGTCAACAAACCTTCTACTTGGGATTCCTAAACGCTTCAAGTATTTCAGTTACGCAATTAGAAATTGAATATCTACGTTAGATCTTAGTTAGATATTTTTGATAGAAAATAACTTAAATCTTAATAACCAGAGATATTCAATACAGATATTAGTTCGCAAGTCAATGTGGAAATTTATTTTTTCTGTGAAAGTCAAAATAAAATTATTCGTACTGCCGTGTTTCTTTGGAGACGTTCTATGATGCAAAATCATCTCACTAGGCTGCCATAGTATGGATCACCATGCTGAATAGTCTGCATTCCCAAAAATTTCCAACAAAAGTCAAGGAATCCCTTTTAAAATATGTAAATAAGTTCTATGTTAAATTTAACGTGTTCAACTCCTGCTTTAATAACTTCCCACGATCGTAATCCCTTCTAACGGCCTGCATTTAAATATAAACTTCTTGACGTTCTTAGCTCAGATTGAAGTATTATTTGAATAAATAATCTAAGAGTAAATAAATCCTTTTCAAAAATATTTTAAGAATACAAATGTGGCTAAGCGTTAGTCACTTCTAGGTTCCTTGTATAACTTTTAGTAAAATACTTGCTGTTCTTCGGGTGGTCGTTGTACCTTGCTCACCCCAATACTATATTTATGAGGGATAGAAAAAAATTAAAAACACAGATATTTTTGGTGAAAATACATCTTGGATAAATATATATTTATAAATATAATATTGGAAATTGGTTTTATCGTCATACAAAATAGGAAAATACATATTTAAATCTAATATATAAAATTCTCGTGTCACAGTTTTCGTTGCCATACTCCTCCGAAACGGCTTGACCGATCTTTATGAAACTTTATATGCATATTCAGTAGGTCTAAGAATCGGCCAACATCTATTTTTGATACCTCTAAAACGCGAGCGGAGCCGCGGGCATCAGCTAGTATGATATAAAAAAACTTAGGCTACTCATTCGTTGACGCGATGAGCGAAGTGAATTTTACCAAGTGAACTAGATTTTTATAAAGAAAATAAAGAAATAGGTTTAAAAACAGGACTTATCTTAATAATATCATCGTTAATGACCACCCTACAATCGTCCACCATGTTCTTACAGTTCGTCGTCCGTTCCGTCCGGCTGCGCCGTTGCGTGTGAGCCAGCCTTTATCTACACCAGAATAATGGACAAAACTTGAACGCAATTTGATTTAGATTGAACTCGAGAGGGAAGTTAATTTATGAGGGAATCGTTTCCTTGTGATAATTGCTAGAAAAAGATGTACATCTATATATATATATATATATATAAATCAAATTGAGGCGTCTTTTTGTACATGCGGACATAAAATTGGCGGACTGCCTTCTTCGGTCTAGTGATTAGCGTATGCAGCTGCTGATTAAGAGGTTTCGGGTTCGATTCCCGGGTCGGACCAAATGTTAGGATGATCTGCAAATATGAATCTGAAATTTGTTAATAGGATTGTAATAGTTCACGAGCCGTATCTAGCCTAATAAATAAATAGAAATACTTTCAAACAGATATAAGGATTAGGTTATTTCCCTTTAAAGGCTTATAAAAAGACTTTTAAAAAAGGTGGAGGTTGATTTGGTCCTTTTTACACGCTTTATATTAGCTTTACCTGTATGTTTATTTGTCTGTCCACTTTGGGTGCGATTTTGAACCACTCTAAACGGCCAGATTTGGTTAAAACTTTGTAGATTTATCGAGGACCGATGACAATACACTAACTTGAAAAGAAAACTAAAAAAACTGTTTAAACAAATTAGTCTTTTTTAGTCTAGAAAAATAATAGTTTTAAAAAAACACGCTTTGAACTAAAAAGTAGAAAATAATTTTAATGTAACAAAGCGTGGGGCGACGTTATTGAAATATTTTCAGAAAGCACCCCACGCTTTGTTACATTAAAATTATTTTCTACTTTTCAATTTAAAAACGTGCTTGTATAGTTTTTTAAAATAACTGATGATGTAACAAAATGCACAAAGCATTAAACTGTAAAAACTTGTTTTGCCAGATTTAAGCAATACCAGTTCAGAAGGTTGATTTTTTTTACTCCAAGTTTTTGTGTAAATGTAACCTGTTTACGTGTTACAGAGTAAAGCTAATACATACAGTTAAAACTCTCTGATTCATAAAGTAATATGTTAAACAATAACTAGTAAAATTAAAATGAAACCTCCAACCGATTGGACCAATTTCCGTCAAACATAGCTAAAACCTAAGTTAATACACGATTAAATTGAAAAAGGTGAATTCACCTTTCAAACAAATCAACTATATCAAAATTGGTTCATCCGTTTGCGAGCTACGATGCCACAGACACACAGAGACAGACAAGTGGTCATCATTTTCATTGTAAATGCGGACAATGCCGTAAAACCAGCTGAATGACTGTTAATCCTGCTCAACGTACAATGATTTGTTCTTCAAGGCTACTTGTTTCGAAGTTTGGATATTTTCTATTAATGAAATGTATATAATTACCAGAGATCGGAATTGGGTGTGTGAAAATACCTAAAGTTTGCAGCGGGACATAATATGGAGCTGTTACAACCACTTAAGTTAAACCGGGTTTGAATTTTACCGGTTTAGTTTTGTTTTTTTTTACATGTTCCTTACCTTTGAAACGGTAGTTCGGTACTATAAACATTTACAAGGTGCTAATACAGTTCTAAATAAATTTTTGTTTTGTACTTTTCCGGTTAAAATTCGGTCTTTTAGTCCCAATTGTTCTTTGTCGGTCAAACACAGAATTTTATATATCTGCAAAATGCTAATGCGGAGTTAATTTCTTTTTTTGATCTGTATCTTAAGTTAAAAAGTTTTGCTACAGGTTGATGCAAGGAAAACGAACATTTTCGCATCTTTACATAGTTTTGAAGTCGGCTTTTTTTTTAAATTATTAAACCTGCACTGCATAAAAAAATAAATTAACAACATTTATTTCAATTGCAAGAACAGTGGCTGTAACAGCTCCATATTATTATTGCAAACTTACTGCAAACTTTAGGTATTTACACACACCCAATTCCGATCTCTGATAATTACAAAAAAAGTATTTAAGTAACATCAGTCAATCTAGCTTTCATAGTACAAGTTCTGCTTAGTTTGAAGATAGATGGCGTTGTTACATGATCAAAATATTAATTATTTATTTTTATAATGCTCTCTTTTAGTATTTTCAATCTTTATTTTCGTGTGTTTATCTGTTTGTAAATATGTTTTATTTTAATATTATGTTACTTTGTTCCAGGTTCTCAGTCTCAAATAGAATGTACGCCAGAGATCATGAAGGTAGTAGTACCGATGGACGGAGACCGAAGAATCTCATACCTGGATCAGTTGAAAGGTAATTTTTATAGGCCTATATATTTCTTGTGCATGCTTTGTGATTGAGAAACGCTCATACCGGTTCTTAGGTGATTGGAAACAATAACCGAGGGTAAGCAACGACGACTCGGTCAGAGCTAGATGGGTGACCGTTAGTGGCATGATATGTTATGAACGTGGCTGTGACTCGGAGGTCATGTTTAACTGATTTGAAAGCTTTCGGGCGGCTTAAAAACATCCACCGGCAAGATTACGTAGCCACAACGTGTCTTGGCAGGGGACTGCCGCATCCGTGCAGCGTGGCCTTGGCCTTAACCCTCTCCTGAGAGGAGACACGTGCCCAGCAGTGGGACGTTATGGGTTGTTGATTGATGCTTTGTAATATCCGTGTGGTGACGCATGAAGAATACGGAGTATCACTAGCATTATTCATCCCGTGGGTGTCGTAAGAGCCCACTAAGGGAGCAAACAAACAGGTCAGCAGCACTGCATTAAGTCGGAAATCTTTAAACAAATATAAAGCCGTCTGACCTGCGTTGTATACTTACTAGGCCAAAATTTCCTTTCTAAGGAGAGGCCTATGTCCAGCGGTGGACCATTTATGGACCATTGATGATGATGGCAATGTACTAGAGTATTTATTCCAAGTTATGTTTAGTTTCGACTCTAAATATTTAATCAAATTCTCGTGTCACAATGTTACCATAACTCTTCGAAACGTCTTGATCAAATCTTTTAAAATTTTGTGAGTTTATTCAATAGATCTCAGATCAGGCCGGAGAATAAAATTTTTGTACCCCTATAACATCAGTGGAGCCGGGGTCAACAGCTAACATACTAAATTTAAAAGTAAATCTGTCTGTCTGTCTATTACGCTTTCAATGAAATTAGGCATAGAGATACTTTGATTATTGAGAAAAGTCTAATTTTTAACATGATAACCAACATACACACAGACGAAACCGCGCAAAAAGTTTGTCATATAAAGTATCACAATATAATTATTACTTAATCACAAAATTTCATTTAAAATTCTCGTCAAAATTTATTCGCCAACACCCATAAAACTTTGCCACTCGCAATAAAAAGTTTCCCTCGTTTCTGAACGAAATACGACAATACAAGATGGCGGCCTAATTAACATGAGAAGTAACACTTTCTCTCAACACAATGACACGTGGGAACGTGTGTTAATATAGTTTATGTAAATGGCAAGAAAAACCTGGTCACGAGTTTGTACTTTAGTAAGTCTCTACTTGTATGATGTACTTACTGGCTTCGTAATCATAATCTTTACGGAGCACAGTGTTGGCATATTATAGTTAACGAGCTGACCCACGCAGTCCCGTATGCGTCTTCTATAAATTACCCGTAGCGTAATGTTATACCTCGGAAGCAAGTATGTTTTAAAACTCTTAAAGTAGAACAATTCTGTCATACATGATTTTTGCGAAACTTTATATGTTTACGCAGCGCACGAGCATAAAGTAAAAAATAAACGATTTGAAAACATTCTTCATTGGTGCTTCGATCTTATTGGTGTATATAGCCTAGAGCGTTCCTTGATAATTGGGCTATATAACACTGAAAGAATTTTTCAAATTATTTTTCTTCCAAATCAATATTTCATCCCCTTCAAAGTAATCCCCTCCCGATGCAATGCACTTATGCCAACGGATTTTCCAATCTTCGAAACACTGGTGGTAGTCACTTTCCGGGATGGCCTCCTCTATTGTATCAAAACGGTGTTCCCGGAGCAGTCTTTTGAGCTTGTTGAACAGCCAGAAGTTGCACGGCGCCAGAGCAGGTGAATACGGTGGTTGCGGAACGATATGGGTTGAGTTTTTGGCGGAAACCGCGACGCCTTTTTTCCTAAAAATTAAAAATGCTTAGGTACCAGTCGAGATTAGACTTCTTCTACGACACATTCAGGGCTGGCTTGGAAATCACTATACCACTTGTAAGCATTTTTTTAGAGATAGCCTCATCACCAAAGACTTTCTGCACCATCCGCAAACAAAATTTAATGCGAATTCTTTACTCAATAAATTTCTACATCGCTAAAAATGAAATACTATGAATACGCGTATCTCAAACACAATTGAATATTTTGATTTGAAATTTCACATAGATGTATCTGAAAGTACTACCAAACTAAAAAAAAAAAAGAAATAATTCTTGAAATCCTTCGACGCGCGCAGTTTAAATGTCACCTTATTTTTTGGACACAGTGTTATATAAAACTGTTCCGTTAGTGTGTACTGGGTGCAGGAAGCCGAAATCTGGCATGTGTGTTGCTTGAGGAGAGTAGATAAGCACTGTGAGAAGATTTTAAAAAATTCCACCTCTAAGGGGATGAATGCAATGCAATCAAAGTTGTACATCAGAGTAACTCGTAGGCTAAGCCACGGGCAAAGGTTGTACCCCTTTAAAAGATCTAAAAAATACTCCGTGACAGCATTATGACTATTTCTCAACTTACACACTCTTTATAATAATAATCACAATAATATTTTTCACGGTAAGGAAATTTGTTTCCGTTGTATAGCATCATGCTAAGCCCTACGGGCAATAGAAGATACAGAAGGGGCTGCGTGAGCCAACTAAATATACTTAAGTATAACCTCATACCACAAAAACACAAATTTATCTATTCAGAATATCTCCAGAAGCGTAACAACAACATTAATTAATTCTAATATAATTTACTGAAATGTTTTCCTCAATTAATTTCATAATTATACCAACAATATTTTGTTCTAGTAACGTTTGAATAAATATCTTGAAATACGAATACTTGCGAATTAAAAAGACCGTAGACCGTACACGAGATGAAAAGACGAATTAAGGAAAATGGCCGGCCCACATTGAATGCAGAAGGACAAAAAAAAATGAATTCTTGGACAACTTGTAACAACATTTCAAAACCAAAAAAAAACTGATATCTTTATATATATAATTCTTGTGTGAGTGTGTATGTCACTGAACTTCTCTCAAACGACTGGACCGATTTTGATGAATTTTTTTGTGTGTGTTCAAGGGGATCTGGGAATGGTTTAGATTCGCAATTGGACCCGGTAGTTGACGCTGCGATCAAGTTCTGGAATTTTAAAGTTGGGCGGTACGAAGTTCGCTGGGTCAACTAGTATGATATAAATTTAGGATAAGAAAATTAAGAAAAAATAATAATTTAGTTCATATAAGTTGCATGAAATTTACTTGCAAGAAATATACGGCTTTTTTTTTATTAATTGTGTCTCCGGATTCACACTGCGACGCCAGCGTCGATCCAGAGATAGACCTAAACATACAGACAGACAAAACATAAAAAATGCTTATTAATTCTAGTACCGTATATATGCATTTAGTATTCATTTGACATTACATACAGGCACTCCAATTTTATTTATTTGTGTATATATTTAATAAGTTAGCACTTTGCAAGAATACTCTTAGATTTCACATTTAAATACTTTTGATGTCTAAAAGCTAGCAATATTTTTTAATCATATTACAAATGGCCTCATGTTTAATTTATAAATCCGTCTCAAAATAAAGATGTCCGCGGAAACTGACATTATTGAAGTTTCAATGGCGGGAAAGAGACGGCAGATAAATCTGAATGACTTGTTTTTGGTTTCACAACGGCTAAAGTTAGACGCTTAGCGTATCTTGAAATTGTTTTGATAATATATATTAGCTGTTTTAAACCTTATTTGTAGACTGGAGTTGTCTTTCCTTTTCCAATTTTATTTCACGGTAGTAGGCATGAAATAAAATATATAAAATTAAAGAAGAGCTCGTAGTCAAGTGGCCATAAATGATTGGAAACACCAAGATGGGTGACCGTTTGTGGTATGTTATGTTCGTTTCCGTGATTCGGAGGTCACATAAAGCAGTCGGTTCCGGTTGTTATCATAAGATAACAGTCGTGAAGCTTAGTTGAAGAACTACGGGCGGCTTAAAAACATCCAACGGCAAGATTACATAGCCACAACCTGTCTTGCCAGTCCCCAACCCACACTCGGCCACCGTGGGGACGTATGGCCTTACCCTAGAGGAAGCCCCTGTCCATCAGTGGGGCGTTATAGTTTGTTGGTAATGTCAAATTAACAGATTATCACTAAATGCATATGGAAGTACTAATTTTCACGAGACTTTCACTGACTAATAGCTAATGATGATGTAACTTAGGCTACATTTTATTGTCTAGCTTTTCCACCGGCGTTACCCACGAGTAACACCACTAAGCTAAACTAGTCAGTCATAAATTTTAAAGGCGATATGAGCTTGTATTACATTATATATCCGGTTCACGTAAAACAATGATTAATTCAATTCCCAAGACAGATATATTCTGGATTAATACGTGTTTACGTAATTGGGTTCAGGGACTAAGATGTCTGCTAGTGTGCCCCCAGGGTATAAGTCTTAATACAATTACTGCCTCGATGGTGAAGTGATAGCATATGCGACTGGTATAGGTTTCGGGTTCGCTTTCTCTGTCGGAGCAAATGTTTGTGTAATCCGCAAATATTGGTTATGAAGTTTGGGTATTTTCTATGTTTAACACGTATATATTTTAACAAAAAACAGAAAGTATTTTCTAGTAACGAACGATTTCCGACCGTTTTTACTATGAAATTAGAATTTTAACATTGGTCTAGTCTAGTGGTTTGCTAATTCTAAGTCTGCTAATTCTAAAGTCGTGGGTTTGATTCTCAGTTAGGACCAATTTCTGTGAGGAACAATTACCGTGCGATGATGCATTCAGAACACAGAGTGTCGTAAGATCCAACTAACGTAGCAAAGTATTTTAGGACGCAAAATCTCCTTAGATGTCCTTAATCTTATAGTTTCGCAATGTCCGTCCGTCCCAACTTACCGTCCAAACGGTTAGTGCTAGAAAGATGAAACTGTATGGATATGTGGTTCTATCACATCGACATTAAGTGCTACAATAAGATCTTGCAAAATATATTATTGAGATATATATACCTATCATTTGAGGTACCTCTCCTTTTCGTAAAGTTGGAATAATTGTTTTTAACGTCTACCCCATCTTTAGATAAGTTATTAAAACAATTAAAATGTTGCTAAGATGACTTTAACAGACTTTATAATTTAGGTATCCGTTTCAGAGTTATTTAACTTTATATATGTATATAATAAGTATGAATTTACAAAAAAAGTTTATTATATTATATTTTTATCAGTTGGTTAGTACTAATAACACAAGCCCTACTTAGTTTGAAACTAGATGGCGTTGTGTGTCAGATGTCCTAAGTATTATATTATGTTAATTCAGATTTTATTTATTCTACTAAATGGTCGATTCATTTATAAATATGCAATTTTTTTGTTATTTTCAGAATACAAACCGTGTCAACCTGAGCTGGACGGGAAGACAGCAATGTTCGTTCTGGACCTGCAGGATCCCCACAAATGTGGGGTAACCAGGCTTCTTCATAACAAGACCGTGAGTTTACAAGTCATGTAGTTTTTGCCTTTTTGCTAAGGTGGGAAACGTACTTATCACTACATATTATAAAATAAAGTCTTCTGCCACATCTGTCTGTCTGTCTGTTCATGACAAACTCAAACACCACTGCATCGATTTTAATAAAATTTTGTACCCAGATCGTCTAAGGTCTGATAAAGGATATTGGCTACTATTTACCGCGATAACCGGCATAGACGCCGGTAGAGCCGCGAGCGAAAGTTTGTCTATACTTATATTACTAAGCTCAAAAGTTTGTTTGAATGCGCTAACCTCAAGAACTACTAGTCCGATTTAAAATAAAAGCGGCCAAGTGCGAGTCGGACTCGCCCATGAAGGGTTCCGTATCGGCAAGTAATATCATATAAAAGTTCTTGTATTTCGTCGTAACTTTCATCGATGTTTTTATACTAGTGTTGATTGGATGAAAGGTAAATTGCGTGTTACGATTTATGACGTATTAAAAAAAAACTACTCACTAGATCTCGTTCAAACCAATTTTGGTTGGTAGTTTACATAGTAATGTATAACATATATTTTTTTTAGTTTTATCACTCTCTTATTTTAGAAGTTAGAGGGGGGGGGACACACATTTTTCCACTTTGGAAGTGTCTATTGTGCAAACTATTCAGTTTAGAAAAAAATAATATTAGAAACCTCAATATCATTTTTGAACACCTATCCATTGATACCCCACACGTATAGGTTTGATGAAAAAAAATTTTTGAGTTTCAGTTCCAAGTATGGGGACCCCCAAAATTTATTGTTTTTTTTCTATTTTTATGTAAAAATCTTAATGCGGTTCACAGAATACATCGACTGACCAAATTTCAACAGTATAGCTCTTATAGTTTCGGAAATAATTGGCTGTGACATACGGACGGACAGACAGACAGACAGACAGACAGACATGACGAATCTATAAGGGTTCCGTTTTTTGCCATTTGGCTACGGAACCCTAAAAATCTGTCAGTATTAGATAGCCCATTTTAAAGAAGGCTATAGGTTATACATAAACACGCTATGACCAATCGGATTGTATAATAATGTTGCCACATATAATTCAAATTAATGATGGTAGAATTTCGACCACTTGACTACCACTTGTACATATAAATAGGGGTTGCCAACCTTGTTAAATTTCCTTCTATCCCTCGAGATGAACAAATCATTTCAACAACAAGTTTAAATAACAACATTATGCATCGACCTTTCTCATCATTTTTGGTCAGTCGTATAATTTTGAACTAGATTCTCTGTTCCGTTTTGTCTTTAGAGAGTTAATCTACCGAGTTGAATGTAGAATATTTGCGGTTTTATAATATGTATCTACTTAAGCAGGGATTGTCTGTGTTAGATGAATATATTAACTGTTTTTGAATTGTATATTTCGAACGGGATAGACAGAGCTGTATTTCATTACTACATTTTTCTTCCTATATTTAAGGTTCGATTTACGGATTAATGATACTATAATTAAATTTTAATAATGTCTATGTTTACTGCCTCCCACGCGACAGCATTTCCATGCCCATCACTTAGATGGTTGGCAGTCCTCAACAGTTCCTTTTTTTCCCGACTGTCGCCTGCGGTGTTTCCGGACCGATACGACCCTCAAACTTTCAAAACAAGAGCGTACTCACTACTTAAACGCCGGCAACGCACCTGTGACTCCTCTGGTGTTTCGGGTGTCCATGGGCGGCGGCAATCACCTACCATCAAGTGATCCGTCTGCTCAAAACCTATGTCACTCGGGCTATTATTATAAATCTATTGACGCTTCATTCATTCAAATCGGTTTAGTATGCTGTGGCGACTTCCATTCAACGCAAGCAAAAACATATAACAGCACCATCTACCGAAGAGACACCGAACCATGGAGTAACTGATCCTGAACCACGTTAAAGACATTCTCGCGCCAATTAGCATATACTGTCCAACATCAACCGCATGGCCGTGGCCCACCGACACCCGTTCTTCCACAGTGGAAGTAGTTTAAGTGCTACAGTGAACATACAAACATACATTGACCGCATAGAATAAAAGACCATCTCATGATAAGTATTGTAGGTTTGCTTCCATAAAAGTCTAGAACTACGAGTGGTTTCTGCAAGAACTTTCAAGCCATATCATATGAAACATTCCTAGCTCAAGTCCCTTTCTAGAAGGAAAAAGAACTTGCTAACTCTCATCTCCTTCTTTTCAGGGTAAGAGAATCTTCTATCACAAAATTGTGATCGAAGACAATGCAGGAGGTCGGGAAACTGTCGCTGTCAGATGCGTGGTGCTGGGGAAACAGAGGTTAATCAGAAGAGAAGTACAAGCCTTCCCGCTAGACTTTGATGAACCTGAGTAAGTTCTTCTAAATCTTGGTTATGTTCTTCTTCTATTCCTTTCGCCTCAGTGGCGTTGTGGTTAGCGTATGCAACTGTTGTGGCTTGAGGTCTCGGGTTCGATTTTCGGGTCAGACTGAATTTTTATATGATCTGGAAATTTTTGTTTCGGAGTTTAGGTCTTTTCTATGCATAATAATACTATGAATGTATTTACATTTCGTTTCTTAATCTCAGGACCTCCTGGGTAGATTTGAAACATTTTATAATTCGATGGAGCCGATTGTACGCACGAAAAAACATGACTCATGCGGCGATACCTCGCTCTGAGGCGTTCAAGTTAACGCTTGAAGTGCAAGCGAGAGCGCGGAACGAGCGACAAAGACGCACAATCTTATGATGTTGTCACGTTCAACTATCGTCAGTAAACCGACTTTATTTAGTGTTAGATAGCCCAGTTCTCGAGGAAGGCTATAGGCTACATGTCATCCGCTGAGATTTTTATCAGCGTAATAACAATGAAATATAATGCAAAAACGGATGAAAATTATTGCGTACGAATAAAACAATTATTCAAAGAAATGTTCTCTTTTAAAAGTTCTAAAAAAAAATCCTCGACTGGATATATCTGTGTATACGAGTATTCTAAGGTTGGCTCACTATAACCTTTTAATGGGAAACAAATTTACTTCCGCGGTATAACATCATAGAAGGGTAATAGAAGGCGCAGAAGGAGTTGCATGGGTCAGCTAGTATTACATAAATAAGCTACACATATTCATCTTTCTTATCTTATTCCGAGACAAACTCGTTTAGACGTTCAATCAATTATTTTTATATTAAAGCCTACCAAAGTGACTCTACTCTGCCTGATGGAAAGCTTGAGTGAAATTCAGGAGTAGGGGTCACCATCCTTAGGATGGTCTTCTGTGTGAGGGTAGTACTGCCCCGGTCGAGCCGGTCTATTCGTGCTTAATCAGCTTGGCTCTACTACCTATGGTATGGCTGAATTTGGATTGTTACCTAGAGCGACTTCCATCAGACCTCCAATACTTGTACTTCCATGTATTACTTCATAGGCTCTGATCTAGAACATGATCTTAGCAAGAGAACTGTAATATATTTTTTTTATTGTTCCAGTGTACTGAACATCACCCGCTACGAAGAAGGGAAGGCTCCAGAACCAATACTTGGTGCAATCGTGAAGCAGAATGGAAAGCAGTAAGTAGATGTTCCTTGTGACTTCTCACTCTAATCTCTCGTACTCTCTTCTTCTTCTTCTTTCTAGCCTTTATTCCCGAGGTTATTTGGGGTCAGATTAGCAAATAAATAAAATTGAAATGTATGTAAGTTATATCAAATTAACAGTATTTTACATAATGCATTTGAATGTATAAAAATAATATACATCAATTGTTTTAAAAAAAAAAATTGTCTGTCTGTCTGTTTGTTCCGGCTAATATCTGGAACGGTATGACTGATTTTAACGATACTTCCACAAGCAAATAGCTAATGACATAAGGAGTAACTTGTAATTTTTTTTTGACTAGCTTTGTTCCGAGGCGTCGCTCGTGATTTACAAAAATAATCGCAGGTGACAATGTGGAACTCGGCTAGTAAAAAAATAAATAAAAAACAACACAACCTTAAATATTTTAAAGTTAACAATTTCTTAATATCCAATACTACTAAAGTCTTATATTCAACCTTATTTACCATAACTTCTATTCCTCGGGTCATCATCATCATCAAAGCATCGCAGTATACTGCTGGACCTAGGCCTCTCGAATTTCACGCCACCCTGATTGATTTTAGACTTCTCGCATCCAGCTTCTGCCAGCCATATTGAGGTAGTCCTCTCTACATGCCCCCATATCCAGGTTGCAACCGTTTTTTCCGTGTGGCGACGGATTAAGAATACAGAGTGTCACCACCCCTATTCATCCCGCGGGTGTCGTAAAAGGCGACTAAGGGACAAACTATGCAAGACAACATCAATGCAAAGAGAAGGAAAACTTGAAACCAACCCTATACCAACCCGTCTGGCCAGCGTGGTATAGTAGCCCAAAACCTCCTTTCTAAGGAGAGGCCTATGTCCAGCAGTGGCCTGTTAAAGGCTGTTGATGATGATGATGAAACGTTTTTTGTTTTCTATTCTATTCCATTTTTATATTCTCTTGTTTCATTGGCTAATATTTTATTTTGATCACGTGGCTGAGTTATTAGCTAATGATAGAATAGAATAAAAATCGAAATACAATTGCAAGTTAGCTAGGAGAGCTGGCCTGTGGACGTCCTACACTACTTTCGACAAGACGCGGTCTCAACAATTCTCTAGTCATTTTAACCAAATTCATAAATTACTTTTCAGAGTGTCAGGTGAGATCTCAGTGACTCCAGGCACTCCTCTTACTATGGAGATATTCCTGAACGACCAATCAGCTTCGGTATACGGCCTGTTGGTGAACTATATGCACGTCACAGACACCGGGAAACAACAAGAAACTATTATTTTGAACGGGTAAGTCTTGACAAACAGAATTGAAAGTTCCTCTGAACGACTCCTATATTTACAGCATTTGGCAAATGTTTTACACATCATTAAACTGTTGCCATGCAGAGGTACACAGATTGTCTGAGAAAGGACATAGGCTACTTTTTACCGCGATAACAGACATACATGCGGGCGGAGCCGCGGGCGGAAACTAGTATTATAAAAAGTGGGCATACCTTTAAAGATTAATACATCCACCAAAGATTGACTAAAAAGTATCATCATCATCAGCCTATCGCAGTCCTCTGCTGGACATAGGCCTCTCCCATTGCACACCACTGTGATCGATTATGGGCTTCTCGCTAAAAATACAAAGTATGCCCGGAGTGTAAAAAATGTAATTTGTACTTTCATTAGTTAGCATTTATTTATTTATTCAAGATTGATTTCGTATTCTTTTCAGATGCTCTGTAGACCCGTACCTGTTTGACAACTTTTTGACCACTGACGGTGATACCCTGACGGCCAAGTTCAAGGCATTTAAATTCCCCGACACCACGTATGTGCAGTTCAAGGGCACTGTTACCGTGTGTCTTGATAAATGCCAGGGGGTGAGTAGAATTTGGTATATTTTAATGTGGTAATGTTAAAATGAAGCGATAATAGCCGACTGGTCTTAGGTGATTGGTTTGTAGTATGGTATTTTATGAGCGTTTCCGTGATTCGAAGGTCACGTTAAGCAGTCGCTCCCGGTTGTTATCATAAGATAACGGTCGTGAAGTTTAGTTGAAGGTCTGTAGGGGGTTAAAAATATCTAACGGCTAGATTTACGTAGCCACAACGTGGATTAGGGGAGAGGGTCTCCTCTGCTTAGAGGAGACTCGAGCCCAGCGTTGGGACGTTAAGTCCCCACGCTGGCCTTGAGCGGGTTGGGTCTACTACTATACTAATGAGTTCGAAAACCTTTATTACGCGATTGAAGCTTACGAAGTAGTCCAACATGCCTTACAGAGATGGCGCTAAGAACAAAATTAATGTACTGGCTACACCTTGACGGTGCAGACAGTACAGCGACGGTTGAGGTTATGGTAGAAGTAGGGGATGGGAGATAGGTAGTGCTGAGTACTCACCTGGTGATGGTTGGTTTGAGCTGGTGTATTCTGGGCGGATGGGTTTCGGGGCCGGCTTCGTGACATACACACTTAGTTCTATTGTTCGGCACTTTCGTCTTTGTTTACGCGGCGAGGTGGATTTTGGGGTTGATTAGGGGCTCACTCGCGGTTATATTTTGGGCAGAATATTATTTTATTGGGTTGTTAGAAGAGCGCCGAGCGCTCACGCCGCCGGTCAAAACACGTTGTTCGATCTTAAGTTTTTTACTGAACGTCACCTGTCAGTTGCAGTGTGGCAAGCGCACAAATACGTTCCGCTCTCGCGGAAACAATTAATCTTCACAAGATTTTCATGAAAAAAATATGTACTTAGAATGGCGAGTCACAAGAGTAGTTACGAGTACATTGATTGCTTGTTAATAATAGTTTTAATATTTTCAGGTGCAATGCAGTAATGGACAGTTCGCATACGGTCGTAAGCGGCGGTCGATCGCCTCGAGCGACTCCAACAAAATATACGAAGTGTCACTCACTACTTTCATCAAGGTGGACTACGAGAAAGGACAGAAAGAGGCGGGTAAGACGTAATATTGTTGTATTTTAAGCTTTATTATTTTACTAACTGATCCACACAGCCCCCGCCTGCATCTTCTAATGAGTAGCGTGATGTTATACCGCGGAAGAAAATTTGTTTCCCATAAATAAGGTTATAGTGAGCCAACCTTAAAAGATCGATATTCCTGCGTCATTTATTTTTTTAAAGTCGTCTTCACCAACAGCCTTCAACAGTCCACTACTGGACATAAAATGCCTCTTCTTAGAAAGGAGGTTTTGGCCTATTATACCACGCTGGCCAGACGGGTTGGTTTCAAGTTTTCCTTCTCTTTGCATTGATGTTGTCTTAGTTTATCCCTTAGTTGCCTTTTACGACACCCGCGGGATGAATAGGGGTGGTGACACTCTGTATTCTTAATCCGTCACCACACAGACATTGTTTAAAGTAATTAATGGAATTATATACAGAGAAATGCTTAGTCAGCAGATTTCAGATATGTGTCTATTATCGAGAACGTATAATTCGAGCTGTCATTTCTGCGTTAAGTAAAGAAGTGATTAAATGCAGTGTAGCGATAGGTTTTAGAATATAAAATCTAACTGTAAGACCATATTCATACCTTAGTATGTAATGTTTGAATAATAAACCAGTAATTAAATAATAAACAGACTACACTGTAATTGTGATTCGCTATATACCCATAAGTTCGCCATAATTGTTGAACCCTACGACTGAAAAAGCCTGAAGATATAAATTCGCCATAATAGACATAATATGCTGTCAAGGACTTTTTTTAGGAACTTTTAAAGGGGAACAAATCTGTATAATCCTTATAATATATTTGTGGAGAATAAATTTGCATAATAATAATAATAATAAAAATAATCCTTAATTAATATCATAAATGATAAATGATAAATGATATTTATTTCTGTAAGTAAATCTTTTTTGAGACATTTTTACAAGTCGGACTTATAGCTAGAAGGCGCCGGCATTTCCTACGACTCACTCTGGGAAGAAACGCCGAAACAAACCACAGAGGTGTCTTTTTTTTTTTAAGTCCGTGTACAACATTAAAGAGAACTATGTGAGTGCAGTATAGGGTCTGGGTTGGCCTTTTGAAGAAAAGACCATAGTTTTGAGTCGACCTGTCCATACAGACGGCATACGGGCCCCAGCCCTCGTGTAGCCTAACCGATGTAGTCAGGATCCACAACCCGGAACACGACACTGCCGCCAGCAGGACACTTGAGTAGGCCGTAGAAACACTCAAAACCACCAGAAAATTACTAAAATATAAACTAACATTACAAGCCTACACTATACTCACATTTACAAACTTACACAAAAAAAAGCAAAAAAAAAAAAAAAAATATATAAAAATACTATACAATTCAATTTCAACGAAAAAAATAAACAAATTAGAAATGTTCAACACCTTAAAATGTGGGAGCGAGCAGCATCAATCCCAAGCAAATTTGTCATTTAAATAATCAGCAACTGTGTAGTAAGCTTTATCACACAGTTTTTGTTTAATTACGGACTTAAATTTGTTAATACTTAATTCTTGAAATTTGCTTGGAATCTTATTGTAGAATCTCACACACTGACATCGAAAGGACTTGCTTACTTTTTGTAGTCTAGTCGTTGGCAACACGAGTTTATCTTTATTTCTAGTGTTTATATTATGAATGTCGCTAAACTTTGTGAATAAATGTATATTTTTCTTAACATACACTAGATTTTCATATACATATTGAGATGCGACTCTCATAATACCAATTTCTTTAAACTTATCCCTCAGTGACTGCCTATAACTGAGATTATAAATTGCGCGAATAGCTCTCTTTTGCAACACAAAGATACTTTGAATGTCAGCAGCATTTCCCCACAACAAAATACCGTATGACATTACACTATGAAAATAGCTAAAATACACCAGTCTTGCGGTGTCCACATCAGTTAGTTGGCGAATTTTATAAACCGCGTATGCTGCAGAACTGAGTCTATTCGACAAGCCATCAATGTGTGGGCCCCACTGCAATTTAGAATCTAGAGTTATACCCAAAAACTTAGTGGTGTCCACAAGATCCAACTCCTTTCCATTTATCAGAACATTAGTTTTTACCTGCTTAACATTAGGTGTAAAAAATCTAATGCATTTAGTTTTTTTCTCGTTTAAAAGCAAGTTATTAACGTTAAACCAGTTCACGACCTTGGAGAGAGTGTTATTCACATCGTCATTAACTAATTGCTGTCGTTTTAGTCTAAATAAAAGTGAGGTGTCATCCGCAAATAGCACTATCTCCTGATTATCTTTTATCAGGTTAGGTAGGTCATTTATATAAACGAGAAACAAAAATGGGCCGAGAATTGAGCCCTGCGGAACCCCCATAAAGACCAGAGACCCGAGGGACCTCTGTCCATTAACTTCCACTCTTTGGGTCCTATTACCCAAATAAGAGATAAGAAGATCCAAAGCAGTATTCCTTATTCCATAGTGATGCAATTTCCTGATCAATGTTTCATGAAAAACGCAATCGAATGCCTTGGATAAGTCACAAAAAACACCCAGCGCATCCTGTTTATCCTCCCAGGCACTAAATATATTTTCCAATAGTTCAACACCAGCGTCACTTGTCGAGCGTCCTCTTCTGAAGCCAAACTGTTTCTTGTGTAGAATTTTGTTTGCGCTAAAGTGAGTTTGTAACTGATCCAGTATAATTTTTTCAAAAATTTTACTGAAAGTAGGTAACACCGAAATGGGTCTATAATTGGTAGGATCGGACGTGCTACCCGCCTTGAACAAAGGAATGATCTTACTGTGTTTCATTAAGTCAGGAAATACACCATACTCAATGCACTTATTGAAAATTAAGGCCAACTCTGATGCAACTACGCTAATAATTGATTTGGTTATTTGCACAGAATTACCCCAAAGGTCAGAGGTTCTCTTAACACTAAGAGCATTGAACGTTTTAACAATATCTCTATCGGTAATACAACTAAATCTAAACTCAGTATTACAAATGTTAATATTCTCTTTCAATAAAGATTCTGCAATAGTGGGGGACGAATTCAATGACTCTGTGGTCGAAACTGGAATGTCTGTGAAAAATTTTTCAAAGGCTGTGGCAACGTCTAAATCGGAATTTATTTCTTTATTATCAATTAAAAGACTGTAATTATTACCTTTGTTCTTTACTTTTCCAGTTTCGGCATTAATTATTTCCCATGTCATTCTAATTTTATTTGAACTATTACTAATTTTAGACTTTAAGTAATTAACCTTTGCGAGATGACATATTTTTTTAAATAAATTGGAATATTGTTTAACATATTCTCGAAATTCTACACTAGTGTTATAATTTCGTTCTTCATAAAGCTCATAAAGCCGTGTTCTACTTTTAAATATTCCAACCGTGGCCCATTCACTGAAGGTTGTGGTACCCCTAACTGATAACTTCTTAGGAGTAAAAGTTGACTTAAATTCTGAACAATAAATGTTAAAAAAAGCATTATATAATTGATTAGGATCATCATTATTACCCAAGCTCGGCAGCTTACTGAGCAGTTTATTTTTAAAAGTTTCCATTCGAGTTAAAGTTTTAGGTACCACAGTAATATCTCGTGTTACCACCATTTTATTTTTTATATCAAACGCACACATCTGTCCACAGTGATCAGAATGTAGTTTATTTATTATTCCTTTAGTGTGTGGCAATATGTCAGTAAATATATTATCTAAACACCTGGCTGTGTTTGCAGTGATCCTGGTAGGCTCCAGAAAGATGTTATTAAGGTTGTATGATCTAAATAGGTTTTTAAACCTTGAACTCAAGGATGTATCTTCCAATATATTTACATTAAAATCACCACACACAACTACACTTTTGTTTGATTTACATACTTTCTGCAAGACTTCATTCAAAGTTTTTTCAAAACTAACATATGATGAGGATGGAGGCCTATATACACTCAATACAATAAGTTGCTCTAACTCCACACATGCTATCTCTATTGTCCGTTCAACAGAGAAGCCCACAATATCAGTACGGTTCTTAAAACTAAAATCCTTTCTAATCAAAATCAATGAACCGCCATGTACAGCATGCTCCCTGCTGAACGAACTACCTAATATGTGATTATTGAAATTGAACATGAGCTGATGACTTTTTAGCCAGTGTTCTGTAACACAAAACATATCAATTTTTTCACAGCTCATGAACAACTCAATCTCTAGGTGCTTACTAGACATTCCTTGTATATTTTGATGCACCAGAGTAAAAGTGTTCCTTTTAGGTGTTTCTGATACCATTCTATATGGTATATTTAAGCTAGAGGTTGTCTCTTTTATATTACATTTAGTATTTCTCTTATTATTTTTAATTAATTTACAATGATTGAACTTTTTAATAGTGTTCAAATTTATAGTGCAAGAGGTAGTCTCTATTGTCTTATAAGTCAATTTAAATTATTTGAAATGTCAATCACATTATCAGGTAACTTAGTGGATATGTCATTAAAATTTTTATAAATGTCAAAAGAATTGGCAAAGTCACTATGGGTGTCAATTTGCTCAATAGAAGCAACAGTTTTAGCCAAGTTCTTGGCTGTAATAGAAAAATAATATGATAGCGAAACTGCTATCTGTCTCTTATAATAATTGGAAAGGTAATGTCTACCTTTTGTCAATGAAATATTATTACTAACAAGCTTGTTAGTGTCAATAAGATGAAATTTATTACAATATGGCCCATTTATTTGGCAAGTTAAATTGTGCATCATTATATTTAAATTATGTCTAACATTTCTTTCCTCCTGTGACAACCCTTTATTAAGAGGAAGTGTAAACAATACTATTTTATTTACATCTAACTGTAATAATGATTCAAAATACTCTAAGAATTTCTTCTTGTTTACATTTCCCCTGTTACCAACAAAAATTACTATTGAAGTATTTACATTGAAGCTTGATTTGGAATTTAAAACTTTTTCCATTATACCATTAAAAGATGAGTGAGGCATACAATAATTGCTGAATGAATGTCCCAAGTGTGTATTTAACATTAAGGGACCCAAGCCCTTTCCAATTTCATCACTAAACATTGCTATGTTATAATTTTTGTATAATTTGTTTGTTTTTATAGGGGAATCCTTGTTGTCAGATACAAAAGTTGTGTTAGGTTGTGGTGTCAGCGAGGAAGGAGCTAGCGCTGTCCTGGGGCCGTCTAGAGAATACATTGATTCATTACAATTACAGGCATTAACCAACCTGCCAATAGCCAGCACCTGCTCCTTGCTCTGCTTTTGAGATATTTCATACCTATAATTAATATTACTAAGTTTTTCTTCAAGACGATCTATCTCATTTTGTAATTCTCTTGTATCTTTTATATATTGACTCGACATGTTGTCTAATTCGGTGGAGTACATAGTCACCTGATCAATTAAATTTATTCTCTGCCTATTTAGTGACATACTATTAATAAAAAATTTATGTTTGTGAATCATTTTTTTTGTTTTAGTAATAATCTTTTTAATTTTAATGTACTTTTTTAATTTTTTCAAGCTGCATTTAACAATTTTGTTAGGTTTATAAGAACAAGTAGTATCATCGTCAGCTGTGAGATCTATTACCATAGCTGGATGGAGACTGTCAACTAAAGCCCGATCCAACCCCTTTTTTTTTTTTTTTTTTAATGTGTGAAAAATCATCATGGACCGTCACCCCACCGGGGGTTACGGCGGGGTGGTGTGTCGGACTTGAACCGACTAAAAAACACACAGTGTGCCCTCTCCGCGCTTCTCCGTTTAGGAGTAGGAGAAGTCCAGGGTGGGATCTCCTTCTGAACTTCTCCAGCGCCTGCCCGCTCCTGATGCGGGCACCGTCTCTGTTTGACGAAACCTCTCTTAGGCGGCGTCCGGCACACACCGACGCCGCCCCCTCGCGGCTGGTGCCCGATCCAACCCCGGGGCAACCAACTCCTCGAACAAACTTTGGTTAGAAGCTACTAGGCTGTTGTGGTTAAGAGTGTCGTTTCTTGAAATTTTTTCCTCTGCTTTTTGTAGTTGGCATTCCAGCTTCCTAATCCTTTTCAGTGCCTGCTCATACTCATCCCTACATGTGTCAAAGCTGTCCACAAGGAGTTGGAGCTTGTTCCGGGCATTAACAGAAGCTGTATAATGGCTATGCAACAGAGACATTTCTTTTTTAAGTTTCTCATTCTCGTTCAATATTTCAAGGAGTTCCCTTTCATTGTCATCCCTTTCCCCAATGAGTTGATCACACCTCTCCTTAGTTACCTTCAGTTCGCTCAAAGTCAGTTGAAGCTTGGACTCCAATTGACGAGCCAAAGTATTACGTGTCTGAACCATGATTAAGAAAGGCAAACTATTAATAAATTATCACCAAGGAGAGTTGATATCACACAGTGGAGGGTAAGTTGTTTAGTGTCAGTATGAGCGTACTAATAATTAACTACACTTTCACCTAAAGCGTATTGATCAAAATAATAAATAAATCAAATAGTGATACCTGCAAAGCGATGACAATAAATCCCAAGCACAATTTTCAACACTTTTTTTATGTATTCGTAACTTGCCATAATAATAATATATCTCTTTATTGTAAACCATAATAATAATATATCTCTTTATTGTAAATTTATCATAATAATAATATATCTCTTTATTGTAAACCAGAATAGAAACGTGAAGCGGTAGCTTATACTAAAAGGTACAAGTGGCGGCCTTATCGCCCGAAAGCAATCTCTTACAGGCAACCATAAGATGGAGAGAAAGAAAGTTGAAAGTATTCGGTAGTTTCTAGTAGTAGTAACATCAAGATAAAAATAAATAAGTGTTATAATAAATTCATACATAGTTTTTGCCAAACTTTAATTCTTAACGCAGCGCACGCAGCGGAATCTCTCAAGAGTAAAAAACCCAACTTTGAAACATTCTTCATTGGTGCTCAGCTCCTATTGATCTTAGCGTGATGATATATAACTTTTAGCATTCCTCGATAAATGGACTAACTATGAAAGTATTTTTCTAAAGCCACTTGACAGTGAGCTAAAATAATAAAACAATATTAACTGCTAACAATATATCGTTCTCAAAGCGTAATAAACACATCAATATTAATATCCCACATGAATTCAGCTTTCAGCAAGCCCATCTGACAGATCCATTCATAAAAACGCCCATCATTTTGCTGTCAACTCATCCATTTTTATCCTGTCTACGCTGCGAAATTGGAAAAATTACCGTAATATTTATTCATTATGAAGAATTGGGGGTTATTCTATAATGTGAATAGATGAAATGGTTTTTACGGATGGTTTTGTAGGTTATTGCATGATTTGCAATTCATGCTATTATTGAAATCTAGCTGAATAACGGTTAGTGTTGTAAATCGCGAGTAAAGCCGAGGAGTACAGCTAGTCTATAAAACGATAATTGCCTGTCATAATTGGTCTAGCCGTTCCAGAGATTACCTGAAACTAACAGATAGACAGACAGGCAAACAATTTTTTTTTGATGTTATTATCTAGTTACAAACAGACACTTCGATTTTATTTAATAAGTATAGATGTATGAATAAAAAACAATTTTTACTTCATTTTTAATGTGAATTGATAAATGTTAGTTAAAAATGGTTTTGTAGGTCCAAATATGATTTACAATTCGTACTAATACGTATTAGAAATTCTAAAGTCACTCTGTCTGTCTGAGACGCTATCACAGCTAAATTGCTGTAGCGATTTGAATGGATTTCGTTATAGAGATATATTGGAACTTCGAGAAGCATAGAGGACATTTTTTTGTCCTGAAAACAGGACTGTCTGTGTAACACGCGAGCGGAGGTAAAACCAAAACCTAGTCCTACTGTAACTATATAAAGTCTATAAACTTTAACAAATAATCAAATTCGTCACATATTTACTTTCATTACTTTCCTGTGTGGTAATCAAACCTACACACTCTAGAGGTCAATGTTTTCTTTGACCTTTCTATACATAAAAGGTTCAGGTCAAGTCAAACTAAGCAGAGCTTGTATTAACGGTACTAGACAACTAATATAAATACATAAACATAGGTATTTTTTTGTTGTAAATGAGATTATCCAGGTGATCCACATGTGATGCGTAGAGAGAAGTAAAATGTAGTGAAGAAAGTTTTAAGTATGAAAGTTGACGGATATAATAGTAGAGAGCGACCAAAGAAAAAATGGATGGACTGCGTGAAAGAAGATATGGTCAAGAATAAACAGTGAACTGACGAGTAATAGAGAAGAATGGAACCCCAAATAAAATTGCGAAGAGGGTAGGGAGATGATGATGATGATGAAATATATTATTACTTATTACATAAAAAATGTTATATAGTTACACAGAAAAAAAGTTATACTGATCATGAATTTGAACAAACTTTCCAAGGGAATTCGATTGATTTGTAACTTTTCATACATATACTAACTGACACACTCAGCTCCGTCTGTATCTTTTATTACCTGTAGCGTAAAATATGTTATTGTGAGCGAACCTGTAAAAATAGACATATGCTGTTGCGGACTTATTGTAAGAACTTATCAAGAGGAACAATTCTCTAATACATTATTTTGACGACTCTTTAACCATTTACGCAGCGAACGCAATGGAAGCTCTCAAAAGCAATAATTTTCACCATTTTTAAAACATTTTTCATTATACTCCGCTCCTATTTTTCGTAGTGCGATTAGATTATAGCATTTCTTGATAAATGGACGTGACAACGTCTTATAATTCGATGGAGCCGGCTGCACGCACGAAAAAACATAACTGATGCGGCGTTACCTCGCTCTGAGGCGTTCCATTTAAAGCTTGAAGTGCAAGCGAGAGCGCGGAACGAGCGACAAAAGGCACAACCTTATGACGTTGTCACGTTCAGCTATCGTCAGTAAACCGACTTTACAGACAACCGATTTTTTTTTATATAAACCGTTCAAATAAACAAACGAACTTCAGCTTTATGATACATTTCTTCAGAAAGCCATACGACTACTAACAGTATACGTTATACCATTATTTACTAGTTTTAACAATAAATAAATAAATTAATATTCCTAAACTAAGCTTTAAATATGGGTACTAGGTAACTGATATAAATATGTATATACTTTTTTTGTACATATTATACATAGAAACACCCAAACTCCGAAATAAATATTTGCAGATCATGCAAACATGTGGCCCAATCTGGAAATCGAACCTGAGACCTCTTGATCAGGAGTCACATACGCTAACTACAAGGCACTCATTATTACAAGACAACATATTAGTACGGATGAATTTAAATATATTTTTCTCTTACAGAAGACGTTTTAGCCCTGCTCCGTCACCTGAGAGTCGCAAACCAACGTCTTGGAGACATGGACGGCACTCCAGCCACCGTAGCTGAACAAACTTCCGACAATAGACTAGTATTAGTAGACCATCACGATTCCCAACATGACAACTCCAATATGGCGGTTCTCAGTTGCTTACTACTGCTAGTGTGTTTATTAGTACACTTTAAATAAATGGACTACAATTAAAATGGCAACATTGTTACTAATTACTGACCACACTGAAACTTTTTTTAATATAATTTAGCATATTCCGAAGTGTTCAATAACGTTTTTATACTTAGTACTAAAAGATCACACTCGACCCGTTTTTGCGCGCTTTTACATAGGCCGAATAGAAATGCGTGGGAAAATATGACAGCTGTAATTAATAATCTGTGAACAAATAAAAAAAACAATTAAAACAGTTTTTGAAGCTATAACCATCATTCTTATAATAAAGAGAGTTTTGCAATAATAGTTAAAAGCCATATAAATGATTTTTTTTAAACATTGCTCACATTTTTCTTGTTTTAACCTGTTGCCAAATAATAGACATTTTTAAAGAAGACAACTTTACACCATTCCATTAGATATTCTCACAATTTAGTTTTAAAATAAAGTGATTTAACTTTAACATAAGGACGTAATTAATTTAGATTAGGTTTTAATACCAGTGTAAAGTTAAATGCACATTAACGTTTAATTTAAATATTACAAGATATTTATTAGGCTCTTAAAATACTATTGGATAATTACCATTTGCTCTTTTTCTTCATTGTTATAATCTATCAATCTCAAAGTCTACCATGATTCGTAAAAAACCATGGTAGTATTTTTTTCCTCTAGCAATCTGAGCATTGATAATGTGCATTTAGCTAATAAGATAATGCTATAGCATTTAAATCCACTAGTCTTATGATAACTTTTAATAAAAATTCAATCAATAATAAATTAATTGTGAATATAACATAGTTTTTTCAGCTTGTTAATACTGAGCCAACTGGCAATACTTAACATTTGTTTTTCAAGGTCACATTTCTTTTAGTGTTACCACAATTAATATAAAGCAAAATTATAAATTGAAATATCTATTAATGTTCATTTTATTTCTTAAATCATTCTTCAGTCAGAATGTGAAAAATTAAAATTGTACACATACTTTCTCTCTGCAATTACCATTTAATTTCTCGAAAAAGGAGAGAATAGATGTATACTCCTCGTCCATAGTTTTTTCTTCGTACAAATGGACAGCAATACAACTATTAATATTCAGGTAAAAGAAACGAAAAAAATATATATTTGTTTTGACACATGTCATATTTGACATTTCTCACGAGATCATTACTGAAACAATTCGGATAGATAAATACATTCTTACATATTTAAAATGTTGAATAACAAAATTATCAGGACAGATCTACAAATACATAGATATAGATCTATAAATACATAGATCTACAGATAAACATGCAATGAAACTTTTTGAGTATTTTGTTATGAAGTTAATTACTTATTACTACACTATTGTAAATATAATTGCTTAAGAAATACTTCAAGAACTTGCTGCATTAATTACTTGCAAAAAAAATCCTAGGGTGCTGACTTCTATAAATTAACACTAAGAATGTCAGTAGTTGACGGACTCATTTGTAAAGTCATCAACTAGTGTTGTGACCTCTATTCACGCAGTAAAAAAAGAGGTTACTTTTGACATGAAATCAAGCGAGTACATTATGATTTTTTAAAGTATAATTGGCCATATTTTTTACTAAATAGTTTTTATTTTTTGGTGCTTGCAATACTTACTTTCACATTTTGTGATTACTTTTAATTTAGCTTTGTATAGGACCCCTTTTACAGATGATCGATGTGTATTTGAGTATTTTGTCTCTTTATTTTCATTCAGAATAGAGAAAGACACATCATTGGGAATGGTGAAGGGAATAAATTTTATAATATTTATATTTCATTTTACGTTCATGGTGTAAGGGATTTTTCAGAAAAAAGCCAATTCAAATCAACAAGAAAAAGTAATAAAATTGAATATATGAATATTTATTTTAAAAATACTACAATTATTAAACAATTTATTTGTAAAGGGGGTCCTAAGCCTAATTGTAATTATAGGAAATTAATTAAATAATAAAATATTAAAAACTGCCAAAGATTTTGTTTTATTTCGTATCTAACTAAAACCCTGCTAACAGTTACATATAACTTTGTTGTATTAAATAAAATTTAATAAATTTGGCATGGAAAAATTACGGTTTTAGAGGAAGGACATAGGCTACGCTTCACTTCAACAACCGACATACATACAATCCAAGAAAGAAAGTGGTGACCCACAATATGGCGGCTTAAGTTATATGCTTCTGCATCATTCGTCCTCCGGTCTCACACTCAATTATGTAATATCGTCGAGGAGGCTCTATTTGTGTTGAAATCGGCTTGATTGAACAACTATAACAATAAAAATTATCTTAGCTATCTTGACTATCGAGCACGGAGTTAAAGGAATAAAGTCTCAAAACAAAGGCTGGACCGATTTTGATAGAATTTTTACTGGCTGATATCTGATGATATAAGGAGGAGCTTAGGTTACTTTTATTTTACACTAGCTTGGTCCTGTGGTGCTGGTGCTGGTGAAATCTGAAAGGTACAAGAACACTTGCAGGTATTTTCATTTGTCAGTTCAGTGACAAAATGTAAACTTTGGATACACAAAAAAGTTTAGCCATTCTTTCCTAGATCTGTTTCTTCTCTAATATATTGTGCTACAGGAAGCCACAATCTACATGGAAAGAAAATTTTGTATCCAGGAATAGAAGTTAAGGAGAGAATTAAAACCCAAAAATAAGATTTCAGTCTTTTAATAGAACCATTATTAATAATATCGATCTAACAAAGTAGGTACAATGAATAATAATTCTAATTATTAATAATAAAGAAACAACACAATTATTGATAAACATTATAGTTTCACATTATATTTAAAACATGTAATAATATTAGTTGTTTGTTGAGTTTTTTTTAATATTAAACCTTTTTAATTTACTAAGCTAGTTGTACCAGTATAAGTTAACTCGTCATTACAGAGACTGGACTGCACGGTTGGCCTAGTGGCTTAAGCGGTCGCCACGCCGCTTCCTACTACGTCAAGTGTCGTGGGTTCAAATCCCACGTAGGACAACACTTTGTGTGATTCACATTCATTCACACACAATTTGTTGTTCTGAGTCTGGGTGTTCTTTGTGTCCGTGGCAAGACAGCATATAATTGCGAAGCATGCACCAGTTTTCACATATTTTCTTAAATTTATTCGATAATACATTTGTGTACGCTTTTTCATCTAAATATCATGATTAAAATAATACATTTGTTGATCATTTTTTGATTGAACCTGATCACAAAATATAATATTCATAAAATACATAGCATTGAGTGTTTCTAGAAGAAATACACATCACTATTGAATATAAAGTACAAATAGATATTTCATCAATAAACAAACAACTAATACTATTTTCAATCAATGTTATCGAAATGGTAGAAATTAGTTTTTTAATATGGCAAGTAAAATTTCGTGCTATATAAAAAAACTATCTACGTACAATTTTAATACTTTACCAATGTCAATTCGTTGGATATTTTTAAAATTAAAAAAATATTTTAAAACTTAAATTAACAAGTTCTATCTCACAAATACAATTTTTACCTAACATTAGATAAAATTATTTTATAACACGCACTTAGAGATAATATACACAAACAGTTGAATGTTTAAAAAATTACTGCATACAGAGTGTTTCGAGTAACATTATAAGATAAATATTTAACAACTAATATCAATACCAGTTTTTTATCGTTATCTCAAAAGAACAAAAGATTAATTGTTAGAAATCAATTAAAATTTAATATCGTTATATTTACACCCTGTATACACAATAAAACAATTCCATATAGGCATTACAGACAAATCGAATTACTACTTGAATAAGGTGTAGGAACATTTATATCCATAAATATACCAATTAGGAGTAAGCATATTTTTACTGGCAACACCCAGAGTTGGTTCTTGTGAACTACCCACTGCTGAAGATTCAAAAATGAACTATGAATCCGAAAACCTTTTTTATGCTATATTGGAAGAAGACCAATCAGTAGTAGTGATAACCGTCACCGGTAGACTCAAGTGGGTTGTTCCTTAAATAAAGAGATGGGTTTGCACTACGAAAGCATTGGTTAAGGGTCAACTTACACTAGAGTAGAATCGAAGCGTCAATCTGATATATAATAATAGCATATTCAACCTTATCTTCACAACATAACACACATATTTATTTCACAGAAACAGCCTGTGTGTACATGTATGTTTTTGTTGTAATAACCTAATTACCTTGTGTGTCCTTGCTCTGTGACTATTGGGCTCAATAAATTAGGCCGATAGAAATCTTAAATCTGAAAGCTAGGAACATATATTATGTTCAGAAGTTAAGAAGATTTTGGTTAAGCGTGATTCATGTGACCGGTTCAACTACTTTGGCTTTCGGCAAGTGATACCAGTGTTTTTCTAACAAAGACCCCAAAAAGTATATTTTTAATAAATGTTGCTGCACTTTATATTTAGAATAATAGATAAAAATTACACTATACGCTTATAATATATAAAATATTTACAAAATCTTATTGCTTTTTATGGAAGAATACAACAATGCTTTTATGGCAACACTTGTTCGACAAAATAATAATTTGATGTTCTTGATTAACTAATTGTTATTAAAATAAAATGCCTTTTCTATGTTACTATGAGAATGAGGTACTTGTTGTATCAGAATGAACTATTCGGTCACTGAATGTATGAAAAGATTAGCCTTTAATGTTTGTACAAATATCAGTAGAAAGATATATAATTTATCTTCACTCCGTTACTGTCAACAAAAGAAGAACGAATGACTGAATCTAAGAATGTAGATGGACGGACAAATATAAAATAAATAACATTTAAGCAAACGATTATTTCAAGTACCTCTTTAATACATAGAAACTGCAATACAAGATCATAGGAATCTAAGTTTGGTCGATTTTATTATAAAAACTACATAGTACATTGAAGGGGATACTAGTTTTAAAATTTTCTTTGAAACCAAAGAAAATTTATAATTTCAAGCATACACACTAACAATGAACGATTTGTAAGAGGTATTCGTACATTCTCTTTGTTTTATAAAATGTAACTACTGAACGAAAGAATGAACGACATTGTCAATTTAGTGTTTTTATTTAGTCTTTATTAAGAAGCGAGTGATAGAATTAGATATTTCTTTTTATGGCAGTAAAGGACCAAATGAGGGACTGATGTTTGAGCTACTAAGTGTAAACCGGTCAAAATCTCAATTAATTTATAGATTGGCCCTGATATAGAGTACGGACTTCTACTGCCATGGATTTTGATCCCTCTAGAATTAAAGGTTGGAGATCATCAACAGCCTTCAACAGTCCACTGCTGGACATTATGCCTCTCCTTAAAAAGGAGGTTTTGGCCTACTATACCACGCTGGCCAAAGGTTGGAGATGATTGCTTTGAATCGATTTTCTGTGAGGTAACCACTGGAATCGCTTCATTTGACCCGATCTATTTACGTCGAAGCCCTCTTTGACAATCAGTTATCACGGTCTGTATGCGAACTTTTATTTTTTACTAGTATCAACTCCAATGTCCTATGAAACGTCTGAAGTTATAACACACTCTACTTGGCACATTTACTAATTATTCACACAATAGATTATATATATAAAATCGTTATTACAATTGGCAAGTCCACAGTTAATATTAAAGTATTGCTTATAAAAACTGTATCTAAAGCACTAATAGTATTTATAAGCATACATATTTTATGTTACCCAAATCATGAGTCATTTTCCCCGAATATAGTGTACTTCTTTAAACTTTTATTAAGAAAATGTCTATTGGATACATAATTTCATACTAACCGGGGTGTTTTTAGCTATTCAAGCTATTTAGATTTCTGATTAACTGTCTTAAATTTTTGTTGACTTATAGACTTTTTACAATAATTTTGTTAGCCGAAATTCTAATGGTTTAGTTTTTATGAAATATAATAATTATAAATAATAATCTCATCTTAGTACAATATTTCTAAAACATTAATTTCAATGTAAAGAGTATTTATGGATTCAATACGTAACAATTTAAGTAATAAAAATTAAAAAGCATCATAATCTAGTCATATGATTCGAAGACAATTTTTGACATCTGTGTATTTCCATTTTCATGAAAGTTAGAACCGAACGAATGATAAATTGAATGAAAGAACGAATGAATTGAATGTACTTCAAACAATTCATACGCAATCGATACGCGTATGAATTATAATTAATTATTGATTTCAATTAAAATTTAATGTCACGATCAAATCTTATCATTTCAACCTTACAAGGAATAAATTTTGAATAAACTCTTTTATATACCTACACGTACTATTTACGTTGACTACAAACTAAGTTTCAAAACGCGATTATGAAGTCAAAAGCAGACGAAAGACAACCTTATGCTTCCTATAAAATGGCAACCTGTCGAATAATATCAACTATCCCTGTCTATGTCAAGTATTTATAGTCAATATTGTGTTTTATTAACAACAACAAAGAGTTTTATTTCCAAGGTTATTTGAACAGCGTATAAAAGTGAGATATTTAATATTTATATATGACAATATTAAAAACAACACAATACGTGTTTGATGGTAAGACTGCTTTTAGAAAACTAAATTTAAGGGTGTAACAGAATGATTAAAAATTAGTATATGTCAGCTTTTGGAAAAAAAATTGCAGCTACAAATAAATAACAATTTTATGGCTTTCAGCTGTTTTAAAATAGGTTCAAATTAAAGGTTAAATAAGCATTGAAGCATATTGGTATTAGCCTTTTTGTATTTTTTGTGTAAGATTTCAAAACATTTTTATAGATATATAGAATGGAGAAAGTGATAAGCTGAATATCAACTCTATGGCCCGCATTAACCATAAACATAGATGAAACATAGAGAATGGTCAATGCCCTTTAAAAATGTATCGTTTCTTTCTTAATATAAGGTCTATTTTCATAAAACAATAAGTTTCGTCTGCCGGTGTCTTTCGTCTACCAAAATCCTAAAACCACAACCCACACACGACTACAGTGTAAAAAATCCGAAGTATTATTACTGACATTGTTATATTATAGATATACTACAACTATAATTTACTATAAATTTTATAGATTTTAGCACAGCTTATAGAACACATCACATACGTACAAGATAGGCAAGTTTATATTACCTGTTTTGGAATCAAGAACCAAATTTACTATTGTAACATTAACATGGAAAAATTATTGTTTCACAGTTTGAAATTTAACATGGATTTATATGTAATAACACACAAGTGTTCACATGTTTAATATTTTTTATTACTTTTAAAGAATAATCGTTTCAAAAGTTTCATCATTTCAAGTGTTTCATTAATTTTCAATAAAATTATTTGTACTTTAATCTTCTGCATGTATTGAACTAATAAGTTTTGAGAACCGCGATATAATTTCATACAATGTCGTTAATTTAAGAAAGAATAACTTGTAGTTAGACAATTTAAGTTCTTGTATCGACATTAAGATAGACTACTGCACTACAAATTAATTTATGAAGTTATATAAGAAACAAAATACTTTCGCATTTTTTAATTACTACTAATATCAAACAAGCCTATTGGCAAAAAAGTAATAATATAGCTTAATAAACCGTCATTGCTTTGAGTAAATTACCCATCTTTCGGGCAGTGCAAAGTCAAAATTACCCCAAATATTACAATTAAATAGGGTAACTGGTGTACCCTAGCGTATTACTATTTAATCCGTTACCTGCTTCTCCGAACCACTTTGCCACCCTGAATCCATCGTATTAGTGTCGCTATAGCAATGTATATGATTTATATTACCCTTCAAAATCTCCTCTTTCGACTCTCTAACTGGTTCGTACTGTGAATCAGGTCCTAAGCATTTAGAAGATTCTGGATCATTCGAGTACACTTGATCTGGTGTTCCATCGTCAGACAACAATGATTCTTCAGTGTTTGGAGATAGAGGTGAAATTTGAGTGAATGTTTTCGAGTCTGATTGTCTTTCTTTTGGTTTTGGACTGGATCTGAGGCGTAGAGGTGAAATATGAGAGCGTTGGTTCTCCATTCGTACACTTGAATTTAGTTCACTCATTCGTTCAATACGAGGATCGTGGCGGTCACTACGGTCACTTAACTTAGAGTCGTTCATTCTTTCCATTTTTGAATCATTCAGTCGCTCAATGCGACTTTCGTTCATGCGTTCGCTAACACGAGTTTCGTTCATTCGATCACTGATTCGTGAATCATTGAGCCTTTCCATACGCGGATCCGTCATAGCTTCACAGTTTCTCGAGTCATTTACTCTGTCACGAGAATCATTCATTCGCTCACTTAATCGAGTCTCATTCATTCGCTCACTTAGTCGATTTTCATTGATACGTTCACTTATACGGGTTTCGTTTATTCTTTCCCGATCACTTAAGCGGGTTTCATTCATCCTCTCCCGTTCGCTTAAACGCGTTTCGTTCATTCTGTCTCGTTCACTCAATCGAGTTTCATTCATCCGCTCCCGTTCGCTTAAACGAGATTCGTTCATCCTATCGCTAATACGAGAGTCATTAATCCGTTCACTCAATCGAGTCTCATTCATACGATCACTGATCCTCGAATCGTTCATTCGTTCCATGCGTTCACATCTGTCATTCAATCGGTCACGAGATTCGCTCATTCTCTCACTCAATCTGGTTTCATTCATGCGGTCACTAATCCTAACATCATGCATGCGCTCTCTATCGTTCAATCTATCTCTAGAATCGGTCATTCGTTCACCCATACGTTCTCTTTCAATTCGTTCCGTCATTCTCATGGAATTATTTAATTGTTCTATTTGATGTTCGGTTAATCTAACAGAATTGTTTAGAACTTGACGAATTTTGTCTTGATTCTTAACGTGTTTCTCTTGACGAGGTCTTCTCTTTGACCCCACTTGAGGCTGGGGTCTTTGCTGGCGGGTTAGGGTGAATGACCCTGTGTCGGATTCAGAGGTTGATTCTGGGTGGTTCTCTATGGTGCCCACTAGAGCTGAGACGTTAGCGTTCATGCAGCAGTCGGCCTAAAATATTGCAAAGAGTAGAGTCAAAAATAGATTAAAACAATTTAAAGTCTTAGGAGGACCAATATTTTAAAATATTATTTAAAATTAAAAATGTAGACTAGAATTTACTTTATTTAAGAAAAATATTTGAGTTGGGTACTTTGCTATATTTAATATGTCCTTGATACTTTACACCTAGACTCAGATCAAGAATTTGTTGATCACACAACATGGTGTCCCATGTAGCACTCAATGCAGCTGAAAGCGGCTAGGAGGTCGCATAAATTACAACACTATCTAAGCATTCTGAGTTAGTTTACAACAAAAAAATTTTTTTTTTTTTTTTTTTTTTTTATATTTAAGCCTGCCAAAGTGACTCTACTCTGCCTGATGGAAAGCATGAGTAGAATCCAGGAGTAGGGGTCACCATGCTTATTGTGAGGGTAGGCAATGTAGCATGGTGACCCTTACCATGGCAGCCTGGTTAGATTATTCTGCATCATTCTCCCGGCCTTCGAAGGGCGGGAGAATGATGCAGAATGATTGGGCCTCCGGTCTCACACTCACCAACGAAATACGACAGCAAGAATGCTGTCATTATTAGGATGGTCTTCTGTGTGAGGGTAGTACTGGCCGGGTCGAGCCGGCCCATTCGTGCTGAAATCTGACTATTGAAATTTTCCCTCCAAATGCTTACCTTAACAGACACATTGCAACAGCTGGATACATCAGCGAAGTATACCTCGGATTCAGCATTCTGGTTCGAAGCAAGCTGACGACAGTCCTGCATTGAAGCCCTATAGAACACAAAAATATTATTTAGGAGATTTTAAACATAACATAAACAGCCTATAATGGTCCTCCGTGTGGTGACGGATTAAGAATACAAAGTCTCACCACCCCTATTCATTCCATGGGTGTCGTAAGAGGCGACTAAAGGAACAAAATAAGCAGCTAACATCACGGCCAAGAGAAGGAAAACTTGATACCAACCCTATACCAATCCGTCTGGCCAGCGTGGTATAGTAGGCCAAAATCTCCTTTCTAAGGAGAGGTCTATGTCCCGCAGTGGACTGTTAAAGGCTGTTAACGATGATGATTGATGATGATGAATGGTCCTAGACCGGTCTGTTAAAAAGAAGATTTTGGTCTACTATGCCACGATGAGAGAGGCCTATGTTCAGCAGTGGACTGCGATAGACTGATGATCATGATACTACGATGGTCAAACCGGTTGGTATACAGTTAAGTTCCTTCGGGAATCGAACCCGAGATATTGGCAATACTGAGGCATGCTACTACTGCATCACTGAGGCAGTCAACAATATGCTAAAAGTTCCATAATACTATAACTGTCCTGTCTGTGAGTTTTTTTCTAGAATGAGAGTTCAAGATATACTGGTACTATATTTAAAAAAATGGCCAAGTGCGTGTCAGGCCATAGAATAGGGTTTCATAGTCACCCATAATGGCACGTGGGTTAAAAATCGTGTCCAACAGATAATTGTGACTTATTATTTCGTTATTTTTGTACGAAGTTTGCCTAATAAGCGTATTTTACAAGTAGGGCTTCTATAACTCCTCAACTAATGACGATAATATACAAGTCATGAACTACGGAACCCTAGAGAAGTCTAAAACTTACCTCATAGACGAATGCTTATCATTCTGGAATCCTAAATTTTCCTTTCCTTGTTTCTGGCAAGAATCTGAGCTTTGATCTGAAACTGAAGCATTGAAAACTCTTGGTTTTTAATTGTATCGGACGCTGTCGCCTGGTGTTTAAGCCTACCTACTCTGCCTGATGGAAAGCATGAGTAGAATCCAGGAATAGGGGTCACCCTGCTCATTTTGAGGGTAGGCAATGCAGCATGGTGTGGGTCACCATGCTGCATTGCCTACCCTCAAAACCATGGTGGCCTGATGCAGAATGACGAGCCGTTCCGATCTCACACTCATTAACTAAATACGATAACAAGCATGCTGTCATTATTATGATGGTCTTCTGTCTGAGGGTCGGCATATTCGTTCTGGAATCAGCGTGACTCTATTACCTCCTAAATAAGCAGTACTACCCTCACACAAGAAACCAACGTAAAGTGACAACATTCGTGATGGAAGTTTGGTGATCGTTCAAATCCGTACAGTTAAAAATTTAGAGAAAAATAGAAGTTTTTAATAAATAGTTTATATTTAACATAGTAATAAACAATCTTTATGTACAAATTATTTAAAAAAATTAGTTCGTACACCAGTAATTTACGGCCATTTACAGCTGTATTGTACATTCTACCATTCAATCGTTCACTCTTTCATTCATCTCTTAATATATTTGGAAAAAAGCCCCTCACCTTTACTCCCAGTCTTCTGATGTAAACATTCAATAGCAATATTGTCATCAGGTAATCTGCAATCTCTGTGCAAATTACTAGCACTCATCCCTAATCTCTGACACCTATACGGAACCAAATGACCCCTCAACGTATTAAATCTGGCTTCCGGCAAGTGTGAAGTCATTTCCTGTATCACTTCAGGCGGATAGTGCGGTACCGGCGCCATCTGTGCCATGTGAGCCATTTCTGGACTTATCAACGCTAATTCCGGGTTCAACCGAGCTAATTCCGGATTCAACCGAGCTAATTCCGGGTTGAATCGAGCCAATTCCGGGTTCAACCGTGCGAGTTCAGCTAATTCCGGATTTATACGGGTTAGTTCGGGACGATTGATGTCTGCATGTCTTGGATGAGTGTCTGGTTGGTGCATTAGGTAGGAGTTTCGGCAGGTGTGAGGTTGGCCGTGGTCTGGACGGTCCATGTGGTGGTGATGGAGTAAAGTTGCCGCTGCTGGGTCTTGGTGGTGGAGATGGTGTCTGGAATAAGAGAATACAGTTATTATTTGAATAACTATAGACCTTGAACTCTATTGACGGTTAGGGATTATGGATTCCTATTGAAACCTCATATAGTACTAAAATGGTAAAAATATTAAAGTACTAGGTTAGGATACGTAAATGTACTACTGTCAAATTAAACTTATTAGGGCATAATTTAGACTTGTGTTAAATTAAAAATATTGCCACTGCGGTAGAAACTCTGGTTCGGAGTCCAAAATCTGTCTGTCTGTCTGTTTGATCCAGGTAATCTCTGTAACGGCGGGATCAACTTTGGCAGAAAACTGATGACCTAAGGAGTAACTTAAGCTCATTTATTCAAACTAACTTTGCTACGAGGCGTTACTCGCGATTCAACTAGTTAAAAATAAATATATTTATTACAACTAATAAAATATGAAGAAAAAACAATAGGGAACACAAAATCAGAAACAACCAATCATCCGCCTCACAAACTTTGATGCCAGGAGTACTAACCTGCTTCCACTTCTTCCTTGGGGGCTGTAAGGGGGTGGAGGACCCCACACTCCGGTGGCTGCATCGAAACTTCCACTCGCTTCTCCGAACTGTTCTTGTGGGAAGTTAGCTGGTTGGAAGTTTGGCTGAGCCTGTGATTTAAAAAAACATATTAAGTACATCATCATTAGTCTTTTACAGTCCACTGCTGGACATAATCCTCTCCTTAGCAAGGAAGTAAATAATAAAATAGTCGGACATTTTAAATGCAGCGCCATCTAGTCCCAAATTATGCAGAGCTGGGTACTAGACAAATGTATATTGTTTTTTGTTAACGAGTATTTGATATTTCGGCGCTGTTGCAACCGCCATGATCACGGAGTAACTGATCTCTGAACTCCGTGATCATGGCGCTTGCAACTATCAAACTAACAAAAAGGTACACTAGACAACTGATATTAATACATAAACATACTTTTTTTTGTAAATACATACATATTATACCTATATAGAAAACACTCAAACTCCTCAACAAATATTTGCGGATCACACAAAAATTTGATCCGACCCGGGAATTAAACCCGAGACTTTAAGCACAACAATCTCATACGCTACCACTGGGTACCATTAAACCATGCTGGTCAGACGGGATGGTAAAGGATTTGGAGGATTGATGCAAAATCATCTCACCAGGCCGCCATAGTGAGGTCACCATGCTGCATTGTCTACTCTCACAATGAGGATTGTGACCCCTGGATTCTACCCACGCTTTCCATCAGGCAGAGTGGAGTCACTTTGGTAGGATAAATCCTTACTAATACTACAAATGCAAAAGAAGCTCTGTCTCTCTAACTTTCACGGTAAGCTACTGAACCGTTTTAAATGAAATTTGGTATACTTATAGTCTAGAGCCTGAGAAAGGATACAGGTTACTTTTTATCGCGATAACCGACATACACACGTACAGAACCGCGAGCGAAAGCTAGTATAAATATAGATATATTTAGGAGTATATATAAAACATTTGCCTAGAAAGGTTTTCCACTCCTTCATCATCATCATCAGCCTATCGCAGTCCACGGCTGGACATAGGCGTCTCCAATTGCATACCACTCTGATAGATTTTGGGCTGTTTCCTTCATGGCTTCCTTACCTGTGCAAAATTCTGCTGATGCTGAACAAATTCTCGATGCTGGTTGAAGGTCTGTGGGTTGTGGACCTGCGCCCGCTGGAATGGTTGGTCAAAGTTGTGAGGATACCGTCCATCATAGCCCGTCGCGTTTTGAGGGGGACCTTCAGTTTCGCAGAAGCCGTATGCGCTGTCTCCGGATTGAGGAACTCCACCTCCCATGCGGCAACGGGAACTGGAAGAATTTATATGTATTATTATAATAATAATAAAAATTTCGGACATCTTACAACGTTATCTAGTCCCAAACTAAGCAGAGCTTGTATTATGGGTAGACAACTGATATAAATTCATCAACATACTTTTTTTTGTAAATACATACATATTATACATAGTTACACAGATATATATAATACATACATACACGTTAGATCTCTATATACCTAGATTTCTGCAAATAAAAAAAGAAAACAGACTCGGAAACAAATATTTTTGGATCACACACAAATATTTAGTCCAACCCGGGAATCGAACCCGAGACCTCTTGATCAGCAGCCGCATACAAGGCAGGCAAATGTATGAGACTTATGAAGTGAACCCGAGACCTCAACCACAGCAGTTGCATCCACTACCACTAGACAAACAAGGCAATTCAACATAGAAATTGTTACTTACTTCTGACTGTTACTCCTAGGCCAAGGGAACCAGCTCCACGCAGAAGTCTTTCGTCCAGCTCCAGGGTTTGGAGAATATAGATTACCAATACGTCCTAAAAAAAAAATTACACCCATTTATAAAAAAAAAAACAATTATAAAAAAAAAATTCGGCACTTTTAGACTAGCTTCTGTATACGGCTTTGTCCTCGTGTATGTCGTTATCGCGGTAAAAGTGAACTATGTCCCTTCTCAAGAATTAAAGTAAATTCATGACAAAAATTGGTACCGGTGCAGCGGTTTGTTCGTGAAAGCGTAACAGACAGACAGAGTCGGAATAGTAGTAGAAAGATAGTATTTATCAGAAACCATTCATATGAAATAATTATGTTTATCTTCCTTTCCCACTTATTATAAGTTATAAATGCAAAAGTAACTGTCGGTCTGTCTGTCTGTCAGTCTGTTTATCCTGAAAACACATAGGTTACTTTTTATTGTGATTACGACATACACTCGGACGAAGCCGCGGGCGAAAACAAGTATTTTAATATGTAAAGAAATTCTTCGTTATTTACCTGGTGCCCAGAACCGATGCTGCAAACTGATATCCCAAGCAGGCTGAGTAGGGTGACATTGTGCGCAGCAACTGCAGTTGCTCTGTAAGGTAAGCAGCTGTTAGAAACTATAATGGGTGATATACAAGATGGAGTGTCATCAGAAGTGGAACACGTGCTGGACTTAGATGTGACTACTTTAGAGAGTAAGAAATACGCAGCAGAACGAAACGGTTCGGTTCATCCTTCCTATGCAGAGCAGTCACAGACTGAAACTCACTACCAGCTCACGTACCTCAGTTGTAACTTATGGCAATGAGGACTCTAGAAGCCGCCGATGCGTCCCTACTGCCGAGATAGGACGACGCGGTTTAGTCTTTACCAGGGAGGGTATGTGCGAAAAGCATTTCACGCCCAAATGCGTTCCTAGAGCCCTTCCCTACTGCCGAGATAGGACGGCGGGGTTTGGTGGGTAAACCGGGTTTTTACCACGAACAGTATGGTGCGAAAAGCATTTCACGAGTAAAAAGAAAGTGTTCATGGGCAACGGTACGCACTTACCATCAGCTATTATGTGACTACTCGTTTGCCTATTCATTAAAAATGTCTCCTTCTTAAAAGGTCGATCAATTGGTGATGAAACTTTCTCGCATCTTATTCTCCTCATAAATCTTCTGAGACACGTGTAAGAATCAGTACAGTACAGCTTTCAAAGAGATCTTACCTGCACTTGTCTTCCAGCAGCTGGTGCGGGCTGGCCAGATGAAGGTCGGTACAAAGATCTGCATCTTAACTCCAACTGTTCCCAGTACATCTTCTTCCGCTCATGGCTGGAACAAACATTTATAATATTTAATACAATATTGTTGTAAATCGCGAGTAACGACGAGAAGCGAAGCTAGTCTGAGAAAAATTGGCCTAATTACTTCTTAAGTCATCAGCCATCTGCCAGTAAAAGTCGCATCAAATTCGGTCTAGCCGTTACAGAGATTAGCCGGAATAAACAGAGACAAAAATTATTTAAATTGCTTTTTTGATGTAAGTACCTTTAATACTTTCATATATGTATTAAAAATCTGTTTGTTTCATATTACAAAGAAAGCCTGCAGTTTTATTTATTTGTATAGTTCGATTATGACATTTTTGAAACTGCCGTCTTTATAACCCAAAACCCAGACAAAGACTTCCAGACACCGCAGAAAAATAAACTCAATATATCACACACGAAAATTTCATGATTTCATGTCAACATACAATAACAATCTATTGTAAGGTCAGACAACTATTTCGTAGGCTACGAATCGCACCTAAAACTAGCACAACCACAGTTGCCTAGCAACCACATACGACACCACCTAACGCCCATACGCCTCACTACCTGACAGGCCACTGACAGAAACATAGCGTTTTTGTGATAATCAAATTTACCTTTATTTTTACATATTCTTTATAAGAGAAAATCTACAAAATATGTCACAATTACATGCGACGCAGAGAAGCAGCGTCAGTCAATACTCGCAACCTTCGCGATCAATAAGCCACGTTATTAATGAAGAATTAACCGACGAAGAACTAATACAACTAGTAAACGATAGTAAATTTCAAGTCAAAGTACTTTCCATTGAAAATGAGATCCTGGAGAAGGCGATACTAAGACTTGACGCTTCACTGATGGCGGGAGTGTCACAAGCAATAGAGTTAGCAGCCAAATTGCAAAGCAATTCATCCTTAAATGTAGGAAGTTTCACAAGATCCCAAGTGTCAAGGTTTGCTCTCGCTGATTCCGGGACAAGTCACTCGCGAATGATGATGAGCCCTTCGAAAGGATCCACGCGAAGGGTCGACTCTTCAGCCAAACTTGGCGGAACTGTTGTATTTGGAACGGGACCCAGGATTAACGTTTTAGAAAGATCTGAATTAGTTTCAACAGAAATGGAGATCGTAGTTAAAAATTTAGAGAAATCAAGACGTAATGCTGCAAAAAAGCAAGCTTTACTCAAAGCCCAATTAGAAGAAGTTGGTGTGAGAGTGAGTGATATAGAAAGAGCTGAAAAGATGTTTAAAGAAGATGTCATAGTCCAAGGTTGGGACAAAATAGCGCAAAGGATCCCAGCGGAAATATGGATCAGATTTATGACTGAGTGGGTTAAAATATGTGATAGTCAAATTGGCAAGTTGAGACTGAGAACCAGTACGTTGAATACTCAGCACAGCAAATTAAAAGGGCAGATAAGAGTAAAAGAAGAGTTGAGTGAGAGTTTACGACCTGTGGATTTTGAGAAATTGAAAATAGAGAATTCTGAATCTGAGAAAATTATAGACCAGAAACTTCAACAGTTGGGGGAATTGAAGAAGATGACGGGAGATGCAAATTTAAATTTAACGATACATAAAAAGTCGATGATGGCGCAGAATGCCTATTTAACAAGTATCTTGAAGTCGATTAAGCAGAAGGAACTTCAGACAAAGCAGTTGGACAAAGAGAGGGATATTATAGCAGTTCAAGCCGACAGTTTAGCCGTAAAACTTGATGAAGTGAGAAAAGTGAGAGGGGCTTATGAGGTTCCAGATGTTATGGACTATGTGTTGGTAAAAGCTGAGGTCACAGACTTGAAGAACGGAATCAAAATGTTGGAGAACAGGCTACGTATACAACAGATTGCTCTCACATCGATTCACAGGAAAATTCATCAGCAGTCGATGTTAATTACTGAGCCTGAGAAGTGATACGATTTTAAATTTAATCATGTTTATTAGATCTATTGTCTTGTATTGTGTTATGATTGATTATATTTTAGTATATGTGTTTTATTAACGGTTATTATTCGTCCTTTCATAACTTATCTATATTACATTAGCTTTTGCTCGCTTTGCTTTACATCGCCCGCGTGAATGTCGGTTTATACCTAGTAGCAAAGTATCTCTATAGCACATTAAACTTCAGTGAAAGCGTGATAGACAGACAGAGTTACGTTCGAATATATCGCATTAGTATAGATTTATATTTACGAGTATAAAGTAATTTAACTTGTTTAACTCCTAGCGTTGAGTATCAGATCAAAATCTGTGTTATTATCTACGAAAATATTATCAAAGTTATGTTACACATTATAATATACCTACTACAAAATTGCTACTAATCCTACATCGCGCAATAAATATTCTCGTGTCGATGAATATATACATTTACACATTCTTCTTCAGGAATCTTTCCTTTGTGTCGGGGTATAACATGTCTGCTTATCTCGTCACCATTTCTAGGAATATATTCTAAAAAGTTTTCAAACATACTGTTTGCGTACCACAGACTAAATATCTCTAGACCATGGATGTCTATCTGTCACACGAACATAACAAAGAATGTCAGCAAATAATTTTAACTTAGATTATGATGTAAAATGGTAATATGAAAAGCTGCAGGCTATAATAAGTCATGGTTTAAATAACACCAAAAATATAAATAAAAATGAATAGAAATATAGTTCCAAAGTTTGAGCAAGAATCGTCATAGTATTCAGATCAATTCCAGATTATGAAACTGAGTCAAAACCTCAATCATGAAGGATCATATCCACGAGGCTACTGGAGAAATAAATTGGTCTACCACAATCGACTACAGTCATATACCAAAAGTATTTTATAAACGATACTGGACTGTAACCATTCACAATCTCCGCGCTGGAATCAAAAACAAACTCGAGAAAAATGCGCCAAAAAGAGACCAAGCGAAAGAAAATTTCCAAAAGGCTTGTGGTATCTTGTGTGTACCTGCAGGAAGATGTGCAAAACAAGCTCGCAGAAGCTCCATTTGGGCAGCTCAACATGCCAGAAACTCGTACAGACAAGTTGGGAGAACTTGGAGAAATACTGGCAGATATTTGAGCAGAACTTCTTTAGATGCAGGCAGGTATGTCAGCAATAGTACATATGATGCAGGAAGATACATGGGGAGGTCATCGATGAGAGCTGGAAGATGTATACGCAGAGCATCCAGGGCTACTGGGAGATTCTTGAGAAGTAGTTCTTTATCTGCTGGTTCTTATTTAAGTAGAGGATCCAGGAGTTTATATCAATCTTTAAGAAGCTTCTCTGTTCGGTCGGGACGATCTGTAAGCGATTCGTTCTCAAGTGCGACTTCTATTGCAATGGCTCGCGCAAGAGAAGCTTCGTATGTATCTGCGCCTTATTACGCTAGGAAGTTTAAGAGTGATTGGAGAGACAGGATCAGTAATTCATCAGCGGCCAGAACCCTGTATGATATGATGGAAAATGCCAAAATGCCCAAAGCTTGTCATGATCGTAATTGCGACTGCATTGAGTGTCCCACACACTATTCATAATGAATTTTGTTTTATACAATTTGTTGTTTTATTTTTTGTACTATGTGAAATAAAAGATGAACTTTCGTGAGCATTTTAAAGTGTTTTTTTACATTAGACTTATGGTGTTTAGTTTTTATGGAATACAGAGTAAGTAACTACGCGATGGGCAGTAATCACTACCAAAACATACTCAAAACTTGAAACAAACCCTATATCAACCGGTAATCAATCCTTGCTAGTGAGAGGCCAAGTCCAGCGGTGGACTGTAGAAGGCTGTTGTTGATGATGATGAAGTACATTGCAATTCTCTGACTGCTTCCAGCTCCCCTACCCTTAATAAGAGGTGGGTATACTGTATTCGTATTCGCTTTTTTGTTGAGGGTTCCAATCCCACATGGGATAACACTGAGATTCACACATTGTTGTTGCGAGTCTGGGTGTTCTTCGCTCTGCGACACAGGAAATATTTCTAATGGGAGATTTCTTTTAAAAAACATAATAACATTCATTCAGAATCGGAAAGTACATTCTCTCAAAATTAAAAATAAACTCAAATTGGTTCATAATTTACTGATTTCTGAGGTAAAAATATTATATATAGACAAAAGCCAATTATGTATATTTGCATCTTCTTTGTATTTGGGTTAAACTATATCCTTTACCAGCCACCAGCACTCGGCCAGGGAGGTGTCGTATGGCCTTAAGTCTATCTTAAAAGGAAACCCGAGACCAGCAGTGGGACGTTAGGCGAATTTGACGATGATATTTTTAAACCAAAATCTCCTTTCTAAGGAGAGGTCACAGACAGACAGACTGTTAAACACTGTTGAACATGATAATGGTTATACTCCTTAGCTTAGTAAAGTCTAGATTATTTATATTCAAGCCTACCAAAGACTCTACTCTGTCTAATGGCAAGCATGAGTAGAATCCAAAGGTCACCATAATCATTGTGCATCATTTCAAGAACATTTTCAATAGTATTTGTTACAAGGTACTTGAAATTCCGTCATGCTGAGATTTTTTCCTTTTTAAATTGAGTCTACCAAAGAGTACTCTGTCCAATGGCAAGCATGAGTAGAATCCAGGAGTAGGGGTCACCATCCTCATTGTGAGTACAGACAATGGCAGCTTAGTCAGATGTTTCTGCATCATTTCAAGTGCTCCTTCATTATTATTTGTTACAAGGTACTTGAAATTCCGTCATGCTGTCCGTGTTCCGTTATACCGACATGGGAGGCAACCTCTTTGCCTCCCATGTTTGGAGTTGTTCTTCGTTTTGGACTTGACTCGTAAATTATGGAAATATACCGACCAATACCCTGGGAAGAATACCTTGGGTATTTTGTTGTAGTCTATGCTAGTAGACCAGGCACATGTGCAATTGGTTCCACGGTGGAATAAGAGTAGTCTCTCCCGTCGATATCTGCATGGACACATTTTTTTTTAATTTTGAAAAGTAGTTTGAAACATGGTTTTGGTTTTTATACGGTTTGTTGTTGGCGGTTCTGGGTTTGTTTCGTGGTTGACATGTGTTGTGAATGATTTGACGTTTAAATTTTTTAGTATTTTTTTTTCTTGAGTTGGATACTGGGTTTTTAAGTTTAATAAGACGTTGTTTTATGATGTTGGGAAAATATTTGTATTATATTTGCGTTATATTGCCATCTTAAGTAAATTTAGTTTGGGTGTTTTCTATGTATGTATTTACAAAAAATAAAAAGTACATAAGTTCAAGATCAGTTAATCTAACTTTCATAGTACAAGTTTAGTTTAAAACTAGATGGCGTTGTGTCAAAAATAAATGAGCAAAGTCGAATTTTTAAGTTCGCGGTTTCTTTGAGAAAGTTATCCAGATCGATGAGCAAAAGTCATAGTCAATTGTCTTTTTTTATATTTAAGCCTACCAAAGAAACCCTACTCTGTCTGTTGGAAAGCATGAGTATAATCCAGGAGTAGGAGTCACCATTCTCATCTTAAGGATAGGCAATGCAACATGGTGACCCACACCATGGCGGCCTGGTCGGATGTTTCTTCAACATTCCTCCGGAAACTGGAAAAATGATGCAGAATGATTGGTCCTCCAGTCTCACACTCACCAACGAAATACGACAGCTATGCTGTCATTATTAGAATGGTATTCTGTGTGAGGGTAGTACTGCCCCGGTCAAACCAACCCATTCGTCTTATTGCAGAAGACATCTTGTATAAAGTACATACCTGAGCAGTTGATATGCTAGCATACAGCTAAAGATGCAAACAAGTACAGCGCTGACGGACAGAGCGAAGACTCCTCGAAGACACCAGTACAATGCTCCATGGACTACTCCGCACGCTGACACACCCTCGAACACGCAGCGGATACCTGCATATAGACAAATAGGTTACTATAAAGATGAGTGGGGGAAATGGGGGGGCAATCGCACAATACACTCCCTCCTCTCCACAGTAAGTCTGGAAGGAGGGTAGGACGGTAATAGAGTGTGTTTTTTTTAATTATTTACTAGAGGCGGTCATTGTTGTAAATTGTGATTAACGATGGGAAACGAAGCTAGTTTAAAAAGCTACTCCTTAGGACTTAGGTCATCAGCTTTTTTCCATTGGAAGTCCCGTCCAAAATCTCCAAAATTTTATTGATTTGTGATAAAGGTTAGGAGTAAGATCGTTATTGGGAAGTCAGTGCCCTCAAATATACTGACAACTAGGTCAATCTTCGAATTTCAGTTCTCCCTTAAGGTTGCGGAGGTCCGATGCCAGTCGCTCCGTGGAAAAACAGATATTCAGTTTAAACCGGTTGAACTAGTAGAAGACCCCAAAAAACTTGGGAATAAAGGCTAGGAGGAAGAAGAAAGGTTAGGAGAAAGAAGAAGATTATTTTGTTCGAGTGATAATCAATCTTAATACCTCCTTCATGTAGAGCTTACCTTCATCATCACCGTGCTGAGCATCCGGTGGCTTGGAGAAACAGGTACAAGTGCGAGTGATCTTCGTGTACTCGCAGAACTTGAGGGTTTGGAGTCTGAAATAAAAGACCATTTTAACTTTTTTAAATAAGCCTAACAAAGTATTTTTTTTTCTTTTTAAAAAGACAACTCCCGCATTAGGAATATAAATCCTGTGTCGCGGGGGTCTTTACAAACATACATGAAACGAATACAAAGAACACCAAGACTCAGAACAACAATTTATGAACCACACGTGGGATTTGAACCCACGACAGTTGGCGCAGTGAAAGAGGCGTTGTGACTATACTCTGCCTGCCTCTGGTTCTTCTTTCCAGTGCCAAGAAATTTAAAACTAAAATTCACTACCCCATCACGTGTTTCCTTCCCATAATAATTCCCAGCCACCCTAGCCAAGTCGCAACCAGTTTATCTTTATCTAATCTATATTCCATTTTATTTTTCTTTCCTCGTCAGAGGTTCGTGAAAAAGCTTCTGACTGGACCTTCGTGAAAAAGCTTCTGACTGGATGAAAAAGCCATAGTGTGGGTGAATATCGCCACACTGATTGCATTCGCAGATAGTGTGGAGACACAATTCTAAGTGACCCTTTAATTTTAGAGGACATCATTAGCGAAAACGTAGTTTAAATAAACCCCAGACTGATTGGACCGATATCCATCAAAAATAGCTAAGAACACTCCCGAATAATGTACCTTTCAAACAAAAATAAGAAAATCAAAATCGGTTCATCCGTTCGGGAGCTAAGATGCCTCAGACAGACACACACACAGACATATCAAACTTATAACACCCCGTCGTTTTTGCGTCGGGGGTTTAAGCCATCAGCTGGCCAGATGGGTTGCTATATCTACTTGATGAGAAACATGAGAAGAGTCCTAAACTAGTGGTAATCATTCTCACAATAATAATAATAAATATTTGGACATCTTACACACAACATCATCTAATCCCAAAGTAAGCAGAGCTTGTGTTATGGGTACTAAACAACTGATATAAATACATAAACATACTTTTTTTTTGTAAATACATAGATATTATACATAGAAAAACACCCAGACTCCGAAACAAATATTTGTGGATCACACAAATATTTGGTCTGACCCGGGAATCGAACCCGAGACCTCTTGATCAGCAGCCGCATACAATGCAGCACGGTGACCCACATCATGGCAGCCTATTGAAGAAAGAGGACGACGCGGTCAGTATCTAGATGGGTGAGCGTTTGTGGCTTGATATGTTCGGAAGTCACGTTAAGCAGTCGCTCCCGGTTGTTATCATAACAGTCGTGAAGCTTAGTTGGAGGCCTTCGGGCGGCTTACAAACATTGAATGGCAAGATTACGTAGCCACAATGTGTCTTGTTAGTCTCCAACCCGAATACGTTAAGCGTGGGAACGTATGGCCTTGGTTGCTTCGGAAAGTACCTGCACTCGGTTGCCAGGAGGGAATTGAGTCCCGCCTGCCACCACTGCGACTGCAGTGAGGATTCGGCTCATCACACGCTGGCGGTCTGCCCCGCATGGGAGACGCAGCGCCGGGTCCTCACTGCAGTCATCGGAGAGCATCTCTCGCTTCCGGCCGTCGTTCGTTCCATGACCGGCAGCGAGAGCGCATTTACCGCGGTCGCAACCTTCTGCGAGGACGTAATCACGCAGAAGGAGGCGGCGGAGAAGGCCCGGGAGGACGACATCCAATCGGACCAGATTCGCCGCCGGCGACTCGGGCGGCGGAGGCGCGAACATCTGCGCCTCATGCCGCCTTGAGTGTGGCCGTGGGTGGACGGGATGGGTTTTCCCTCCACCCGCCCTATGTGGCCAGCCGCGAGGAGGCGGCGTCGGTGTGTGCCGGACGCCGCCTAAGAGAGGGTCGTCAAACCGAGACGGTGCCCGCATCAGGAGCGGGCAGGCGCTGGAGAAGTTCAGAAGGAGATCTCACCCTGGACTTCTCCTCCTCCTAAACGGAGATAAAAAAAAAAAATGGGAACGTATGGCCTTAACCCTCTTCTGAGATGAGACTCAAGCCCAATAGTGGGACGTTATGGGTTGTTGATTTAAGTTAATTACAAAACATTTAAACTATTCGCTATACTTTTTGGTTAATATAAAATACCGTTAACCAATTCTTTCTAAATTTTAAAATTATTGAATAAAATAAATTGAATTTATGCCGCCTTAAATTTATCTATTAACTTTGAAATTTATAAAATAGGGGAAACGTTATAGTTATTGGCCCCTATACAGTTACTGGCCATTTCGACTTTGATTTTAAAAAACTAGCGACTCTTTGATTGAAGAGTAGATTTTAAAAATATATAATGGTAACAATTTTATTACTTCTCAAAAAGGTTCAACAAAATGCCGCTAGGCGATTTAGTTCTTTTGTGATTTGTGATTTCTTGACGCTGGAAGAAAAACCGGTTAGTTTAATAAAAAAATATTAAGACTACAATTTTTTTTCATAAGATTTTTTGAAAAGTAATTAACATAGTAAAGTCCCTAGAATCCTGTCAAATATACAGCAGCTAAGCATTATAATCGGATTTGAGGCATAACATGATGATAACTTCGTCTAATCTAAAAAAACTATTGTGGCCAATAACTGTCACGATTATTTCAAAAAAATATAGTTACGGGCCCCGTAGGCCAGTTACTATATTTATCATATTCTTAAAAAGCAGCGCTTTTAATAAATGTCTTCGAATAAAATACCTATTACTAAACGGTCTATTCAATTACCATGTGTTTTAGAACTTCGTAGATAGTTATTAGCCTAGGCCAATTACTATGTTATTCGTAATAATAGGCATTACAAAAGTAGGCCAATAACTGTAATACTTTTTAATTTATTTTGAACAAGGTCACAGTAACGTTTCTTTCTATTCTATCAGGTTCATGCCAAAAAATGCTAAAAATACCCCATTATACAAAAGACGCCCTTGATGAAGCACTAGAAAAAGTAAATGGTAAAACAATGTCTTTGCGAGCGGTCCAAAAAAAATATAGTATCCCAAGGGCAACTTTACAGTTCAAACTCAAAAATCCTACTTCTAGATCTCAATTTGGGCCGACACGATATTTAACAGATGAAAAAGAAGACACGATCGAAGACTCGTTAGTTAGAATGGCTCGGGAAGGGTTTTCAAGAATTCAGATGATGTCCTCGACACTGTACAAAAGTTTTTGTCTGATAATCCACGTGATACTCCTTTTGTCAATAATAGACCTGGTCAGGGGTGGCTGAAAGCTTTTTTAAAACGTCACCCCAATTTAGCTCAAAGAACCAGCAAGGGAGTCACTAAAGGCAGCACTTGTGTTTCTGAAAGTGACTTAAAGAAATGGTTTCTTGAAATCAGGAATTACTTAAGCAGTGAAAACCTGTTAGAGGCAATTCGTGATCCGCAACGTGTTTTAAACGCTGATGAGACAGGATTTCAGCTTTGTCCTTCTCCTGGTCGGGTGCTTGCCGCTAAAGGTGTTAAAAATGTTTATGCCGTGGAAAAGAGACGAACAAGCAACCGAAAGAAATTGCCCTTAAGAAGACAAGAAAAGGTAAGGCATAGGAAAGAAGTCGAAAAACGGAAACATAAAAGTAAATCCTAACGTTGAGACTGAAACTGAAAATTTAAATGATGTTAAAGAGGGAAGTGAAAAAGAATTTAAGACTGAAAACAAAAACGATAGCTATAAATTAAAAGTATTATCAAACTTGGTGGTTAACTGTGATACATGCCGGCGTCTAGCTCTGAAAAATGAGTCTTTATTATGCAGTACTTGTAATAAATATTATCATCGACAGTGCGATCCCATTAAGCATCAAGAGCATATTCCAGATGATGATGAAGTTTTTGACTTCATATGCCATAAATGTTTATTGTTAAATGATGATTCTGAACCTTCCGATAATGAAAATCGTCATGAAGATAATATTACTCGTATGTCATAACAGCATTGCTATTTTTTAATATGGCTAATAACTGTATGATCTCAAGGCCAATAACTGTATTAATACGGCCAATTACTGTTAATTTTACGTTTGTATTTTTGTGTTCATTTTATGCAGATAATATATTATAAAAGTGTATGTAAACAATATGAATAAATAAATACATTAATAAAGTAGCATACATACATACAGTTACTAATGTTTTACTATATCATTTATTTTTAATTCAATCTTTCAGTCTTTGGGTCGCTTAAGTGGCCAATAACTATACCGGTTCCCCTACCATGAAATTGTATTTCGTTTAATACCAAATTGAAGTTGAACATCTTATTAGGATAATTGAAAAAATCGACCAAGTGCGAGTCGGATTCGCGCAAGAATAAGTTCCGTATCATTATCTAAATTGGTTCAGCCTTTCCGGAACAGACAGACAGACAAACAAAATTTTTAAAAAACTGTTAATTTGATGTAAAATACATACACTTCAATTTAATTTTTCTTATAGATAATGGTGATGATACTTACTTGTTCATATGTATGACGGTAGTGGTGATGGTGACCAGAACACAGGTCAGAGCACACACCAGGCAACAGGCTCCAACTACCTTGATCTGGTGACAAAACAGCATCTTAAGAATAAATAAATATTTCGGACATTTTATACACAACGTCATCTAGTCCCAAACTAAGCAGAGCTTGTATTATGGGTACTATAGAACTTCTTTTTGTAAGTAAATATATATTAAACATATAAAAAACACCCCAACAAATATTTTTGAATTGGTCCGACCGGGGAATCGAGCCCGAGACCTCTTGATCAGCAGACGCATACGCTAACCACTAGACCAACAAGGCACCAAACAGTAAGAATATATGAGGATGGTGACCCTTACTCCTGGATTCTACTCATGCTTTCCATCAGGCAGAGTAGAATCACATCGGTAGGCTAAAATATAAAAAAGCTAAGTGGTGTGCAATTGGGAAGCCTATGTCCAGCAGTGGACTGCGAAAGGCTGATGATGATGATAATGGTGTCCAGTTTTATTTCTCTTTGCTGTTACATCTAGTTTGAAAAACTACTTGTCTCTGTCTATGTCCAGCAGTGGACTTGTTTTAATTCCATCGTATTCATGCATCATGCTGTAATAAAATTGGAATCGAACATACTTTTCTTACCATATAGCTGTATCTATTGCGTCGACGCGCTAAGCTCATAATGCAGACTCCGGTTAGGACCAACTGTAATGGCAAAGTTATGGTTTAAAACGTCATTATCCTATTAATATGATAAGTCGCTGAGGTTCGTACCCCACATGGGGTGCCCTTGGGCGACGTTGCTTAAAGAATGACAGGTTGAGGGCCCTCAGCGCTCACCTTAACTCCGCGTAGGACTATAGAGGCCATCTGAGGCCAACAAAAACAAAAATGTATGTATGTGTGTTTGTTGCTCTTTCACGCAAAAAATACTAAACGGATTTGGATGAAACTTTACAGTAATATAGCTTATATATCAGAATAACACATAGGCTACTTTTTACTGCAATAATCGAGATATACGCGGGCGGAGCCTCGGGCGAAAGCAAGTATCTAATATAAAAATCCTCATGTCACAATGTATGTTCGCGACAAACTTCGAAACTACTAAACCGGTTTTTATCAAATGTCGCATTTGTAATTTGGTTCAACTTATGAGATAGGATAGTTTTTATCTCAATTGTTGATCTCAATATTTGTCATTGCAAATTAAATGTTTATTATACGACAAAGTGTGTATTTATCGATCCGTTCTTTAACATTCTAATAGATCGACATCTAGGTTGCGCAGATATCCGGTAGATGGCGTCATGTTTCTGTTTCTAGAATACAAGTTACTTTACAGGCTACTTTTTACCGCCATTGCCGACATAAACGCGGGCGGAGCCGCAGACGAAAGCTATTCTAATATGTATATAAAATTCTCTTGTTACCAAACTCTTCGGAACCGGCTTAATCGATTTGTATGAAATTTTGTGTGCATGTCGGGTAGGTCTGAGAATCGGCCGACATATTATTTTCATACCTCTAAGATGCGAGCGGAGCCGCGGGCATCAGCTAGTCCAATATATAAAATTCTCGTAAAGTTTATATGGTGATTACATCAAAATGGCAATTTAAAAAAAAAATGTTTGTCTATCCATCTGTCTGTCTGTTGCGGTTAATCTCTTGACCGGCTGGACAGATTTCACGGGACTTTCAGTATCAGAAAGTTTTTAACATAAGGAGTAGGAGTAATCTAGGCAAATTTTTTTCGACTAGCTTCGCTTCGCGGCGTTATCCTCGATTTACACGGCGGAACCCAGCTAATTATTATTAGTACCTGGGCGACCGAGCTTGGCTCGGTTATCATATTTATTTTTTAACAACGCCATCTATTCTCACAAGTAGCTATAGTGTTGCTGTGTTGGAGTACCAACCACCAACCAACTAAGTGTTACTCAAAGAATATAGATGGCGCAAGCAATGCTAACAGTAACAAAGAAGAACGCACGAAAACTCGAAAACTAGCGTTTTACCAAAGATAAGACTAATCTAGATCAATTTTTCACCTCCTAAAACAACCAAGTACCAAATTTCATCGAAATCGTTAGAGCCGTTTCCGAGATCACAAATCATATATATAACTCGTGCGAGCTAAGATGGCACCTGGCTCAAAACGAAACATGATACCATTCCCCCGCGTGATACCCCTCTGTCGTCCTGCGAGTAGCGTTAGCATCACTATTACCGTTGCAAGAATCTTTCCATAATAATTTTAGTTTATTACCTAATGTCATATAAATCACTCCACGAATTTATTTAAAAAAAATCATTAGATTCGTCTGGATAACCCAATTGTTTTAAGAAAGGTCAGACGAAAAAAAACCAGCATGACGACTATGAGACGCAACAGTTGAAAATAAAGAATATCCATATACATATGATTTTCATAGACTACGATTAAAAGGCTTAACATGACGTTAAATTGTATTTTATAACCATATTTCAGTTCGTAATTTCATTTAAAATGATATTAGGTATTACCTAATATTATTTAAATCACTGCACGAATAATGCATTCATGTAAATGATAAATAAAGCATTCTTCCTATTAGTATGTTATGAGAAACTAATTGAAGCAAAATAAATGTTGAAATTTAAAAAAAACTATAATAAATTATATTTTTCTTGCACTCAGTACTTTCAACGACTGACTTTTGAGTCAGGTGCCATCTTAGGTCGCACGAGTTATACAAGAATTGCATGTTTAAAGATATTAGATTAGATATATAGATAAAACTGGTCAGTTTTGAAACACTCACCATAGCAGCCGGCACAGCAGCGGGCACAGTCTCCAAGTGTTGTGGAGACGCCGTATAAGCTCTAAGGAGTATATGCTGAGCTGCCAAAAGACCACCCAGCGCCGCCGCCAACGCACCACAACCCACACACCACCATGCATATTTGCGCCGACGGCAGGTACCATCATTGCCGTTGCAACCAACTGATGCTGGAAACAAACAGTTTTATATTTTCGGACATCTTACACACAACATCATCTAATCCCAAACTAAGCAGAACTTGTATTATGGGTACTAGACAACTAAGAGAGGGTCGTCGTACCGAGACGGTGCCCGCATCAGGAGCGGGCAGGCGCTGGAGAAATTCAGAAGAAGATCCCACCCTGAACTCCTCCTCCTCCTAAATGGAGAAGCGCAGAGAGGGCACACTGTGTGGTTTTTAGTCGGTTCAAGTCCGACACACCACCCCGCCGTAACCCCCGGTTTGGTGACGGTCCATGATGATTTTCCACACATAAAAAAAAATGGGTACTAGACAACTGATATAAATACATAAACATATTTATTCCTTTATGTAAATACATACATAATATACATAGAAATAACCTAAAACCCAGAAAAAAATATTTGCGGATCACACAAACACATTTGGTCCGACCCGGGAATCGAACACGAGACCTCAAGCGGCAGTCGCATACGCTGTCACTGCGCCATCGAGGCAGTCACGTTCAAACATAAAAAGGCTTTTAAAAGGCCGATGATGTAGGCAGTAGGGCCAAGTTGATTTCAGCACGAATGGATTGATTCAACCAGGGCGGTATTACTGTCTTACTGAAAACCAACCCAAAAATGACACCATTCGTGATGTCGTATCTCGTTTGGCGAGTGTGGAGTGTGAGTCCGGGGGCCTCATAAAGCAGTAGTAAAAAACAGTTCATAATAAGGTGCGATCTTCGATAGATGTTTTTAAGGGTTTTTCAATAATAAATTGTTCTTTTGATTGAGTTGTGTCTCCAATCAACTGTTATTTGGTACTGAACTAAATATCCATGCGTAAAGCGTAAGTTAAAAATAGAGATATCGTAAAATGAACTGTAAACAAATGAAGTTAAAGTATATAATCCAACAACGGATTTTAGTGAAGTTTAGTTTAGTGAAGTCATCAATAGAATTAGTACCACTGTTTTGTATAAATATTCTTAATCTTTTGATGCTGTTGACCAACCGAATAATATCAGCTATATAATTCTAGTCTTTAGGTCGTTGTCGTAATGAATTTAATTGTAAAAAATCTTCATGCGGTTCGCAGAATACATCGACTGACCAAATTTCAACAGTGTAGCTCTTATAGTTTCGGAAAAAAATGGCTGTGACATACGGACGGACAGACAGACAGACAGACAGACTTGACGAATCTATAAGGGTTCCGTTTTTTGCCATTTGGCTACGTAACCCTAAATAGTGGATAAGATGAAATAGGGACCGTCTTCCGAAAAAACAAAAAACTATCTCCCGTATAAATATTTTTTTGCTATGAAAAGCAACTGTACTTGACAGATTAACTAAATGGCAACTCTTGTCAAACGTGATGACAAAACATTTTGACAGTTCCTCATTAGATGGTAACATTAAAAAAAGTTTGAAATTTTCTTGTGCCTTTCAATCAAGCATCATCGGAGGGTATCGTAATAAAAATATTAAAAGTCTACTTTTTTAATCAGTTTATTCCATTTATTAAAAGTATTACGTACTGTGGTTACACTAAAATTTTCAGTTTTTCATCAACAACCCATAAAGTCCCACTGCTGGGCAAGAGTCTCCTCTCAAGTGAGGGTTAAGGCGACTTGTGGACTGGCAAGACAAAGTCGTGGCTACGTAAACTTGCCGATAGATTTTGTAAGCTTCCAACTAAACGTCACGACTCTTATTATATAGACCGCGACCGATTGCTTAACGTGCCGTGCGAATCACGGAGACCCTCACGGTGTCACCCATCCAGGTACTGGCCGCACCGTCTTTACTTACCCTTGGTGCTTGTGTCTAACCTAAGACAACTGAACTTTGAGTGCTTCCTTTTCAGTTTTTAGGGTTCCGTAATAATCAAAAGTGGTATAAACGTTATAGTTTTGTCATGTCCTAACATGCTCTATTTCACAGACTATTAGTGCTATAAACCTGTAATTTCGCATTAACATGTAAAAAAATTGACAATTATAAAAAAACTTGTTTTCGCAACTATTACCAGCAAAAAACCTATGTTGTGATATATAAATCGTGAGATTTATACATACTATGTGTCAATTTTCTCATTCTACTAATATTATAAACGCGAAAGTTTGTGAGTATGTAGTAAGTATGTCTGTTGCTCTTTCACGGAAAAACTACTGAATGGATTTTGATGAAACTTCACAATAATATAACTTATATATCAGAATAACACATAGGCTACTTTTTACTGCAATAACCGAGATACACGCGGGCGGTGCCGGGGGCAAAAGCTAGTTGTCATAAATTGACACTTATTAGGTATAAATCTCATGTTAAAAAATTCTCATTTAAAAATTTATGAAAGCAACAAAAAGTATTACAAACAGTGCAGCATTAGATTTGTGAGTAAATTAATGTATATATAAAAGCTGAACATCCACTAGGAACGTCAGTAGGCCTCATATTTATAAGTGAGGGTAGGTGTGAGTTTTCGGGCAAGGAGAATATTCTCGTACAATTACTTTATTGTAACTCTCGATCACGAAATACAGTTAGGACATTGAATGTAAATGCAGACCATGTAAATAAGACACTCCACCAGGTGTTGCGTCAGTGTCTTACCTTTAGACACTTATCAGTGTTGCCAGCTAAAATAACCGATACGCCTACATATACAAATCAATAAAATTTGAGTGTTTGTATTTAATATTTAATAAACAATTTTTTTACAAATGCTTACCTATATAAAAGTCAACGCAGTGATTACATAACAATGCAATTTTTAAAAAAATTGTCTGTTTTTGTCTGTTTGTTTGTTTTGGGTAATTTCTGGAACGGCTGCACCGATTTTGACGGGATATTCAATGGCTGATGATAACTTAGTAACTTAGGTAATTTTTTTTTAGACTTTAGAGGCTAGATTCGCTCCGCGGCTTTACTCGCGATATACGACAATCACCGCGGTTACCACCTACCACTAGTTTTAAATTTAAACCTTGTGATTGTGACCAGATATACAGAGATGATATGTAACTACCTACCGTACATAATTTCACATGCATTTAATACAAAAAAAAACTGTTCTTTTCATATTACATACAAACACTTGAATTGTATTTATTCATATTCTATAGTAATTTCTTTAGTTCATTTGTCATAGACTATCTATAAGTTTCATCTTCGAAAATTTCGTCACTCACGTTTTTGGTCCGTTATTTTTTTTTACGAGCTCTAAGTACCGACAATCGTGATCCAAGATCCAACTAATGTTGTACGTAGACGTTTTTTTGGTCATTTCTTTTTATATTAAGTAAAGTTTTACTGCCTCAGTGGCGCAGTGGTAGCGTATGCGATTACTGTGTTTGAGGTCTCGGGTTCGATTCCGACCAAATGTTTGTGTGAGCCACAATTGTATCTGTTTCGGATATGTATGTATATACAAAAAAAAAAATTTCTGTAGTTATATCAGTTGTCTAGTACCCACAATACAAGCAAGTTTGGGACTAGTTGGCGTTGTGTGTAAAATGTCAGTTTTTTTTTTTTTTTTTACTTTTTTAATATTCGCCGACCGTATTATTGGATTTAGAAGACGATCACGCTACGACTCATAGAAGCTTAGTATCAAGGAAAAATTGTTTAATAATTGGGATTTATTTTTATTTTTGAAGGTTCCATTGAGTGCTTCGTAAATGGTTGAAAATTTGTTAAAATAAAGCGTAAGCGAATTGTTCCTGTTTAAAAGTTGTAAATCCGCGACAACATTATGTCTTTTAAAGTTAATTCATGGAAACCCTTTTTACGCTATAAGCAGTAGAAGGAGCAGACGGAGCTGCGCGTGTCAGCTAGTTACCTATTTAGGGGCGGGATGTCCTTCAGTAACCTACCCTCAAGCCAAGTTGTGACGTGTTGTCCGTGTGGTGACGGATTAAGAATACAGAGTGTCACCACTCCTATTCATCCCGCAGGTGTCGTAAAAGGCGACTAAGGGATAAACTACGCAATACAACATCGATGCAAAGAGAAGGAAAACTTGAAACCAACCCTATACCAACCCGTCTGGCCAGCGTGGTACAGTAGGCCAAACCCTCCTTTCTAAGGAGAGGCCTATGCCCAGCAGTGGACTGTTAAAGGCTGTTGTTGATGATGATGATGAAGCCAAGTTGGCATTCTACAAATGTAAGATATGAAATAGTAGCACGTCAATTATATATTTATAAGATAAATTTAGTGCCCTAAACTTCGATCAATAAAAGTACTAGATTATGGATCAGGAACAAAAATGAGACGCTCAAGCGGCCACGTTTGCACACACGTAAACATCTTCATTTCTCAGAAAAAAGTTTAATTATGTTAACGACTTCAGTTTATTATAAACCTTAAGGCCTAAACATAAAGTTTAATTACTATTGCAAAATATATTTATTTAGGTCCCTTCGTCAGAGAAAGAATATTATGGAATAAATTTAAAATTTCGTTTGAAAATAAAAAGTCATCAGTAAAAAAATATTTATTCTAAAATGATACTTAAATTCTAAGTTATAAGGTTAAAAACATTTTGTTTACAATTTCATGCTTATTGTATCATGGAACTAGAGTTAGTTCTTGGTATTACATTTCAATGCTCAGAACACAGTAAGTATTGAAAGACGTAAGAGTTGCCGAATTATATTTATTTTAGGTTTGTTTTGTTTGGTGGCAAATAATTTTGGCCGATTCAAAAAGCAGTTGGTACTATTTTACTTTGCTGTTATTACAACAAATAGGTAATTCATACAAATAAATAAAATTGGAGTGTTTGTTTGTAATATTAAAATAACCGCATTTTACTAAATGCCTAATACATATGCTCAATTTTTTTTTTTACAATTTTTGTCTGTCTGTCTGTCTGTTTGTTCCGGGTAATCTCTGGAACGGCTGGACCGATTTCGACGGGACTTTCACTGGCAGATAGCTGATGATATAAGGAGTAACTTAGGGTACTTTTTTTAGATTAGCTTCGCCCCGTAACAGCAAACGCGGGTAACACCGCGGGGCTCAACTAGTAAAAAATAAAAATTACTAAAGTAAAAAAATAAAGGAATGAATAAATATGTTTTCGGTGTATTCTTTATACAGAAGTAATTAAAATACTAATGTAGGTATAATTACCTTTAAACAGATTCAGCATGTTATAAAGCTGTCTTTTAGAAGTCATTTTTATGCGAGCGGTTTCTTTTTACAAATATAATGTAATCGTACACCAATGAATTTTTCTATAATAAGTTTAATTAGGCTTATTTTATGTCTGTGTTCGTTCTTCCAGAAAACAAATCCTTTTCAATATATGCGTTTAAAACATTTACACATATAGCTTTTTAACATAATTTTTTTACAACACTACTCCATGCATTCCCTGTTCAAGAGTATGTGATGTTTGATACAATAGTTGATGCGTTGTAGCAAACATTGGCCGAACAATTACATTATTAGTTAATTGAATCATATTATTTATATTTACTATATAATTATGTTTATTATTTTAAGAAAAACATTGAATGATATAAACTTAGCGAAAAAAAAATTATTCCTTCCAAAACCTTGCTGTTACGGTAGTTATTTAGATAGTTTTTGAACGAGCACTGCAGCATTTTTACGTCTTAATGTTGGCTATGATTGGACTATACTAATTTGAAATAAGACCACAAAATTATTTGTGGTCTTATTTTTCGGGCCGTTTTTGAAGCGCTTATCGGGAATCTAGTACTATTTGTGATCGAAGGCCCTAAAAATAAGATTCATAACATTTTTAAATAAAAAAGAATGTTGAAAATCGGTTAATGAATGACAGAGTTCTAAACAAACACATAATTGAGAATTTCTCCTTTTTGCAATGTAATATTATTAAAATTATGTTTATAATTCTTCGATCAATAAAAGTACTAGATTATGGATCAGGAACAAAAATGAGACGCTCAAGCGGCCACGTTTGCACACACGTAAACATCTTCATTTCTCAGAAAAAAGTTTAATTATGTTAACGACTTCAGTTTATTATAAACCTTAAGGCCTAAACATAAAGTTTAATTACTATTGCAAAATATATTTATTTAGGTCCCTTCGTCAGAGAAAGAATATTATGGAATAAATTTAAAATTTCGTTTGAAAATAAAAAGTCATCAGTAAAAAAATATTTATTCTAAAATGATACTTAAATTCTAAGTTATAAGGTTAAAAACATTTTGTTTACAATTTCATGCTTATTGTATCATGGAACTAGAGTTAGTTCTTGGTATTACATTTCAATGCTCAGAACACAGTAAGTATTGAAAGACGTAAGAGTTGCCGAATTATATTTATTTTAGGTTTGTTTTGTTTGGTGGCAAATAATTTTGGCCGATTCAAAAAGCAGTTGGTACTATTTTACTTTGCTGTTATTACAACAAATAGGTAATTCATACAAATAAATAAAATTGGAGTGTTTGTTTGTAATATTAAAATAACCGCATTTTACTAAATGCCTAATACATATGCTCAAATTTTTTTTTACAATTTTTGTCTGTCTGTCTGTCTGTTTGTTCCGGGTAATCTCTGGAACGGCTGGACCGATTTCGACGGGACTTTCACTGGCAGATAGCTGATGATATAAGGAGTAACTTAGGGTACTTTTTTTAGATTAGCTTCGCCCCGTAACAGCAAACGCGGGTAACACCGCGGGGCTCAACTAGTAAAAAATAAAAATTACTAAAGTAAAAAAATAAAGGAATGAATAAATATGTTTTCGGTGTATTCTTTATACAGAAGTAATTAAAATACTAATGTAGGTATAATTACCTTTAAACAGATTCAGCATGTTATAAAGCTGTCTTTTAGAAGTCATTTTTATGCGAGCGGTTTCTTTTTACAAATATAATGTAATCGTACACCAATGAATTTTTCTATAATAAGTTTAATTAGGCTTATTTTATGTCTGTGTTCGTTCTTCCAGAAAACAAATCCTTTTCAATATATGCGTTTAAAACATTTACACATATAGCTTTTTAACATAATTTTTTTACAACACTACTCCATGCATTCCCTGTTCAAGAGTATGTGATGTTTGATACAATAGTTGATGCGTTGTAGCAAACATTGGCCGAACAATTACATTATTAGTTAATTGAATCATATTATTTATATTTACTATATAATTATGTTTATTATTTTAAGAAAAACATTGAATGATATAAACTTAGCGAAAAAAAAATTATTCCTTCCAAAACCTTGCTGTTACGGTAGTTATTTAGATAGTTTTTGAACGAGCACTGCAGCATTTTTACGTCTTAATGTTGGCTATGATTGGACTATACTAATTTGAAATAAGACCACAAAATTATTTGTGGTCTTATTTTTCGGGCCGTTTTTGAAGCGCTTATCGGGAATCTAGTACTATTTGTGATCGAAGTTATAATTAAAAAGTTATATTACCAAAATATGGCGGTGGCGGTACATAGTGTTGAGCCACATCAGCTGCTATAGTCGACCTCGGAGTCGAAACTTGATATTGCACGACTTGCATAACACCACAAGCTCGCATCCCTAGCTTCCACCCATAGCACTATTTATATATGCACAAAATTCACAGTTTATTGGACGAATAACACTATAACTAATAACTAAAGAATTTCTCTCTAAATTATTCTATAAAAATCGGTTTATATATGAAATATATTCTTACAGATTAAAAGGAACTTTCAAAACTCGCGCCATTTCTTAAAAATCGATAGTTACAACCCAAGCCGTGCGTAAAGAACAATGACCTCTTTACATATAACAACAAATAGTAATTTTAATTGGAACACTGAAATTTATCAACATTGACACTTTCTCGTTAAAATAAAAAGTAAAAATCAATTCCAAATTCAAATTCCCAGATTTTAATGTTTTTCTAAATTATTCTCCCTCCTTTTTTGTTTTCATATTATTTATAACACAAACAGCACATAACTTCAATTAGTTACACAAAATACACGATTAATTTAGTGAATTAACTATTTTAATAAATGTTTTCGCGACGGTAAACATCTCGTTACATTGCACAGTTTACGTGTTAGGTTATGTGATTTGACAATGGCGCCGCGCAGTCGCAATAGGTTCTTTATAATGTCCAGGTAGAAAGGTCTAAATTAACAAGGGAATGGTGAGTTATGGATTTATTTGTACAAACGCGTGTATTATTTGAACACATACATACATAGGTAGAATACTCACATGCAGGTACCTGTACGTACTTTGTGCAGAGTTTTTTTTGTAGAAAGAATAGATCTATACGATTCGTGGGAAGATAGTTCACCCACATCCTGGTATATTGAATAGTTTCATCAAATGACATTGATATTTATCGCATTTTTTTTTAAATCTTTTGATGACCGACGAACACCTGACCGATAAATCCTTATTCTGTCAAATCGTAACTAATGTTATCGAAAAAGGTTGAATCACAAAAAGTTTGTCGTGAAAAAGTCTATGAAATACTTGACAGGTTTGGTGCAACTACCTGCCGCGGGATAAAAATTTTGTTACATTCTGTTTTATTGCGTGAATGTTTAAACTAGGACGTATGTACAAAATATAAGGATATTGTATATAATGTTTTTAAAGAGGTTGAATTGCGGCATATATATGGGATCGGTGTTGGAATCAAAATGTTATGGGTTTGTGATTAACAATAATAATCAAGAGCCCGAATTACAGACTATCATCACGCTACAGCCCATATGAGTCGCACAGCAATCGTAAAATCAGAGAAGGCTAAGAAGAGCAAAATTCTTACCATTATTCCTTCGGTTAGTGGCCGTTAGCGCGTTAGTAGGAGGTCTAGGAGGGAGTGCTGGAGGTGTATCGGTCTTCGCAGGTGGAGGTGGACCCGGTTCATCTGCACAGGCATACTGAGCTGATCCAGGTTTGCATGTGCAGGCTTCTTGGTACTGGAATAGAGAAGTATTAATGATAAATTTAATGATATTTTAGTAATTATTACGCTGTGGTGGTGGTATATGCGGATGTCATGCAGGGATTCACGGGTTTGATTTCCGCTCGTTGCAAATACTTTAGTTCTACTTTTATTACACAATGCAACATTTCGTACACCTGACACACAACGCCATTAAATTTTAAAATAAGCAAAGTTTGAACTATTAAAACATTTTGTGCGATTGAGAAATCGAACCCGTAACCTTATTACATATACGAGGCAAACAGTCAATGCATTACCAATCTTACTCTTGCATTGAATCTCAATTTCAACCTATCTAATTACAAAATCAAATTACAATGAAAATAATAAATATTTCGGTCATTTTACACACAACGCCATCTAGACCCCAAACTAAGCAGAGCTTGTATTATGGGTAACTAGACAACTGATATAAATACATAAAAATACTTTATTTTGTGAATACAAATGTTCATATTAGACTTACATAGAAAACACCCAAATATTTGCGGATCACGAACATTTGGTCCGACCCGGGAATCGAACCCGAGGCCTCTTGATCAGCAGTCGCATACGCTAACCACTAGACCAATAGGTATATAGGTAGTCAGTCAAATAATTATGTAGTATTGAATACAAAAGGTCCCAATTCCAATACCGATCGATCGGAATTGAAGTCGAGAGTAAGGTTGCTAAAGTCTAATAATTATTTCAATGTAAAAAGAATTCATGAGTACCTTATGTAAATCAGAAGTGACGGACGCGCTGGCATCGCATTCAGGGCATACTTCCGGCGCTGGTGAGCTCCGCGCTGACGTGACGTCTCCCAGAGACATCCCGAAAGCTGAGATTCTGTTTTGCTACTGTAATTAAAAAATATATCGTTTTACTTCGTATAAAGCGGTAGTATAGGAAGGCGGAGACGCAAGCAACAGTAATTATGTTTGTTTTTTTTTTTTAAAAAGACAACTCCCGAATTAGGAATATAAATCCTGTGTCGCGGGGGACTTTACAAACATACATGAAACGGACACAAAGAACACCCAGACTCAGAACGACAATTTGTGAATCACACGAGTGTTTTCTCACGTAGGCTTTGAACCCACGACACTTAGCGAAGTAGAAAGCGGCGTGGCGACCACTTAAACAGTTAAACCACTAGGCTAACTCTACTAGGTCAAATCTACCAAACTGACTATTCTGTCTAATGGAAAGCGTGAGTAGAAGCCAAGAGTAGTGGTCACCATAATGTGGTGACCCAGACTATATCTCTACTACCTACATCTATAGTCTTTAGCAGTCCAGTGCTGGACATAGGTCCTTAGATAGATATGAGGTTTCGGCCTATCCCACGCTGGCCAGACGGGATGTTAAAAGGTTTATCAAGTTTACCTTCTCTTTGCATTACCCTTGTCCTGCATATTTTGCTCCCTTGATTGGGTTCTACGACACCCACGGGATGAAAAGGGGTGGCTACTCCGTATTATAAATCGCTCACCACACGGAGAATTAAGGTTATTTCAGAATTGAATAGTTTGTTTGAGTACACCGTGAGATCGTACACCAATGAAATGGACTTGTAAAAAACTTATCATCATCATCATCAACAGCTTTTAACAGTCCACTGCTGGACATTGGCCTCACCTTTGAAAGGAGGTTTTGGCCTACTATTATATAACTTATATCAAAAAACTTATATTAAATAAATATTTTGGACATCTGACACACAACATCATCTAGTCCCAAAACTAAGCAGAGCTTGTGCTATAAGCTATAACGATGGTACGGTCAGTTCTATGGATGACCGTTTGTGGCATATGTTGAGAGCGTTTTTGTGATTCGGAGGTCACAGTCGTGAAGCTTAGTTGGCGTCCTTCGGGCGGCGCCGCGGCGTAAAAACATCTAACGGCAATATTTACTTAGCCACAATGTGTCTTGCCAGTCCCCAACAGGCACTCGGCCAGTCTGGGGATGTATGGTCTTAACCCTCTCCTGAAATGTAGCCCGAACCTAGCAGTAGGACGTCATGGCTTGTTGATGTATGATGTATACAGAAAACGTTTAAAATAAATCTTTTATAAAACACACAGACATAATATTCTTAAACACAAATAAAACAATAAAAAAATAAAACCAGATAACCACCATCTCAACATACCCATATTAAATTCCATTGCCATACCTTACAATGGCGCGCAAAAACCAAATGGCGCGCTCCATGTCAGCAAAAACAACAGCTAATCTATACACATCCGGCCTCTATGGCCACATCCGGTGGGACCAGCTGTTTTAACCAATCCTTCAATAATGGTATTATATGTTTTCAGCTGTATTTTATTGAATCGTGATATTAAATATCATATTTAGCATAATCTTTGCTGTTTGAACTTTAAAGTTTGATAAATTCAGGTGAATTTCCCGCGAACTATGCTTGCAAAAGAGATGGCGGAGCGGGACCAGGAGAGATTTAGAACTCTACCGGTTCCTCAGGCCTGGGAAAGTAACCGGTAGGTACCACAGACGACTCGGGTGCCGGAGGTAGCAGAACGATTTCCGTCCTCCATAAGTACAAGCCTGGGGGTGACCGGCGAGGCCACCCGTCACCCTAGCAGTAGGCAGCCGGGGTGGAAACGCGTGCGCCCATGAATGACCACAGTTTCCACGAGTTTATCTCAGGGCTTTCCTTTCCATTGTTTCATGTCCAACATAACACAACATAATGTTGTTGCGAATGATATCAATAAATACTTTGCTAACGTGGGAAAAAACTTAGCTTCAAAAGTAGACTCCAAATCCTTTACTGCTCATTCGGAATTAGATGTTACGGTTCCCTCCTTAACCTCGATGTCTGTTCTTGCTACTGACTGTGCTGAGATTGATAATATTATTATTGGTCTCAAAAATACATCGGCCACTGGTTGGGATAATATACCGATTTCAATCGTTAAACAGTCTAGACCTATTTTGGTACCTATATTGGTACATGTTTTTAACTTATGTCTACTTGAGGGCATTTTCCCTGATGTATTTAAGATAGGTCTTGTCTTGCCGATATACAAGGGTGGTGATAGGAGCAGTGTCCATAATTACAGACCAATTTCAATTTTAACCACTTTCTCTAAAATATTAGAAAAAATAATAAATGTTAGATTAGTAAACTACTTAAATAGCACAAACGTTCTTTCAAACAATCAATTTGGTTTCAGAGCAGGTAAATCTACTGAAGATGCCGTTTTAACTTTAACAGATTCAATTACCATAAATCTTAATAAGAACCTTAAATCAGCTGCTATATTTCTTGACCTTTCAAAAGCTTTTGACACTGTTCCTATTTCCACCCTACTCAGGAAGCTGGAGTGTATTGGCGTGAGAGGCGTTGCTCAAAATCTCTTTAGAACTTACTTTGAAAATCGATTTCAGTGTATTAGGATGGGTGGTGTCATTAGCGAGCGTGAACCCCTACTTTTTGGCGTCCCTCAGGGTAGTGTCCTCGGGCCTACGCTGTTTTTAATATATGTCAATGATCTTTGTAAATTATCTATAAAAAATTGTAAAATAATCATGTACGCTGATGACACTGTTCTAGTGGTGAATGGGGTCAATTGGAACGACGCTCAAACTCATGCTGAGGTAGCTTTGGGTGTAGTAACCCACTGGCTTTCCCAAAACTTATTGACTCTAAACGTAGACAAAACTAAGTGTCTGACTTTCTCACCCAACTCAGTTTCACTTCCTCCTTCCTCTTTTACTATTGTGGCCCATGTCCCTTCCTGTGAGAGAAAACCCATCTGTAACTGTCTCCAAATCGATTGTGAATCCAGAATCAAATATCTTGGCGTATGGATTGACAACCATCTTTCTTGGAAGGAACATATTAAAGTAACTACAGGCAGAATTAGGAAACTTATGTACCTATTCAAAAAGCTGCGCACAATTCTGGACTTCCCTATACTAAAACTTATATTTATGGCGTTAGTACAGTCAGTGGCAGGATATTGTATTGCGGCCTGGGGTTGTGCAGGTAAAGTCAAACTCCTTACTCTCGAAAGAGCACATAGGGGTGTGTTAAAAGTTATGTCATTTAAGCCCATATGGTTCTCTACTTCTGAGCTGTACCATGAACTAAAAATTCTAACAGTTAGAAAACTCTTTCTCCTAACTGTTGTACTACGGAAACATGCGAATCTTGCGTTTATTCTGAATCCAAAGAAGCGCAGAAGCGATATAGTTTGCACAACACAATTGTGTAAAACGCAACTTGCCAAACGACACTTTAATTTCTTTGCCCCTTCGTTGTATAACAGTGTAAATAAAACTCTAAACATCTATCCCACTACTAGACTCGAGTGTAAATCACGAGTTACAGAATGGCTCCTTGGTTTGACCTACAAAAACACGGAAGACTTAATCGCATCTATTATTTAATTCAACATACACTTACTTAGTTCATAATCACACACAAACATAAACAAATACACACAACACACACACACACACTCACACGCACGCGCACACACATACACACACACACACACACACACACACACACACACACACACACTCTTTAAAATCCTTAACCTAACACTCCACAACTCTAGTTATAATTTAGTCCTTAAGTTCTTTAGAAATAAGGAACGTATGCATCGTACCCAAAGGTGGGCGTTAATGACTGCGCCACAGTGTTTCACTAATGCAGTCATTTTCGAACGTATTTATAAATTGTTATTTTGTTATTAGTTCCAAATAAAGAATTTTATTTATTTATTTATTTATTTATAACCACCAGCTGAGGGGGTATCCGAAGGGATTTTCGTACAGGAAAGAAAATGTGAATTTCTCGCCTATTTTCTCTTTGAATTATTTTGTAGAACTTATGATCTCCACAATGTATACGTGTTTAATCATCACCATCATCATCAGCCTATCGCTCTCCAATTGCACTTGTATACGATCAACACAGTAATATTTATACTTAGGATCTATATCTTCCTAGCCTTTATTCTGTGTGTGTGACTGCCTTGTTGGTCTAGTGGTTAGTGTATGCGGCTGCTGATCAAGAAGTCTCGGGTTGGATTCCCAGGACCAGATATTTGTGTAAATCACAATTATTTTTAAATTAATTTAAATCTATAAAAGTACCTAATACATCAAAAAAAACTATTCTGAGTACCCAAATCGCGACAGGTATGCCTATATTTGAGGAGTTCCCTCGATTTCTTCAGGATCCTATCATTAGATCCTGGTTTCCTTATCATGGGACCACATGAGAGGCACCAGCTTTCAAATAAAAACAGAATTATCAAAGTCGGTACACCACATCGAAAGTTCTTAGGTAACAAACATGTCGGATTGAGAAACTCCTCCTTTTTTGAAGTCGGTTAAAAGTTCAACCAAAATACCAAATCAGTTCAACGGTTTATTCTCAAAAGCGTAACCATAACTGACAGAGATGCTTTCGAATTTATCCGTCTATATTATTGTCTCATTAATCCTGTGCCTGTGTCCTACGATCTATATTGCAAAGGCACAGGGTCAAATGGGCGACTGGCCTCTTGTAACTAAACAGCTGTCATCGTGCAGCTGTTGATATATAAAGGATTGGAGATAACTTGATGCCAAACAGTAGCATTACCGAATTGAACGGTCTGACATCAGGGCCTTAATAAAAACGAACGTTATTTATTTTAAAATGTGGTCTGTGAACGTCATGCAGGCACCACACTTCGTTATGCGCTATTCGTTATGTGTCTACGCCGTATTCGCCCTAAATATTAGTTATGAGCGCAAACAACAAACATGCCATCCACACTTCGAACTGGTATGCCAAATAAGCATCAATTAAGTCAAATATGTGTGTTGTAGATATGTGTCATTGTCATTTTTATGGTGAACGAAACGAATATACTCTCCACACTTCGCCGTATGCGCGCGAATAACCCGCATAACGAATAGCGCATAGCGAAGTGTGGTGCCTGCTTTAAGTCACATGGTCCAAAGAAAATACTAGCCGAAAATCTATACCAATTATAATGCTGAAGATTTTTTTGTGTGAACACGCTAATCTAAGGGACGAATGGTCTTATTTACGTGATCTACAACATAAAAATATTTTTTTAATTTGTGACGGTATGTCCGTTTGTTTCGGCACTTCTCTGGAACGGCTGAACCGATTTTGACTGGACTTTCACTAGCAGATAGCTGATGATATAAAAAGTAACTTAAGCTATTTTTTTTTACTAACTTCGCCCCGTGACGTTACCCGTGATTGACAACGATAGCCGCAGGTAACATATAATCCGTAATTAACCGCAAAAGTTTAGAGGTTACTTCGGTAAATTAATTTACAACGTTTGGCGCCAAAAACAACATTAAGTACATTACTTCCATATTCCAAACAAACCACAATTAAATTCGGATCGTCACAGATCATATTAAAGTGAATGACGGAGAGTGAATGATTGAACGATTACGCGCGGTCATCGACCTCCGCGGAGTGGTTTGTCAACAATTCGTGAGCTTTTTTTTCTTATTAAAAGCGTGGGAGACAAGAGCATAATGTATATTTGATTATTTGTATTCTGCGCATGTTTAGTGATTATCAAAATAGATTCTACTTAAAAACAAATAGATAGATCTTTTAAACTGGAATGATTAGCCATTTTATTGTTTACTAACAATTCTCTGCGGTTTTACCTACGTTTAAAGTCGCTTCTTCGCTCCAAAAGATCGCAGCTGGTGTTAGATTCTCTACAATTTGCTTTATCCTAAAATAAAGACAAAAAAAGGTTTTATGTGAGACAACCTAAGATAGACATATTGTGATTTTTTTTTTTTTGCAACTTTGGAAAGGTTTCCTTATATTTATTTCATGTATTGTTTTAGTGAATCTTTAACTTTATAACCGTTTACGCGGCGCACGCAGTGGAAGCTCTCAAAAAAAAACTCGTTTTTGCAAAAAAAAACTTTGATACTCCGCTACTATTGGTCTATTATAGCCTTCCTCGATGAAAGGGCATATAACAATGAAAGAATTTTTAAATCGGCCCAGTACTTCCTGATATTAGCACGTTCAAACAAACAAACTCTTCAGTTTTATAACATTGGTATAAATTGAATAAAGCAAGTGATAAGGCTAGTATTTACTACAAACGTATAATCTGGTATAAACAACTTTTAAAAACCGTTGATTTTCCGTCGCTTTGCTCCTGTTTTCCACATGATTATTTGTTTAAATATTTACGCGTTTTAGGATATTTTCAACTATAAAATTTAATAACAAAGAATTTAGAGAAGGAAAAAAGAATATTCGTTAAAATACAATAATTTTATCATAGGTAGGTGGCCCTAGCGCATTCTTGCGAGGACGCGCTGGCGCGTGTCTCGCACGGTGGGCGACACAGTATCGACTCTTTGTTCGCGCACTTAAGGTACATTTCTTCTCGTTCTGAGTGTCAGGTATTATTATTGAGATATTGTAGGCTATTATCGCGTAGGTATTTTCGCTTTTGTATGGGATTGATGTATCTGTTACGTAGTAACTATTTATTAATCTGTGGTATAATAGACTATGATTGCACAGTTGGCCTAGTGGTTTCAACAGTCGCCACGCCGCTTTCTACTTCGCCAAATGTCTCGGGTTCAAATTCCACGTAAGACAACACTTTGTGTGATTCACAAATTGTTGTTCTGAGTCTTGTTCTTTGTATCCGTTTCATGTATGTTTGTAAAGTTTCCCGAGACACAGGATTTATATTTCTAAAGCAGGAGTTGTCTTTTTAAAAAAAAAAACTATGGTATCCTCCTAACCAGTGATCATCACTCAGACTGTATGCTTGTTAGCCACCTAGTTCATGATTAAAGGAAAGAAATATTTATTTATTTCCACCCAGCAGTAGTTACTTGTTAAGTTACTATGAAAGTCCCCCATTATTGGTCCAACCCTTCTAGAGATACACTTCAGAGAATAAACAGACAGACACTTCAATATGCTTTATTTATATGTATAGCTTAGACTGGATAGATTCTATTAAATTGTATCGTGCCTCGGAGAGCACATCTAATCGTTGCTCACGGTTGTCATAAACATCTATGGCAATCGTTATTGGGTCCTCAAATATACTGACAACTAGTTGAAGTTTCGAATTTAGAAGAATGCTCGGTGTAAATATTAATATTTAGGCGAAACCGGTTTAACTAATAGCCGACCCCAAGCAATCTTGGAATTAAGCTAAACCGAAGATAGATTATGCTCTACCAAAAGCTGTCACCACGAAAGAATTTAAAAAAAAACTCATCACTAATAGGTATAAAGTCCTATGCAGCAGCTATCTATCTCAAAAACCGCTTCACCGATTTCAACGACATTTTTTACCCAGATAATCTAAAGCCCTGAGAAAGGATATGTCCTTAATAGCCGCGGGCGAAAACTAGTGGGTTTTATAAAATTGAAGCATCTAAATCTTATAATCTATTCTGAGATACATTCGGTTTTTTTGTGCTAAATATACACCGTCGGTCTACAAAAGATGTCAGGAATAAAGCCATAAAAAATAAACAAGCAGGTAGATTTGGGGTATATTGTACCCTTGTTAAAGAAGGTTAGAGTTATTTAACCTGTCGACGCTTCAAAGGGCCGAAAATCCTTACAAATTTTTATAAATAATAAATTTTAAGTAGACACTTGAAATTTTATTATTTGTAATTATTTTTAAAGTTCTGATTTTCAAACGCTAGTTCAATAACTTTTTACTAACTGCATATGGAGGTAGGTTTCGTTTTCGAAATTTCGGTTTGGCAAATTTTTTAAACTAGTTTTTGATGAAATTAGAAATCAACACTTGTTTAAAAGTTCGTAATTTTTTTTAAGTTAGTATTAGCGCAATCATGGACTAGTTTTATTATAAGGTTCTTCTGGCCCTACCTCGCTTCCGTCCTCTGAAAACACACAGCCGCTAATACACATAAGAAATCAGTGAAGACGAGTCTGAAGATGAGGAGAATTTGAATAAAATACTCGGCTATCGTCCTTAGAAACTTATTGCACTCATTCATTCATTGCACTAGTTTCTAATACACGCAATAAATTGTTACTTTCTAAATGAACACCAAGGCAGGTAGCCAGTGCTGTTGTTATTCCAATAGCTTTGTATTCAATGCAAAGTTTTTTTTAAATACCTGTTTAAAAATATAAAGAAAAAATGATGCAGTTGAGGCTCTATGGAAAGCCACAGATTCACACAGTTTTACATTATCGATTTGAATGAAATTTTGTAATTGACGGACTGTGGATTTCAAATTCTATTTGAATTTCGAAATTCCCTGCCTTTCATGCAGCTTCTATAGTTTTTTTTAACCGACTTCAAAAAAAGGAGGAGGTTCTCAATTCGTCGGAATATTTTTTTATTTTTTTTTATGTATGTTCAGCGACAAAATCGTCGTTTATGAACCGATTTCAAAAATTGTTTTTGCATTGGAATGGGCGTAGATTATAGGTGGTCCCATCGTCACCATATTGAGATCTGATGATGGGATCCCAAGGAAAACGAGGGAACTCCTCAAATATCATAGGCACAATTGTCGCGATTTGGGTACTCGGAATAATTTTTCATTGAAGTCGGTTCCTTTTTGTTAAAATTATTACTCATAAGAAAGTAAATACATTTTTCTTGACACTAGTATTTTAACTCGTGTTCTTTAATATTACTTTTAAATGTCGATACGACGCCTTTCGCTACTAGCATGAAAACCTAATACCTAATAGATTATGATCTACAGGTAAGTTGTATATTTCATATAATTTACATTCATATCCTATCCCCACTTTAGCTAGTAACTAAATATCTAACTTAACATAATATTTTCAACTACCTCTTGGGAATATGAATTGCAACGGACGAGTCAATGGGGGGTTGTATTTTTTTCACGGGTAACAGAATTCACAACAAGACCTTTTTAACTTTTGAAGTTTAATTTTCGCTAACTTTTGATTTTAACGTTCTAATAAAAGATTCAAGAGATGAGATGAATGAAGCCAAAATGAAGCATCTCTAACGCGTGGACGATAATTGAAAGGAAAAAATTTCGCGTTACCATTCCAATCGGTACCGGCCGTATTGGCCATTCGCAGCTACACATTGTTGGCTGTATTTGAATAGTTTATGTCAGTAATCCTGCATGGCTGTCAGTTTTGACAGCAAAAAGTATTGTTTCTGGAATGGTCTCTGGAGTATCATCGTTATTTTTTTTTTCGCTGTGCTCTGAACTATCTACTGCTACACATAGACTCTTTGGTAAGGTTTTAGTCAACTACGGGTGACCATTTTATCCGTGTTATGTATGTTTAATAACTACAGGATATATTGTATGCGAATAAAAACTATACCACACTAAACTTATTCCTATTCTATATTAAATAATAGACCCTCCTATATTAAAAATCTAGCAAATCCATACTAATATTACAAATTGGAAAGCAACTCTGTAAACTGGTAAACTGCTGAACAGATTTTGATGAATTTCGGTATAGAGACACATTGGACCTTGGAGAAAGACGTCGTTTTTGCCGCGACATATATGCAGGCGGAGACGCTTTCCTATGGCGGGCAATCATTGAGATAAGACACGCTGGTCGCATTACCAATATTAAAAAAAAGCGGCCAAGTGCGAGTCGGACTCGCCCATGAAGGGTTCTGTATCAGCAAGTAACATCATATAACAGTTCTTGTAGTTCGTTGTAACTTTGATCGAAATCATCGAAGTTTCAATCATCAAAAATCGAAGTTTGCATGGTAATGTACATCATTTATTTTTTTTAGTTTTATTAGTCTTATATTTTAGAATTTACAGGGGGGGGTTGCGTTTTTTTGCCATTTGGCAACGGAACCCTAAGTAGCTGAATCCTTCGCCTTAACGCCGCGGAGTCGTGCTAGTCTAAAAAATAACCTAAGTTACTTTTCAGCAACCTATCAGTGAAAGACCTGTCAAAATCGTTCTAGCCTTTTCAGAGATTTACAGAGACAAATACACAGACAAACAAAGCAACAGACAGGCAAAAATTTAGAAATTGGTTTTTATGTGTAAGTGCCCTATATACTTCCATGCGAAAAAACTGTTCATTTGATATTACAAACAGATACTTGATTTTTAGGGTTCCGTAGCCAAATAGCAAAAAACGGAACCCTTATAGATTCGTCATGTCTGTCTGTCTGTATGTCCGCCCGTATACTTTTTTTTTCATCAAACTCATACGTGTGGGGTTTGATGAATAGGTATCTATAGATAGGTGATCAAAAATGATGTTGAGGTTTCTAATATATTTTTTCTAAACTGAATACTCGTAGTTTACGCGAGAGACACTTCCGAAGTGGAAAAATGCGTGTGCCCCCCCCCCCCCTGTAACGTGATAAAACTAAAAAAAAATATGTTGTACATTACCATACAAACTACCAACGAAAATTGGTTTGAACGAGATCTAGTAAGTAGTTTTTTTGTAATACGTCATAAATCGTAAAACGCAATTTACCTTTCGTTCAATCAATACACTATTATAGAAACATCCATCAAAGTTACAACGAACTACAAGAACTTTTATATGATGTTACTTGCTGATACGGAACCCTTCATGGGCGAGTCCAACTCGCACTTGGCCGGTTTTTATTTATTTGTATAGATGCAATGAAATAATTTCTTGAAACTGATTTTTTTTGAAATCTACGGTTATTTTGTTTACTAACTCCAGTATTATTTCCATTAAATAGTATATTAGTAGTTAAGAGGTATTTACACAACTAAACGTAAAAAAACTCTCACGTACCAAATCCCATGTAGCTTCCATTTTTAAATCTATATTTTTAATTCAACTGTCATAAAAAAAATAACCATAAACTACTTTCTCTTGACCTGCAGTTAGCATGTGAACTCTGCATTGTCTATGCCCCATACCTACAATTTACATTAAAAACCTTACCATTAAGCTTTCTAAAGAAACGACGTATATTTAAACTAATGTACAATCAGCAAATAATAGCCTACATAAAATTGTTTGGGAAAGCTGTCATTAGGTACAATTTGATTGTTTGTAAATTTTTGTTTGTCTATGGCACTACCCCACTCCTATCCATTTCAAAGACAAAGAACAAATAAAACAAATTAACAAAGGACAACGACAGGCAGTCGTTGGTCTAGTAATAGTGGTTAGCGTATGCGGCTGCTGATCAAGAGGTCTCGGTTACGATTCCCGGGTCGGACCAAATATTATTTGTGTGATTCACAAATATTTGTTTCGGAGTCTGGGTGTTTTCTATGTTTATTAAGTATGTACATATTATTTACAAAAAAATATGTATGTTTATGTATTTATATCAGTTGTCTAGTACCCTTATCACGAGCTCTGCTTAGCTTGGGACTAGATGATGTTGTGTGTCAGACAGATGTCCAAAAATATTAAAAAAAAAAAAAAAGGACAAGTAAGAGCCGACAAAGAGAGTGAACAACGCAAGACCACAGCTTTGCAAAGAGAAGGAAAACTTGAAACAAACCCAAAACTAACCCATAATGTCCCACAGCTGGGCCCAGAAATATTTTGTTACAGAAAGTCGTGAAGCTTAAGCAGGCACCACACTTCGTTATTCGCTGTTCGTTATGTGTCTACGCCGTATTCGCCCGAATATTTGTTATGCGCGCAAACAACAAACACGCCATCACACTTCGTACTGGTATATCAAATAAGGCAAATATGTGTGTTGTAGAGATGTGTCATTGTCATTTTTATGGTGAACAAAACGAAACCCTTCCTTTTTATTTTATTAAATTTACAGAAACAATACTTAAATGAAGTCTAATTATTTTGATCATATAATAAACTAATTTAATCGTCGATTTATTCTATTTCAAAAACTGTTTTATAGTCTATGGTTGTTAGATAAGCACAGGGCATTGTCATTTTTAATGGTCAATGAACGAACGAAACATATTATTTTAATTTCCTTTTTATTTTATTAAATTGACAGAAACAATACTCAAATGAAGTCTAATTATTTTGAACATATGATAGGTTATTTTAATCGTTTAATTGATTTATCTATTTCAAAAACTGTTTTATAGTCTATGGTTGTTAGTTATGCACAGGGTTCTTCACTACCCGTCCGAAGTGTGGGCAGTCGATGCGTGTATTTGCCTTATTCGTGTCCTTTGAAGTGTGTCAAAAAACCGACAAGTCGACGCATTCGCTATTCGATGCGTACGAATAAAGCGAATATTGGCGAATATACTCTCCACATTTCGCCGTATGCGCGCGAATAACCCGCATAACGAATAGCGCATAGCGAAGTGTGGTGCCTGCTTTAGGTTCGAGGCCCTCGGGCGGTATTAAAAACATCCAACGGCAAGATTACGTAGTCGCAACGTTGTTTTGCCAGCCCCCAACACTCGACCAGCGGGGACGTATGACCCTAACCCTCACCTTAGAGGAGACCTGGGCCCAGCAGTGGAACGTTATAGGTTACTGATGATGACTCCAAAGCAACTACGTGATGATACTGGTTTGCTTAAACGCTCTCATTTCAAAAGCCAACAGTCTCATTTCAAGATTATTTCATCATCTCTTAAAGTAACGCGTTAGGTAGTGCGTAGGCTATTAAGAGTTGTTCTCCCCTCCGAGGCCACCTCTCCACACACGAGGTCAATTAAACGACGCGAGGACAATTGGCAAAATTGTGTCACATTGTGTTATTTAACTATGCTTTCTAAAGACAATGTCTTAGAAACGAACATTATTTTGTGGAACACTAAAAACTTGCCTATGGGCCACCGCAGACTAGCTACTTTTAGCATCGGCGATCGGCGATTTGGCGACTGCATCGATGCTGCATCGCGTTTTAGCGACTTCCAGCGTTCGATCGCGGTATCGGAAACGCGCGGTTTAGCGACTGCTTAGATGCCAAGTCGCTGCTACCGGCATCCGAAATAGTGCGGAGAGTAGCGTTCAGCTGCTGTGTCGCGCTTCTAAAAAGCGACTCGATCGCCGCTTTTGGCGTTTTTAAGTGTGCGGTGTGGAGCGTTCGGTCGCCGTATTTAGCTTCTAAAAAGCGACTAGTTGCCCATCGCCGATGCTAAAAGTAGCTAGTCTGCGGTGGCCCTAAGTTAATTTTTATGTCATCAGCTTTCTGCCAGTGAAAGTCACATCGAAATCGGTCCAGCGGTTCCTAAGGTTGGCGGACAGGCAGACAAAATGTTAAAAAAATGCATTTTTGATGTAAATAAAGTACCGTTATGTAAGTGTATTTATTTGTATACATTCTCCAATTGTTACTCACGATGAATACCGAAGCTATTTAAATATTTAGCACCATTTTTGGGGTTCCAAATGGCAAAAAACGGAACCTTATAGATTCGTCATGTCTGCCTGTCTGTCTGTCCGTCTGTATGTCACAGCCACTTTTTTCCGAAACTATAAGAACTATACTTTTGAAACTTGGTAACTTAAGTAGATGTAATCCGTAAACCGTATTAAGATTTTCTCACAAAAATAGAAAAAAAACAATACATTTTGGGGTCCCCATACTTGGAACTGAAACTCAAAAATATTTTTATCATCAAACCCGTACGTTCTATGGATAGCTGGATGAACTTGTAAATGATGTAACTTGCTGCTACAGAACCCTTCATGGGCGAGTCCGACTCGCACTTGGCCGCTTTTTTAAATGTTTGTTTTTAGAATAGAAAAAGAGAATTAAAAGATAGAATCGTTAACATCACTCTAGATTAATAGGAGCCAATTATGACTGAAAAGAAACGCGCACGCAATTGCGGGGGTCATCTAGTGAACTTAATAAATCCTATTTTAAATCGGTACTTTGTGTATCATGAGAAAAAAAGGAATGATGGCAGATGCCAAATCATTCGTTCAGTTCTAAATCATTTATTCATTCATTAGGTAATAAAAATAATTACGCAACAGTCAGATCTATATTATGATAATCATATTTCTGTTTAAGACGTCCTATATTCTTGAACAGTACTCCTTTATGTCACACCCAGAGGTCACAGAGGTCTTCCGGGGTCAGTGAGGAACTGAGCTGGCAACGTATAATTAGAATTTTGCAATTATATTAATTATCAATATCTATAATCGGTAGTAGCTAATTATCTTTATTATTCCAAATGAGCTATATACTTGTATAATATTTAAGATATCACTTAGTACATTGTCAGTTTTTAACAACGTGACTTGAATAGGACTGAGTATTTTGTTTAATTTATGTACTAATTGAGTGATTCTCGTTTTGAGCAAATTGTTGTATAATACATATTTACGAATTTATATAAAAAAATGTAAATGGAGTCATTTTGAATATTATTAGTACATAAATATATGTATTACCTACATCTTCCGAGCCTTTAGTCCCAAGTTTATTTGGGGTCGGCTACTAGTTCAACCGGTTTTACCTGAATTTCAGTTTTTCCACGGAGCGACTGGCATCGGACCTCCGCAAACCTAAGGGAGAACTGAAATTCGAACTAGTTGTCAGCATATTTGAGGGCACTGTGACTTCCCAATAACGATTGCCATAGATGTTCATGAAAACCGGGACCGACGGCTTAACATGCTCTCCGAGGCACGGGTACGGGTACGGATATGTATTACCAAGTGACTTGCAAAAATAAATATTAGCTTAAAATAATCTTGTAAACTATCAGATATATACATTAATGTACCTATATCGTTTTTACAATCACAATTTAATATGTAAAAGTAAAAATAACAATAAAAAAATACAGTAAGTAGTTACAAACAATTCAATTTATACCGCGAAATAAAAAAAGCGCGCCAAATGTGTTAGCAACATGGCGTCGATGTCCTTTCAATTTATGAAATAAAACTGATTGGTTCGTTCTCACACTCATCAACTCGAGTGTCGGGTTACTTCGCTCGGAACTAATGGTGGCAGTCTAAGGCCATTGGCTTGGCTCTTTACTTTATGGTTCAGTTATATAATGGAATGTTAGGCCGAATGCGTTTGTATACCTTTGCTTGAGCCACACTTGTTTGAGTGTGCATTCTAAACACTAAATAATATGTACCTTCAAATTTAGCTAGCTGAGTCTCGCGGTGTTACCTACGGTTATTCGTATAAACGTCGCGGAGCAATGCTAGTCTATAAACAACTTGCCTAAGTTACTTTGTATAGATAAACTACACACAGATTTAAAACAAATAATGCTTGATGATTGAACCCATGAACTCTGGCTCAATTGTCATAAACACCACCCACCAGACCAGTTTATATTCATACTAGCGACCCGACCCGACTTCGTATGGAAGTTTTTGAAATTTTCGAATGTCATGTACTTACTACCTTTCTTTAAAATCACTGGTTGCTGAAATTATTGCTAAGGTTATTGCTGAAAACTTAATTAAACTCCATTAATTACATCAAAAGATCTAAGCACCCAGACAGCGGAAAAATCATGACGAGTTTCAAATAAAAAAATACACCTAATATTATTTCACATAAACATAAAAGACGCAATGATCACATTGATCACAAATATTAAATTATTTAATGCAAATTAGGTGTAGGTTATTAGGTGGCTCAAAACTACGAAGGTGGCGACTCGGTTTGGAAGCTCGTAAAAGTCCCGTTAAAATCGGTCCACCTGTTCCAGAGATTACCCGGAACAAACAGACAGACCTACAAAAATTTAAAAATTCTATTCAAATCAAATCAAACCATACAACGGCACTTTTGAAACGTCATGTAATCAGTCAGTAGTCACTCGTGAAGCTAATCGTCTGTTCCAATTCGTAGATCCTATGGAGAAGAACAGACAAGAAACTCCATGGACACTCTTTTCCAACATTGTTTTTACAATTTTTGGTTACATTGTTTAAGGCATTTTATTAAAGGAGGACAATGTAACGATTCTGATATTTACACATGTAGTGTCCAAAAACAATTAAACAATAAATAGAAGTTGTGAGATGACCAGCCCCGACTGGAGGCGCCCGTATCACGAGCATGACCGTAGGGAGCCGAACGACACACACACGCCACCGCCAGCAGGACTTTTGAGCGAGCATGACATACTCAAAACCGCCAGTCAACAAACATAAGCTACCAGTGACTACAAAGTGCTCACATGTACAATTCAAAATGTTCGCAGTTATACAATAATAAAAACCATTTATAATTATGCTACTCTCTAAGAATGCGATAAATATTTTGGATGTCACTACCTTAAATCCTTTGATATTATGAATCTAGTAAAAAACTGGTTATTTGTTATTACAAACAGACACTCCAATTTTATTTGTATAGATAGATTTATATACACACACGCACGCACACTCACGAAACAGCAAATTATAGCCACAAACGGCATTGTTATTATTATAAAGTTTACTAAGAATAGGCTTTAAGGAATGTGAACGCGAATCGGTTTGTTTCGCAAAAAAAAGGACAAAGCAAAAAAAAACTCCAACTCAATGTGGAGAAAGAAAAAACTACTACCTGTTATTTGATCTCAGTTATAATCTAAAAGAAATGGATAGAAGAAGAGGCCGACACTAGTGTTCGTCGGATTTCGACTACAATCATCTATTATTCGTTATAAACCTATAAGTGGGGGAAAACATTCATTAACAATACCAATCATTAATAACTTTTATATTGGGTCTGTTCTTAGAACGGTTTTGGCCTACTATATCACGCTGCCCAGACGGGCTACAATAAGGCTTCTTTCAAACTTTCCTACTCTTTACAGGATTGTTTTCCTGCGTAGTTTTGCTCTTTTATTCGGCTCTTTTGCCGCTAAAAATGCATGATGTTCAAAATATGAACATTACAGTACACTGGAACTCCATTTATGACTCTTGAGGCAAATCGGGTGGACATCGAAAAGTTATCGTAAATAACTTCTAAGGTTCGTGATGAACACACATAAACACAAACAGAACAAGTTAAATAGAAGTTTGTAAGACGTATTAAAAATCAATTAAAAGTTAATAGAAAATATCCAATGTTTTGTACACGTTATTCATAAAAACTAGTCAAGCCATCTTTAAATTAATTTATGCTTATATGGATTGAACAGCTGACACATACCAAGTGCCTACTTCGAAGAACTTCAGCAAAGCATTAATATTAAATTAAACGATGTGGCTTAAGGCCCTGCGCGCACGGGAAACTTTTGTCGCTGTGACTGTTTTGTCACTTTCATTAGGTCTGTAGAATTATATGGAGGTGCGCGCACGTTGCGACGTGACAATCGGATGACAAAACAGTTTTGGGCCTGCGAACAAGCCTGCGACAAAACTGTCACCGCGCCGCTAGATTTAGATACAAGCGCGCGCACGAGTGACGAAACAGTTTCTGCCCGTGCCCTAAGCCAAAAGCGGAAAGCGGAAAGGACTAACTTTTTATTTACATTTTCAGACAACAGGGGATTCTGTTTGAAATAGCATTGTAATCAAAACAGAAGTGTCTCCTAGCGTTCAATCACCACATTATCATAAAGGGTCTAAGCAGTATGCCTTGAAGTTGTTCTAATAAAATATTCAAGGTTTTCTTCGAAATTACTAGAGCTTGAATTGTTTTAGAGAAAATGAAATATGATATAATTTGTTTAATTTAACACTGGTTGAAAGATTACCAGATGTTATTTAATTTTGAGAATGACACAATGATCGAAGATTCAATGTTTCGGCCCAAAAAAATTAATTTTGTATTGAATCGATTTTTACCCTTGAAAATCGACTGTCGATTTTTTGTGTTGGTATAAAAAAATATTTACAATAGTTACAATTAGCTGAATGTATTAATTTGATAGGTAATAAAAATAATTCTTATAATCGAATTCCTTGAACTAAAAAATCGATGATTTTACTGATAAGAGATCCCACAGATTGTTTAATGAATGTTTTTGTTTTTCATAAAATGAATTTATATTTATATTGTAAATACAGAAAAGATATAGAATCGATCCTTTAGAAATAGTTTTTTTCAATAATCGATTCTTCATGTACTGATTCGAATCGAATCAAAAATCCCTACAAAATAGTTTAACCTAACGCCATTTTCCGTGCCCCGCTCTCCGCTTACTTTTGATGCCCGCTGGCGATAAGCAAATATATATAGTATATAGAAGAAGTGGAAAGAAGACCAGCACTTTACGAGAAAAGATTAAAAGAATATTCTGACATATGATAAGTACTAGGCATGCCTTTTAAGTTCTGTCGTTTCCATATTTAACGGCAGTTTTGAATTTGGAACAGTTCTATATTCGAATGTGTTTAAATTTTGAATCTCAAAACATTTTTAACACCCCATCTTTAAAGTGGAATAAATGTTATAATTAGTGGTTTGAGCGAAGGGAAAAGTGTACTAAACTATGTGGTGAATACTTTGAAAATATGCAGTAATTCATTAAAACTTTCTACACTCATTCGAAAACTTTTACGCCGTATGAATTCGCAAATAATGACTGTCTCCTCCAAATGCATAACGTTAAATGAACCATGGATTTACAAAAATGTTTCGTGACTGTCATTCCCCGTGTGCGCACTCAGATTTTGAGACGCGACGCGACATGACAAAAACTTTTTTGTCGCAGCGACAAAAGTCACCCGTCAGCGCACTGCTTAAGATGGAGTGATAAGAAATAAGAAATGGATGTTGCGATGCTTTCGACATGATGAATGAAAAAAAAAATTAAAATCGATTGGGAATTTTCTAATTGTCCTGGTCCTGTTAAAGTTATTTAGCGCCAAAAGTCAAAGAAAATTTCAAATATTTCAATGTAAAATGCAAAACAAAATACTAAGATAATGTACATGTAAGTAGATGTATCATAGCGTGGTTGGTAAACCAGAAAATTATTTAAATTACTGCATAATTCCGTGGCAAATTGTAAAACATTTCGAAATCAATCTCCATCATATATATATTATGAATAAATGAAGTAATAAAGTACATATTCACATCTATACGTAATAAAGTAAAGTACATACCTTTCTGGCAACTTAAACAAACATACTATTTATGATAGCATCTTGTAATGGTTTTAACCTTTTGACCGCCAGGGTCACATATATATGACAAGCGAAAACTGTCCCTGTACGCCAACGTCACAAATATGTGACAAAAAAGCGGTACACCGAAATACGAAATAAAGCCTTTAAACATTACTTTTATGCCTTTAAACTTATATAAGTACCATAAGAAGAAGCTCTAACTCTTATCTATTTCCATAAAACTATTTAAATTGCTTGATGTTAAGAAATTTAACTCTAAAAAGAAAGAAATAAACTCTTAAAAAAGAATGTCCTCACACGCCAGAGTCACAAATATGTGACCACTAGTGATGTAGGGCACGTTAGGTGATATCGTAAGTTTATATTAAAATTTCGTTAGCCTGTTTTATTTTTGTTGTTAAGTTTTGTTATTATTCTTATTCTGTTAAAATGAGTAAGAAAGTAATTAACAGCCGTGCTCGTGAAATGATAATTAAAGTAGACAATTATTTTGTAAAGAAGAAAGAGGACTCTTAGTTATTGATACAAAATATAAGCAGTGCCCTAAAAAATGCTTCTTACACTACTGAGGTTTAAATAAAATAAATAAAAGTTTTTAAAATGTCCGTCACCGACATTTTAAAACTTTTTCAAAATTCTACTTGTTACTTCTTATGCCAGGTTTATAGAAGCTAGCATTTAAAGGCTATAAACGTACATACTGTTTTACATTTTTTTTAAATTTTTCTATATAGTTGATTATATACCTACTTAACCTATTTGAATCGTGTTTTTTTTTTTAATATCTCCTTTAACGGAATTATAGAAATCTAATTTAAAATACGTGTTTTAATTATTATTAGTTAATATTATACTCGATAAGCAAGATAGTACGTTGCTACATCCTTATTTGAGAAGCGCAATATTCATAAAAATGACGTACCGTCCACGCCAGTGTCACAATATCAAGACAACAGATCAAGAATAGTGTTGTACCTATAGTTATTATATTTAATTATATTGTCGTCTCAATTCTGTTATTACGGTTTATACAACTCTACAAATAGTGTATAACTATTACTAGAGTAGGAAGAAGTGTAATGTTGAAATAAATTTAATGTTCTAAGGACACATATTTTGAAATTGTAGACGAAAATAAAAATACAATTCATGTTATCGATAAAGTTTTGGAATGCTTATTTTTTTCGTAGGTATTTGCGCTAAATTTGTGGTCTGGCGTTGAGGGCAAGTTGATGAGTTTTTGCTCTGGCGTTCAAAAGGTTAAATAAGCGCCTTGTCTATGGTCTAAAAGTTTAGTCTAGCTGCAACTTATGTACTACCGAAATTTGCCCATTTTAAATAGGTACTTTTTATTCTTTCCTATATAAATAAATATATATTATGTGTTACACGTATTTTTACTTATTGTCCTTCAATAATATCTTAATATTTCTGCAATCCTGCTCCCCTAGCCAAGTTGCAAACTTCTGTCGTTATCTATTCTATCTCTTGTTTATTTGACTAATATTTTGTTGTGTTCACGTGACTGAGTGACAATAGCCAATGAAACAAGAGAATAGAGAACAGAATAGAAAACGACAAACGTTTTGCAACTTGGCTAGGGCCTGCCTCTGCTGACGTAAACAAAGTAATAAAAAGCCTATATTGTAGTAGTCGACTCTTATTCGTTTATTCGTTCTGCTTACGAACTACGAACCATCTGATCAAGCGTGAAGAAACTGACTACTCGCTTCATAGAAACAACTGTTTCTCTTGATTAATAATTAAACAGTCAACGAATTTATTTAATCAGCAGCAGTTCAACAACAAATCTGCTAGATTGTTGCATGAAATATTGCAGACATTGTAATAATGTTTTTGCGAGTTTTCTTACTGTAAACTTGACTTTTACGTAATAAAATTCGTGTACACCTACGAATAAATGTGTACACCGTTCGGAACCTTTTAAATTTTATCAGAAATAAGTCCGTTTACAGTAAAAACATGAGTATGTGGAAGTCTAAAAACAGGTGCTGTAAGTCATTCATCAATATACCCATAATGTACCAATGCTGGTCGGGTCTACTCTCAGGAGAGTTAAGGCCGTACATCTTCACGCTGGCCGAATGCCAGGTGGGAATTGGCAACGCAACGTTGTGGCTATGTAAATCTTGCCGTTGGATGTTTTTTAAGCAGCCCCATGGCCTCAGAATAAGCTTCACGACTGTTATCCAAAGATAACAACCGGACGCTTAACGTGATCTTCGAATCACGGAGACTAATAGATACTCATAACCCTTAGTTTGTAGCAGTTAGGGTGTGCGACTGTCGACAATTTGATTCACGGGCTGAGCCAAAAACTATTTTTGAGTTTTTCTTACAAGGTATTCTCAGAGAGCGCGTCAGTGACGGTTGTCTTCAATGTATGGCAATCGTTATAGAGATGTTACTGGTCTCAAATATACTGACAATTAGATAAACATTCAAATTCAGTTCACTCCCAGGGTGACGGTGGTCCGATACCAGTCGCTCCGTGGAAAAACTGATATTCAGGTAAAACCGGTTGAACTTGTAGCCGACTCATGTTTATAAAGACAAGGAACCTATGAAGAAGATACATTCATATAACTCGTGCGAGCTAAGATGGCACCTGGCTCAAAACGAAACATGATACCGTTCCCCCGCGTGATACCCCTCTGTCGTCCTGCGAGTAGCGTTAGCAACACTATTACCGTTGCAAGAATCTTTCCATAATAATTTTAGTTTATTAGGTATTACTTAATGTCATATAAATCACTACACGAATTTATTTTATAAATATATCATTAGATTCGTCTGGATAATCCAATTGTTTTAAGAAAGGTCACACGAAAAAAAACCAGCACGACGACTATGAGACGCAATAGTTTAAAATAAAAAATATCCATATACATATGATTTTCAGAGACTACGATTAAAAGGCTTATCATAATGATTTTAAATTATATTTTATAACCATATTTCAGTTCTTAATTCCATTTAAAATGATATTAGGTATTACCTAATATTATTTAAATCACTGCACTAAGAATGCATTCGGGTAAATAATGAATGAGGCCTGCTTCCTATTGGTATGCATATGTTTTTTCTTAACTCAGGTAGTAAAGTACCACTTAAGATAAAGTAGTATGTTATGAGAAACTAATTGAAGCAAAATAAATGTTGAAATTTAAAAAAAACTAGAATAAATTATATTTTTCTTGCACTCAGTACTTTAAACGACTGACATTTGAGTCAGGTGCCATCTTAGGTCGCACGAGTTATAGGTATCAAACGAGTCGAGTACGAATGCTGTCATTTTTAGGTTGTCAGTTTTAGGTAGGTCTTCTATACGAGGGATGTACCGCACGGTCGAGCCGGGTGTTTCGTGTTGAAATCAGTGTGGCTCTACCGCTCTACTGCCTTGATAATGGGTTGGTTTAAGTAAAACAGACATAAGAGCCCTTGGTGTTTCGGAGAGCATGTTAAGCTGTCGGTCGCGGTTGTCATGCGAATGTCTTTGGCTATTGTTACAGGTCTCGGGAAATCCCCGTCCCCCTCGAAATTCCTAGGGTATACTTTAAACTGAATGATACATTAGTAAATGTAAGACGCCTCCATTTCCTAAGACTCACTCTGAGAAGAAACGCTGAAATGTGTGGTGAGTTGGTGAGATATTTATGACTTTAAAAAAGGATGAGGTTCACAATTCGACTGTTTTTTTTATGTTTGTCACCTTTTTTGATAATTCATTTTAGGGTTCCGTAGCCAAATGGCATAAAACGGAACCCTTATAGATTCGTCATGTCTGTCTGTCTGTCCGTCCGTATGACACAGCCATTTTTTTTCGAAACTTTAAGAACTATACTGTTGAAACTTGGTAAGTGTATTCTGTGAACTGCATTAAGATTTTCACACAAAAATAAAAAATAAACATGATATCACCAAACAAAACAAAACCAAATACATGTATGTATCTAAAATGATATTGAGGATTCTAATATCATTTTTTCTAAACTGAATAGTTTGAGCGAGTGCCACTTCCAAAGTGGTGAAATGTGTCCTCCCCCCCCCCTGTAACTTCTAAATAAGGTAGTGGTAAAACTAAAAAAATTAAAATGATGTAAGTATATTACCATGCCAACTTCCACCAAAAATTGGTTTGAACGAGATCTACACTCGGTTCCAAAAATTACGGGTCAGTCACAAAAATTGAAATACCTCCAGAACTGTAAAAGCTAGATCAATGAAATAAAAAACAGAATAAAGACTTTTTAGTTGCGCTTCTAATAGCATATTATTTAAACTGGTTGATGAAAAAAACTTCATTAGAAAAACAAAATTTAAAAAAATGACTATTTTTAAAAACAAAATTTTTGTTTCATGTCATTATGGATGCTTTCCATTTCTATTCTGTCACAAAAAAAATTATCGTGAACGTCTTCCACGTGCATAATTATTATTCTGTGAGGTGAAGCATGGCAGTCACGCTAGAGGAATGTACCAGAATCCTAACTTTTTTGGAACTTGGGCGGAGCCAGCGTGAAACAGCCAGAAACATTGGTGTATCTTTGTCGACTGTTCAGCGGGTAGTCCAGCGGTACCAAGAGACCGGATCACACCTTAGAAGACCAGGAAATGGCAGACCAAGATGCACAACGGCCAGGGAAGACAGACAACTGGTGGCTACAATGCTCCGAAATCGTTTTCAAACTGCTGTTGGTCTAAAAACTCACTTTATTCGCTTTGGAGGTGGCAATTTAAGCGCTCAAACAGTAAGAAGACGTCTTGCTGAAGCAAATTTGAAACCATTGAGGCCCGCAAATGGCCCCAAACTGGAACGGGGACATCGAATTGCAAGACAGAGATACGTGCGCGAACACCTAAACTGGACACTAGACGATTGGTCTAGGGTAATGTTCACGGACGAGTCTAAATTCATGCTTTATAAGCATGATGGTAGGCAGTTGGTGTACAGAAGACCAGGGGAGCGCTTCCATCAAGCGTGTGTGGAGGAAAAAGTGGCGTACGGTGGAGGCTCCGTACAAGTTTGGGCTGGGATTTCTGCTGAGGCCCGCACCGAGCTGGTGCTCATTCAAAATGGAACTCTAAATGCAGAGAGGTACGTGGAAGAGATCCTCAATGAACATGTAGGTCCTTTCATGGCCAGGATGGACCGGCATGGCATATTAATGCATGATAATGCGCGTCCCCATACCGCCAGAATTGTACATGACTACCTTGAAGAGGTCGGTATCGAACTCATGCAGTGGCCAGCGCGAAGCCCGGACTTAAACCCCATCGAGCACGCCTGGGACGAGCTTCAGAGATGCGTGAAAGGTCGAAACCCCCCACCAATCACGCTTCCCGAGCTCATACAAGCACTGGTGGAGGAATGGGAAGGTATTCCTCAGCACCGGCTCCGAAATTTGGTGTACAGCATGCCTAATCGCCTGGAAGCTGTCAGAAGAGCTCGTGGAGGCAATACAAAGTATTAAATGAAGAAAGTGATGAAAAACAGCAAAAAAACAATCATAAAAAAAATGTAATCTTAAGAAAAATATGACTACTTTAGTTTTTTTTTAATTTAAGATTAATATTGTGGGTGTAACTAAGTTTTATTTTATTTTTTATCTGTATAATTAAATTCTCAATTGAACAGTCTTCGTTTCATTAGGATGGCATACGTAGTTCGGGAGATATTCGGGTTTATGTGACTGACCCGTTATTTTTGGAACCGGCTTTAGTAAGTACTTTTATTTTTTAATACGTCATAAATCGTAAACCGCAATTTACCTTTCATTCAATCTATACACTATTATTAAAACATCGATCAAAGTTACAATGAACTACAAGAACTGTTATATATGATGTTACTTGCTTCTACGGAACCCTTCATGGGCGAGTCCGACTCGCACTTGGCCGCTTTTTCTTTTCATATTTAAAAGCTGGTACCTCACATGTGGTCCCATGATAAAGAAACCAGTATCTGATTATAGGATCATATAGAAATCGAGGGAACTCCTTAAATATCATAGGCACACCTGTCGCAATTTAGAAACCTACTCGGTATATATACCTAATTGTTTTTGTCGGTTTAGTTTTAAGTCCGTGAATAGTTAAAGAAAATAAACTTTAAAAAATCGGCCAAGTGCGAGTCGGACTCGCCCATGAAGGGTTCCGTATCAGCAAGTAACATCTTATAAAAGTTCTTGTAATTCGTTGTAACTTTGATCGATGTATTTATAATAGTGTATATTATTAAAAAAAAAACTACTGACTAGATCTCGTTCAAACCAATTTTCGTTGGTAGTTTGCATGGTAATGTACAACATATTTTTTTTTTAGTTTTATCACTCTCTCATTTTAGAAGTTAGAGGGGGGTGACACACATTTTTTCACTTTGGAGGTGTCTCTCGCGGAAACTATTCAGTTTAGAAAAATATGATATTAGAAACCTCAACATCATTTTTGAACACCTATCCATAGATACCACACACGTATAGGTTTGATGAAAAAAAAATTTTTGAGTTTCAGTTCCAAGTATGGGGACCCCCAAAATGTGTTGTTTTTTTTCTATTTTTATGTAAAAATCCCAATGCGGTTCACAGAATACATCGACTGACCAAATTTCAACAATATAGCTCTTATAGTTTCGAAAATAATTGGCTGTGACATACGGACGGACAGACAGACAGACAGACAGACAGACAGACAGACAGACAGACAGACTTGACGAATCTATAAGGGTTCCGTTTTTTGCCATTTGGCTACGGAACCCTAAAAAGGTACTTATTGTCACTAAACTATGGTGAAATTTCTTTCAGTATTTGTTTCGGTACACAACTACTACCAATTTGAAACTGAACTTTATAATTTAAGAATAACTAATTAAATAAATATATCCCTACTAATAATATAAATGCGAAAGTAACTCTGTCTGTCTGTTACGCTTTCACGCCTAAACCACTGAACCGATTTTGATGAAATTTGGTATGAAGATAGAACAGAACTTGGGAAAGGACAAAGGCTAATTTTTACCGCGATAACCGACATATACGCGGGCGGAGCCGCGGGCGAAAGCTAGTAATAAATAAATATTCGTACATCTTACACACAAAGCTATCTAGCCCCATACTAGGCAGAGCTTGTATTATGGGTACAAGACAACTAATATAAATAACACAAACATACCTACTTTTTTTTTGTAAATACATACATATTATACATAGAAAACACTCAAACTCCGAAACAAATATTTGCGGATCATACAAATATTTGGTCCTACCCGGGAATCGAACCAGAGAGCTCTTGATAAGCAGTCCCATAAACTTACCATTAAACCAACGAGGCAGTATTAATAGTATTAATATAGGTTATATTTTGTTAGATTAATTTAATGTGTATTATGTAATTTGTAATGAAAAGACTTGTGTACCGTGTTATATAATAAATTAAGTTAAACTCGTGTCTAGCTGAGCAACCGGTCTAATAAAACGCCATTGATCTATAATTAGCATACTATATTATATCTCACTAAATACCTATCTCATATTTTAATCATTCGCTAGTTAAATAAGTTAAAACGATATTGTTATATTATATTCCAAACAAGACAAACACATCAATAAAATATTTTACTGTCCAAATAGTATAATTATTTTGTTTCTTCTTTCTATTAATCTGCCACAGACGCAAACTTATTTTCACAGAAAAAAAAAACAAAAAAGAGGCACAGATTCTCGAAAAAAAATCCTTATTACCGGTTCAACTAACGAAATATTACTCCGCTTACTTTCAAAACTAGTTTATTATGACGCCTTTGTTCTTCACCGGCCTGTATGCCTCTAAATCACAAGCCTAACTACTTAAAATAGTATAACTTAGCAACAAAATTATCCACAACTTACCATAAAAGTGTCTAAATCACAAAATCCTGTTTCCCAAACGTAGAGCACACCTTTTGCACAGCACAGAACTATTTCGAAACTGTTTTATAAATGAGAACACATGTCAAACTGCCAACGGTTTCACATACACTGAGTTTAAACACTATGATTACGAATACTTGAGCTTTTTCATTTAAAATATTAAACCTGAAGTAACTAAACTAAACAAAGTAAGAGTAGTTATGCGAAAGATGCACGCGTGCGCATCGCGTCGCGTCGTATTTTCACTGAATTTGAGTCGAGTAAAGATATTTTTACCTGCGATGGCAAAAAAAGTTTTGTCCGTTCTTGGAGCTTAATTGAATTAATCAAGCAATTTTAAACTGTATATCTTGAATCTTAAGGTATGATTTTATTTGCATTAGAGAAATACCATGAGTGCACCGATGGTTATTAGTATTGTTAATGAATTTAGACGCTTACGGAATGAAGTTAAGGTGTATTATTGAGTGTTGATGTCAAAAAGCTTGGTCTTGAGTCGTGTGCGCTGTAGATATATTGTGGGCAGTTGGTTCGTAACAACGATTCTTAAAGTTTTATTTGACCCTATGGCCATGCAAGCGTTACAGGAATGTTATGACTATAACCACTTGATATGTTTGCCTATATTTTCGTTACATAACATGTCAAATCAAATCATAATCTTTTTTGCTGACTAATTAGAATTAGTGTACATGTGGTCTTATGCTTTCTTGTCTTGTCTCAACTTACTAGCCTTTTCCAGGCATTGCAATTTATGAGATATTTCATTAATTATAAAATTGTTATTTATTTTAATGAATTTTTGAAAATAACAATTTTGTAAAACATCTCTCTCTCTCTCTCTCTCTCTCATCGTCATCACATCAAAAGTCTTTTGACTGCTTTAGGATTTTTTAGAAAGACGGTTTTGGGATTCCTTATATAAAATTACTCTACGGGTAATAATATATTTCGGACATCTTAAACACAACTCCCCAATCCCCAAACTAAGTAGAGCTTTTAATAAGGGTACTAGAGGTGTCTAGAACCTATAATATCAATAAGTAAACATACATAGAAAGACTCGGAAACAAATATCTGCGGGTTACACAAATATTTGGACTGACCCGGGAATCGAACCCGAGACCTCCTCACACGTCAGTCACTTAAGCTACCACTGCGCTACGGAGACAGTTACATTATTTTTTTTGCTTTGAATTTGAAAAGCACCGCGATTTCTGACTTACACACCGGCAGGCAAAACTAGTACCTATGGAGTTTAAAAGGAATAAAATAATAACATCTTGCTCAAGGCATGTAAGTATATGTATAATGTACTTTTTATATATAGACACAATACCCCTCCCTTTTACCTTCCATAAGTCAATAGTATGGGGTGATCACTGACTACCCTCTAAATTTAATGACGGCATCAAAAAAGCAATCTTTTTTTTTAGTCTTCTGTTGGCATCGCGTAAATTTTTTATCTTTTTTCGCCACCATATTGGTCAATTCATTTATTCTTCTGCAAAAACGTTTGTTTTCTAAAATATTAAATGCAGGCTGCGAAGTAGGTATAGGTGCACATTTTCTGTTTATTTTTATAGGAGCGTCTAAACTATGGCCCTCGTTGTTAGATTATGGCTGGTGGTTTGTGTCTTGTAGTTGTGAATCAATCTGAAATTGTGATTTCGTTTTTTTAATATAAACAAATAAATCAAGTTGGATTGTCTGTATGTAATATCAAATGATCAGTTTTACTATTAAGAAAGTAAAAACGTAACGTAAATTTTGGACTGTTAGAAAGGTGATGATGGAAGGAGTAACTAAAACCAACATACTTGTCATATAAATCGTTACCTACTCATAATACCTACGTTGGTACTAAAAATCCAAATATTAAATGAGAAGCAAAACCTTTCTAGGCCTATAACAAAAATTATGCAAACTGCATAAAATACTCATTCGGTACATGTAAAGTTTACAAGAAGGAAAAGTTGTGCAGGGAGCTAGAAAAAAATAAATCAATTATGAATTCCAACCACTGCGAGCGAGACCAATAGATACAATTACATAATTAGTTCTTATTGTAATCATACCACTTGTTTAGACGATATGCCAATTACAGGATTCTCCGAATTTTCAGCTGCAATTTTGGATCTTAATATGATAAGGGAAGGCGCCTGTAAGGAAGAATTTTGAATTAGTAAAATTAATGTAATGTAAATAAGTTATTGTTAAGCTCGATTTCTCGTTTCTGATCATTTACTTTTAAGCAGTCGGGTTTTTTGTTTCTATAATAATTATTTTATTTTAAACGTTTTACTTATATAAACCGACAAGTTCAAAAGGTTAAAAGCGTATAAAATATCGGGTCAACTTGGGATTTGAATTCTACAAATTAATATTAAAAAAAAACTTGTCGGTATATGAAGGAAAAAAGTTAAAAAAAAAAATAGAAACAAAAAACCCGACTGTTTAAAAGTATTGAACTGAAAAGTGAAAAACAATTAAGTAACACAGTAGTAGAGTATAATTTATCTATTTAACAAAAATGAAACAGTTCTTACCAAAATTGGCAAGTATAGAGTAGGTACAGCGGAATCCAACAATCTTCTACGATTTTTCATAGCATGAAAACTATCTTCTGTAAAATGTTGCGAACATACTACACTCATTTTGCTGGTAAACCATTGGTCACCTCGACAAGTTGCATCGATCCACTTTTCTTTTCTCTCTGGGCATTTGGGAAACCTAGGACATACATATAAGTTATTACTTTATTACCTTCACACAGAAGACCAAAATTAAGCATTCATGCTGTCGTGTTTCCCTCATTTGTTTTTTTCATAAAGCATCTTAAAAGGAGTGTGAGTTATATTGCATTGTCTGCATTCACAATGAGTATGGTGACCACACTTGGATTCTACTCATACTTTCTATCAAACATTACTTTAGCAGTTTCAAAAACAAAAAAAAGATCCTCTCTATCAACGTTTGTAAATGTATCAAACGTCCACAATGATACATCACTATTGTACAAAACAATGTCAATAATAAAAAAAAAACGTGTGAAACTCGGGGACTGCCGCGGTAAAGCTATTGCATAGCATTTTTTATTCACATGCAATTATATTTATTTACCTTTTTTTATTCATGCATTTTATTTTTTTTCTTTGATATGAATTCAAGTTTACAAAACAATATAAACTGTCTTTTAACGAACATACATTATCATATTTATCATACATATCACTATTAATGCCAAACCTATGCCAAACAATACATAATCCTATTAACCGAAAGACAATGACAACTAAACAGGGAACATAATCAATATGAGCATATCTAATCTGTGGAATTAAAAAACACTAAGATTGAATTAGACGGTACTGGAGAACGCGGACGCAAGTATTATGCCTACAAAATCCCTTCTATTTGATTAATCTATGATGCACATACGCAATGTATTGTGCCTACAAAATCCCTTCTATTTGATTAATCTATGACGCATGCCAGCCGCCCGTTATTTGTCCTTGTCGCGCTGCAGTTACAATCATAATCATAATATATTCTCTATCCTTTTTTTAACACGGGGTGTTAGGGTTTTTCATTTCGGAATTTCTTGATTCGCTCGCCGCGCTCAAAGCCCGCGATAAAAGCTATACAATAGCTTATAAAACATGATGACCTATATGACTGGATGTCTTACATGACTTACCACACCATTTCACCGCACAGGAAGCCATTTGTAATATGCAAAGCTATTTTAAAATTGTCAAGAGGTCAGACGTGCGTTCATATCACAAGTTCGGCCGCGACTGATGTCTGATGTCGTCATTCTTAGCGTCACTTGTTAATATGCTAGCTACAGCAAGCATGTGTTGTGCACGTTTGTGGCCTCGTAACATGTCTGTGAAATTCTTTCATGACTTATTTAAACTATTTCTGGTAAGTTACAAAAAATATTTGACAAACACTGACAACGCCGGGGCAGTGCTAAACAGGTTTGAAGTAGAAATAATAACAGGCGTTGTATACGAATTAACCGTACCGAAATGTTATCTACACCGCTAAGCTTCTGCGAAAAAAAAAATAGTGTCAAGTTATTTTGCCTACGAAGATAAGTGTGTTAAAAATAATAACTATTAAGTACCTAAACAAAATAAAGTTCATTTTATGCATATTTTAAGTAGAGCTCAGTAAGACGGCAAAATACACGAGACCTTACGTTAAAATTACTATCGAGTAAAATACATGGGAAATAGGCCTTGAATTTTGGAATAGGTTACGTTAAAGAAAAAAATATTGCCTACTTAAAATAATGTACTATACCTACTTACTATTATATTAGAAAACATTGTTTGTTCTTAGGTATATAATTAATAAATAAATATTTCGGAAATGTAACACAACCAAAAAATCAAAGGCGCAAACAGATGAACAACTAGATTAAAATGAAGATCGATTCAAACGTTATAAATAAATGCAATTCTTTTTTTTACTAAGATTGACATGAGTCGGTGAAACTTGGTCTTTGCCGACGCATCGGCCAATTTCGGGCGGTGTTCCGCAGGGGTTTGTTCTCGGACCACTCCTGTGGAACATGGATACCACTGGGCCCTTCTTGACGTTTTCCCCCGAGCTGGACGTAATTTGTGACTCCGATGACTCACTATAGTCACAGTCTAGGGGTGGAACTTTAAGGAGGCGAAGAGCTTGACCAACGTAGGCAACGTCACGCTGTACTTTCTTCTGCAAAGGGGCTAAGAGGGAAGTCTGGATGTCATCACGCGATAGGAAAATAAACAATAAATAACAATAATTTCTTTATTTCATTTTCTACTTACAACTAAATAAACAGAATTTATAAATTACTTGGCTGATATTTTTTTTATATTTTTGTCTATGAGCACAGTGTGACAAGATGAAAAAAAGGATTTTACACAAAGAAAGGCCTTATAAATCTTTCAAATGATCATTGTTTTAAAGTGAGCTTATCAGAGCATTATGCCTTTAATAGAAACAATCTATATGAAAATTTGTCTGTGTTAGTATTAAGCCAACAACAAAAGAAACATTGTTCCAGAAGTTAAACGCCGCTCTTCTGTTCTGGTACCCAGGGTTCCACCTTCTGCCTGGTGGTGCTATATGGAGTGTACTGTCCTGTAGTTCCAGACATATTCTCCGTGAACTCCGCCATCCAGGGGTAATTAGGGCGGGCAGGGTCCTGGAAAAATTAAACGTAAACCATAAATTGTTTGAACCACCATCCTGCTATACAATTTTTTGCTAAACCCCTAGTGGGGGAGAGGAAAGAGTGTGTGGGAGTCCCAGCAAACGCCCCGCGGGAACCTACCTCCGCAGTCAGTAGGAACACCCGGAGTGACGTATGACGTGAAGTTTGTGAGTATGTATGTTTTATTGTGGCTCTTTCACGCAAAGACTACTGAATGGATTTTGATGAAACTTCACAATAATATAGCTTACATATCGGAATAACACATAGAATATAGGCGAGCTATATTATAAATAATAATGTTGTTAGGGATGTATGGATACTGAACAGATTTAGATGAAACTTTACGCTAATGTAGCTTATACATCAGAGGTAAACATACACACAAACATAGCCGCGGGCTAGAAGCTAGTGCATTATAAGGGTACAGAGTCATTAGATCATGCAGACTTGAAAGGTTTCATGAGAAATATAACTAAAGACCCTCGCACACTTAACAGTTGTTGAACAACACTCTTGGTCTCCAAGCTAAAATATGCTATAGTTTTTTCATTGTGGGCAAACATGTCACCCGTTCCTTCACGGTAACGGTGACGATGTTGCTAAACTATTCTTTAGAAAGCTGATTATAATTATTATTATTTTCATAATAAGACATCTCCTGCATTAGGGATATAAATTTCTGTTTCACGGGGGACTTTACAAACATACACGAAACGAACACAAAGAACAGAACACCCAGACTCGGAACAACAATTTGTGAAAACACAAAGTGTTATCCCACGTGGGATTAGAACCCATGTCACTTGGCGCAGTAAAGGCGGCGTGGCGATCGCATAAACCACTCGGCCAACCATGCAGGCAAATTGCTCGGCCAAACAATCACGTTGTGGTCTTGTCCCTTCAACACAAAAGGAAGGATTCTCCGACCAGGCGAGGTGCTCATGACTGTCGAGCTACGCCAATTTATACTAATCGGCGCGAGAATTTCTATATCGCGATACAGGCTTGGTAGTTAGTTAGTCGGTAGTGGGTTACTTAGCAGTTAGGTGTATCTGCTATAGATGACTCTGTAGTATATTTTTAGTTTGCGTGGTATGTGGAAGTCGATATATCATCGTTTTCTTTAAAGAAAGTGAAAACTGTGGTGTTGCTAAAACCAATAGAAATATTTCCTATTCATTTATATTTTAGCTGCATCACAAACATTTGTTAAAATATACTTATTTGATAAAAGAATGCTTACCTTATGTGGTGGCAGATCACTCTTGTAATGGAGCCAGCCGAACCATTCAGCGGGAACCTGGAATACACATTCAAAATATAGTTCAAAGTATGTTATTGCATATATTTATAGAAACTACACACATACTCCGAAATAAATATTGGCGTATTATAAAAATATTTGGTAAATAAACTAATTTATATTTGTTATTAAAAATAGATCATAACATGCGGGCTGCTCCAGGGAATCGAACCCGAGAGGCGCCATCGTGGCAATTGATATAGATTTTTTTTTATATAGAATGCTGCCAAAATGACTCTGCTCAGCCTGATGGAAAGCTTAAGTAAAATTCAAGAGTGGTGGCCACCGTCCTCATTACCAATGTGGACAATGCAACACGGTGACCCACACTATGGCGGCCTAGTCAGATGCTTCTTCACGCCCCGCTTGAAGGACCCGGGATCATAGTAGGAAGGAAACACATGAGCTGGTAGGGAGTTCCAGTTCCCGTAATTTGTACCGCTTTTTCTAAAATTATCTTAAACAATTCGCCTAAATTACTTTTTAGGTCATCAGCTTTCTGCCAGAGAAAGTTCCTTAAGAATCAGCTCAGCCGTTCCATAGAACGAGAATATTTGGAACAAACTGACAGACAAAAAAAATTACAGTTGCTTTTTTGGTGTAAGTACTTTCATATGCATTTAATAAAAAAACTGTTAATTTCATATTACATACAGACACCTCAATTTGATTTATTTGTATATATTAGGCATGGAGGTTAATGCACGGCACGGCTGGTCCACAAATTCAAAGTCGCGCAGCGTGCTATGGAGAGGGCTTTAATCGGTGTTTCTCTAAGGGATCGCATTAGAAACGAGGTAATCCGGCAGAGAGCTAAAGTTATCGACATAGCACTGACATAGACTGCCTCGTTGGTCTAGTGGTTAGCGTATATGGCTGCTGATCAAGAGGCCTCGGGTTCGATTCCCGGGTCGGACCAAATATTATTTGTGTGATTCACAAATATTTGTTTCGGAGTCTGGGTGTTTTCTATGTTTAATAAGTATGTATTTACAAAAAAAAAAGTATGTTTATGTATTTATATCAGTTGTTTAGTACCCATAATACAAGCTCTGCTTAGTTTGGGACTAGATAATATTATAGCCCACAGGATTAGCAAGTTGAAGTGGCAATGGGCTCGCCATATTAGCCGCAGAATCGACAACCGTTGGGGTAAACGTGTTCTTGAGTGGAGACCGCGTCTCGGCAAACGTAGTGTAGGACGTCCACAGGCCACGGCTGGTAGGGGCTCGATGCAAGTAATCGAAGATCGAACTAAGTGGCGTGCAATTGGAGAAGCCTATATCCAGCAGTGGATTGCGATAGGCTGATGAGGATGTATAAGATTACCTATATTTTTGAAAACATTAGTCATATAAAGAAAACTTACCTGACTGCCGTCGTAGTTCATGTTGTATTTATCAGAGTACTCCACCCAACGGTTCCTGCCGTAGAAATAGCGAGGGTTCTCAAAATACTTGTTCCCGAATTTGTCTTCGCCAACTAGAGTACCGTCTTTCAATTCATCTTGCCTGTAAACATTATAAAATATATTTAACTAACTTTACATTATATTATAGATAATAGAGCCATGCTGCCTCGTTGGTCTAGTGGTTAGCGTATGCGATTGCTAATCAAGAGGTCTCGGGTTCAACTCCCAGGTCTGGCCAAAAAGCGTTTTTCTTAGGAAAAACGCTTTTCAAAAGGATTTTCTTAGGAAATTCCTAATAGCTGCCCGGAGTTTGGAAGTGTGGCGGTGATTCAGCACGTAAAGCCGTCGATCCCGGTTGTCATGAACATCTATGGCAATCGTTATTGGGAATTCAGTGCCTTCAAATATACTGACAACTAGTTCAATCTTCGAATTTCAGTTCTTCCTTAGGGTTGCGGAGGTCCGATGCCAGTCGCTCCGTGGAAAAACTAAAATTCAGGTAAAACCGGTTGAACTAGTAGCCGACCCCAAATAAACTTGAGAACAATGGCTAGGAGGATTTTAGTAGAGCCATGCTGATTTAAGTATTAATGGGCCAGCGCGACCGGGTTAGCACTATCCTCATACAGAAGACCAACTAGATATGACAGCAATTGTGCTGTCATCTTTCATTGGTGAGTGTGAAACCTGGGGCCTTTATAGATCTCACTAAGCCACCATGGTTTGGTTCCCCAAGATACTGTAGCTTACTTCTGGTTTCTACTCATGCTTTACATCAAGCAGAGTAGAATCACTTTGGAAGGCTTAATAAAAGAATACAATTAATAAACAAAAAAGTACAAATTCATATTTTCTTTTTATGGACTTAAATTATGTAACTTATCGTTTAAAAAAATTCTAATCCAAACTTTTCTAGGGTACAATTCAGAGGTATATTTTCAGTATATTTGCGAATTGATTTCATCTAAGAAATCTTTACTTCTATATTAAATTATAAAGCTGAAAGATTGGTTATTTGTATGGGCTAATCTCAAGAATTACCGTGTGGTGACAGATTAAGAATACAGAGTGTCACCACTCCTATTCATCTCGCGGGTGTCGTAAAAGGCGACTAAGGGATAATCTACGCAAGACAAAGTCAATGCAAAGAGAAGGAAAACTTGAAACCGACCCTATACCAACCCGTCTGGCCAGTGTGGTATAGTAGGCCAAAACCTCCTTTCTAAGGAGAGGCCTATGTCCTGCAGTGGACTGTTAAAGGCTGATGATGATGATTGATGAATCTCAAGAATTACAATTAGAAAAATCTTTTACTGTAAGATAGTCCATTTATTGGGGAAGGCTATATCATCACCGTACAATCAATTTAAGCAAAGTATCAATTATTAAAACCAAAGGAAAATAATTTCTTTTGAGAACATTCATTGCGTGTGCTGCATAAATGGTTAGATTAGTGAAAATAATGTACAGAAGAATAAAATTGTTCCTCTTGAAAAGTTCTAAAAAAACTCTTTAACAGCATATTACTTATATCTATCTTTTCAGGTTGTCTCACTATAACATTTTTATGAGAAACAAATTTGCTGCCACAGTATAATTTCATGCTGCGGGCCATAGAAGACACAGATGAGGCTGCGCAAATCCTATCTGACTGATATGCGATAAAATCTCCTAGATAACATGAGATTGGTGTAACTATAAAATCCAAATCTCTGTAGAAAGAGTCATAATAATGAATATTGATTATAACACTCTTTTTATACAATATGTCAGTCTTTTACTACGATCGCCTCCGAACGAACTGCCAAAAAGGGTAGACCAATATGTCTGTCCCACCCGCAAGATCTTCAGTTACTCAGTGATTTTGGCGAAATATCAGATACTCACTAACAAAAAGGTACATGGTAGCAATCCCGCAGATTTATATTTTAATGTTACTGACCATGAAAGTTTAAAACAATATAATGTCATAATTATTATGAAGATAGGCCATTAAGTTTCTAAAACATTTGTAAGGGCAGTATTACTCTCATTCTTCAATTGCGTTTACTGTCGCTATTTCGCTGTAAGGTGGTTTGTAGCCTACATCATTAATGCTTACAGAATAGTCTACTTCTTCCTTGAAATTGCGTGATATTTATAGGTTTTTTGCATTCAAAATGAAATCACAATCTTCCGTTTAAACATACATAGTAGCTTTTAAAGCTCAACTTTTGTTGTGAGTAGAGCATTTGTGTATAAATTATTTAAATTTATTGGTACATTAGGAAAAAAACTAAATATTTCTAGAGTAGAATACTTAACCTGTAAACAATTATATAATATAGCTCACCTATAAAGTTTATACAAGGAACCCCTTATGCCACCATTCTGACGAATGATATTAAATAAAGTAGCAACTTTGTCGAGCCCTAATATCTTTACAATAGACATTTTTACGCAACTCGAGAATGTACCCCGAGAGTAAAATACAAAATATTTTCGACTTCGACTTGTCACTTTTGACAATCAGTTGACATTTGACAACTTGCATTTTTGTTGCCTAGATTAAATATTCGTAAATATTTTTTTAATTATGTGCTAGATTAGTTTATTCAAAAACTTTTGGCAATGTATAAAATATCCAATCAGTGAGTTTTACCCCTCAAGACATCATAATCAACTTATCGCAGACCACAGCTGGACATGGGCCTATCCATCTCCAATTGACATAAGCCATATGCAGGCAGGACGCATGTCGTTTTTACCAACTATACTTAAACCGTCTCCTAATTGGAGCTCTCTAACGTAGGTTTTTCTCTAAATTTTATGAGAAATTTAAACGCTTAGGTGCCCCCTATCTAAAATGTCACTAAAGGTTACTCCTTCTAAGTAACCTCTAAAAAGAGGACGTTGGTGAAATTCAAAATTGAGGCAATTTTAATAATAAGAAGCATATGTATAATATTATCGAAAATACTTTAATAAATCAGAGGAGCATAATGTAGTGAAGACAGTTTAAAGTTTGAAAATTGATCGATTTAGGAGAGTAGAGAGACTAGAGAGCTATTAAAGAAAAAATGGATGGACTGCGTGAAAGAGGATATTTCCAAGAAGGGAATAAACAGTGAACTGACGAGTAATAGAGTAGAATGGAAGAAAATTTATTGCACTGCTCCAAAAAATCTGAGAAGAGAGTACGGAGATGATGACTAACAATTCAGAGCCTCACAAGAGAGCTTATTAACAATAGTATTTTCTTAGACACCATACTATGTACTGTCTTTAGAGATCTAGTATGTATAATAATAAAAAATAAAAAAAAATTATTAACTTCATATGACTTGACATAGTAAAAGGTAGGTAAATAAAATATTGCATTCATAACTAAAAGAAATAAAAAATTTGAATAACTGAAAAAAAAAACAAGTTCAGTTCAGAGGTGTAGAAACAAATTTTATTTACAACATTAAAACAATTTCATTATAAATTAACATGTTATCGGCAATCATACATATAACATGGACCAGCAGTTATCCTGTACAATTCCTGAATTATACGGATTGACAGTTACAGACATAAAACAAATAATGATTTTAATATTGATTGTAACAGTATGGATCCATTAATGGCGGTGATTTGCAAGAGACATGTCTTGCTCATACGGCGAACTCGCAGATAATGTGCAGCGAGATTTTATACAATAGGGGTATTGCAGTCTGAGTATTACATAAATAAAACATATGGTCCAATTGTATTATAAATCAATCTTTCTCCTTTTATTTTTTTTTGTCTTATCTTTACTTTTTTCACTGTCCTTAGGTTCAATTACAAGTTCTTGTTCTTCGGGAATTGTTTCAATCTCACTCAAAGATATTTTTTCAGACTTTTTTGATTTTCTTTTAACCTTTTTTTCTTTTATTACACTGGTAACATTGTCATCTTGTATTTCATGATTTGAAAGTCCTTGATTTGATTCAGCCAACGTAATATTTTCGGTGTGTTTTTCATTACTGTTACAGCGTTTTCTTTTCTTTTTCTTCTTTTTACGTTCTGCCATATCGTTATTATTATCGAAAGATATTGTATCAATGACTTGGTCTTTTAAATTTTTGGCGTGGGAATAGCCACTGAATCTTACATCTGCAAGCAAAATAGCCTCTTGTTGAGCTATTCGAGCAAGTTTCCCTGTCGCTCGTAGACCGTGTCGTGCCCCTCTGCAACAGACAGAAATAATTACATTATTATATACACTGCAATATTTATTTATCCGAGCCAAACCTATGACTTTTTTCTTTTTGGTGTTGCTTTATTCAATCCTAATGAAATCCCTACTTAATATTATAAACGCAAAAGTAACTCTGCCTGTCTGTTACGCTTTCACGCCTAAATCACTGAACCGATTTTGATGAAATTTGGTATGAAGATAGAACTGAACTTGGGAAAGGATATAGGCTACTTTATATCGCAATAACAGATAAACAAAGCTATAAATAAAAATACTTTATTGCCGCCATAGTGTGGGTCACCAAACTGTATTAACTATAATCGTAATGAGTATTGTAACCCCACTCTCGGATTCAAGTTATGCTTTCCATTAGGCAGAGTGGACTAACTTTAGCAGGGTCAGACATAAATAATAAATTCGAAAAAAAAAGATCCCCACTACGTGTTGGGATGGACCCCACCGTGATAAAAACACGTGATAGTTACTTACTTATGTGCTGTCCTTCCTTCACAAGCCTTAAATAACTCCTCATCAGTCATCTTAAAAACGTCTTTCTTTTCTTCTTCTTCAGACTCTGATTCTCTTACTATCTCAACTTTACTACCTCCAGTCAATACTTCGGTTCGTACAAAGTTTCCAGAATATTGTTCATCGTCTTCTTCTTTATTTTTCTGTCTCAGTTCCCAGGTATTATTTGTTATTTTAAAATCATCTTTTGTTTTGATTTTTTTAGTTTTACCATTTTTTTCTTTAACCTGAAATATTTTCATATTTTTATACTTTTACATATAAACAACATAAAATAAATTATGGACTATTTTAAAAAAATTCGTTGTAATGTTATAAAAATAGAAAGTAGCTGTCTGACTGTTACGCTTTCATAGCTAAACTGCTGAACCAATTTGCACGAACCCAGGTATGCAGATAGATAGGAGTATAGAGAAGGATATAGACTACTTTAGTCGCCATAATCAACATACACGCGGGCGGAGTCGCACCCAAATTTGTTTTGTAATGGTTTTTTTTTATTTTACGCCTGCCAAAATGGCCAGCAAGGCTTTCAAACTCAATGCCAATGCAGGCAATAAGGCGACCCACATAATGGCGGCCTAGTGAAAAGTTTCTTCATGCACGGCTTGAAGGACTCAGGATCATAGTAGGAAGGAAAGACATGAACTGGCAGTGAGTTTCAGTTTCCACCCAGGACTAGCTGTCCTATATGCCAGTTAAATCCATAACTTCATGCTTAGTGGTAACTACAATCAGATCCAACAAGAACTCTTCTAGTTCTCAAGAAAAACTTTAAAAAAGTTATGTATTTACAACTTAATGCAACACAAATTGGTGACTTTATTCAAACCATTCTCTATCAGTTAAGATTTTGAGGGAGATTTTAGTTCTTTTTGTTGATTTTTTGTATATCTGACATGCAACGCCATCTAGTCCGAAACTGAGTGAAGTTTAATGAAGATATTAGGTAACTCATTTATATACTAACATCCACAACCCAAACTCTATAACAAATATTTATAGATCACACAAACATTTGGACCAACCTCAAGCCAAGGGTCACTTACAGTACCACTGCTTTGCCAAGGCATTAAAAATCTAGCTAGGTATCTAGGTACATCGAGGTTACGGTTATGCAGTAATGATAATGATTCACAGCTCACCTCAATATTAGCAGCAGCCTTATCATAAAGAGAACTCCACCAATGCTCGTTGAATTCTGATGCGGGATCATAACCAACACCAGTAGCACTACGTTTTAATTTAGGCTTCAACGGTTCTGAAATACCATTTTCATGTTTCCCCAAGCCTTTGCCTGAAATAAAAATATCATCGATATTTATTAAAACAGCCTAAGTTACTCCACAGGTTGTCAGCTTTCTGTTCCAGTGATTACCTGGAACCCGGGTCATGTGTAGGATGTCCGAAATATTTATTTATATGTTTGTACATTCCATAGTAGCACCTAGAGAACTGAACCGATTTTAATGAATGATGTATCAACTAATGTGTAAAAATGGCCCGGTGACAAAGATTTTACAGTTGGGTTTTAGTTTGTTAATCTTTTCTTTGGTTAAATCCAAACACTGCTAGATATCAATTATATTACTGTATTGTTTTTGTAGTCATGTTTTGTATAGCCCGTCATTATATCAACCACAAACAATCCGATATGAGCTTGTGAAGCCGATTGCAAGTTACAATATGTATATACTAAAAAAAAAATGTTTTGCATCGCAATAGTATAGAATAACATTAACAATAACATAGAAATAACACAACAGAGCAGGGGATAGAAGTGGTTCAGTAGCTGCACTGTTAGATCAATATAATCACGTCCACTCTTTGTATCCTTGGTTAGATAAGATTTATGATATAAAATGTCCGTGAACCGATTGCTATTCTAATGGTGCCACAAACCTGCTCTGACTATTTTGTTGTTGGTCCGAGTTCAAAAAATGTATATATATTATTATAATACTTTATTGATGAGGCAGGGGCGAATGTACTTACGTAACTTATCAAAAACATATTCAATTTAAATATTTTTAGTGGTTAGTAAATATTATTGTGGATAAGTAGTTGAACTATTTCTTATAAAGGAAATTAATGTTTAGCATACTCATTATGATCCTTATTAAAGCGTGTAGGGTTCTAGTTTTCTATTATACAGGTTTTAAACCCTACAGTCAGTCAGTCAGTCAATTAATAATGCACTTATTTAGTATTATAAGACATACATACCATCGGACCAACCGTATTTCTCCAACTGCTTGCGCGCAAAATCCATGTTAGCCAAATCCTTATTATATATACGGTTAAAAATATTCTAAAATACCAGCAACTATTGTTTTCAAAATATAACCTCAAAAGTCACATTACAAGTATTACAACCTCAAACACTAGCACGCACTGTTGTCTTGACTTTTGACTTGTCAGTTGTCACCCTTGTCACTCTTTTCAGATAGTCTTTGGCTGCTAGTGCTGACTAAAGATGGCGTTGACGGTTGAATTTATTTATCTGTGAATTGATAAATGATATTTTTTAACCGATATTTTTATTGGTTGAAAATATCATTAAATCTTTTCGTTTTAAAATTGATTTTGCTAATGTTAAACTCGAATGGTTGAGTTGCTTCCTTTACTTTTTGTTGCTTGTACTTTTCAAAATGATCCCATATTTCTGTTTTGCGTTTCGGCATTTTAAATAGGATGTAAAATTTAAAAATCCACAACTACAAAGTAAACAAAGTCTCAAACACACAAAAACAAAGTCAAACCACACAAATACGAAGTAGGTACAAATCTCTTAAAATACAAAAAAAATCAACTTTACCAAAACAATAGAAAATATGCACTGACCCACCGAAATATCAAATACCAAACAATATACCTATTACGTTTAAAAAAATGTGAGCCGTCACGGGACGCCTGGCAGATGTGAAACATCGCCATTATTTTGTAAAAGTAATATGCAGAAAAGAACATATTGTAATAGGAACTAAATATGTCATAATGATAAAATAAAATATTACTAATTATTAAAATAGTAGTCTACATGCAGTAGTGTGTACGGTGGGGCGCCCCACCATACTACACACACTACTGCATATAGACTGTAATCTGTATATACATACCTACCATCGTATAGCGATTAGCGTGCCGCGGCGACGTGTCGCCGTCGCCAGTCGCCAGGCCAGAAATCTATTTTACGTGCGCCTATAGATGTTTCACATCAAAATCAACCAAAAAATATATCATTATCTGTAAAAACACCAAGTTAAATATTGCACTTTATTTTGAGGGTCCTAAAGCATACAATGAAATCATCAAAATTCAATATTTACATGATAAGTTGAAAACATCTGCAAGGCGAAAATAAATCTTATAATTTGAGAACTAAAGTTGAAACTTGCATGTATATACTTTCTAATAATTATCCTCGCGACTACACGCAGTGTATTTGTTAAACGATATTTTTAACCGTTTAGGGTAGTTTTATTTATCGAATAAAAGTGTTAATTTATTTTTATCGGTAAATTTATTGGTTAATGGTTATATTTGCCACCACTGGTGCTGACACTGATTGACCACAGAATGCATACACTCCATGGTACAACAATATTTGGCTTTTACCAAGTCTCAACTTCCATGTCCCCAATTTCAACATACTTAGATGCGATAGGCCTGATGGCTATGGAGGTCCTGCCCTCCTTATTAATAACAAAATCACCTCGATCCCCCTATCCTTGCCCCCATTCCCTAATGCTATCAGTGTAGTTGCAGCTAAAATCTTTAACATATCTGTGGTCTCCATTTATATTGCTCACCCTCATCAAAGTTTCCTGTCCACATTGAGAGCCACTTTACAAGATCTACAGGGCCCAATATTGGTTATGGGAGACTTTAACTGCCATTACTATAGATGGGGATCCGAGCACTGCGATTCTTTCGGTTCAAGTTTAGTGGATATCCTCGACGACCTGAACCTCTGTGTACTTAACAGTGACTGCTCCACTCGTAGAGTTCTTCCTGGTCAACATAGAAGCTGTGTGGATTTGACCATCTGCTCACAGGTCATCGCCGCAACTGGTAGCTGGCAGTGCACCGATTTATCGCATGGTAGTGATCATTATCCAATTATAATATCCTTCCCTACTTCAATACTCCCCTTCTAAAATATATCCTGTCCGAAGCTGACTGGGAAACTTTTTCCCAAACCCTTGAAAACCATGTTAATTCTCTCTCCAGACCGGACCTTAGATCCTTATCCCATGATGATCGCTACCTGGTTATGGACTGTTGTGACGCGCTCGTGGAGGCGATCAGATCAAGTGCAGACAGCTGCTTTAAAGTAAAAAACACAAGTAAGGGCAAAATTCCGTCACCTCCTTGGTGGGATAGCGAGTGTACTAGGGCTGTCAAGCGTAGAAAGGAGTCTGAAAGGAGATACAATGCTGAGATGACCATCCAAAATTTACTCATCTACCAAAATGTTTTCGCATCTACCAAAAGACTCCTACAGAAAGAGGTTAAATTTTTCAATTTGGTCCAAAAAGAATCCAGGAATGGTGTTTACTGTCCACACTGTTAATGCAAACAAAGCAACATGGTTTCAAGTCAGATGCTTCTTTAGTCTCGCTTAATGAACCCGGGAAGTTTTAGTACGCCTAGTTTCTGAGAGGCCGTCTTTGTGACGCTCTCAATGAATTTACTGCCGACGGTTGAGATCCCGCCAAATATCCATGCCCAGGATACCAAGCTTATCCTGCAGTGTTCTGAAAACTAGGGAGTGCAAGGAATGAAGACCTTTTGATGTTTTCACGGCATTGAACTTGTAGTGTAATGTGTACTGACCGTACCTTTTTGTTGTTCAGCCGGGCGAAGGAGTTCGAGAACACAATTACGAAACACAAAGTTCATCTCACAATATTTATTGTCACTACACACACACTAGCTATATATTTGTCCGTAATACAACAATATAATTTTCCATTTATAATTAATTCTCAACACAGTATTCACAACGCAGTCGCCTTTTGTTCGGTATATATCGCACTGCCTTAGCGCGTCGGTACCTTCAGTTTTTGATTTCGAACAGTGTACACCCTAGGCAATAGGTTTGACTTTTTAACATTAATTTTAATTTTATTTATTTTATACAAAAACTAAAATTTCTTGATTTTAATGGTATGAATATTACATTGTTACTGTTCGTTGATGCTACTAATATAATGGTTATAAACAATTTAAAAGTATTTTGGAAAACATTTTAAGGGCCTAAATAAATAATAATATTTTATCTAAAGACAACTCCCGTATTAGAAATATATGTACTTATGGAATATAATATACACGGGAGACTTTACAAACATAAATGAAACGGACACAAAGAACACTCAGATTCAGGACCACAATTTGTGGATCACACAAAATGTTGTCCGACGTGGGATTTGAACTCACGTCACTTGGCGACTTGGCGTGGAAAGCCAAATAAAGATGTAGTGTGAGGCACACTACAAACTCGATCAAATTGTCAAATACAATCTGATCGAGTTCAATGCCTAGCGGATCCTACTTCATATTTCAAGTTATTTAGTGTTTTGTATTTTGTAATTATGTGTTTGTGTCAAAATATTGTAAATAGTTTATTTTGTTTATGTTCGAATTTCTTTGCATTTGAACTACTTTTTAACTTTTATCGTGAAGTTTTATGTGTGATCTTTTTATTCTCAGACACCGTCACTAACCGTAAATAATAATTCCCTACTTACGCACACGATACGTATTAAGACTCTCTGCGAGTCCTAAGAAGAAGGTGGAGCAGCTGCTTACCCTTTAGGAGCTTGGGGACAGGAAGCCGTCACAACTTTTACGGCATTTGAAAAATTTGGTAAGTCCCAGTGCACCAGAGGAGTTCTTTAAAACCATCTGGTCGAGCCGTTTACCACAAGGGACGCAGACGATCATAGCTTCCCAGCTGAAAGCGTCTTTGGAAGATTTGGCAGACTTGAGAGGGTTGCGCTACGACTTCCCCTGTACAGAGATACTACCCGATACATTAAAGCAAACGTCACAAAGGTGATAATAGGCATAGTTTTTTTTTGTCATTTAACTAACTCTCACCTGACACGACTTCGCAAACTGCTCAATAGTTGCAGCGCTCTGGTCTATATGTATACACACTGACTCGTTTAACAACAATGATATTATAACAAATTCTGCAAAACCGTACTGAATACCTGACAAAAGGCTCTTTGTTTGCGTCGGCTAGACGAACGAGGCAGTCGTAATCGTAGCGTCGTATTAATATCGTAATCGTAAATAAAGTGTGTGTTGGCGCCCAAAATGTTTCATTAGTCCAAACGAACAGTGTACCTTTATTCAAATAGACAGTTTGCAGAGTATCTTTCAATTCTAGTAGAACAACATTATGTTTATATAAAATCAAACTAAGCATAGAAACAAATTGCAATGTAAATTAAATCAAATAAGTTTAATTAACCTCGAGTTTAATCTTTTTACCATAATATAATTTAATTCATTAAGAAAGAATTGTAATTCAGTTTACTATAAAGAATGTCTTAAAGTCATAACCTAATATAGCTTCCAAATCTTGAGCTTTAACAGTGTGATATAAAATAATAAACTTTTTTATCTGTACAAATTTACTGTGTTTTTATAGAATAGAATAGAATAAAATAGAAACTCTTTATTTGCACACTTTGTTACAGAGTTACAATATATTAAATAACATATATATGTTGTGTACAAAGGGCGGCCTTATTGCCATAGGCAATTTCTTCCAGGCAACCTTAGGATGGATCAATATGTATCGGAGAGACGCTGGTACATACATACATACATGCACAATACTTAGACATACATATATATATATATATACATATATATACACACATACATACACATAAATATACATATATACATACATACATACATACATACATACATACATACTTATATATAAATAATTAAGAAAATAAAATTCTAGAAACAAAACCATAAATGACATATCCTTGATCGTGATTACCTGAGATAAGATGCATAGTATTCGTGAACCATTTTTTTAAATTTAGTTATTGTTTGCGCTTTCTTAATATTTGTCGGCAGTGCATTCCATAATCGTATTGCTTCAACAGTAAACGACTGATTATAGAATTTGGTGGAATGCAGAGGCATCTCCAGTCTCAGATTCTCGGATGACCGCAGACATTTTGCATGTGTGTCATTGAGGAACTTGAATCGTTCTTTGAGATAGAAAGGAGCTCTGGGATTAAACAAAATGTTATAGAGAAGAGTTAGAATATGAGTATTCCGGCGAGAGCGAATTGGAAGCCACTTGAGCATTGGACGGAATTCAGAGACGTGATCATATTTTCGTAGGCCAAATACAAATCGTATACAGAGATTTTGAAGTCGCTCAAGCTTATCGAGTTGTGCTTCGGTGAGATCAAGATAGCTGACATCGGCATAGTCGAGAATTGGGAGAAGAAGTGCTTGTGCAAGTGCAGCTCTAGTTGCAGTCGGAAGAAAGTTTCGTAGTCTTCGGAGAGACCCGACAGAAGCAAATAACTTGCGACTAACTTCTTGCATTTGTGAACCCCAGGAAAGAGTATTATCGATATAAATACCCAAGTTTTTGACGCTAGTACTAATCTCAAGGTTAGTGCCATTGAACTGTATTTGAGGCAGCTGTGTCCAGTTTACCCTTGAGATCATTCCAGGACTGCCAATAATACATACCTGCGTTTTTACAGGATTAACCTTAAGGCCGTAGTTAAGACTCCAATCGCTAATGCGACGCAGGTCAGCATTAATTGTATTGAAAGCTCCCGGTAATAAGTTAAGCTTGGCTTGTGTACATATTTGTAGATCGTCTGCATAAAGATGGTAGTGAGAATTTAATTGATCAGAGATTGAGTTTATAAAAACTGCGAAGAGTAACGGAGATAGAACGCCACCCTGTGGTACACCAGCAGAAATATCACACCAGGAGGACATTGAGTCATCGATGCAAATACGTTGCCGGCGACCAGACAGGTAACTATGAAACCAATCAATTGTCCTTGGAGATATGTTAAGAGACCGTAGTATGCCAAGCAGAATGTGAAAATCTACAGTATTAAAAGCGTTGCTGAAATCGAGTAAGGTGAGTACTGTGATCATTCCACTGTCCATGCCTAGTCTGATGCTATCTGTGATATGTACCAATGCAGAAGAAGTGCTGTGACCAGGACGAAAGCCGGATTGGAAGGGATTCAATAATGAATTTTTGGAAAGGAAGTTACTCAGCTGAGAGTGGATGAGGCGCTTGAGCACTTTGGATAGGAAAGGTAAAATGGAAATGGGCCGATAATCAGAAAACGACGAGGGTTTGGATTTTTTAGGCAGAGGGATTAGTTGAGCATCTTTCCATGCAGTTGGAAAAACACCACTTGTGATAGAATAATTCAAGATGTTGCATAGGATAACCCGGATTTCGTCAAGGATAGGGAGAATCATGTTTCGGCTGATACAATCACTACCTACTGCATTCGACGAGATCGCTAGGATGGTCTTCTTAACATCACAAACAGACAGTTGATCAAACATAAAAGATGGATAGTTGGGAGTTGGAGTAGAGGAAAGATTTCGTGAAGTATTGGCTTTAGTGTTATTACTAATGTCAGAAGAGGCAGAGAAATGTTTATTAAGTAAATCAATGTTTAAATTTTTAGGAATAGAGATTTCACGAGACTTTCCAACTCCTAATGTTCTTAGAAATTTCCAGACTTTTGCTGGATCTCCGTTTTCTACGGAAGAGTGAATATGTTGGCGTTGTGCTTTCTAACCGTCTGAAGCTTTCTAGCCGTCTGAAGCTTTCTAGCCGTCTGAATCTTTCTGGCTGTCAGAAACTTTCTGGCCGGCGGAAACTTTCTAACCGTCTGAAGCTTTCTAGCCGTCTGAATCTTTCTGACTGTCAGAAACTTTCTGGCCGACGGAAACTTTCTAGCCGTCTGAATCTTTCTATCCGACTGAAACTTTCTAACCGTCTGAATCTTTCTGGCTGTCTGAAACTTTCTGGCTGTCTGAAACTTTCTGGCTGTCTGAAACTTTCTAGTTGTCTGAATCTTTCTTGCCGTCTGAAGCTTTCTATCCGTCTGAAACTTTCTAACCCCTGAATCTTTCTGGCTGTCAGAAACTTTCTGGCCGTCAGAAACTTTCTAACCGTCTGAAGCTTTCTAGCCGTCTGAATCTTTCTGACTGTCAGAAACTTTCTGGCCGTCGGAAACTTTCTAGCCGTCTGAAGCTTTCTATCCGACTGAAACTTTCTAACCGTCTGAATCTTTCTGACTGTCTGAAACTTTCTGGCTGTCTGAAACTTTCTAGCCGTCTGAAACTTTCTAGTTGTCTGAATCTTTCTTGCCGTCTGAAGCTTTCTAGCCGCCTGAATCTTTCTGGCTGTCTGAAACTTTCTAGCCGTCTGAAACTTTCTAGCCGTCTGAAACTTTCTAACCAACTGAAACTTTCTAGCCGTCTGAAACTTACTATCCGCCTGAAACTTCCTAGCCATCTGAATCTTTCTGTCTGTCTGAAACTGTCTAGCCGTCTGAAGCTTTCTATCCTCCTGAAACTTTCTAACCGTCTGAATCTTTCTGACGGGCTGAATCTTTCTGACTGACTGAAACTTTCTAGCCGCCTGAAACGAACCTAATTTCTCGTATAGGTTTACGAGAAATTAGGTTCTGGATTTCACCAAACGTGTGGTCACCAAACAGGAATGAATGTGCATATACAGGGCATATACAGGATGCGAGTAGCCGAGGATCGAACTAAGTGGCGTGCAATTGGAGAGGCCATGGACATATCCAGCAGTTGAAGGCTGATGATGATGATGATGACGAGCGTACTTGGGCGTCGGGCGTCGACAGATTCAGACAGATTCAGACGTAGAGATTCTGACGTGACGTCCTTTCCAGTGCAGCGTCTTGAACAAGTCTTACATTGCATTTGTGAACAATTTCGGGGAAAGAACATCCACTTGTCTAACTCATCGATGCAATATATATTATTGCGTGTTATCCCAGGGAGTCAATTAGACGACACGTTGATTGTAATGTTTTATTACTGGCTCTCTTATCTCTGTAAGACTCCGATTAATTTGACTTAAACTAAAGCTTATATACAATGTAATATGTGTACAGTTTAGGTGGGGGCTACTATGAGATATTATTTACTTAATCGAATTGCTTAATTGACAGTATGTTGTTTATACTTCCTTAATTAATATTTATAATATTACTATTGTTTGAGGGCACGTACGTTAACTTTAGTAAAACAATTATTTAATCACGTAACCGTGCAACGATCTAAAACTACTATTTTGCTATGGCTTTGCCCATAGATATTCCCCCTCTAAAGAGAAGAAACATCCTTACATTACTATTATATACTATTGTTGTATAGTTCTGGTTTATATATTATAATTGGAATCTAACCGTCTGGTGGGAGACTCTACCAGAACGTGTCCTTTTTTCTGTTTGCTTATCTGCTTGTGAAGATTCTGTTATCTGGCGTTGTTTTCCTGTTGATATATCGCAATAAATCTTAATATTTTCATTTGGAAAGTGTATTAATTCTATTTTTAATGATTTATTGGCTTTTAGTCGTTTTAACTCGCTATCATTCTTTTGATATTTTTCTACCTCGTGCCAATCGATTGCAGAGGGTAAGGTTATCGTCTCGATAACTCGAGATAAGGCATCGGCTACCACATTCTTGTGGCCACTGATGTGCTGGATATCCGTACTGAATTGTGATATATAATCCAGATATCTGATTCGTCTAGGGGTATCATCCAATGATGGCTTCTTGTCGAAAGCATGCATTAGTGGTTTGTGATCCGTGTAGACTGTAAATTCTCGTCCTTCTATGAGTCTTCTGAAGTGTTTTATAGCCATATAGATTCCTAGCAGCTCTCTATCATAGGTAGAGTATTTTGTTTGGGCTTCACTAAATGATTTGGAGAAAAAAGCTATTGGTTCCCATTTTGTTTTTCTTCGCTGCTGTAGTACAGCGCCTGCGCATTTGAGACTAGCATCTGTCATTAACGCTATTTGTGCGTTGCTGTCCGGATATGCCAATGTAGTTAATTGTCGAATGTCCTGCTTGCAGCGTTCAAACGCGTGGTTTGATTCCGTATTCCACTGGATAACCGTCTTATCGTTTTTCTTACTATTAATTAAATATTTATTTAACGGTGCTTGATGCTTTGCTGCGTGTGGAATACTGCTTCTGTAGAAATTAATCATACCCAAAAAACGTCGTAACTCATTTACCGTTTGTGGTTTAGGGTAATTGTTTATAGCTTGAATCTTTTCCATAGTAGGAGTCAACCCTTGGCTCGTTATATGATAACCGAGGAAATCAATCTCCGACTTGGCGAATTCACATTTGCTTGTATTTATTGTTATGCCGTTTTTATGTAGGCGCTTAAACACCTCCTCTAAGTGTTCATAATGTTCCTTAAGGTTATTTTTCTTGTCAGCGATAAATATGTCGTCCACATATACAAATACGTAGTCCAAGTCTCTGAATATAGAGTCCATAAATTTTTGGAAGGACTGTGCTGCATTTCGCAACCCGAAAGGCATTCTGATGAATTCAAAAAGTCCAAAAGGGGTTATAATCGCTGTTTTCTCTGGTTCAGCAACGGGCAGTATGTGAAAAGCTTTCTTTATGTCTATCTTGCTGAATATTCCTTTTCCGCTTGCTACATACGTGAAATCGAGTAGCCTTGGCAGCGGGTACCTGTCTGGTACTGTTATTTTATTTAGTGCGCGGTAATCTCCGCATGCTCTCCATTCGCCATTCTTCTTCTTGACTAAATGGAGTGGCGATGCCCATTGACTGCTTGAAGGACGGCATATTCCCATGTCCATCATATCTTGGAACTCTTGTTTTGCAATCCTGTATTTGTCAGGCGGTAATGGACGTGCTCGCGTAAATACTGGGAAACCTTTTGTTATTATTTGATGCTGTACTTGGTGCTTAGTCTGTAGATTCATTGATCTAGGCTTTGTAATATCTTCATATTTCTCTAATAATCCCTTTATTGGTTCCTGTAGAGAAGCGTTTATAGAACGCACTGATGCAATTTTTGTTCTTACTATTTTGGCAGGCGTTTTCAGACCTGTTTTTTTATCGATCAGTTTTTTTCCGTGTATATCGACTAATAACTGATAATGATTCAAAAAATCAGCTCCCAGGATTGGCATCTTAACGTCGGCAATGGTAAATGTCCATTTAAAGCTTCGGCGTAGTCCTAGGTTAAGCGTTAAAGTGCGTTCCCCGTATGTATTTATAGGGGTCCCGTTTGCGGCGAATAATTGGTATTCGCATGCTTGGCTCTTCTTATTTGTGCTATTTATAACCGAAATGTTAGCACCCGTGTCGACTAAAAATCTATAACCACTGTTTGAGTCAGTTATAGTTAGACGGTTTGCTGGGTGGATAGCACAGAGGCCCGTCTTATTCTGTGCTAATTTTAGTTTTCCGATGGCCTGTTATTTTTAATTGTGTTCCATGCACAAGGCTTATTGCATCTATATGAATCCTGCTTGAACCGATTATGGAAATAACATAACCCATTATGTGAGTTTCTGTGGCGCGACCTTGACCGTGAATGTGGCATATGTCGTGTTTGGTATTTGCTGCGTTGCCTAGGTTGATGCTCGCGTATGCTGCGTAATGCATTTATTTCTATTCGCATGGCTTCAAGTTGTGACGTTATGTTTGTAACTAGGTTAATGTCAACCGCTGTTTCTTGAATATTTCTTTTGTTGTAGGTCAAGTTCTCGTAAATTTTATCGGATAACTCGCTCAAGTGGTCTAACGACATATTGTTTGTCACCGATAATATCGCTGTTAGTGAAGCGGGGAGTTGCCTTAGCCACAGCAGGCGAATAGTGTCGTCGTTTATTTTCCCACATCCAGCTTCTTTCATTTTTCTCAGGAGCTGGGAAGGCTTCTGGTCTCCTAGGTCCATTTCTGCTAGTAGTCTGTGGAAACGTCGGTGTTCGCTCTCTTCGTAGCAGCTTATTAGACGTTCCTTGATGGTGGAGTACTTGTTTTCGCTGGGTGGGTTAGTTAATATGTCACTGACTTGATGGACGACCTCTTTTGGTAGTTTGGATATTACCATGTTATATTTGTAATCTTCGCCCTGTTTTTGTGGTGCTATTATTGCTTCGAACTGGGCGAACCATAAACGTGGGGAGTCTGTCCAAAATTGAGGTAGTTTGTCTGTGACCGTGATAGCAGCAACTGATTCGCACCCCGTGTCGCCTCTTGAAGGAGTTGTTGTTGGAGCCATTTTTGGGATGTGATAATTTCGTAATGCTATTGTTTTCTAGATTCACTGCTGAACACCATATAGGGTTCCGGTCGTCCCGGTATTATATCAGCACTAGAAACCAATAGATCACGTCGGGGTCACCAATTATTGCGTGTTATCCCAGGGAGTCAATTAGACGACACGTTGATTGTAATGTTTTATTACTGGCTCTCTTATCTCTGTAAGACTCCGATTAATTTGACTTAAACTAAAGCTTATATACAATGTAATATGTGTACAGTTTAGGTGGGGGCTACTATGAGATATTATTTACTTAATCGAATTGCTTAATTGACAGTATGTTGTTTATACTTCCTTAATTAATATTTATAATATTACTATTGTTTGAGGGCACGTACGTTAACTTTAGTAAAACAATTATTTAATCACGTAACCGTGCAACGATCTAAAACTACTATTTTGCTATGGCTTTGCCCATAATATCTAGATGCTGATTCTGTACTTGGACGGACATGGCGGCCTCTTAGAGACATCTCAATACTTGGATGTATCGCCAGTCTACTTGGCAACGTTGCAGGGACTCCAGAACAGACCAGATCTCGTTCGAGTCAAAGGCCTTCTCATAGTCCACAAATGCTAGACACAGGGGCTGTTTATATTCTTCGATCTTTTGAATAATCTACCGCACTATGTGGATGTGATCTATGGTGCCATATCCGCGCTGAAACACTTCTAATCTAGGCCTCAGGAGTTCTCCCTTCGAACAGGACAGCGTTGAAAAGGTTTTGGAGCTCCCTCCGTACGGGCTTACCTCCAGCTTTCAACAACTGTGTTGTAACGCCGTCCTCTCTCAGGGCTTTTCCATTTTTCAGCTGTCCAAGAACTGACCTGCACACACAGAGCAAGTAACGGCGTCCCTAGCTTCGATCTTACAACGCTTGCAAATGAACATACTGACGAAAAGTTTGAGAATCTTAGTAAACTTAAGGAGTAGTAACTAAGTTGTTTACGTGCGGTCAGCGCACGGTCCACCGACAGAATTAGCGCGCGATAGTGCGATATCTACTCATCATTGACTTTTAGCAAAAGCATTTGATAGTAGTATTGTTTATAGAGCACGTGGTGATATTTAAGTAATAGTTACATTAAAATTTAACAAGACCTAAAATCCGTATAATAGTTGTCTGGAAGAGATCGCCGTGAGCGATAAGACCGCCCATTGTTACATTTACATTCCATGTGTCACATCTATTGTTTCCTCTTTGTCTATTTTTTTTAAGTAATTGTTATACTAAATCACTCCATACTTATTGCTAATGTACTTTGACCTTTAAACATTGTATACAATTGTTTGTGATTCAATGGAATAAATAAAAAAACCATCTTTCTAAGGAGCTCTATCTCTAGTACTAACATAATAATTTCCGCAAAACCGTGCTGTATACATAACAAAAAGCTCTTTGTTTGCGTACTATCTGTTCTAGTGTCGTACTTTTGGCATAATCACTTGATAGTATTCTTGTTTAAATAGCACGTGGTGATTACCGATATTTAAGTAATAGTTACATTAAAATTTAACGAAACCTAAAATCCTTATCATAGTTGTCTGGAAGGGATTACCGTGTGCGATAAGACCGAAGTATAATAAACAAACGGGTAATCAAAGCTCGACCACAACCATCAAAAAATTATCCTACTTATACTAACAATGTGAACAAATTATATTGCGATCTAATTTAGCATCAACGCCATCTATCGAGGCAAAGGATAACAACATACATACCTATCTGAGTTCGATACCGAACACATGAGTAGAATCCAGGAGTAGGGTTCACCGGTTCATACAATTGTTGGTGATCCAATTTAATGCTTACTGAAACAGAATCTCTGTGAAAGGGTTAGGTACATGTTACACAGTTTTAGATTATCCCTATTAATATTATAAATGCGAAAGTAACTCTGTCTGTCTGTCTGTCTGTTACGCTTTCACGCCTAAACCACTGAACCGATTTTGATGAAATTTGGTATGGAGATAGAACTGAACTTGGGAAAGGACATAGGCTACTTTTTAATGCAATAATCGAGATACAAAGGCCAAAGCTAAGTGATTATAAAAATACATAAATCGTAGATGTCAAAATGTATCACTGTTTATCTCCTGTCAATACTTCACAGGTTGCTAGGCATAACACACTTGCATGGCAACCATAATGATAGTTTGTAAATGACATATAGACCAGTAGACCAGGGTAGTTAACTTTTGAAAACAAATAAAATTATAGTAAGATGAAACCTATTGGAAAAGGAGGAGAATATAATAAAAAAAATGAAAGAAAAATTAATTTACGGGCGATCTGAGGTCGGGAAGGGGTAGGGGGGGAGGAATTCGGGTCCTATATAAGCGGGGCGTGAAAAAGCATCTCACTAAGCTGCCATACATTATTGTCTGCATTCGCAGCAAGAGTGGTAGCCCTGACTCTTGGATTCTGCTCATGCTTTCCATCAGGCAGGGTAGAGTCACTTTGGATGGCTAAATATATAAAACAAAGGGTAAAAAACGGCTTATTTCGATTTCCGGCAAAACTACAAGTCCGACAAAACTACAAGGAAAAAAGTTAAATAGCAAGTTATAGGTAATTCAAAGATCTACAACTTTTTAGTGTTCCGAAGTTTATGACTTCGAACCCTTATAGATTCGTCATGTCCGTCTGTGCGTCTATCCGTCCGTCCGTCCTGTTATGTCCTGGAATACTATGGAGTAAAATGCATAGTCATCATAATTAATTTACATAAATGTAACTGTCACCACGCGGACAGTTCAGTCAGCCGCCAACCACCAAACCGCGCTTTCGTTAATCTCGTGTCGTGATTTTGGTTGAGACAACCTCGTTAAAGACTTGTACCATTTCTATCAATTAAAATCGCTCCTAAAAGTGTTTAAAGAGTTTTTTTTAAAAAGACTGACGTGAGCCGCGTCCTAACACTGGTGTCAGAAGTGGGATGCTGTGAAAGTGTCTGCGGATCAACAACAGCATCTTCCGAATCCTCGCGCCGCCGCTGCGTCAGTCCTGGTCGACGATAAGCCTCATCCCACTGGATTGAGCCCGCACCTCTGCTCTACAACACTTCAAACAAACCTCTAGTGAGTCTGTTCCATATTATCTCTACAAAGCGTTGGAATCCTCATCTTTTACCTCCTGGCTGTACTCATCTAACATCATTACAAAATTCTCCAAACGGACCACCTGTGCACTTGGTCACGTAACTTCAACGTCCCGCCGTCGCTGAGCATCGTATTTCAATCGCCGCGCCGACGCCGCCACACTCACCGCAGTTCCAGTAATCGCTGTACATACCGTGTGAATTTTATACAATACCTAATACAAATAATATGCTCAAGGAGAACATCATCATTTTCCTGTAAGTCTACCATCTTTTATCGCTACTAAACCTTAAAATTAATACTTGCAACATAAACTATATCGTCCTTTTTCTAGAAGTTCTACATCTGAATACTATTTCTATATCTCCAAATCCTTACCTAGAAGTTCTATTAAACCTTATATTTAATTACTAAAATGCCGCCTAAAATTGATCCTACCGAAGTACCCCTGGGTGTGCTTCTTAAATTTGTTAAGTCCTACAATGGCGACCGTGAGACTTTACCTGCATTTCTCACAAACTGTGATAATGCTATAGAGTTAGCAAGTGTAGATCAAGAAGACATTCTAACCAAATATATAATATCACAACTCGAAGGTAAAGCACAAACTGCTTGCAGCCTAAAAACTTTCAAAGATTGGCCAGAGTTAAAAAAATTCTTAAAAACCACTTTCGGCGAGAAAAAACACTCTACACATTTACTATTAGACTTACAAAATTGCAAGCAAGGACCCTCAGAAAATGTCACCCAATTTGCGCTCAGAATCGAAGCTTGTCTCACAAGGTTACAAGCTGATATAAATTTTTCTTGTTCTGATAAAAAGTTACTCCCCGGTAAAGTCGCTGCCATGGAAGAACTAGCCCTCAATACCTTCATGCTAGGCCTCAACCCAAGTTTCTCGACTATCGTTAGGTGTAGGAATCCTTCCACCCTAAATGAAGCTACCACACAAGCAATAGAAGAGGAAAAACTCTTTAAGCTTAATAAGTTATCTCAGAAGCCTATAAAAACTTGCTCTGTGTGTAGTAAAACAGGCCACTCATCCTCCGAATGCTTCAGAAGAAAGCGAGAGCCCTTCCACAAAACTTACCACGTTTCCCAACCGGGCCCTTCTACATCTCAAACTTCAAACCCTCTTCACAATAGCTCAACGAAAAGCTGTGCTTATTGCAAACATCAAGGGCATACTATTAACGAATGTCGAAAACGCGAGTATAATAATAAGCACCGTGCAAACGAGTCTCGCCCTTCTTCTTATATGCCACAAGGCTCAAAACCCGCGCAAGACGCGAGAGTTCATTATTGCCAAGATGAGTGTTGCAATAATGACAATAATTATTATCAAAGCGATTCTGATGAAAGCCCAAAAAACTAAATTTGGCTTCGAGTGTGTGCCTACTGAAGCCTAAGGTTCAAAACGGCACAAAATCTACTAAATCTCTTAAATCTCAGCCTCCTAAAACGGAGATGAGTCATTCTAAATCCCTTATATCTCAGCCTCCTAAAACGGAGATGAGTCATTCCAAATCTTTTATATCTCAGCCTCCTAAAACGGAGATGAGTCATTCCAAATCTTTTATATCTCAGCCTCCTAAAACGGAGATGAGTCATTCCAAATCTTTTATATCTCAGCCTCCTAAAACGGAGATGAGTCATTCCAAATCTTTTATATCTCAGCCTCCTAAAACGGAGATGAGTCATTCCAAATCTTTTATATCTCAGCCTCCTAAAACGGAGATGAGTCATTCCAAATCTTTTATATCTCAGCCTCCTAAAACGGAGATGAGTCATTCCAAATCTTTTAAATCTCAAATCCCCACAAAGGAGATGAGTCATACCAAATTTTCTATATCTATACCTCAAACTCCCACGAAGGAGACGAGTCATATCAAACCTTCTATTTCTATACCTCAACTTAAATCTTCTAAATCGCAGCCTCCCAAGCCGGAAGCAAGTACTATTATTCCTATACCTAAATCTCAGCAAGACCTGAGTCATCCTAAATCCTACATTCCAGTCTACGAGACTAACGTTTTGAATAAAAAAATATCTCTACCTCATACGTTTATTAAAACGTCACTATCTTCGAAACCATTATGCCTCTTAGTTGACACGGGCGCTAGTGTCAGCATAATTAAACAATCGAGTCTCGAGGTGAAACCCGAACTCTCTCATGAAAAAATAAGACTTAAAGGCATTAACGATAAAGATACTTTTTGCGAAACACTAGGTTCATTTCTCATAGAATTATTAGTCGACGACTGTACTTACTACTACAAATTTCACATTGTTAGTGAATCTATAAATTTAGAATCAGATGGTATAATCGGAACTGACTTCTTACATTTTTTCAAAATTAATATTGACTATAATACTAAATCTATGTCACTTTTTGACCATTCTCTCCCAATTCAATATACTATACCTAAGTATATAATTCCAGCTCGTTGCGAAACGGTAATTGAGTGCGCTGTCTCAAATGACACATCTGATTTGTATCGTTTCAAAGAAGCTCTTATACTAGACCATACTATACGTGACGGTGTATACATAGCAAACTGCATCGTCTCTTTAAAATCAAACAATCGTGTTAACGTCTCTGTTCTAAACACCACTGAATTTCCTGTGGTAGTTGAAAACTATAAAGTTTGCCTAACCGAAATTGACCTTTCTACAGCTTCCGAAGTCCCCGAATCCTACGAAAATATATACAGTATCTCATCTTCACCTAGTAAACGCGTTAATCAAGTACTTAATCTCATAAGACACTCTCATTTGAACAACGAAGAGAAAGAAGCTCTCTTTGACTGTTGTTCTCAATATTCGGACATCTTTTATCTCGAAGGAGACCCTCTAACTCATACAAATACGATTCAACATACTATCGATACCGGGAATACCCCTCCTATTAACGTAAAATCGTATCGTTTCCCTGAGTGCCACAAAAATGAAGTCGACACTCAGATTAAAAAGATGTTAAATCAAAACATCATCAAACCCTCTACATCCCCTTGGAATGCACCAGTCTGGGTCGTCCCTAAAAAGATGGACGCGTCTGGTAAGCAAAAATGGCGTATCGTCATAGATTATAGACGCCTTAATGACGCCTCTGTATCCGAAGTGTACCCTATCCCTTTGATCACAGACATTTTAGATCAATTGGGCCATTCCAAGTATTTTACGACCTTGGACCTCGTATCTGGATTCCATCAAATCCTTCTAAATCCTGATGATGCACCGAAAACTGGTTTCACCATTGTAAACACGAACGGCTCCACAGGGCACTACGAGTTCACCAGAATGCCATTCGGACTCAAAAACGCCCCTAGTACCTTCCAACGCCTAATGAACACTGTTCTTTCAGGTCTACAAGGCTTACACTGCTACGTGTACCTTGATGATTGCATTATTTACAGTTCAGACCTCTCTTCCCACATTGAAAAGCTCTCATTAGTTTTTAACCGCTTCCGAGAATTTAACCTTAAACTTCAGCCAGATAAGTGCGAGTTTCTACGCCGCGAAGTCACTTATCTAGGCCATATAATTACTGACAAAGGTGTATCTCCAAACCCCGATAAAGTCAAGGCAGTTTGTAACTACCCCATTCCTAAGAACCCAAAGGAAATCAAATCCTTCCTAGGTCTTGTTGGCTATTATCGCCGATTCATAGACAACTTCTCTAAGATCACAAAACCCCTTACTTCGTTATTAAAGAAAGACACTAACTTTCATTGGTCAGTAGAACAAGACCAAGCTTTCAATCTCCTAAAAGAAAAACTTACGACTGCCCCACTTCTACAATACCCAGATTTTTCACAACCCTTCGTCGTCACCACCGATGCTAGCAACTATGCGGTCGGTGCTGTCCTATCACAAGGCCCTATTGGTAAGGACAAACCAATAGCATACGCCTCTCGCACCCTTAACAAACAGGAAGGCAATTATTCAACGACAGAAAAGGAACTTTTGGCTATCCTTTTCGCTGTCAAAACATTTCGTCCTTATCTCTACGGTAACAAATTTAAAATTGTCACCGATCATCGCCCATTAGTGTGGCTATTTAATGTCAAAGACCCCGGAAGTAGATTAATCCGCTGGCGTCTTAAATTAGAAGAGTATGACTATGAAATAGTCTACAAACAAGGAAAGCTTAATTCAAATGCGGACGCATTGTCTCGCATCCCAATCAATATTATTAATACTGATAAACTCAACAAATTAAATTACGAAACCTTTTTCAAAAAACAATTCACAAACTCTTTGCCTCCCTCCGATACTGTCATTGAGGAACATTCTCAGGCTCTACACCTAACTAAAATTAAATCTATTGCATGTCCTGTCTCTCTTGATTTCGATTACTCTATGCCCCATTGTGAAGAACTCTTATCGCAGTTACCTGACACCGCGTCCTTGCTCGAGGCCGAGCGCACAGCGGGCACTGTACAGTCAGTGACTCACAATAATAAAACGCTGTACTTTCTTTTTACTAAGGTCCATCACTATGATGAGACAACATTTCGATCTGTCTATGATATTTTAATGAAACTTCGAGATGAAATTATTTCGAAAAATCTGAACGAAACAGATCTCGCTATCTCTGATTTCTCTGATCCTTTCAGTAAACTATCTTACACTAAAATCTATAATATAATTTCTTACATATTCCATAATACTAACTTTAAAATACATATTTATAAAAATCAAATGATCTATCCTACCCCTGCTGAAGTGCCTAAAATCCTCAAGGATAATCATGATTCCCCGGTAGCTGGACATCCTGGAATGAAACGGATGTTTCAACGTATTAAATCTTCTTATTACTGGAAAACCATGCGTGCAGATATAGAAAGATATGTGAAAAATTGCAAGCTTTGTCAAATCAATAAGCCCCTTCGCGCCTGCAACAAAGCCCCTATGGTCATAACATCTACCAGTACAAGACCTTTTGAAAGACTTGCCCTAGATATTGTGGGTATTCTACCTGAAGCTGGTTTCCAAAAGTTTAGATTTATACTAACCTTGCAAGATGATCTAACCAAATTTACTTGCGCGTATCCCATGATCACTTCGACCAGTGACGAAGTTGCACGAAATCTAGTACATTTCTTTGCACTATTCGGCATCCCTAAAATGCTTCTCTCCGATCTAGGAACTTGCTTCACCTCCGATTTATTCAAACAAATCACTGAAATATTTAAAATCAAACCCTTATTTTCTACACCCTATCATCCCCAGACAAACGGAGCCCTAGAGCGTAGCCATGCTACTTTGAAGGAATATTTGAAGTCCTTCGTTAACGAAAATCAAAACGATTGGCACTGTTACATTGCCACAGCTATCCTAGCTTATAATACTACCCCACATTCAACCACTCAGTTTACACCCTTCGAATTATTATACGGTTATAAACCTATTCTCCCCAGTTCTCTATACGAGTCAAACAATGACGTCACATATCACGAGTATGTCCGTGCCCTTCAGTACAGAATGAGAGTAAGTCGTGAAAAAGCGCTAGAGTACATAAGACAAAGCAAAGAAACCTCTAAACAAATTTACGACGCTTCTAGCTCTAATAAAACCTACAAAGTCGGAGATATGGTCTATTTAAAACATCACCATCGCCTCCGCAAAGCCTTGTCACCTATTTGGAAAGGTCCATTTAAAATAGTTAAACTAAACGGAAAACATAATGTTACACTATTGATAAACCGTAAACACGTTAAGTATCATACTAATCTAATTAAGCCCGCTCACTCCTAACTCATTTTACTATTTTATTCATCTTAAATATTCATTTCAGTTTATTATGGCATCGCGTATCAGCCGAGCCAGAAGTAACACCCATCGTGCATAGCCCTGGGTTGTATTTTGATCCGGTAACGAACATAAACTTTTACAATGACCACTGGAAAGTCATCACTCACGTCGACATTCAATCAATTGAACCGCATCTTAACAAGATCAACAAACTCATAGTTAGAACTGCACTTCTCTGCGCGAAAATCGATCATGAAGAATATTCTCACTGCAAGGATACTTTTAGTCCTATTGAAGTCCTATTAGAAGCCAATTATGTAAAATCTCAATCCTTATCTCACATCGTTCTGAACCAAGAGTCTAACCGGTTTAAAAGATCTCTCGAATTCGGCGGAGAGATACTAAAGTTTTTCTTCGGTACCCTGGACGCCGAAGATGCGAGAAAATATGATGCTGCTATTCATGCATGCGAAAAATCCGAATCTGAAATGTATCTATTAATGAAAGATAACATTCATATAGTAAAATCCTCTATTAATACTTTTAACTCTACCATAAATAAACTTAATCAAAACGAAATAAAACTAAACTCTCAGATTAACAAACTAAATGATATTTTATCCCAAGTAACCGACACTAATAATAAGGTTCTCTATCTAGTTAAGTTAAATAATTTTATGAACATGATAGAAGGTTCACTTTTGACTATTTCTAATTTCTTAGATTCTATTCTTAATGCTATATTATTTGCTAAGGTCAATATCTTACACCCTTCGGTGTTAAGTCCTTCTCATTTATTAGACGAGTTGACTAAACGTAGTAATTCTATTAATCATAAATTAGATTTTCCACTACCCCTAAACTTAGGAAACTTACATGCTATATTAGATGTTTCTAAACTAATATCCTATTTTTATAACAATAAAATAGTATTTGTCCTTCAAATCCCTCTTATTTCACATTTAAAATACACTATTTACAAAACGATACCTCTCCCGACGCCTCACGACGTTACAAACCCTAATACCTTCGCGCTGATTAACCCTACTAAGGTCTACTTAGCAATAACAGATGATAGACTTCACTATACATATATAGATAATATAAAAGACTGTTCTAAAATTAATAATGATTATTCTATTTGTCCTTTAGATAGTATTTATTCTACTGTCAGCAATCCGTCATGTGAAACAAGACTCTTAACTGAAGTTGTATTAAACTTACCCAAAGATTGCGACTCAAAGATTTTGTATGGAAACCTAGATATTTGGCATAGACTTAGAAATAACAAATGGATATTTGTACAATCCAAACCTAGTAAATTAACTGTAAACTGCAACAATGTAATCAAAGACTATCAAGTTCAAGGGACAGGAATTTTATCCTTAACCCAAGATTGTAACGCTTTTTCTAAAAAAATTGTTCTACAACCTTCTACTACTAACGATGTTGTTTTAAATAGTCAATTTGAGATTAACTTTAACATCATTGAAGATGACTGTTGTAAAAAGGAAACTATCAATAAGTCGATCCCTCTTTTATCGCCTTTAACTCTTAGTAACATTAATTTAGATTCCCTCAAACATTCTTACAGGCAATTAGATAATTTGGAAGATGAAATAAATAAGATACAAGAGGAATCTCACTTTATTAAATACGGTACATATTATTCTAGCTTTACTATTTTTATATTAGTTCTAATTTTCATGTATATTGCTTATAAGATTTATAGATATTGCTATAGACGTAACAATAATCCTACATCCTGTTGCATTCAAATCTTCAATCAGTGTAATACTCGGAAAATAACGAGACACGAATCTAACCAGTTAAGTGCAACAGAGTTAACTGAAATTTGTAATCTTGATCAGAAAAGGATGTCTACCTCAGTAAGATCACTTCCTGAAATGTCCTTTAAGAGGAACTTAGCTAATAATTAAGTTAAGTTAAACTTAGTTACCTATTATAAACCTAATCTTAATTTATTGTAAAGTTTGTCTCAATCCAGTCATAATCTATTTTGAAATCTTAACTTCGCTTCATCTTACAAGATAAAGCTTCGTCAAAAGGGGGGACGTGTTATGTCCTGGAATACTATGGAGTAAAATGCATAGTCATCATAATTAATTTACATAAATGTAACTGTCACCACGCGGACAGTTCAGTCAGCCGCCAACCACCAAACCGCGCTTTCGTTAATCTCGTGTCGTGATTTTGGTTGAGACAACCTCGTTAAAGACTTGTACCATTTCTATCAATTAAAATCGCTCCTAAAAGTGTTTAAAGAGTTTTTTTTAAAAAGACTGACGTGAGCCGCGTCCTAACAGTCCGTCCTCGACTTACCGTCCAAACAGTAAGTGCTAGAAAGATGAAACTTTGCATGAATACGTATTGTAATTACGTCGACAATGTGCTACAATAAAATTATGAAAAATATTTTTATTTAGGGTACTTCCCCTACACGTAAAGTGGGGATATTTTTCTTTTCGCGGCTACCATATCATGTGGGGTATGATTATATTGGTCTTTTAAAAACATTAAAGGGTTCTTAAGACGATTTTTTGATTTAGATTTAGATTTTATTTCATTTTAAAGGCTACTTTTTTTGTAAAAACATGGCGTCCCCCCCCTCCTCTAAAAGCTAAACGGCCGGAAAAATTCGTGATAATGAAAACTATAACAAACTAGCTTTCGCCCGCGGCTTCGCCCGCGTCTATGTCGGTTATCGCGGTAAAAAGTAGCCTATGTCCTTTCCAAGGTTCAGTTCTATCTTCATACCAAATTTCATCAAAAATCGGTTCAGTGGTTTAGGCGTGAAAACGTAACAGACAGACAGACAGACAGAGTTACTTTCGCATTTATAATATTATATTAACAAATTAGATGACTTTGTTAGTTCAGGAGTTATAGAGGCTTAACTTCTACAATGCAATGCTTACTTGGAAAACGTCGTACAAAATTAACGCAATAATACGTAAACATAACAATTATCCATTGGATACAATTTTTAATCAACGTACCATTATAGGTAACTGAGGAACCCTTTCCTGTGCGTGGCCTGACACGCACTTGGCCGATTTTTTATTTACACTTTTTTTCACAAAACCTCAAATTATATGTGAAAAATTCAAAAAACCAAGTTTTTGGTTTTTTTATTTTTATCTTTTACAAATAAAATTATTTTTAAACGAAGTTTAGTGAAAACTTACCTTTTTATGTCCCGAATACACTGTAATTTATTTGATTTAAAGTATTAATATTTTCACCCGATTTTGACTTAATATCGAAAATTCACCCGTCAAAATATCTACTTTTTAAAAAAAAATGGGGTGTTTTCTGTTTGATGAAATCTCTACTTTCCGATGGTGTAATCCCTACTAATATTATAAATGCGAAAGTAACTCTGTCAAGACTGACAGAGTTACTTTCGCATTTATAATCGGTTCAGTGGTTTAGGCGTGAAAGCTTGACAGACGTCAAGCTTTCACGCCTAAACCACTGAACCGATTTTGATGAAATTTGGTATGAAGATAGAACTGAACTTGGGAAAGGACATAGGATACTAAGTATCCTATGTCCTTTTTATTGCGAAAATAAAGGTAGAAAGGTTTGAAATAGGGGACGAAAGTTTGTGTCGAAGTTCCATAATATCAAACATCATCATCATCATCATCATCATCATCATCAACAGCCTTTAACAGTCCACTGCTGGACATAGGCCTCTCCTTAGAAAGGAGGTTTTGGCCTACTATACCACGCTGGCCAGACGGGTTGGTATAGGCGCGAACATCTGCGCCTCATGCCGCCTTGAGTGTGGCCGCGGGTGGACGGGACGGGTTTTCCCTCCACCCGCACTATGTGGCCAGCCGCGAGGGGGCGGCGTCGGTGTGTGCCGGACGCCGCCTAAGAGAGGGTCGTCGTACAGAGACGGTGCCCGCATCAGGAGCGGGCAGGCGCTGGAGAAGTTCAGAAGGAGATCCCACCCTGAACTTCTCCCCCTCCTAAACGGAGAAGCGCGGAGAGGGCACTGTGTGTTTTTTAGTCGGTTCAAGTCCGACACACCACCCCGCCGTAACCCCCGGTGTGGTGACGGTCCATGATGATTTTTCACACATTAAAAAACAAAAAAAAAGGGTTGGTTTCAAGTAATATCAAACATAAAATCATGTAAGATTGTTTAATCGACCCTTACCGTGTCGCGTGATATAAACGAATTCCACGCGGGCGAAGCCGCGGGCGGAAAGCTAGTTTATAATAAATGACCAATTTGCTTGGTTGATGTCACTCACTCCCATGTTTACATCTGTTGTGTTTGAAAGTGATTTCATGTTGTATTTTTAACGCATTTTTTATTTATGTTTAATAAATCATTTTTATTTGAATATTACGTCTAAGTTGAAATGCAATAAAAAAAAAATTGTATATGTAAGTGTGAGTAGGGTCTAGATTTCTTGTATTATTTCAAATTTAGTTTCAGGTGTTTTTTACATTAATTGTTAGAATATTTTTTTACATAAAGTCTACCATAGTGACTCCACCCTGCCTCATAGAAAGCAAGAGTTGAATCCAAGAGTAGGGGCGCCACACTGGCTGCAAATGCAGACAATTAATCATGACGGGCCGCGACCCAATGACTCTTTAAAATCTATTAAAAGTACGGTGTGTTTCAAACAAATAACTCTGCTAAACCCATGTAATTATTTTATAACAATTATAATGATGTTGAACTTGAAATACCTACCAGACAATATTCAAGATTTCATTTTGACGGGTTTTATTGACCAAGAAACACGTATAGTTGTTTTTTGTACGACCCAACCGAAAGTATATTTCATCATATATTTGATGGCACCGATTTTCCTATAACGAACGCCATAGATGTTCATGACAACCAGGATGGACCACTTAACGTGCTCTCCGAGGCACGGGCGTTAAATACTCCCATTTTCCAATCTCCGGGCTTCTACTAAGAATTTCGTGTAGTTAAAACCTAACAACAGCTCGACTTGAGATTCGAACTCGATACCTCTTGCGCAGCAGTCGCATATGCTAAGAGCTAGTCCAAAAAGGCAGTCGTAATAATCTAATAATCAAAATTAAAGGATAAATAAAACAAAAATAAAAAAAACGAAATCAATTTTATTTACAACATTAAAATAATATCATTATTACTAGACACTTTGCCAGCAATCTGTGTTATTCTATATATGCCAGGCAATACCTAAAACGTGTAGGTAATGTATGAAATCGTACTAATTTATATAAACTTCGTTTAGGTGTTCTATACAATGCCCAGTACACAACCAGCAGGTAAAGTGTAAAGTACGGAGACAGTTCGGAAACAATCTAAATTATACAGACACCTAAACCAAATTATGATACAATCATTGACTTTTGGGTAACAGTTGGGACCCATTACACAATGTAAAGTATAATTATTTTATCCGACATGGGTATTGCAGTCCAAGTACTTATTGCACAAAAAAAGATGGTCAAATTGTATTACAAATCGACCATTTTCCTTTTATTCTTTTTCGTCTTGTCTATAGTTTCTTCAGTCTTCTTAGGCTCAATTACGAGTTCTTGATCTTCAAAAATTGTTTCAGTTATACGGGTACTTGAAAATTTTCTCTTAGACTTTTTTGACTTCCTTCTAACCTTTTTTTCTTTTATTGTAGTGGTAACAGCCAAAGTAACATTTTCAGTTTGTCTTGCATTACTGTTGCAGCGTATTCTTTTCTTTGTCTTCTTTTTACGTTCTGACATATCAGTATTGCAGTCAAAGGTTATTATTTCAATAACTTGGTCGTTTAATTTAGTCTGCGATACTTCTGGTATATCATTTTGGTGTTTCTCCAAGCCTGACCAACAAAAAATATATATGAGTTTAAACATATTTTCAAAACAAATTTTATATACACACATCAAAAGTGTCTAGGGATCAACATATATTTTTGCAATAACTTTTCTCCTGATTGATATTAATTAAAAATTTCTTTAAGGATTCATCAAATAAAGTGTTTTCGTTTGTCACAGTAACGATAAACCAAGTCACCTTTGCATTAGTAAAGAAATTTGCCATTTTCCTAATAAAGGGATTTTTGACATTTGAACCACTAACATTAAAGTTCGAAAAAAAGACTGAAATAACAGTTTTCTTTAAAATTTTATTAGGTAACTTAAACAATTAATAATCCGTGTTTCTACCGCGAACACTAACAACACAAGAACATCGGTTTGGCATACTCAAAATGAGTTCATCCAAATCACGCTGTGGAATGGCCGCCCATGTTCGTTGCAACAACAAAAAAAGGTCTTCTTGCGACTGGATACCCTCCATATTCGGCAGAGCTCTTCTCTGTAGCATATCCCATGCATGCTCAATCGGGTTCAAGTCTGGCGACTGAGCAGGCCAGGGCAGGACATTGATGTTAGCTGCGGCGAGAGTCTGTCTTACAACTCTTGCGGTGTGCGGTCGTGCATTATCATGCATTAACTGAAATAAGGGACCGATTTGCACTTGTAGAGGAACGATGACGTCTGATACAATCGTCTCAGCATAAATTTGAGCGTTGAGGTTGCCTCTGATCCAAATCAACTCAGTTCTTCCGCTGATCCAAATACCCGCCCATACCATGATGGTTCCACCACTATAAGGATGGACTTCCTGGTAGGATTTTAATCGCTGTTGGCGTCCAGGGGTTCTCCAGTGTCGTATACGTCTTGTATCCGGTCTCATACCAAAACGAGACTCATCAGAAAAGCACACGAAACGCCATTGTTCTTCTGCCCAATTTCTGTGTTCAAGAGCCCATTGATATCGAATCCTACGATTGTGCATTGCTATAGGTGGTACCCGTAGCGGTCTTCGGGAATGAAGGTTCACTTCATGCAAGCGGTTTCTGACTGTTTGGTCGCTAATTAAGTTCCCTGAAGAGTGATGAAGCCTCACGGCTAACATCATGGCGGTTATTGTTGGAGCTCTTCGAGTTAAGATTTGAATGTATCGGTCTTGTCTCCGTGTGGTGCAGCGATACCGTCCTCCATGGCGCTCAGCCACGGTACCAGTGCTTCGGTAACGTGTCCAAAGTCGACTGATAACACTCTGACTTGTATTCAGAGCTAAAGCCACAGTACGTTGCCGGGAACCAGCTTCTATCATTCCCACGGCTCTGAGCATTTCTTCCCTGCTTAAATGACGTCGCCGCTCCATAATAACGTTGGTTTTAATCAGTAGTAGGGAAACAGTAGCACTAATAATTTCTTCAATGCGTTGTATGTTTTTATAGGGAAAATATTGGCAGCTGATTTTCATCTTTTACTCGAATTTGATTGACAGTTCCTGATTCAAATTATGAAATGCACCAAAAAGGATCCATATAAATTTATAAAATCATAAATTTATTACAAAGCCACATCTCAATCTCAAGAAATCCGCATAAAAATGCTTGATCCCTAGACACTTTTGATGTGTGTATATTTATATTAAAAAAGTAAATAGTTTTGTAGTCTATATATGTTTGTATGTTCCATCACAGAGTCAAAAACTACTGAATCGTTTGAATGTAAGTAAATTTTATAAAAGAAAATTAAGAATCAGGTTACTCTTTATGAAACTTTTTTTGTAACAACACACACAGTGTCAGATATTAGTTACATTGAAAGTTTATAATACCAAACAATATTTCATTTACAAATAAACGAAGAATACAGAGTATGACTAAGTATTCATTAAATAAGGGGTTTTTAACAAAAATAACCTGTTTTAAAACTTACAACTTCAAAAAAAGATGAAAAACAATTGCCACCACATGAAGTTGTGTACTGATTTTCAAATAGCAAAAAAATATTATGGTATTTTTGCTGGAATTCCATGTTCAGAGTACCAAACATGGAAGTTTACTGTGTCACTGGTAAATAATGGTATGCGGCATTAAGTCAGCCTATTGCAATTGTAGCTAGCTCATAGCCGAGTGTCCTTAGGTGATTGGAAACAATCTCCAAGGGTAAGCAACGACGGCGCGGTCAGACTTAGATGGGTGACCGTTTGTGGCATTATATGTAATGAGCGTTTCCGTGATTCGGAGGTCACGTTAAGCAGTCGGTCCCGGTTGTTATCATAAGATAGCAGTCGTGAAGCTTAGTTGGAGGCCTTCGGGCGGCTTAAAAACATCCAACAGCAAGATTACGTAGCCACAACGTGTCTTGCCAGTCCCCAACCCGCACTCGGCCAGCGTGGGGACGTAAGGCCTTAACCCTCTCTTGAGAGGAGACCTGAGCCCAGCAGTGGGACGTTATGGGTTGTTGATTGCAATCGTAACTCAGTAAGTATTAATAAATAACTTGATAACTAACGCGTCAATTTGTTAAAAGTTACTTAGATATATATAGTAATAATATAGTCTGTAATTTTATTAATTTTCTTTAAAAAATACACTAAGTTAATGTTAAAGTCATACTTACCATCGAACCAGCTGTATGTCTCCAATTGTTTGCGTGCAAAATCCATATCGCTTTAATTTAATCTTCTTCACCACAGAGGTAAAATATTCTCAAAATTTGATACCGGCAATATAACTTCAAACTTCACACTGTTGTCTTGTCAGCTGACACTAATTGACTGACGCTGACACTAACTATCGCATGTTTTATAGCCCGTCTCATAAAAGATGTCCTCCCCTCCCCTAGCCTCAAACAAAACAAACAATTGGAGAAATACGACTAGTCCGATGGTATGTAGGTACATTATGTCTTTTGATCTTAACTTAGTGCATTATTCATCGAAAGTTGATAAACCTATTAAAGTCTTCAGACCATGCGAAGGGTTTTAAATTGAAAACAAAAACACTGAAACATTTGAAATTGAAGACGTTACACATTAATTTGTTTCCTTTTCTATTTAGAAATGAACTCCTTAAAATATCTTTGTCTGTTACTAAACCAACTTAGTAAGTTTCAACAAGCGATTTGTATTTGTAGCACCTACCTACATACGAGTATGTCACGTGTACATGTTAATGATATTTATAAATACTTACTGTCTTAGATTACGCATTTCTAATCCGAGCTTACTGAAAACAGTATGATTGGCATTAAGTAAAAGTGGCATTAAGTAAACGGAGTGTAATCGTAACAATGATTGCAGTTGGTTTACATAATGCCACATGGTATTTTTAAGGTGGACCTTAGGTTGGTTCAATGGCAAGGGAACGACAGGTCTTAGGTCTAGACAGAAACTAGCCAATCTGTAACTTTAACGTTTCTCAGAAGAGCAAATAGAAAATTAAAATCAGCATTGTTACATTTCTCTTCAAGCGTAAATTAATTCTGTTTTGACTTAATGTATGTGCTTGAAGGAATCATTGATTTATAAATGAAATTAATGGAGATTGGTGAAATTACTATGTTAAAGTGTTTAAGATTAGGTTAGGTTGGTCAATGAAACCTATCAAAATTAGCCAATATCGTTATCATGTTAAAGAGCAGCCTATATCATTTCTCTAGAATCAAAGTGTTTCCCAGCCAAATTTCTTTGAAATAAGTTGCAGTTTAGCCGTTTAGCCGTGAATTCGTAACAAATACATAGACGAAGTCACTTTCGCATGTTTAATACACTAGATTTCGTGCGCGGGTCCACCCGTGGGTATGTCAGCTATAGCGGTAGAAAGTAGCCAATGACTATCTTTGTACCAAAATTAATTTAAGTAGGTCCTGTAGTTTTGATGTAAAAGCCAGACAGACAGAGTTACTAACAATCTATTTGGCTAGGGTAAAACTTACTGCATGAAATAAATTTGTTTATTTAACTTATGTAGTACATACATACTTTAAGACGTCAAAACCATGCTGACCTAACAAATGCCACAAAACCATACTGAATACCTAACAAAATACTTTTTGTTTGCGAACTATGTTCTAGTATTGTACTTTTAGCAAAAGCATTTGATAGTATTATTGTTTACAGTGCACGTGGTGATTTCCGATATTTAACATTAAAATTTAATAAGATATTTAATCCGTATAATAGTTGTCTGAAAGAGATTGCCGTGAGCGATAAGACGGCCCATTGTTACCTTTACATACTTTGTTACTTATCTATTATTTACTCTTTGTCTATTTTTTTGTGTTTGTATACAATAAAGATATAAATAAATTAATGGATAAATCATGTATTATTATTATAAATGATACATGTAATCATTTACACTTATTGAAAACGTATTTAACTGTTATACAGTATCTACATATATACATTTATACACTCGGTTCCAAAAATTACGGGTCAGTCACAAAAATTGAAATACCTCCAGAACTGTAAAAGCTAGATCAATGAAATAAAAAACAGAATAAAGACTTTTTAGTTGCGCTTCTAATAGCATATTATTTAAACTGGTTGATGAAAAAAACTTCATTAGAAAAACAAAATTTAAAAAAATGACTATTTTTAAAAACAAAATTTTTGTTTCATGTCATTATGGATGCTTTCCATTTCTATTCTGTCACAAAAAAAATTATCGTGAACGTCTTCCACGTGCATAATTATTATTCTGTGAGGTGAAGCATGGCAGTCACGCTAGAGGAATGTACCAGAATCCTAACTTTTTTGGAACTTGGGCGGAGCCAGCGTGAAACAGCCAGAAACATTGGTGTATCTTTGTCGACTGTTCAGCGGGTAGTCCAGCGGTACCAAGAGACCGGATCACACCTTAGAAGACCAGGAAATGGCAGACCAAGATGCACAACGGCCAGGGAAGACAGACAACTGGTGGCTACAACGCTCCGAAATCGTTTTCAAACTGCTGTTGGTCTAAAAACTCACTTTATTCGCTTTGGAGGTGGCAATTTAAGCGCTCAAACAGTAAGAAGACGTCTTGCTGAAGCAAATTTGAAACCATTGAGGCCCGCAAATGGCCCCAAACTGGAACGGGGACATCGAATTGCAAGACAGAGATACGTGCGCGAACACCTAAACTGGACACTAGACGATTGGTCTAGGGTAATGTTCACGGACGAGTCTAAATTCATGCTTTATAAGCATGATGGTAGGCAGTTGGTGTACAGAAGACCAGGGGAGCGCTTCCATCAAGCGTGTGTGGAGGAAAAAGTGGCGTACGGTGGAGGCTCCGTACAAGTTTGGGCTGGGATTTCTGCTGAGGCCCGCACCGAGCTGGTGCTCATTCAAAATGGAACTCTAAATGCAGAGAGGTACGTGGAAGAGATCCTCAATGAACATGGTCCTTTCATGGCCAGGATGGACCGGCATGGCATATTAATGCATGATAATGCGCGTCCCCATACCGCCAGAATTGTACATGACTACCTTGAAGAGGTCGGTATCGAACTCATGCAGTGGCCAGCGCGAAGCCCGGACTTAAACCCCATCGAGCACGCCTGGGACGAGCTTCAGAGATGCGTGAAAGGTCGAAACCCCCCACCAATCACGCTTCCCGAGCTCATACAAGCACTGGTGGAGGAATGGGAAGGTATTCCTCAGCACCGGCTCCGAAATTTGGTGTACAGCATGCCTAATCGCCTGGAAGCTGTCAGAAGAGCTCGTGGAGGCAATACAAAGTATTAAATGAAGAAAGTGATGAAAAACAGCAAAAAAACAATCATAAAAAAAATGTAATCTTAAGAAAAATATGACTTTAGTTTTTTTTTAATTTAAGATTAATATTGTGGGTGTAACTAAGTTTTATTTTATTTTTAATCTGTATAATTAAATTCTCAATTGAACAGTCTTCGTTTCATTAGGATGGCATACGTAGTTCGGGAGATATTCGGGTTTATGTGACTGACCCGTTATTTTTGGAACCGGCTTTATTAAGGTATATTTAAGTCTACAAAAGTACTCTGCCTGATGGAAAGCACGAGTAGAATCCAGGAGCAGGGCTCACCAGGTCATAGAATTGTTGGTGATCCAAGTTAACACTTACTGAAACAGTATCTTTGTGAAAAGGCTTATTACACAGTATCAGACTAATTAAAAGACAAATTTGCTTGGGATTGATGTTACTCACTCCCACGTTTACATCTGTTGTGTTTGAAAGTGATAGATGTTTGGAGGTCTAATTGCAGAAGTGAAACGCTTGGTAGTAGATTGGAATATGAATAATTTATTCGCAGGATTCATTAATTATATTTACAAAGTTAGTCTTACAATAGGCGTAGTGTTTGTGAGCATTCAAAATACTAGGGCCAATAGCGTGCGGGTGTCTATGACTTAAGTGCGCGCGATACATAAATACTTCACCGGCCAGTACACGATCCTATTCTACGCAGGCACGTTGTCGCTCCTCCTCCTCCTTTACTGATTTACTATTTACTAATATTACTATTTTTGAAATATTTCTAATTACTAATTTCATTTTTTTTCTTTTTCCATTTTAAACCTACGGTCAGTCGCCTAGACTATAATCAGGTGCGTTGCATGTGATTAATGTTTGGGGAGAAAGAGTAACTGCTCCATCTCCCCCTACTAAGTCAGCATATCGGCTCTCTTGAGTCTTCTAATAGGGTTTGGCTTTCTGCAGCCATATTGGATAATGGGTTAGGATGAGTTGACAAGCGGTCCTTGTAGTCTGCTGAATATCGTTTTGCTTCATCCAAATGGTTGGGATTTCTAGATACTGGAACCTGGTTCTCTGCAGGCACTTAATACTGGATTTGCTGGCTGTCGACCACAGTTGGATTCCATATGTCCAAATCGGTTTTACTATGGAGCACTATACCCTCAGCTTATTGGATAGGCAGACTGTCTACGGAGGAGCAAGAGTACATTTTTAAATCTTCGATTTATTTCGTTGCGCTTCGTTTTTATATGGACTTTCCATGTCATCTTCCGGTCTAGATGAAATCCAAGGTCTTTGACGCAGGTTGATTGCGGAAATGTGTCTGGGCCTAGGTTGACCGGGGGGCAAGTTTCACGTCTTAAGGTAAATGTGATGTGGTGAGACTTTGGAGCGCTTGCTTTTATGCGCCACTTAGTCAACCAAACATTGGTGGCATTGAGCTGGCTTTGCAACAATCTGCTCGCTTCATTTGGGTTACGATCACAGTTGAGGAAGACCGCATCATCGGCAAAAGTTGCAACAGCTGTAGGTGATTGGGGTAAGTCACTAGTAAATATGTTGTAAAGGACCGGACCAAGTACAGAGCCTTGGGGTACACAAGACTCCATCAGCAGGTAGTAGGAGTGCGGAAGGTACTTTTTTAATTTTGTAGAGTAATCCTTTATGCCAAACCCGATCAAAGGCCTGTTGTACGTCGAGAAAGGCAGCCGAGCAGTACTCTTTCCTTTCCAGACATTGTCTTTTAACTAATTTCTAATTAACCTACTAAAATTGTTTAATACACTAATTATTTCTACTAATACATTTATAGACTAATCACCCACTTACTAATATAGGTAATTGACTAATTACTAATGTACATTTAATGCGCACTGATGTACTTACGGTATATAATGCATTAAAATATGAGAAAAAAGAATTCAAATTGAGTGTTATTTGATCTCTTTCCCTGAGTTATCATGATAATTGTTATGTTTACATATTCATTTGTTAATTTTGTATGACGTTTTCCAAGTAAGCTTATTGTAAAAGTTAAACCTCTATTACTCCTGAACTAACAAAGTTATCTAATCCGTTATACTTTTACTTTTAAGGTCATTACATGGACTACTATCACGATTTTTTCCAGATTTTTTGAGCCAGCCATTTAACTTTTAGAGGGGGGTGGAACGCCCTGTTTTTACAAAAAGTGGCCTTTAAAGTGGAATTTCTCGCAAACGGATAACTAAATCAAAAAATCGTGCGAGACAACCTATATTCTTTTTAAAGACCTATCTAATGATACCCCACATGATGATGTAGCGACGAGAAAAAAAAAACATCCCCACTTTACATGTAGGGGAAGTATACCAAATAAAAATATTTTTCATAATTTTATTGTAGCACTTTGTCGACGTAATTACAATACAAATCGCAGTCGCAGTCATAGTCACAGTCGCAGTCGCAGTCACAGCCACAGTCACGGTAATAGCCGCAGTCGCAGTCGCAGGTCTACCGGTGGCAAGAATCGTAGAAAACAGAACAACTGAATCTGTCCAGCTGTCTGAAACTTTCTATCGACTGAATTTTTCTAACCGTCTGAAACTGTCTAACCGCCTGAATCTGTCTAGCTGCTTGAAATTGTCTATCCGTCTGAAAACGTCTAGCCGTCTGAATCTTTCTGTCCGTCTGAAACTGTCTATCCGCCTAAAACTGTCTAAACGTCTGAATCTTTCTGACCGTCTGAATTTGTCCTGCTGTCTGAATTTTTCTAACCTTCTGAAACTGTCTATCCGTCTGAATTAGGGTTTATTCCCGGGCTTTGTTGCCGGGAAATCAAGCTCGAGAAAAGTCGAGAATTCGAGAAATCATGTACCTATATAGAAATTAAATTACTGTTTGTTATGTTGCTTGGCGCCCGGGCCAAAGCGCAGCGGCACCCTTAACATTGATCTGTGTGTGTGTGTGTGTGTGTGTGTGTGTGTGTGTGTGTGTGTGTGTGTGTGTGTGTGTGTGTGTGTGCGCGCGTGCGTGTGCGTGTGCGTGTGCGTGTGCGTGTGCGTGTGCGTGTGCGTGTGCGTGTGCGTGTGCGTGTGCGTGTGCGTGTGTGCGTGTGTGCGTATGTGCGTGTGTGCATGTGTGCGTGTGTGCGTGTGCGTGTGCGTGTGCGTGTGTGCGTGTGTGCGTGTGTGCATGTGTGCGTGTGTGCGTGTGTGCGTGTGTGTGTGTGTGTGTGTGTGTGTGTGTGTGTGTGTGTGTGTGTGTGTGTGTGTGTGTGTGTGTGCAAACATTCTTGCTGTTTGAAACTGTCTAGCCGTCGGATGCGTAGATAGGTGGACGGACATGGCGTCCTCGTAGAGACATCTCAATATTTGGATGTATCGCCAGTCTACTTGGCATCGCTGTAGCGGGACTCCAGAACAGACCAGATCTCGTTCGAGTCAAAGGCCTTCTCTTAGTCCACAAATGCTAGACACAGGGGCTGCTTATGTTCTTCGGTCTTTTGAATTGTAACCCCTAGCCCTGTGTAGGCGGGATAGTAGGCCCTAGCCCTATACAGGGGGAATCACTCACCGACGACACAGTCAGCAGAGCAAGAGATGCTCAGGGCGCCGTTCACAAGTAGAATTTAGATTAAGTTTAAAACAAACGAAGGAATACTAGATAAAGGTGTGTGTGCTAGTGACGATAGGTGGTCAGGGAACTCTTCAAGGAAACGCTTTCTCAAGTGTCACACACATATCTATATTTTAGTACACATAATGGTCCATAGTCATTAACATTAACTTAATTACATTCATTAAATCATAGCATTAAATCATTCTATTCAACAGACAAAAAAAAAGGGTTGTTACATTATATTAAAGTTCGTAGTTTCATTTTCTAGGCTGCCCTGGTCCTATGGGGGCTAAACCGGGATGTGTAGGCGACAGGCAAGGAATACAAGACCACCCCGACGTGATCTCTGGGGTCCCTCATTGTGTATCCTCGGGGAACGCGTTCCGGAGGAAAGAAATGATAGTATTAATTTAAATAAAATAGTAACGTAACCCTGTAACTGCCCTGAGGTAAGCGATGCGGAGCTGGCCACTTCTTCAAGAGATCGCCTGACAAAGTAAGTGGAGCCTCAGGCGAATGGATCTCAGTAGTTCTGGTCAGTATTCAGCAGTAATATTCGACTGTAGCAGACGACCCTGAGGATGAAACCCTATTCTAAATACATGTCTGCACAAACGAGAAAGCCTATTAAAGTTTACAAGACAATTAAAGAACTTACCACAAAAACAGTGGGTGATTCACAAGAATTATCTTCACAATTATGATATACAACACAGAGAATTTTAGTTCGACTATAGCTCAGTAGGAAATGAAATGTTCGAAGATGAATACTGGCTTTTATAACCCACTTCAAGGTCTTCCTGGAATAAAAATCCTACCTCCCTACAAAAATAACACAACATCACGCGATTTTCAGAGACAAACTAGAATACAGATTAGAAATATCTGTCATAAAGACGTAACTCTATAATCAAGGAGCGAAATAATCACGACATGCACGCCATCCTATGCCTCTTTGGTGAAAACAGATCAATTCGCATTTGACCGTCGGCTGTGAAGTAGCTACCGCTGACCAGAGGGATGGCGCAAGTAGCACGATTACTTCTGTGAAAGTCAGATAATTTCGTGATATTTAATAAAAGAAAAAAAAATGTTACAGAATAATCTACCTCACTATATGGATGTGGTCTATGGTGCCATATCCGCTCTGAAACCCAGCCTGTTCCGGTGGTTGGAATTCGTCTAGTCTTCGCTGACTGATGACTTTTGAAAACACCTTATAGACATGGCCTTAGACTGAAATGGTTCTATAGTTCTTCAACCCGGTCTTGTCCCCCTATTTGTAGAACAAAATGAACACACACACACTTCTACTCTACGCTTCAGGAGTTCTCCCTTCGAACAGGACAGCGTTGAAAAGGTTTTGGAGCTCCCTCCGTACGGGCTTACCTCCAGCTTTCAACAACTGTGTTGCAACGCCGTCCTCTCTCAGGGCTTTTCCATTTTTCAGCTGTCCAAGAACTGACCTGCACACACAGAGCAAGTAACGGCGTCCCTAGCTTCGATCTTACAACGTTTGCAAATGAACATACTGAGTGACGAAAAGTTTGAGAATCTTAGTAAACTTATGGAGTAGTAACTAAGTTGTTTACGTGCGGTCAGCGCACGGTCCACCGACAGAATTAGCGCGCGATAGTGCGATATCTACCTTTTTTTTATAATATCATTGACTTTTAGCAAAAGCATTTGATAGTAGTATTGTTTATAGAGCACGTGGTGATATTTAAGTAATAGTTACATTAAAATTTAACAAGACCTAAAATCCGTATAATAGTTGTCTGGAAGAGATCGCCGTGAGCGATAAGACCGCCCATTGTTACATTTACATTCCATGTGTCACATCTATTGTTTCCTCTTTGTCTATTTTTTTTAAGTAATTGTTATACTAAATCACTCCATACTTATTGCTAATGTATTTTGACCTTTAAACATTGTATACAATTGTTTGTGATTCAATGGAATAAATAAAAAAACCATCTTTCTAAGGAGCTCTATCTCTAGTACTAACATAATAATTTCCGCACAACCGTGCTGTATACATAACAAATAGCTCTTTGTTTGCGTACTATCTGTTCTAGTATCGTACTTTTGGCATAATCACTTGATAGTATTCTTGTTTAAATAGCACGTGGTGATTACCGATATTTAAGTAATAGTTACATTAAAATTTAACGAGACCTAAAATCCTTATCATAGTTGTCTGGAAGGGATTGCCGTGTGCGATAAGACCGAAGTATAATAAACAAACGGGTAATCAAAGCTCGACCACAACCATCAAAAAATTATCCTACTTATACTAACAATGTGAACAAATTATATTGCGATCTAATTTAGCATCAACGCCATCTATCGAGGCAAAGGATAACAACATACATTGTACCTATCTGAGTTCGATACCGAACACATGAGTAGAATCCAGGAGCAGGGTTCACCGGTTCATACAATTGTTAGTGATCCAATTTAATACTTTCTGAAACAGAATCTCTGTGAAAGGGTTAGGTACATGTTACACAGTTTCAGATTATTTATAATAAATTACCAATTCGCTTGGTTGATGTCACTCACTCCCATGTTTGCATCTGTTGTGTTTGAAAGTGATTTCATGTTGTATTTTTAACACATTTTTTATTTATGTTTAATAAATAATTTTCAATTGAATATTACGTCTAAGTTTGTGCAAAATTTGTGCATGTAGTAGGTTAAAAGTTATTCGACAAAAACCGTAAATGGAGCTGCTATCGAGGTTGTGCAAAAATATCTACCTTGGCCAAATAATCCAACTCGGCCGGCACAACTTCGATCTGGAAGCCGACAGAAGGATACGTCTGGGCTGGGCGGCATACGGGAAGCTACGTCATATTTTTGAGTCACAAATACCTCCATCACTTAAGACCAAAGTCTACAACCAGTGCGTCCTACCCGTAATGACATACGGAGCCGAGACGTGGACACTCACTATCGGACTGGTCCATAAATTTAAAATAGCTCAGCGTGCGATGGAGCGTGCAATGTTGGGTGTCTCTCTGTCCGACAAAATACGCAACGATATTATTCGACAGAGAACTAGAGTTACCGACATCGCATGGAAAATCAGCACGCTGAAGTGGAAGTGGGCCGGACATGTCTCCAGACGAACTGATGGACGCTGGAGCCGAAAGGTGCTAGAGTGGAGACCGCGATTAGGCAAACGTAGTGTAGGACGCCCTGCGGCACGATGGACCGATGATTTGAGGAAGGTGGCTGGCGGCGGATGGATGCGGACTGCCCAAGACCGGGATGGTTGGCGTTCCTTGGGGGAGACCTTCGTCCAGCAGTGGACGGCGATAGGTTGACACTATACGTCTAAGTTGAAATGCAATAAAAGAAATTGTATATGTAAGTGTGAGTAAGGTCTAGATTTCTTGTATTAGTTCATATTTAGTTTCAGGTGTTTTTTACATTAATTGTTGGAATATTTTTTTACATAACGTCTACCATAGTGACTTCACTAGGCCTCATAGAAAGCAAGAGTTGAATCCAAGAGTAGGGGCGCCACACTGGCTGCAAATGCAGACAATTATACATGACGGGCCGCGACCTCATGACTCTTTAAAATCTATTATAAGTACGGTGTGTTTCAAACAAATAACTCTGCTAAAGCCATGTAATTATTTTATAACAATTATAATGATGTTGAACTTGAAATACCTACCAGACAATATTCAAGATTTCATTTTGACGGGTTTTATTGACCAAGAAACACGTATAGTTGTTTTTTGTACGACCCAACCGAAAGTATATTTCATCATATATTTGATGGCACCGACTTTATTATAACGAACGCCATAGAAGTTCATGACAACCAGGATGGACCACTTAACGTGCTCTCCGAGGCACGGGCGTTAAATACTGCCATTTTCCAATCTCCGGGGTTCTACTAAAAAAATCGTGTAGTTTAAAACCTAAAAACAGGCCGACTTGAGATTCGAACGTGATACCTCTTGCGCAGCATTTGCATACGCTAACCGCAAGTCCAAAAAGTTTGCTTTCTTGGTCGGTTCTTGTATAACAAAATAAATAGAATTATTTTGATAGGTAATAGGACGAAAAATGACTGCAAAATCGTAGTTACTGAATGGCTTAATAAACTGACAAATGACGACACAGAAACTTTAATTCATCCACTATCCTGAAATACCTACTCATTATACTACAAACAAACATTATACACACACATACACATAACATTCACCTTGTTGCAAAGGTCTTACTGCTACTAATCTCTCGCTACCGGCCGTCGTTTGTTCCATGACCGGCAGCGAGAGCTGTTTTACCGCGGTCGCAACCTTCTGCGAGGACGTAATCATGCAGAAGGAGGCGGCGGAGAAGGCCCGTGAGGAAGACCTCCACTCGGACCTGATCCGCCGCCGGCGAACCGGGCGGCGGAGGCGCGAACATCTGCGTCTCATGCCGCCTTGAGTGTGGCCGCGGTCGGACGGGACGGATTTTCACTCCACCCGCACTATGTGGCCAGCCGCGAGGGGGCGGCGTCGGTGTGTGCCGGACGCCGCCTAAGAGAGGGTCGTCGAACCGAGACGGTGCCCGCATCAGGAGCGGGAAGGCGCTGGGGGAGTCCAGAAGGAGATCCTACCCTGGACTTCTCCTCCTCCTAAACGGAGAAGCGCGGAGAGGGCACACTGTGTGGTTTATAGGGCACACTGTGTGGTTGCTAAATTATTCTGCATGAACTGGAGATGTATAAGAGAAGAGTGTATAAATGTAAATTTGAATAAATAAATATATGAAATAAATAAAAAGGCATTCGTTATAATCTAATAATCGCTACTAAAGGGTAAAATAAAAAATGAATTTAAAAACTGAGAAAACAATTTTATTTACAATATTAAAATAATATCATCATCATTCGACACGTTGCCAGCAATCTGTATAATTCGGCATTCTATACAATACCTAACAATACCTAAAACGTGTAGGTAATGTATGAAATCGTACTAATTTGTAAGCGTACCTGTCATAAATAAATAAATAAATAAAATTTACACAAACTTCGCCTAGGTGTTCTATACAATGCCCAGTACACAACCGGTAGGTAAAGCGTAAAGTACGGAGACAGTTCGGAAACAATCTAAATTATACAGACACATAAAACAAATAATGATACAATCATTGACTTTTGGGTAACATTTGGGACCCATAACACAATGTAAAGTATAATAATTTTATCCGACATGGGTATTGCAGTCCAAGTACTTAATGCTAAAAAGGTGGTCAAATTATATTACAAATCGACCATTTTCCTTTTATTCTTTTTCGTCTTATCTATAGTTTCTTCAGTCTTCTTAGGCTCAAATAAGAGTTCTTGATCTTCAAAAATTGTTTCAGTTATACGGGTACTTGAAAATTTTCTCTTAGACTTTTTTGACTTCCTTCTAACCTTTTTTTCTCTTATTGTAGTGCTAACAGCCAAAGTAACATTTTCAGTTTGTCTTGCATTACTGTTGCAGCGTATTCTTTTCTTTGTCTTCTTTTTACGTTCTGACATATCAGTATGGCAATCAAAGGTTATTATTTCAATAACTTGGTCGTTTAGTTTAGTCTGCGATGCTTCTGTTACATCATTTTGTTGTTTCTCCAAGCCTGACAAACAAAAAAATATATATGTTTAAACATATTTTCAAAACAAATGTTATTTATATTTTTCCCGAAAAGGTAAATAACTTTAAGTCTATATATGTTTGTATGTTCCATCATAGAGTTAAAAACTGCTGAATCGATTTTAATGTAACTAAATATTATAAAAAAATATAAAAAATCTGGTTATTTTTTGTTAAACTTTTCTTCGGAACTACACACACAGTGTTAGATATCAGTTACATTGAAAGTTTATAATACCAAACAATATTTCATATACAAATAAACGAAGAATACAGAGTATGACTAAGTATTCATTAAATAAGGGGCTTTGACAAAAATAACCTGTTTTAAAACTTACAACTTCAAAAAAAGATGAAAAACAATTGCCACCACATGAAGTTGTGTACTGATTTTCAAATAGCAAAAAAATATTATGGTATTTTTGCTGGAATTCCATGTTCAGAGTACCAAACATGGAAGTTTACTGTGTCACTGGTAAATAATGGTATGCGGCATTAAGTCAGCCTATTGCAATCGTAACTCAGTTAGTATTAATAAATAACTTGAAAACCAACGCGTCAATTTGTTAAAAGTTACTTGGATATATTATATAGTATAATATAGTCTGTAATTTTATTAATTTTCTATAAAAAATACACTAAGTTAATGTTAAAGACATACATACCATCGAACCAGCTGTATTTCTCCAATTGTTTGCGTGCAAAATCCATATCGCTTTAAACACCACAGAGGTAAAATATTCTCAAAATTTGATACCGGCAATATAATTTCTAACTTCACACTGTTGTCTTGTCAGCTGACACTAATTGACTGACGCTGACACTAACTATCGCATGTTTTATAGTTTCCGTCCCGTCTCATAAAATATGTCCTCCCCTCCCCTAGCCTCAAACAAAACAAACAATTGGAGAAATACGACTAGTCCGATGGTATGTAGGTACATTATGTCTTTTGATCTTAACTTAGTGCATTATTCATCGAAAGATGATAAACCTTAAAGACCATGCGAAGGGCTTAAAATTAAAAATAAAAACACTGTAATATATCAAATTGAACACGTTAATTTGCTACCCTTTCTATTAATAAATGAACTCCTTAAAATATCCTTGTCTGTTACTAAACCAACTTAGTAAGTTTCAACAAGCGATTTGTATTTGTAGCACCTACCTACATACGAGTATGTCACGTGTACATGTTAATGATATTTATAAATACTTACTGTCTTAGATTACGCATTTCTAATCCGAGCTTACTGAACACAGTATGATTGGCATTAAGTAACAGTGGCATTAAGTAAACGGAGTGTAATCGTAACAATGATTGCAGTTGGTTTACATAATGCCACATGGTATTTTTAAGGTGGACCTTAGGTTGGTTCAATGGCAAGGGAACGACAGGTCTTAGGTCTAGACAGAAACTAGCCAATCTGTAACTTTAACGTTTCTCAGAAGAGCAAATAGAAAATTAAAATCAGCATTGTTACATTTCTCTTCAAGCGTAAATTAATTCTGTTTTGACTTAATGTATGTGCTTAAAGGAATCATTGATTTATAAATGAAATTAATGGAGATTGGTGAAATTACTATGTTTAAGTGTTTAAGATTAGGTTAGGTTCGTCAATGTAACACATCAAAATTAGCCAATATCGTTTTCATGTTAAAGAGCAGCCTATATCATTTCTCTAGAATCAAAGTGTTTCCCAGCCAAATTTCTTTGAAATAACTACAGCAGTATAGCGGTAGAAAGTAGCCAATGACTATCTTTGTACCAAAATTCATTTAAATCGGTCCAGTAGTTTTGAGGTAAAAGCCAGATAGACAGAGTTACTAACAATCTATTTGGCTAGGGTAAAACATACTGCATGAAATAAATTTGTTAATTTTACTTATGTAGTACATACTTTAAGACGTCAAAACCATTTTTAGATGCTATCCTAACAAATGCCACAAAACCATACTGAATAAATGACAAAACACTTTTTGTTTGCGAACTATGTTCTAGTATTGTACTTTTAGCAAAAGCATTTGATAGTATCATTCTTTATAGTGCACGTGGTGATTACCGATATATAAGTAATAGTTACATTAAAATTTAACAAGATATATCATCCGTATAATAGTTGTCTGAAAGAGATTGACGTGAGCGATAAGACTGCCCATTGTTACATTTACATACTTTGTTACTTATCTATTGTTTACTCTTTGTCTGCTTTTTGAGTTTGTCTACACTAATATTATAAAGAGGAAACGTTGTATTTTTGTATGTTTGTAACGAATAAACTCAAAAACTACTGGACGGATTTCGATAATTCTTTCACCATTAGAATGCTACAATATCTTTGAGTAACATAGGCTATATTTTTTACCAGAAAAAAATAGGGATCCCTATTAAAATTTCGATAATGTAATCCAAAGTATAAAAAAATTGCTATAAAATGAATTTCATTTGCTGCGGAAACTATGAATGATAGAACAAAAATATGTTCTACAATATTAAAGGGCATATTAATATCTATAAAAAACCTCGCGGTACTATATGTCTAGCTATTGTTATTATGTCACTACAACATCATTTTTGAAAGAAATCCTAACAAAAACCTTACCATGCATAAAAGACCATGTTATTCATATCTTTATAATAATCCTTATCCAAATAAATTATTTATTATTTAAACCTCCTTTCAAAGGAGAGGCCTATGTCCAGCAGTGGACTGTTAAAGGCTGTTGATGATGATGATGATGATGATTATTTAAGACTGTTTTAGTACCTATATATATCTTTTTGAATTATTAAAATCGGCCATTGCATTCAAAAGATATTACGAGTTTAAAAAAGACAATCTAAACTAAATCAAGCGAGTTTAGCAAAAACGCGTCGTATTGGAGAATCTTCCTCTGAAAATTCAGATCGTCTTGCAAGTCAGAGAAAATACGCGTCACAATCACGAGCTAGAGAATCCAGCACTGAACGCTCGCAGCGCTTTCGTGAAAATAGAGATAGAAGCTCACATACACGTGCTCGGGAATCTAACGCCGTACTTCGCCCAGACGAACAAAATGTGAGGTCATCACAGCTAATCAAAATTTTAGCTCATACTAATAGGTTGGCATTCAGTTACAATCCACAAATTGATTATGCTCATCAGAACAACATGTTGATATGATGGCGAAGATGATTACCGAAAGGTTAAATTTCATCTGCCGAAACCAACAAAAACTAAGAGCGGATGACTACATTCATTTGAGGGATGCTTTGAACCAATGCCGCCAATATTGGACAGCATGTCATCTTATTATCATCATTTACTGGGTCTCCGAGGTATCTCCACGAACAGACGCAAGATGCAATGTCGTATGTGCGCAATTATGGTAGGCCAGATCTTTTCGTAACTCTTACTTGTAATCCAGAATGGGAAGAAATAAAGCAGGAACTGTTTCGTGGTCAGCGGTCTTTCGACCGTCATGACATCATTACTCGAGTTTTTTACTTTAAAGTGAAAAAATATATTTATTTATTTATTTTATTTATTTTATTTTATTCGGAATACCAACAGCTTAAATATTTTAAAATAAACATTAAACATAGTTAACAACGAAGCCATTTACAGGTACTCGCAATTAGATACAAAACATTAACAACGCTACGAATAGTAATAGTAAAGAAAAAGAAACAGAAGTAACATGCTTAAGAAAAGCAACAAAACATAACAGACATCATTCCTTTTGGGTTGGGAATAGAAATGTGTCAAAACCAAAAATAAATAAACAACAACAATCACATCAACAACCCAGTTAAATGTTATATGCTAACTGTTGAGTGGCAAAAAAGAGGATTGCCGCAATGTCTTGATGAAATAATAGTTGCCGAACTGCCTAATAAAGATGAAGACCCAGTATTGCTTGAAATAATCACAAAATATATGGTACATGGGCCATGTGGGGGAGAAAATTTGATTGCAACGTGTATGAACAATGGAATTTGTTCGCAACAATATCCACGACGCTTCGTGATTAAAACACAGACCGGTGAGGACGGATATTCTATTTATCGACGACGTGAAACAAACAACGGAGGGCAGGTTGCTAACTTAAATGTCCGAGGGCGAACGGTTTAACATTGACAACACATGGATCGTTCGATATTCTCCAATATTGAGTCGATCTTTCAACGCTAATATAGATGTTGAATATTGCCATCAATAAAATACATATGTAAATATATTAATAAAGGAACGGATCAAGCAACTTGAGTATCAGAAATTATCAGAACGAAGACGAAAACTATTTGAATTGCCGCTACATTAGTGAAATTAATTAATTATTCATTACATTAGTACATTACATAAGCTATCATGAAGTGCCACATTATTATACTTGGGCCAATAATAAATTTTCTAGAGGAAACGTGGCCAAGACGTCGTTGGTTATCCCGGTATTAAAAAAGATGCAGAATGCCGCACAATGGGGAATAGTGTACAGCATTCATCCTTCTCAGTCTGAGTGTTTTTATATCAGGCTACTATTTTATCATGTGCGTGGCCCAACATCGTTCCAGTATTTAAAAACAATTGACGGTGTTATTAAAGAAACTTATCAAGCCGCTTGCCGAGAGAGAGGTTTGCTGGAAAATGATAACCATAGGGAAATCACTCTGAGGGAAGCTGATATTTCTCATACCATATGTGTCAAGAGTTCAGACATACAGCACAACAACGAGGTCTGGATTATGATGAAACACTTTTAGAACTAACTTTAATTATCAAAATTAAAGAGACTTTGGATTACCTTCTCCGAACCGGTCAGAAAATGTTGTTCATGCCATACCGAACCGTACATATGATGTTAACGAGTTAACAGAGTTAGTCAACTCAAATGTACCCAAGATGGTAGCAGATCAAAAGATGGCGTTTGATGCTATAATTAAAAGTATCAAAAATAACAGTGGTCGTCTATTTCTTTTTTGGATGCTCCCGGTGGAACAGGTAAAACCTTCCTTGCCAATTTAGTATTGACAAAAAGTGCGACAATAAAACCACCAAATCAATATATATATCACGCACCAAAACAAATGAATTCATAGGGTAATTTTTCTATCTTATCATTTTGTTAGGTTAGTACAATCATCTACCCTCGAACAGAAGACATTTCTATCTGTTGATGTGTCTGATGTTGATGATATGTCTAGATTTTCGATTTCGGTTTGGATTGTGGGTCCAAGATTTTCAAGACTATGATCAGTATTAGCCAATCCAAATATGTATGTTTAACCCAAATGTTTACAACAATTGTACACCCGTGCGAAGCCGGGACGGGCCGCTAGTATCCAATATAGATATAAACTCGACGCCAATAGTCAAGCTGCAGACATAACCCAAAATTGGTGACCCGGTATCATATCCTGAGAGCTTTCCGATTATTGGGAACATCCTTAACCGAGTACCGAGGGTCTTGCATCCTGAGAGATATGCGAAAGATATCTTACTTAGTAACATTCTTGAGGATATCACTGCGTACATACTGAATGCATTGTTAGTTTTAAATATCCTAAAAGCTTTGCTTGCTAGTATCGCCTTCTAAAAGCTCTGTGATTATTCATGACGATAGTGAAGCATATTGGTGATGTAAAAGTAATACCGTATTCAAAACTAATGCAATGTTTCATGCTTTCCTTAGATGACCACTATGCGTTGAGAGGTTAATAACGAGAGAGCTACGTCACTGAGGAAGATGCAGTCCGTCAGTCTTCTCGCTGTCTACGCGAGCCGAGCGCGGGTGGTGACCTGGTGTCTGCTGCTGTCTGGTGAGGCGCAGCAGCGGCCTACTCGCTGTTCCGTGAAGTGCGGACTTGCGACCTGCATGCCGCTCACGAGGTGTTGTGTATGGCGGATGATGGAGCGCATGAGGTATGTTATGTTGGAATGGACCCATGAACAGGGTAACCAGCCCCAAACCCGTGGTCTTGATGAGAGAGTTTTAAGACACATGAACAGGCTAACCAGCCCCAAACTCGTGGTCTTGTTGAGAGAGGTTTAAGACCCATGGACAGGGTAACCAGCCCCAAACTCGTGGTCTTGATGAGAGAGTTTTAAGACTCATGGACGGGGTAATCAGCCCCAAACTCGTGGTCTTGTTGAGAGAAGTTTAAGACCCATGGACAGGGTAACAAGCCCCAAACTCCTCGTCTATTACTGCGACTGCGACTATGACTGTGACTGTGAACTAGAACAAAAACAAATCTATCTCTAGGTAGATTTGCAACTGTTACTGTAACTGTGAAACGGTAACAGAGACTGTGACTGTGAATGTGACTGTTGCTGTGGGTGTGACTGCGACTGCGACTGAGACTGAGACTGCGACTGTGACTGCGACTGCGACAGTCGCAGTCGCAGTCACAGCCACAGCAACATTCACAGTCACAGTCGCAAATCAACCTAGAGATAGATTTGTTGTGTTCTAGTTCACAGTCGCAGTCGCAGTCGCAATGGCAGTCGCAGTCGCAGTCACAGCCACAGCGACACTCACAGTCACAGTCGCAAATCTACCTAGAGATAGATTTGTTGTTGTTCTAGTTCACGTCGCAGTCGCAGTGGCAGTCGTAGTCGCAGTCGCAGTTGCAGTCGCAGTCGCAGTCGCAGTCGCAGTGGCAGTCGCAGTCACAGCCACAGCAACATTCACAGTCACAGTAGCAAATCTACCTAGAGATAGATTTGTTGTTGTTCTAGTTCACGTCGCAGTCGCAGTCGCAGTGGCAGTCGCAGTCGCAGTGGCAGTCGCAGTCGCAGTCGCAGTCGCAGTCGCAGTCGCAGTCGCAATCGCAGTCGCAGTCGCAGTCGCAGTTGCAGTCGCAGTCGCAGTCGCAGTCGCAGTCGCAGTCGCAGTCGCAGTCGCAGTCGCCGTGGCAGTCGTAGTCGCAGTCACAGCCAAAGCCATATCCACAGCCACAGCAACAGTCACATTCACAGTCACAGTCTCTGTTACAGTCTCACAGTCACAGTCTCTGTTACAGTCTCACAGTTACAGTAATAGTCGCAAATCTACCTAGAGATAGATTTGTTGTTGTTCTAGTTCACAGTCACAGTCGCAGTCGCAAATCTACCTGTGGCAAGGATCGCTGAAAGAACATTGTACCAATCTAATAACCTACCCATCTACCAATCCAATTTGATAGATTGGTAGATTGGTTGTTGTTGTTGTTCACAGTCACAGTCACAGTAACAGTCGCAGTCTCTGTTACAGTCTCACAGTCACAGTCGCAGTCGCAAATCTACCTGTGGCAAGGATCGCTGAAAACAACGAACAATCTAAAAATCTACCAACCTATCCATCCACCAATCCAATTTTATAGATTTGCAGTCGCAGTCGCAGTCGCAGTCGCAGCCACAGCCACAGCCACATCCACAGCCACATCCACAGTGACAGCCACAGCAACAGTCACATTCACAGTCACAGTCTCTGTTACAGTCTCACAGTTACAGTAATAGTCGCAAATCTACCTAGAGATAGATTGGTTGTTGTTCTAGTTCAACGTCGCAGTCGCAGTCGCAGTGGCAGTTGCAGTCACAGTCACAGCCACAGCGACACTCACAGTCACAGTCGCAAATCAACCTAGAGATAGATTTGTTGTTGTTCTAGTTCACGTCGCAGTCGCAGTCGCAGTGGCAGTCGTAGTCGCAGTCGCAGTTGCAGTCGCAGTCTCAGTCGCAGTCGCAGTCGCAGTGGCAGTCGCAGTCGTAGTCGCAGTCGCAGTCGCAGTCGCAGTCGCAGTCGCAGTCGCAGTCGCAGTCGTAGTCGCAGTCGCAGTCGCAGTAGCAGTTGCAGTCGCAGTCGCAGTCACAGCCAAAGCCATATATCCACAGCCACAGCAACAGTCACATTCACAGTCACAGTCTCTGTTACAGTCTCACAGTTACAGTAATAGTCGCAAATCTACCTAGAGATAGATTTGTTGTTGTTCTAGTTCACAGTCACAGTCGCAGTCGCAAATCTACCTGTGGCAAGGATCGCTGAAAGAACATTGTACCAATCTAATAACCTACCCATCTACCAATCCAATTTGATAGATTGGTAAATTGGTTGTTGTTGTTGTTCACAGTCACAGTCACAGTAACAGTCGCAGTCTCTGTTACAGTCTCACAGTCACAGTCGCAGTCGCAGTCGCAAATCTACCTGTGGCAAGGATCGCTGAAAACAACGAACAATCTAAAAATCTACCAACCTATCCATCCACCAATCCAATTTTATAGATTTGTAATTGTTGTTGTTCACAGTCACACTAACAGTCGCAGTCGCAGTCGCAAATCTACCGGTGGCATGGATTGCAGAAAACAAAGAACATTGTACCAATCTAATAACCTTCCCATCTACCAATCCAATTTGATAGATTGGTAGATTGGTTGTTGTTTTTGTTCACAGTCGCAAATCTACCGGTGGCAAGGATTGCAGAAAACAAAGAACATTGTACCAATCTAATAACCTTCCCATCTACCAATCCAATTTGATAGATTGGTTGTTGTTGTTGTTTACAGTCACAGTCACAGTAACAGTCGCAGTCTCTGTTACAGTCTCACAGTCACAGTCACAGTCGCAGTCGCAGTCGCAAATCTACCTGTGGCAAGGATCGCTGAAAACAACGAACAATCTAAAAATCTACCAACCTATCCATCCACCAATCCAATTTTATAGATTGGTAATTCTTGTTGTTCACAGTCACACTAACAGTCGCAGTCGCAGTCGCAAATCTACTGGTGGCATGGATTGCAGAAAACAAAGAACATTGTACCAATCTAATAACCTTCCCATCTACCAATCCAATTTGATAGATTGGTAGATTGGTTGTTGTTGTTGTTCACAGTCACAGTCACAGTAACAGTCGCAGTCTCTGTTACAGTCTCACAGTCACAGTCGCAGTCGCAAATCTACCTGTGGCAAGGATCGCTGAAAACAACGAACAATCTAAAAATCGCAGTCGCAGTCTCTGTTACAGTCTCACAGTTACAGTAATAGTCGCAAATCTACCTAGAGATAGATTGGTAGATTGGATGTTGTTCACAGTCACAGTCACAGTCGCAGTCGCAGTCGCAGTCGCAGCCACAGCCACAGCCACATACACAGCCACATCCACAGTGACAGCCACAGCCACATCCACAGCCACAGCAACAGTGACATTCACAGTCACAGTCTCTGTTACAGTCTCACAGTTACAGTAATAGTCGCATATCTACCTAGAGATAGATTGGTTGTTGTTCTAGTTCACAGTCGCAGTCGCAGTCGCAGTTGCAGTCGCAGTCGCAGTTGCAGCCGCAGTCGCAGTCGCAGTCGCAGTCGCAGTCGCAGTCACAGCCACAGCAACATTCACAGTCACAGTCGCAAATCTACCTAGAGATAGATTTGTTGTTGTTCTAGTTCACGTCGCAGTCGCAGTGGCAGGCGTAGTCGCAGTCGCAGTTGCAGTCGCAGTCGTAGTCACAGTGGCAGTGGCAGTCGCAGTCGTAGTCGCAGTCGCAGTTGCAGTCGCAGTCGCAGTCGCAGTCGCAGTCGCAGTCGCAGTGGCAGTCGTAGTCGCAGTCGCAGTCGCAGTAGCAGTTGCAGTTGCAGTCGCAGTCGCAGTAGCAGTTACAGTTGCAGTCGCAGTCGCAGTCACAGCCAAAGCCATATCCACAGCCACAGCAACAGTCACATTCACAGTCACAGTCTCTGTTATAGTCTCACAGTTACAGTAATAGTAGCAAATCTACCTAGAGATAGATTTGTTGTTGTTCTAGTTCACAGTCACAGTCGCAGTCGCAAATCTACCTGTGGCAAGGATCGCTGAAAACAACGAACAATCTAAAAATCTACCAACCTATCCATCCACCAATCCAATTTTATAGATTGGTAATTGTTGTTGTTCACAGTCACACTAACAGTCGCAGTCGCAGTCGCAAATCTACCGGTGGCATGGATTGCAGAAAACAAAGAACATTGTACCAATCTAATAACCTTCCCATCTACCAATCCAATTTGATAGATTGGTAGATTGGTTGTTGTTCACAGTCACAGTCACAGTAACAGTCGCAGTCTCTGTTACAGTCTCACAGTCACAGTCGCAGTCGCAGTCGCAAATCTACCTGTGGCAAGGATCGCTGAAAACAACGAACAATCTAAAAATCTACCAACCTATCCATCCACCAATCCAATTTTATATATTGGTAATTGTTGTTGTTCACAGTCACACTAACAGTCGCAGTCGCAGTCGCAAATCTACCGGTGGCATGGATTGCAGAAAACAAAGAACATTGTACCAATCTAATAACCTTCCCATCTACCAATCCAATTTGATAGATTGGTAGATTGGTTGTTGTTCACAGTCACAGTCACAGTAACAGTCGCAGTCTCTGTTACAGTCTCACAGTCACAGTCGCAGTCGCAGTCGCAAATCTACCTGTGGCAAGGATCGCTGAAAACAACGAACAATCTAAAAATCTACCAACCTATCCATCCACCAATCCAATTTTATATATTGGTAATTGTTGTTGTTCACAGTCACACTAACAGTCGCAGTCGCAGTCGCAAATCTACCGGTGGCATGGATTGCAGAAAACAAAGAACATTGTACCAATCTAATAATCTTCCCATCTACCAATCCAATTTGATAGATTGGTAGATTGGTTGTTGTTGTTGTTCACAGTCACAGTCACAGTAACAGTCGCAGTCTCTGTTACAGTCTCACAGTCACAGTCGCAGTCGTAAATCTACCTGTGGCAAGGATCGCTGAAAACAACGAACAATCTAAAAATCTACCAACCTATCCATCCACCAATCCAATTTTATAGATTGGTAATTGTTGTTGTTCACAGTCACACTAACAGTCGCAGTCGCAGTCGCAGTCGCAAATCTACCGGTGGCATGGATTGCAGAAAACAAAGAACATTGTACCAATCTAATAACCTTCCCATCTACCAATCCAACCCCCAAGAGCGACGACGAGTTCAGGGCCATCCAAGCTCATCCTGATGGCCTTGGACAAGACAAGGCGCCCTACTACGCCATCGCCCCGCAACACCAGAGGCCAATGAAGATGGCGATCAGAGGGCTGCCTGCTGACACCCGCGCGGAGGAAATCGTGGAGGACCTAGCAGGCAAAGGCATACCGATCAGGTACGCCAAACATATCCGGGCCCGCACAGGGAGACCCGGGTGCATCTTCTTCGCGGAAGTGGAGAAGACACCTGCAGCCACGAAGGCATACAACGTAGGCGAAGTACTACACATGCCGGGAGTGGTGATCGAGGCATGGAGGGGGAAGAAGGGGCCTTCGCAGTGTCATCGCTGCCAAGGCTTCCGCCACAGCTCCCAAAACTGCCATCGACCCCTCGCCTGCGTTCGCTGTGGGGGTGAACACGCGGCGCACGAGTGCCAGCGACCAAAGGACCAACCGGCCACCTGCGCTAACTGTAAGGGTCCCCACCCTGCAAACAGTGTCTCGTGCCCCGCCTACAAACGCGAACTGCGAAACAGGAAGGCCGGCCTGGTCCCGAGGACAGGCCCGGCACAACTCATCGAGCAACCCAACGTGGTCAGTGACTCCGCACCAACCACGCTTATGGCACAGGCGAACCCAGGAAAAACTGGGTCTCGCAGGAGACGCAGAAGACAGAAGACGGCACCTGAAGAGCCGTCGCAACCACCGCCAGCACCAACCGTCGGCAAGGAGCCGAAGGATGCGGAGAGGGAGCAGCTCGTTACCCTTCTCATGCTGTTTGCGCAGCGCGTGAAGGACGGTGAGATAAACACCCAAGGACTGCTGACCGAACTCATGACCACAATCATCAAAAAATTATCCTACTTATACTAACAATCTGAAAAATTATATTGCTATCTAATTTAGCATCAACGCCATCTATCGACGCAGAGGATATCAACATAAATTGTACCTATCTGAGGTCGATACCGAACACATGAGTAGAATCCAGGAGTAGGGTTCACCGGTTCATAAAATTGTTGGTGATTCAATTTAATGCTTACTGAAACAGAATCTCTGTGAAAGGGTTAGGTACATATTACACAGTTTTAGATTACTTATAATAAATGACCAATTTGCTTGGTTGATGACACTCACTCCGATGTTTACATCTGTTGTGTTTGAAAGTGATTACATCTTGTATTTTTAACGCATTTTTTATTAATGTTTAATAAATTATTTTTAATTGAATATTACGTCAAGTTGAAATGCAATAAAAAAATATCGTGTATGTAAGTGTGAGTAGGGTCTAGATTTCTTGTATTAGTTCAAGTTTAGTTTCAGGTGGTTTTTACATTAATTGTAAGAATATTTTTTTACATAAAGTCTACCATAGTGACTCCACCCGGCCTGATAGAAAGCAAGAGTTGAATCCAAGAGTAGGGGCGCCACACTGGCTGCAAATGCAGACAATTAATCATGACGGTCCGCGACCCAATGACTCTGTAAAATCTATTAAAAGTACGGTGTGTTTCAAACAAATAACTCTGCTAAAGCCACGTAATTATTTTATAACAATTATAATGATGTTGAACTTGAAATACCTACCAGACAATATTCAAGATTTCATTTTGACGGGTTTTATTGACCAAGAAACACGTATAGTTGTTTTTTGTACGACCCAACCGAGAGTATATTTCATCATATATTTGATGGCACCGATTTTCCTATAACGAACGCCATAGATGTTCATGACAACCAGGATGGACCACTTAACGTGCTCTCCGAGGCACGGGCATTAAATATTGCCATATTCCAATCTTCTAGCTTCTACTAAGAATTTCGTGTAGTTAAAACCTAACAACAGCCCGACTTGAGATTCGAACTCGATACCTCTTGCGCAGCAGTCACATATGCTAACCGCTACTCCAAAAAGGCAGTCGTAATAATCTAATAATCGAAACTAAAGGATAAATAAAAAAAAATTAAGAAAGCGAAATCAATTTTATTTACAACATTAAACTAATATCATTATTACTCGACACTTTGCCCGCAATCTGTGTAATTCTATATATGCCAGGCAATACCTAAAACGTGTAGGTAATGTATGAAATCGTACTAATTTACATAAACTTCGTTTAGGTGTTCTATACAATGCCCAGTACACAACCAGCAGGTAAAGTGTAAAGTACGGAGACAGTTCGGAAACAATCTAAATTATACAGACACATAAACCAAATTATGATACAATCATTGACTTTTGGGTAACAGTTGGGACCCATTACACAATGTAAAGTATAATAATTTTATCCGACATGGGTATTGCAGTCCAAGTACATAATGCACAAAAAAAAGATGGACAAATTGTATTACAAATCCATTTTCCTTTTATTCTTTTTCGTCTTGTCTATAGTTTCTTCAGTCTTCTTAGGCTCAATTACTAGTTCTTGATCTTCAAAAATTGTTTCAGTTATACGGGTACTTGAAAATTTTCTCTTAGACTTTTTTGACTTCCTTCTAACCTTTTTTTCTTTTATTGTAGTGGTAACAGCCAAAGTAACATTTTCAGTTTGTCTTGCATTACTGTTGCAGTGTATTCTTTTCTTTCTCTTCTTTTTACGTTCCGACATATCAGTATGGCAATCAAAGGTTATTATTTCAATAACTTGGTCGTTTAATTTAGTCTGCGATACTTCTGTTACATCATTTTGGTGTTTCTCCAAGCCTGACCAACAAAAAATATATATGAGTTTAAACATATTTTCAAAACAAATTTTATATATATTTATATTAAAAAAGTAAATAGTTTTGTAGTCCATATATGTTTGTATGTTCCATCGTAGAGTCAAGAACTACTGAATCGATTTTAATGTAACTAAATTTTATAAAAGAAAATTAAGAGTCAGGTTATTCTTTATTAAGCTTTTCTTTGTAACAACACACACAGTGTTAGATATAAGTTAGGTACATTGAAAGTAATACATACAAACAATTTTTAATATACAAATAAACGAAGAATACAGTGTGACTATTCATTAAATGAGTGGCTTTGACAAAAATAACATATTGTAAAACTTGCAACTTCAAAAAAAGATAAAAAACAATTGTCACCACACGAAGCTATGTACTGATTTTCAAACACCAAAAATGTATCATGGTCTTTTTGCTGGACTTCCATGTTGAGAGTACCAAACATGGAAGTTTACTGTTTAACTGGTAAATAATTGCATGTGACATTAAGTCAGCCTAGCGCAATCGTAACACAGTAAGTATTAATAAGTAACTTGAAAAGTAACAATAACTTGAAAAGTTAGTTTTAAAACTGACATATTTTAAAGACTACAATTACATATTCAAAGTTTATATGCTCTTAGTTTTAAACTCTAGTCACATAGTCTGTAATTTTATTAATTTTCGATAAAAATACACTAAGTTAAAGTCGTATATACCACCGGACCAGTCGTATTTCTCCAATGGTTTGCGTGCAAAATCCATGTGGCTTTAATAGAATCTTTTGCACTACAGAGGTAAAATCTCTTAATTTGATACCGGCGAGGATTGCTTTCAAAATATAAGTTCAAACTTCACACTGTTGTCTTGTCAGCTGACACTGATTGACTGACGCTGACACCAACTATCGCATGTTTTATAGTCCGTCTCATAGAAGATGTCCCTTCCCCTCCCCTAGCCTCAAACAAAACAAACAATTGGAGAAATACGAGTAGTCCGATGGTATGTAGGTATGTCTTTTAATCTTAACTTAGTGCATTATTCATCGAAAGTTGATAAACCTAGTAAAGTCTTCAGACCATGCGAAGGGTTTTAAATTGAAAACAAAAACACTGAAACATATGAAATTGAACACATTAAACATTAATTTGTTTCCTTTTCTATTTATAAATGAACTCCTTAAAATATCTTTGTCTGTTACTAAACCAACTTAGTGAGTTTCAACAAGCGATTTGTTTTTGTAGCACCTACCTACATAAGAGTATGTCACGTGTACATTTTAATGATATTTATTAATACTTACTGTCTTAGATTACGCATTTCTAATCCGAGCTTACTGAACACAGTATGATTGGCATTAAGTAACAGTGGCATTAAGTAAACGGAGTGTAATCGTAACAATGATTGCAGTTGGTTTACATAATGCCACATGGTATTTTTAAGGTGGACCTTAGGTTGGTTCAATGGCAAGGGAACGGCAGCTCTTAGGTCTAGACAGAAACTAGCCAATCTGTAACTTTAACGTTTCTCAGAAGAGCAAATAGAAAATTAAAATCAGCATTGTTACATTTCTCTTCAAGCGTAAATTAATTCTGTTTTGACTTAATGTATGTGCTTGAAGGAATCATTGATTTATAAATGAAATTAATGGAGATTGGTGAAATTACTATGTTTAAGTGTTTAAGATTGGGTTAGGTTCGTCAATGTAGGGGTGCTACTGGCTAGAAAACCTCCACGTGGTGCACCCTGGGCGCTGGCGATAGCACTGTTCCTCCTCATTTCCTCCGCGTTATCTGGAGGGGAGGATTATCGCCAGCGGCTAACATTCTAGCTGGAGAGGAAGCCATGTCATCGGCTCCTGGGCAAGGCCTGGTCCAGCGGGGCGGGCGTTTCCGCCGGTTCCCCTGCTGGCTCTTCGCTCTTCGGAGCATGGAGGAGGTTAACCTCGTTAAAAAACCGAAGGTGGGACCCTTCATGGGTCGGAGTTTCTACCGCTGATAGCGGTGGAGAAAGGATGGCGGGCTCGGCGTGTACTTACACTACCACCGAGCAGGCAGGGGGACGTAGTCCTCTTGCCACCGTCGGCATAGCGTAATCCCGAGAGAAGTGCTGTGGTCAAGTCTCGCGGCTTTGATCGGGGACGTGGGTCTTGGCTTAACCGCCCGGACCGCGAGGAAGAAAACCTCTCTAAAAAATTACCCCGAATCCCAAGTTCTGGTGCGTGGCCAGGGGATGCATGGCTGATGGGAAGTTCAGTCGTAAGCGCACCCCAAGCCGAGGTACCTGCGGACCCCTCGGCTGGGTTAAAAATTTTCGCTTGCCCGGGTATTGGGGGATCTCTGCCCGGGTCGACTTTTATTTCTCCCCCACTCGTGGGACTATTATGGAAGATGTTAAATTGAATTTAAAAGTAAAAGGATCGATTAATCAAACGAAAACGGCAAGCACAACGGAAACTGATATGGAGAGAGGAAGGGCGAAGAAGGGCATCCTCAAGGGGAGCTCTTCTTCGATAGTGGACCTAGTGTCCAAGGAGGCTGTGGTGGCACTCGGGCCGCCCACCTCGGTAGGGCTCCCAGTAGTCAAACGGACTGCTGGGAGCCGAAGAGGAAGAGGAGGAAGGTCTTCGGAGCGGATACGCTCCAAGGATAAGCTTGTTATTGTGAATACGAGTAAGATGTCAGTCGATCGCACACCGCCACAACAGCTGATTACATTGTCTACGCGCACAGTCCAGCATCAACGTAGTGACTCGGAACCAAACCTAAGCGACAAGCAGAGTGAATTAGAAAACCTAAACGTAACCGTTCGCACGAAGCGTAAACGCTCGGGGGACAGTGGCGATATGAGCTTATCCGCATTTATGTCTGAGATTACGCATATGTTTCGTGATTTTAAGAATGAGCAGGAACTTAAAATTTCGGCGATATTAGCTTCTATTACTGACATTAAAAAACAAAATTGTGATTTATGCGCTTCTGTCGAGTATGTGTCTAAGTCATATGATGCATTACTTGAACAGATTAACTGTTTGAAATCAGAGCGGCAGGAAAACCTCGACTATATCCATACTCTTGAAAATAGATTAGAAAAGGCGGAACGCAACGCTCGTTCTAGTTGTGTGGAGATACGAAACATTCCTCCAATTAAAAAGGAGTCTAAAGAGCAACTCCTACAGACCTTAATTACGACTGGTAAAACTATAAACATCCCCATTGAATCACATGAAATCAGAGACGTCTTCCGAATCCAGACCAAAAAACCTGAATATAGACCTATCATTGTTGATTTTACCAGCGTTATAAAGAAAGAAAAATTTATTTACATGTATAAACAGTATATAAAGAATACCAGATTAACAACAGAACATCTTAAAATAAGTGGAACATGTAAACCCATATATATTTCAGAAAATCTGACTCCTTTAATGAAACGATTGTTCTTTCTATGCCGAGATTTTGCGAGGGTAAATGAATATAGGTACTGTTGGGTATCTCACGGCAAAATATACTTGAGGAAGACGGAAGGTGCACCCTCCTATTTAATAAAAACCGATACCGATTTATCGAATCTGAAAGTCCACAAATGACTAAAACTAGTGGTGGTGTTGATGTATTACGTTGCGAGTAACATATTAAACATAAAAGTGTATGCATCCTACCCTCCTCTTAGTTATTATCAACAATTTCACGTTGTACATAAATGGTCCAGACTGAATATACTGCATGTTTACTTTACTTTTTATTATTTTATTAGATATAGGATTGTATATCTTGTCTACACTATATAAAATTCTACATTTTAAGTATCACAACCTTACACACACATCAACCACTATACACAAAACACATTCTATTACTTTTACATACCATTTTTTTTTTTTTTTTTTTTTTTTTTTTTTTTTTTTTTTTTTTTTAACGTGTGGAAATCCCCGCGGACCGTCACCCCGTCGGGGGTTACGGCGGGGTGGTGTGTCGGACTCGAACCGACTAAAACCACACGGTGTGACCCTCTCTGCGCCTTTGTATTGGAAGGAGTCCAGGGAGGGGATTTCCTTCTGGACTCCAATCGGCGCCTGCCCGCACTATTGCGGGCACCGTCTCAGACTCTCGACTCTCTATTGGGCAACGTCCGGTCACACGCGGACGCCGCCCCCTCGCGGTTGGCCTCTACTGCGGACGGACGGGAAACCCGTCCCGCCCATCCGCGGCCACTCTCAGGGCGGCATGAGACGCAGGTATGCGCGCCTCCGCCGCCCGGGGCGCCGGCGGCGGATCGGGTCCGAGTGGATATCGTCCTCCCGGGCCTTCTCCGCCACCTCCTTCTGCAAGATTATATCCTCGCAGAAGGTTGCGACCGCGGTAAAACAACTGTCGCTGCCGGCCATCGATCTTATGACGGCCGGCAGCGAGAGATCCCCTCCGATGACTGCAGTGAGGACCCGGCGCTGCGCCGCCCAAGCGGGGCAGACCGCCAGCGTGTGCTGGGCCGTGTCCTCACTGCAGTCGCAGTGGTGGCAGGCGGGACTCGGTTCCCTCCTAGCGACCGAGTGCAGGTACTTTCCGAAGCAACCGTGCCCGGAAAGTACCTGCGTCAGCCGGAAGGAAAGGGTCCCATGCTGCCGCCCTGCCCACTCCGCGATGACCGGCTGAAGAGCCTCCACGGCGGCGAAGCCAGCGCGTGGGGTCTCCAGCCGGAACGACCATCTCTGCATGGTGGCTCGGCGAGCGGCTTCGCGCCACTCGCGCACGTCATCGGGCGGAGGGCGAAAGCCGTTCTCCGCCCGGAAGTCAGCCACTCGCCGATAAACTTCGGCGAGCACTTCCGCCTCCAAATCCCACGGGGGTGTTCCGGCCAAGGCGCACGCCGCCTCGGTAGATACGGTGCGGTATCCGCGTATGGCTCTGACCGCCAATACCCTCTGGGGGCGCCAGAGGCGCGCCCTATTCTGGGCGGACAGAGCCGCCGCCCACACCGGTGCACCATACAGTGCCATCGACCGGACAACCCCCGTGTACAGCTGCCTAGTGGGGACACTGGCCCCGCCCAAATTGGGCAGAAGTCGCCCTAGGGCGGAGGCAGTGCCCACCAGCTTAGGACCAAGCTGTCGGAAGTGCTCGTCGAAGAGCCACCTACCGTCGAGGACCAGACCCAGGTACCTCATCAAGGCCCGGACCGGTACGAGGACCGAGTTGACCACAATGGAGGCGCCGGCGGGCGGACCGCGACGGGGCCCATGAAATAATAGGGCCTCCGTCTTGTCTAGGGCCACCCGCAGACCCAGCGCCTCGATGCGCCCGACCACCCGGGAGACTCCCGTGGTGGCCAGGCGCGCCGCCTCCTCAAAGTTTGCCCCCCGGGCCGTGACTAGGGTGTCGTCTGCGTAACAGATTACACCCAGCCCGGGGGGGAGAAGCCCTCGTAGGGCCCAGTCGTATCCCATGTTCCACAGGAGTGGTCCTAGGACAGACCCCTGTGGAACACCGCATGACATGGCCCTGCGTCTCAAGGCGCCATCTCGGTCCTCGTACTCGACGGTACGCTCCTCTAAGTAGTCTGCCACCAGCCGCCTCAGGTACCCTGGCACTCCGTGGTATTGGAGTGCGGCCCTGATGCAGCCGAATGGCAGACTATTGAAGGCGTTGGCGATGTCCAATGACACCGCCAACAGCACTCCACCGCCTCTCACCGCCTCTTCGGTCACGGCCCTCAGGCGCAGAATCGCGTCGACCGTCGAACGCCCTTCACGGAAGCCGAATTGGGCGTCCGACAGGTCGGGCCCCACCTCGCTGAGGTGCCGGACGATGCGGACAGAGAGAACCCTCTCAAACAACTTGCCCGCCTCGTCCAGCAACACGATGGGCCCGTAGGCCGCGACCGAATCGGCTGGCCGTCCATGCTTCTGGATCAGTACCAGCTTCCCGCACTTCCAACGCTCAGGGAAGTGTCCGGACGCCAGGCTAGCGTCCAACACTCCCCTGAGGTGGTCCGACATGTAGTCGAGGGCACGGGCCATCACTCGGGCTGGAACCCCGTCCGGCCCGGGGGCGGTGTTCTTGGACCGAATCCGTAGAACAGCCGCCCCTACCTCCGATTCCCTGACAGGCGGCACATCACCCACGCTGTCCCGACGACGACCACGACGGGCCATCGACGGGGGTGTGTGTTCCGCCTGCTGTGGGAATAGGCCCTCGACCACTTCCTGCAGGAAGCTGGGCTGGAGAGTCTCCGTAAGGGGGGGGCCCTGTGTGCGGAGCTTTTGTCGCACCGCACGGTAAGGCCGACCCCAGGGGTCACGCTCGAGACTCTCCAGCATCTCCACTCTGGACGCGTCTTTGGCGCGGCAGATGGCCAGCCTCAGAGTTTCCCGAGCTGCTCGGTACTCCTCGTGAAGCCGGTCCACCTCCTCACCGCCTCCGCGGTGACGTCGCCGACTCCGGGTGTGGGACCTCCGGGCACGTACGCAGGCCGCACGGAGGTCCGCCAACTCCTGGGACCACCAGTAGACCTCCTTCCGAGGAGGCCGACGGCCACGAACGCGGGGCATGACCGCATCGCAGATGAGCGTTAACGCATCGGCGAAGCGACCAGCCCCCACGTCGACCTCCTCGGTCGGGGCCTGCGGAGACAGCCAAGAGCAAACAATGGCCGCCTCCTCTAGTAGGTCCCTGTCCAGCTTGGCGACAGCCCACCGCGGAAAACGGGAGGGACGCCGCGTCGCGTGACCCCTACTGGCGTCCTGGGACCGGGAGAGCTCGAATCGGATATAAAGGTGATCCGAGAGCGTCTCGACCTCATCCAGGACACTCCAGTTCCTTACTCGTGCGGCAACTGCAGGGGTAGCGAACGAAAGGTCCACTAACGACCCCCCCTGCTGTCGCACGCACGTGTTGGTGGCGCCCCTGTTCAGCAAACAGAGGCCCACCGACGCCGCCCATTCCTCGACGGCTTCGCCCCTGGCGTCCGTCGCCGGGGAACCCCACACAATGGACTTTGCATTGAAGTCCCCCAGCACGAGGACGTGCCCAGACACCAATCGCCGTATCGAGGTCTCCAAGTTGTTGAGGAAGACCTCGAAGTCGCTCAGACTCCGGTTGGGGGAGAAATATACACCTATGGTGATTCCCCCCCATTCGACGGCAACATATCCGGTACCCTTGTCTCTTAGTGACAAGGGCGGGGAATGAGCCGCCGTGGAGCTGACGACTGCCACGGAGCCGTCCCAGTCACCCATCCAGTTTGGACGGGGAGGGACTACATAGGGCTCCGCGACTACGGCAACACCTATCGACCACTGTGCCATGGTTTGCATGAACAGATCCTGCGCCGCGGCACAGTGGTTGAGGTTCGTCTGGACCAGGAGGTTGGAGACTTGATCCATTACTGGATCGTCTCTACAACCCCCTCCATGGGCGACGACGTCGTCGCCTGATTGACGTCGGAGGCAGCCTGGGTCGCCGGGCTAGCCTCCGGCGTCTGCCGAGAAGCGCGGGGAGGCTTGCAGCCCCCCTGCCCCATCTGGTGATTGGTGGGCTTTTTGACCGCCGCACACATCGGGCAGTGAGGGGCGGCAGAGCACTCTGCCGCCTTGTGCCCGGTTCGACCGCAGCGGAAACAAAGCTCGCTGCAGTCGAAACAGCTCTCGCACTTGGTGCGAGTGTGTCCCGCGACGAGGCACTTGTAGCACCTCATCGGCCTCGCGGCCAGAACCGTGATTCTGGCATTCACAAAGCCGACAAGGATGCTACCGGCGTCGGCCAACACTTTGGCCGACGCCACGGGACAGCTTACCCACACCGAGCCGAGGCCTCCCGGGCCCGGACGGACGGTGCCGACCCGGATGGTGCCCGCGGTGCAGCCAGTCTTCTCCATGACTGCATCGCGGACATCCTCCGACGTGATGGAGTCGTCCAGACCCGAAATGCGCAGTTCAGCGCACTTGGTGGGCCTGGCGATCTTAACACCGTCCTGAGCGGCAAAAACTTCCCGCAGCCTCTCGGCGAAAGTATCGGCCGTCTTGGCGCCCTCAGCCCCCGGGAACTCGAATACTCGAGCTCCCGTCTGGGCGCGGCGCAGCCTCATCCCCGCGGCCCCAAATTCCGAGGCGAGACCGGGACGGGCCCCCTTAAAGTGGGGCCGCATACGTTAGACCCCCGCTGGCCGCCTCCGGCGACACGGTAACAACTACCGCCGCGGTTTTTGGCGGCTGCAGCTTCCGCGGCCTCTTCTTAGGGGCCGCCGCCGGAGACGGCGGGGCTTGGGCTGCGCCTTGGGCGGCCTTCCTCGCCCGCTTTCGCTGCCGCTGCCCCCGCCTCTTGGAGGACCCCACGACCTGCCAATCCTCGTTAGAGGGGGCTGGTCCCGAGGAACCCGTTTGAGGCGCCGGAGCGGGAAGCGGGGGGAAGTCCGCTCCACTTGGGGGTGCCGTTTGAGGCCCCTTCTTTTCCGGCGCTTTGGCCGGTGCCTTGGCCGGCGCTTTGGCCGGTACCTTGGCCGGCGCCTGGGCCGGTTTCGCGGCCCCCTTCTTCGGCCCCTTTTGATTTTGGGGGGGGGCCGGGGCCGACGTCGCCGCCGCGTAGGTCACGCGCGTTCCTACCAGAGGAAGCGCGGACGGAGCGGCAGCCTGGGGGCGCTGCGACGCGAGCGGGGGGCGGACAACTGGCGCGGGGGGAAGCCTCGCCTCCAGGCCGGCCAGTCGCCCGTCCAGCATTCGCGTCATAGCGTCGAGCGCCTGACGCAGCATGGCGTCAGGGAACTCGCCGCCAGCAGGGGCCTCCGGCCGAGACGGCGCAGGCGGGGCCGGGACCTCTGCCCCAGACGGCCCGGGCGGGGCCGGTACCTCTGCCCTGGACGGCCCGGGCGTGGCTGGGACCTTTACTCGAGACGGCCCGGGCGGGGGCGGGGCCTCCGACTGAGACGGCCTGGCCGAGGCCGGGGCCGGAGCCCCTTGCTCGGGCGGCCCAGGAGGGGCCGCGTCCACTGGCTGAGTCCGCTCAGCCCGGAATTGGGCGAACTGCTTACTCAGCGCAGTCACCTGGTCCGACAGACGGGCGTTGGCCTCCTCGAGGCGCGCCATATTCCCACACAAGGTCCCCACAACCTCCGACAAGGCGGAGGAGGAGTCCTTCAGGGCCTTAACGAAGACGCCCTTCAGGTTTACGGACTTGATGGCCACCTTGTTGATGACGGCCACCGCCGCATTCGCCCTCTCCTGCATGGACACGGGAGCTTGGGGGGGTTCCCCCTCCACCGGCTCCCGAATCTTAAGCAGGAGATCGGCGATCTCCTCCTCCGCTGCGACTTGATACTCCAGTCGCCTCCTCCTATAGGCCTCCGATTCCGAGAATACGGAGACCGTCTGTAGCGAGACAGGGGCCTGCGAACCGTCGGTGCCGAAGCGCTTCGGGACCGGCGTCTCTGCCTCGCTGTCCAGATCCTCGGAGTGCAGACGCTTCATGCTATCGCCCGCCCGCATCTCGGTCTCCATCGGCTCCGGGCGCGCACCATCGCTCCTGCCCGCCACCGCCGACTTGGAGCGTATGCGCTCCGAGGATCTTCCTCCTCTTCCTCTTCGGCTCCCAGCAGTCCGTTTGACTACTGGGAGCCCCACCGAGGTGGGCGGCCCGAGTGCCACCACAGCCTCCTTGGACACTAGGTCCACTATCGAAGAAGAGCTCCCCTTGAGGATGCCCTTCTTCTTTCCCTCCGTTTCTTTTGCCATTTCGTTTGCCATTTCGTTATCCATTTTGCTTGCCTGTTTAGTTGTAAGATTATCCGATCGTTTTATATTTTTAGCTTTATCACCTTCCATAATAGTCCCACGAGTGGGGGAGAAATAAAAGTCGACCCGGGCAGAGATCCCCCAATACCCGGGCAAGCGAAAATTTTTAACCCAGCCGAGGGGTCCGCAGGTACCTCGGCTTGGGGTGCGCTTACGACTGAACTTCCCATCAGCCATGCATCTTTTTCGAGGTTTTCTTCCTCGCGGTCCGGGCGGTTAAGCCAAGACCCACGTCCCCGATCAAAGCCGCGAGACTTGACCACAGCACTTCTCTCGGGATTACGCTATGCCGACGGTGGCAAGAGGACTACGTCCCCCTGCCTGCTCGGTGGTGGTGTGAGTACACGCCGAGCCCGCCATCCTTTCTCCACCGCTATCAGCGGGAGAAACTCCGACCCATGAAGGGTCCCACCTTCGGTTTTTTAACGAGGTTTCCTCCTCCATGCTCCGAGGAGCGAAGAGCCAGCAGGGCAACCGGCAGACACGCCCACCCCGCTGGCCGGGCCTTGCCCGAGAGCCGATGTCATGGCTTCCTCTCCAGCTAGAATATTAGCCGCTGGCGATAATCCTCCCCTCCAGATAACGCGGAGGAAATGAGGAGGAACAGTGCTATCGCCAGCGCCCAGGGTGCACCACGTGGAGGTTTTCTAGCCAGCAGCACCCCTACTTTTACATACCAATATCAACCTTTCTGTATGGAATACACATAGGAAATATACATAGTAAATTGTGCCTGATACTTGTTTCAACCTTGGTTAAGTGTCGTTATGCGACCGATGAATTCAAAAATAAAAAATCACATATTGTTTACAGCTGTGTTTTGTTTGTGGTACTTGCTGCCACGCACAGGATTAATTTGTTAAGTTACGTTGGATATTTTTACACACTTTTTATACTTTAAATTAATAATATTAAATGGATAATATTAATTTAATTGATGAGATTGAACAAATAGAAGTCTCAAAATCCCTAATATGTTCACCTGAGCAAAGTATTCGATATATGAACAACGCAAATACTTCCATTAAAATTATACATGTTAATATACGTAGCATTAGTTGCAACTTCGACCAGTTATTGATTTTACTACGAAGAATTCCAGCTAAATTTAATATTATAGTTTTGACCGAATGTTGGTTAAGCAAGTGCCCTAATTTACCTAGCTTAAACGGCTATAATACCTACGCGTCGGATTACCGAAATCAAAATGACGGTGTTGTTGTTTACATTAGGGATGATTTCAAATGTACCGTTGAATCACCGGTATTCTCTGACGCTAACTGCTTAACAATTAAATATAATAATATATTTGCCTTAGTTGCACTTTATCGCTCACCTTCATACAGGCACACTGATAGCTTTATGAAATCTTTAGATGAAACCTTAAGTTTAATGAAGAATTGTCAAAACATTGCAATAGTCGGTGACATAAACATTAACATCGCACCTGATAACTCAGACCAGAACTGTGATTATTATTTAAATACAATTATGTCTCATGGCCTAATGGCCGCTCACACTCTGCCAACCCGAAATAATAGTTGTCTAGATCATATTTTCCTGAAAACAAAAAATAACGCAACATCTATAGCCCTAGACAGCTATTTTACTGACCACGCACCTATAATTCTAAACTGTAATCTTAAAATAAATAGTTATAGAAAGGAGCGTTTGGTTCAACGAGTAAACCATTCAGCTTGTGTGTCAGAAATAAATAGTATGGATTTTGGTCAAATTCTTTTGTGTGAGGATGGCAACAGTGCTGCTAAATTACTTGTCGATTCAATTAGTGCTGTAATTAAAAAAAACACCCGTACACTTTTGCTAAGTAATAGGCATATAATATTAAAGCCATGTATTACCCCGGGTCTTCTAAGATGTATACGAAACCGAGATAAACTTTTTATTAAACTAAAAAAAGACCCTGAAAATCTTATTTTAAAAACCACGTATAATAGATATAAAAACTTCTGTAATCGTTTGCTAAAGTCAGTAAAGAGACAATATGAACTAAATGAATTTAATAACCTCAGTAAAAATCCGAAAGATACTTGGAAATATGTAAAAAAGTTAGGTAATATAAATAAATCTAGACCTCCATCCAGTGACCTTTTGTCTTCTTCAGTAGATCCAAAATCTGCAACAAATTCTATAAACAAATATTTTGCAAATATTGGTAAGAACCTAGCATCAAAAATTATAGCAACAAATACCGCGCATTACTCTAGCTCAGGGATGACTGTCGGGTGTCAGCTTTCTCCTCAGTCCTCGATGTCTCTTTTCCAGACTGACATCTCAGAAATTAATCACCATATTTTAAGTCTTAAAAATACAACAGCTACTGGTTGGGACGGCATCTCTACTGCAATCATAAAAGATGCCAGATCTGCACTAACCCCAATAATTGTGTATGTGTTCAATCTCTGCCTCGTATCTGGAGTTTTCCCGGATGTGTTTAAGATAGGTCTTGTGCACCCTGTGCATAAGAGCGGTGACAGAGACAGTGTTAATAACTATAGGCCCATTTCAGTTCTTACCACTCTTTCAAAAATAATGGAGAAGATATTAAATAATAGATTAAAAAGTGGTATACGATATTTTTCGATGTTACCTCGAGGGCAGGCGTCAGTGTGTTAGCATAGACGGTTTCGTGAGTGACCTAGAACCAGTGTTATTTGGCGTTCCTCAAGGTAGTGTCCTCGGCCCTACATTGTTCATAATATATCTAAATGATCTATGTAAACTTGTGTGGCCAAATTGCAAGATAATAACATACGCTGATGATACTGTTCTTCTGGTGCACGGTGAAACTTGGTCAGAAACAACTCTCAATGCTCAATCGGCACTGTGCACTGTTGTCACCTGGCTATCCAAAAATCTGTTGACCTTAAATGTTGAGAAAACAAACTTTATTGCATTTGCTCCAAAATGTAAGTCACTGCCTACTGGTATAATATTAATAGCTCACAATGACATTTGTGCCCAAAGTTCAAGTTGTTCTTGCTTACAAATTACAAATACTATAAAGGTAAGGTATCTGGGTGTATGGATTGACAGTCAATTTTCTTGGCAGGAACATTTAAAGGTTACTACCACCAGGATCAGGAAACTAATGTTTGTTTTTAAAAACCTGAGAACAACCTTGGACCTGCGTACACTGAGGATCGTTTATTACGCCCTTGCTCAGTCTGTTCTCTCATATTGCATTGGCGCCTGGGGTGGTACTGGAAAGAATAAGCTTACTCTGGAAAGAGCTCAAAGAGGAGTACTAAAGGTCATGACACACAAACCTATCCGCTATCCTACTGTTGACTTGTATAGAGAATTAAATGTGCTCACGGTAAGGAAATTGTACTGCTTAAATGTTATCTTACGAAAACACACCGAATTAAAGTTCCGACCAAATCCAAACAAAAGAAGAAAAGACAGAGTATGTGATGTGGAGTTCTGTGGAATGGTGTTATGTAAAAGACATTATTATTATCTGGCCCCTATATTATATAACAAGGTGAATAAAATACTACATATTTACCCTTGTGTATTACAGGAATGTAAATATAAAGTAACACAGTGGTTACTTGGTCTCAATTATAATGAGACTGAAAGTCTATTAACACAAATTCAATGAGTAATGTAATCTAAACACACACACACACACGCACGCACACACACACACACACACACACACACACACACACACACACACACACACATACGCACACACACACACACACACACACACACACACATACGCACACACACACACACACACATATACACACACAACACACACGCATATATACATACAAGCTAACAATCCCGTACATTACATTAGTTAAAATGTTTTTTAAATTGTTTGCTTTAATGTGTTTTAAATACCTAATTTGTAACTACAGAACAAAATAATGATGTTTTTCTGTTTTCGTGAGGTGGGCGTTAATGGCTGCAACACAGTTATTCAACTATAGCAGTCATTATCAACCATCTGTTTTTGTGTATTTTGTTATAATTTGGTTCAAATAAACTTTTATTATTATTATTATGTTATGTTACCTTTTTGGGTCTCCCTTTTAGTTTAAAAGGGGATCAGAATCTAACACACGGGGTTTAGCCAAGTGTGCTAGAGGGAGTGATGTGCGATTAAGATGAAGATGATGCGAGAAATTTTCGTGTGAGACGACATGTATTTAGAAGTACTGCTTTTTGAATCAATGGTAGTGTGTGTTTCGGCATTTGCAGTGTATTAAGGCTATCGTGGAGAGTCTTTATTATTATTATTATAAGTCGGCGGTGGCGGGCAGGAGCGATGATGCGCGCCCGGAGCCGATGGAGACGGAGATGCGGGCGGGCGATAGCCTCAAACGTCTGCACTCAGAGGAGGACAGCGACGCAGAGACGCCAGTCGCGAAGGGTGTCCGCATTGACGGATCGGCAGCCCCTGTCTTGCTGCCAACGGACTCCGTGTTCTCGAATGCGGAGTCCTACAGGAGGAAGCGACTGGACAAAGAAGTCGCAGCGGAGGAGGAGATCGCTGATCTCCTGCTTAAGGTTCGGGAGCCGGTGGAGGGAGAACCCCCCAAGCCCCCGTATCTGTGCAGGAGAGGGCGAGCGCGGCGGTGGCCATTATTAACAAGGTGGCCATCAAGTCCGTGAACTTGAAGGGCGTCTTTGTCAGGGCCCTCAAGGACTCCTCCTCCGCCTTGTCGGAGGTTGTGGGGACCCTGTGCGGGGACATGGCGCGCCTCGAGGAGGCGAACTCTCGCCTGACGGCCCAGGTAACTGCCCTGAGCGCGCAGTTCGCCCAATTCCGGGCTCAGTGTGCTCAGCCGGTGGCCCCGGCCTCGCCTGGGTCGTCTCCGCCCAGGGCAGAGGTACCGGCCCCGCCCAGCCCATCCCGGGTAGAGGTGCCGCCCCCGCCCAGCCCGTCTCGGGCAGAGGTCCCGGCCCCACCCGGACCGTCTCGGGTAGAGGTCCCGGCCCCGCCCGCGCCGTCTCGGCCGGAGGCCCCTGCTGGCGGCGAGTTCCCTGACGCCATGCTGCGTCAGGCGCTCGACGCCATGACGCGGATGTTGGACGGGCGACTGGCCGGCCTGGAGGCGAGGCTTCCCCCCGCGCCGGTTGTCCGCCCCCCGCTCGCGTCGCAGAGGCCCCCGGTTGCCACCCTGGTGGGAAGCCGCGTCACCTACGCGGCGGCGACGTCGGCCGCGGCCCCCCCCCAAAATCAAAAGGGACCGAAGAAGGGGGCCGCGAAACCGGCCCAGGCGCCGGCCAAGGCACCGGCCAAAGCGCCGGCCAAGCCTCCGGGCAAAGCGCCGGCCAAGAAGGGGCCTCAAACGGCGCCTCCAAGTGGAGCGGACTTCCCCCCGCTTCCCGCTCCGGCACCTCCGACGGGCCCCTCGGAACCAGCCCCCTCTAACGAGGATTGGCAGGTTGTAGGGGGCCTCGAAGAGTCGGGGGCAGCGGCAGCGGGCGCGGGCGAGGAAGGCCGCCCAAGGCGCAGCCCAAGCCCCGCAGTCGCCGCCGGTGGCGGCAGCGGCCTCCAAAAAGAGGCCGCGGAAGCTGCAGCCGCCCAAGACCGCGGCTGTAGTGGTGACCGTGTCGCCGGAGGCGGCCATTGGCGGGCTCACCTACGCGGCCCTGTTCATAGGGGCCCGTCCCGGGCTCGCCGCTGAGTTCGGGGCTGCGGGGATGAGGCTGCGCCGCGCCCAGACGGGAGCTCGAGTATTCGAGTTCCCGGGGGCTGAGGGCGCCAAGACGGCCGACACTTTCGCCGAGAGGCTGCGGGAGGTGTTTGCCGCCCAGGACGGTGTCATGGTCGCCAGGCCCACCAAGTGCGCGGAACTGCGCATTTCGGGTCTGGACGACTCCATCACGTCGGAGGATGTCCGCGATGCAGTCGTGGAGAAGACTGGCTGCGCCGCGGGCACCATCCGAGTCGGCACCGTCCGGCCGGGCCCGGGAGGCCTCGGCTCGGTGTGGGTCAGCTGTCCCGTGGCGGCGGCCAAAGTTTTGGCCGACGCCGGGAGCATGCTCGTCGGCTTCGTGAATGCCAGAATCACGGTTCTGGCCGCGAGGCCGATGAGGTGTTACAAGTGCCTCGTCGCGGGACACACTCGCACCAAGTGCGAGAGCTGTTTCGACTGCAGCGAACTTTGTTTCCGCTGCGGTCGAACCGGGCACAAGGCGGCAGACTGCTCTGCCGCCCCTCACTGCCCGATGTGTGCGGCGGGCAATAAGCCCGCCAACCACCAGATGGGGCAGGGGGGCTGTAAGCCTCCCCGCGCCTCTCGGCAGACGCCGGAGGCTAGCCTGGCGACCCGGGCTGCCTCCGACGTCAATCAGGCGGCGACGTCGTCGCCCATGGAGGGGGTTGTAGAGACGATCCAGTAATGGATCAAGTCTCCAACCTCCTGGTCCAGACGAACCTCAACCACTGTGTCGCGGCGCAGGATCTCCTCCTGCAAACCATGGCGCAGTGGTCTGTAGGTGTTGCCGTAGTCGCGGAGCCTTATTTTGTCCCTCCCCGTCCAAATTGGATGGGTGACTGGGACGGCTCTGTGGCAGTCATCAGCTCCACGGCGGCTCATTCCCCGCCCTTGTCGCTAAGAGACAAGGGTACTGGATATGTTGCCGTCGAATGGGGGGAATCACCATTTAAGGTGTATATTTCTCCCCCAACCGGAGTCTGAGCGACTTCGAGGTCTTCCTCAACAACGTGGAGACCTCGATACGGCGATTGGGGTCTGGGCACGTCCTCGTGCTGGGGGACTTCAATGCAAAGTCCATTGCGTGGGGTTCCCCGGCGACGGACGCCAGGCGCGAAGCCGTGGAAGAATGGGCGGCATCGGTGGGCCTCTGTTTGCTGAACAGGGGCGCCACCAACACGTGCGTGCGACAGCAGGGGGGGTCGATAGTGGACCTTTCGTTCGCTACCCCTGCAGTCGCCGCACGAGTAAGGAACTGGAGTGTCCTGGATGAGGTCGAGACGCTCTCGGATCACTTTTATATCCGATTCGAGCTCTCCCGGTCCCAGGACGCCAGTAGGGGTCACGCGGCGCGGCGTCCCTCCCGTTTTCCGCGGTGGGCTGTCGCCAAGCTGGACAGGGACCTACTAGAGGAGGCGGCCATTGTTTGTTCTTGGCTGTCTCCGCAGGCCCCGACCGAGGAGGTCGACGTGGGGGCTGGTCGCTTCGCCGATGCGTTAACGCTCATCTGCGATTCGGCCATGCCCCGCGTTCGTGGCCGTTGGCCTCCTCGGAAGGAGGTCTACTGGTGGTCCCAGGAGTTGGCGGATCTCCGTGCGGCCTGTGTACGTGCCCGGAGGTCCCACACCCGGAGTCGGTGACGTCACCGCGGAGGCGGTGAGGAGGTGGACCGGCTTCAAGAGGAGTACCGAGCAGCTCGGGAAACTCTGAGGCTGGCCATCTGCCGCGCCAAAGACGCGAGTCGAGTGGAGATGCTGGAGAGTCTGGAGCGTGACCCCTGGGGTCGGCCCTACCGTGCGGTGCGCCAAAAGCTCCGCACACCGGGCCCCCCCCTTACGGAGACTCTCCAGCCCAGCTTCCTGCAGGAAGTGGTCGAGGGCCTATTCCCGCAGCGGGCGGAACACACACCCCCGTCGATGGCCCGTCGTGGTCGTCTTAGGGGCAGCGTGGGTGATGTTCCACCTGTCAGGGAATCTGAGGTAGGGGCGGCTGTTCTACGGATTCGGTCCAAGAACACCGCCCCCGGGCCGGACGGGGTTCCAGCCCGAGTGATGGCCCGTGCCCTCGACTACATGTCGGACCACCTCAGGGGAGTGTTGGACGCTAGCCTGGCGTCCGGACGCTTCCCTGAGCATTGGAAGTGCGGGAAGCTGGTATTGATCCAGAAGCATGGACTGCCTGCCGATTCGGTCGCGGCCTACAGGCCCATCGTGTTGCTGGACGAGGCGGGCAAGTTGTTTGAGAGGGTTCTCTCTGCCCGCATCGTCCGGCACCTCAGCGAGGTGGGGCCCGACCTGTCGGACGCCCAATTCGGTTTCCGAGAAGATCGTTCGACGGTCGACGCGATCCTGCGCCTGAGGGCCGTGACCGAAGAGGCGGTGAGAGGCGGTGGAGTGCTGTTGGCGGTGTCATTGGACATCGCCAACGCCTTCAATAGTCTGCCATTCGGCTGCATCAGGGCCGCACTCCAATACCACGGAGTGCCAGGGTACCTGAGGCGGCTGGTGGCAGACTACTTAGAGGAGCGTACCGTCGAGTACGAGGACCGAGGTGGCGCCTTGAGACGCAGGGCCATGTCGTGCGGTGTTCCACAGGGGTCTGTCCTAGGACCACTCCTGTGGAACATGGGATACGACTGGGCCCTACGAGGGCGTCTCCCCCCCGGGCTGGGTGTAATCTGTTACGCAGACGACACCGTGGTCACGGCCCGGGGGGCAAACTTTGAGGAGGCGGCGCGCCTGGCCACCACAGGAGTCTCCCGGGTGGTCGGGCGCATCGAGGCGCTGGGTCTGCGGGTGGCCCTGGACAAGACGGAGGCCCTATTATTTCATGGGCCCCGTCGTGGTCCGCCCGCCGGCGCCTCGATCGAGGTCAACTCGGTCCTCGTACCGGTCCGGGCCCAGATGAGGTACCTGGGTCTGGTCCTCGACGGTAGGTGGCTCTTCGACGAGCACTTCCGACAGCTTGGTCCTAAGTCCTAATTTGGGCGGGGCCAGTGTCCCCACTAGGCAGCTGTACACGAGGGTTGTCCGGTCGATGGCACTTTACGGTGCACCGGTGTGGGCGGCGGCTCTGTCCGCCCAGAACAGGGCGCGCATCTGGCGCCCCCAGCGGATACTGGCGGTCAGAGCCATACGCGGATACCGCACCGTGTCCACAGAGGCGGCGTGTGCCTTGGCCGGAACACCCCCGTGGGATTTGGAGGCGGAAGTGCTCGCCGAAGTTTATCGGCGAGTGGCTGACTTCCGGGCGGAAAGCGGATTTCGCCCTCCGCCCGAGGACGTGCGCGAGTGGCGCGAAGCCGCTCGCCGAGCCACCATGCTGAGATGGTCGCTCCGGCTGGAGACCCCACGCGCTGGCTTCGCCGCCGTGGAGGCTCTTCAGCCGGTCCTCGAGGAGTGGGCAGGGCGGCAGCACGGGACCCTTTCCTTCCGGCTGACGCAGGTACTTTCCGGGCACGGTTGCTTCGGAAAGTACCTGCACTCGGTCGCTAGGAGGGAACCGAGTCCCGCCTGCCACCACTGCGACTGCAGTGAGGACACGGCCCAGCACACGCTGGCGGTCTGCCCCGCTTGGGCGGCGCAGCGCCGGGTCCTCACTACAGTCATCGGAGGGCAGCGACAGTTGTTTTACCGCGGTCGCAACCTTCTGCGAGGATGTAATCTTGCAGAAGGAGGTGGCGGAGAAGGCCCGGGAGGATTCCATCCAATCGCACCCGATCCGCCGCCGGCGCCCCGGGCGGCGGGGGCGCGCATACCTGCGTCTCATGCCGCCCTGAGAGTGGCCGCGGATGGGCGGGACGGGTTTCCCGTCCGTCCGCAGTAGTGGCCAACCGCGAGGGGGCGGCGTCCGCGTGTGACCGGACGTTGCCCAATTAGAGAGTACACATCAGAGGTGGTGCCCGCAACAGTGCGGGCAGGCGCCGGTTGGAGTCCAGAAGGAAATCCCCTCCCTGGACTCCTTCCAATACAAAGGCGCAGAGAGGGTCACACCGTGTGGTTTTAGTCGGTTCGAGTCCGACACACCACCCCGCCGTAACCCTCGACGGGGTGACGGTCCGCGGGGATTTCCACACGTTAAAAAACAAAAAAAAAAAAAAGGTTCGTCAATGTAACACATCAAAATTAGCCAATATCGTTTTCATGTTAAAGAGCAGCCTATATCATTTCTCTAGAATCAAAGTGTTTCCCAGCCAAATTTTTCCGATATTTAACATTAAAATTTAACAAGATATTTAATCCGTTTAATAGTTGTCTGAAAGAGATTGCCGTGAGCGATAAGACGGCCCATTGTTACATTTACATACTTTGTTACTTATCTATTATTTACTCAATGTCTTTTTTTTTTGTGTTTGTATACAATAAAGATATAAATAAATTAATAGATAAATCATGTATTATTATTATAAATCATACATGTAATCATTTACACTAATTGAAAACATATTTTACTGTTATACAGTATCTACATATATAGGGTAAACTGTATAATGATTGGCACCCTAAGGCTATCTAGCCAAGATTTGTTTTTAAAAATTAAACTAGATGTCAGATTCTAATTTAATCTTCATAAAACGTTATAATAATTTATTAACTTAGAAATAAAAACACATTCATTTAGATAAACACAGTTTAATAGATAAAAATTAATGAAATTTAAAAATGTTCCGAAAAGTACAGTAATTGGCATCAAAAGTACAGTTATCATCAGATAGCAATCAGTCATTGGCTTATAATGGATATAATGTGAAAAAATACACTCAAAACGATAATTTAACTCAAAACAGAACATATTAACACTATTCACAACATCAAATTCATGGTAAACTCGAAATAAAAGATAATATAATATAATCTTACCTTATGCCTTCTTGGATCTAATAGAAAGCCGCGGTGACAATCACCAGTGCGAGTAGCCCGCGTTAAGATTTCTTTTCACGTGTTGCCAGGATACATTTTAAAAAGATTCAGTTGAACTCCCATAATGTCGACATGGTAGAATTTGAAAAACAGGTTTCCATGTATTTTTTGTTAGAGCAATTCTTAATATTTGTATTTAAAATGCAAAGTGCCAATGACTGATGAGATGCCAACAATAGTATAGTTTACCCTATATCTTGTTAAATTTTAATGTTAAATATCGGAAATCACCACGTGCACTATAAACAATAATACTATCAAATGCTTTTGCTAAAAGTACAATACTAGAATATATTAGTTCGCAAACAAAAAGTATTTTGTTAGGTATTCAGTATGGTTTTGTGGCATTTGTTAGGTCAGCATATAAAAATGGTTTTGACGTCTTAAAGTATGTACTACATAAGTAAAATTAACAAATTTATTTCATGCAGTACGTTTTACCCTAGCCAAATAGATTGTTAGTAACTCCGTCTGTCTGGCTTTTACATCAAAATTACTGGACCTACTTAAATGAATTTTGGTACAAAGATAGTCATTGGCTACTTTATACCGCTATAGCTGACATACCCACGGGTGGACCCGCGCACGAAATCTAGTGTATTAAACATGCGAAAGTGACTTCGTCTATGTATTTGTTACGAATTCACGACTAAACGGCTAAACTGCAACTTATTTCAAGAAATTTGGCTGGGAAACACTTTGATTCTAGAGAAATGATATAGGCTGCTCTTTAACATGAAAACGATATTGGCTAATTTTGATGTGTTACATTGACGAACCTAACCTAATCTTAAACACTTAAACATAGTAATTTCACCAATCTCCATTAATTTCATTTATAAATCAATGATTCCTTCAAGCACATACATTAAGTCAAAACAGTATTAATTTACGCTTGAAGAGAAATGTAACAATGCTGATTTTAATTTTCTATTTGCTCTTCTGAGAAACGTTAAAGTTACAGATTGGCTAGTTTCTGTCTAGACCTAAGACCTGTCGTTCCCTTGCCATTGAACCAACCTAAGGTCCACATTAAAAATACCATGTGACATTATGTAAACCAACTGCAATCATTGTGACGACTACACTCCGTTTATTTAATGCCACTGTTACTTAATGCCAATCATACTGTTTTCAGTAAGCTCGGATTAGAAATGCGTAATCTAAGACAGTAAGTATTTATAAATATCATTAACATGTACACGTGACATACTCGTATGTAGGTAGGTGCTACAAATACAAATCGCTTGTTGAAACTTACTAAGTTGGTTTAGTAACAGACAAGGATATTTTAAGGAGTTCATTTATTAATAGAAAGGGTAGCAAATTAACGTGTTCAATTTGATATATTACAGTGTTTTTATTTTTAATTTTAAACCCTTCGCATGGTCTTTAAGGTTTATCATCTTTCGATAAATAATGCACTAAGTTAAGATTAAAAGACATACCTACATACCATCGGACTAGTCGTATTTCTCCAATTGTTTTGTTTGAGGCTAGGGGAGGGGAGGGGACATCTTCTATGAGGCTATAAAACATGCGATAGTTGGTGTCAGCGTCAGTCAATTAGTGTTAGCTGACAAGACAACAGTGTGAAGTTTGAAGTTATATTGCCGGTATCAAATTAAGAGAATATTTTACCTCTGTGGTGAAGAAGATTATATTAAAGCGATATGGATTTTGCACGCAAACAATTGGAGAAATACAACGGGTTCGATGGTATGTATGTCTTTAACATTAACTTAGTGTATTTTTTATATAAAATTAATAAAATTACAGACTATACTATTACTATAAATATCTAAGTAACTTTTAACAAATTGACGCGTTAGTTTTCAAGTTATTTATGAATACTTACTGAGTTACGATTGCAATAGGCTGACTTAATGCCGCATACCATTATTTACCAGTGACACGTGACTAGAGATTGAATACCGGGATCCCGGACCGATTTTTCTTCGGGATTACAATCCCGGGATTGACCCACAATCCCGAAAATTCCCGGGATTGAAAAAGAAAATTCTAGGCTAATAAAACCATTTTTGTTCCACTCAAATCTTAACCGAAAGTTTTTAAACTCGACAAAGTTAATTTCATGGTCCTAAAAATAAATTCACGCTTAATTAGGCATTGAAATTTTTGACAATAGTGGTAAACATAACAAAAGAGACATATTCGGCTTTATAACTCGAACGTGATCGGACGCTTTTTCTTTGGCTGACTAATATGGCATTGAAATTTTTGACAATAGTGGTAAACATAACAAAAGAGACATATTCGGCTTTATAACTCGAACGTGATCGGACGCTTTTTCTTTGGCTGACTAATATGGCATTGAAATTTTTGACAATAGTGGTAAACATAACAAAAGAGACATATTCGGCTTTATAACTCGAACGTGATCCGACGCTTTTTCTTTGGCTGACTAATATGGCATTTAAATTTTTGACAATAGTAGTAAACATAACAAAAGAGACATATACCTTTATAACTCGAACGTGATCCGACGCTTTTTCTTTAGCCGACTAATTAGGCATTGAAATTTTTGACAATAGTAGTAAACATAACAAAAGAGACATATACCTTTATAACTCGAACGTCATCCGACGCTTTTTCTTTGGCTGACTAATTAGGCATTGAAATTTTTGACAATAGTAGTAAACATAACAAGAGACATATGCGGCTTTATAACTCGAACGTGATCCGACGCTTTTTCTTTAGCCGACTAATTAGGCATTGAAATTTTTGACAATAGTAGTAAACATAACAAAAGAGACATATGCGGCTTTATAACTCGAACGTGATCCGACGCTTTTTCTTTAGCCGACTAATTAGGCATTGAAATTTTTGACAATAGTAGTAAACATAACAAAAGAGACATATGCGGCTTTATAACTCGAACGTGATCCGACGCTTTTTCTTTAGCCGACTAATTAGGCATTGAAATTTTTGACAATAGTAGTAAACATAACTAAAGAGACATATACGGCTTTATAACTCGAACGTGATCCGACGCTTTTTATTTAGCTTTAAGTTATGATTTGGCAATTCGTATAATCCCGGTACCAGTACCGGGATCCCGGGATCGCTCCGAATCAATCCCGAAATCCAGGGATTGAAAAATCGTCCGGGATTTGCAATCTCTACACGTGACACAGTAAACTTCCATGTTTGGTACTCTGAACATGGAATTCCAGCAAAAATACCATGATACATTTTTGGTATTTGAAAATCAGTACACAGCTTCATGTGGTGGCAATTGTTTTTCATCTTCTTTTGAAGTTGTAAGTTTTAAAACAGGTTATTTTTGTTAAAGCCCCTTATTTAATGAATACTTAGTCATACTCTGTATTCTTCGTTTATTTGTATATGAAATATTGTTTGGTATTATAAACTTTCCATGTAACTGATATCTAACACTGTGTGTGTAGTTCCGAAGAAAAGTTTAACAAAAAATAACCTGATATTTAATATTTTTTTATAATATTTAGTTACATTAAAATCGATTCAGTAGTTTTTAACTCTATGGTGGAACATACAACCATATATAGACTTAAAGTTATTTACCTTTTTGGGAAAAATATAAATAACATTTGTTTTGAAAATATGTTTAAACATATATATTTTTTTGTTTGTCAGGCTTGGAGAAACAACAAAATGATGTAACAGAAGTATCGCAGACTAAACTAAACGACCAAGTTATTGAAATAATAACCTTTGATTGCCATACTGATATGTCAGAACGTAAAAAGAAGACAAAGAAAAGAATACGCTGCAACAGTAATGCAAGACAAACTGAAAATGTTACTTTGGCTGTTACCACTACAATAAAAGAAAAAAAGGTTAGAAGGAAGTCAAAAAAGTGTAACAGAAAATTTTCAAGTACCCGTATAAATGAAACAATTTTTGAAGATCAAGAACTCGTAATTGAGCCTAAGAAGACTGAAGAAACTATAGATAAGACGAAAAAGAATAAAAGGAAAATGGATTTGTAAAACAATTTGACCATCTTTTTTTTGTGCAATAAGTACTTGGACTGCAATACCCATGTCGGATAAAATTATTATACTTTACATTGTGTTATGGGTCCCAAAGGTTATCAAAAAGTCAATGATTGTATCATTATTTGTCTATGTGTCTGTATAATTTAGATTGTTTCCGAACTGTGTCCGTACTTTACACTTTACCTGCCGGTTGTGTACTGGGCATTGTATAGAACACCTAGGCGAAGTTTGTGTAAATTAGTACGATTTCATTCATTACCTACACGTTTTAGGTATTGCCTAATCATATATAGAATTTTACAGATTGCGGGCAAAGTGTCGAGTAATAATGATATTATTTTAATGTTGTAAATAAAATTGATTTGTTTTTTTTTTATTTTTTTTTTATTTTACCCTTTAGTAGCGATTATTAGATTATAACGACTGCCTTTTTAGGGTTCCGAAGTATATCACTCGGAACCCTTATAGATTCGTCATGTCCGTCTGTCCGTCCGTCCGTCCGTCTGTCCGTCCGTCCGTCCTCGACTTACCGTCCAAACGGTAAGTGGTAGAAAGATGAAACTTTGCATGAATATGTATTGTTATTACGCCGACAAAGTGCTATAATAAAATTTTGAAAAATATTTTTATTTGGGGTACCTCCCCTACACGTAAAGTGGGGATGTAAATTTTTTCTCGCGGCTACCCCGTCGTGTGGGGTATCATTAGATAGGTATTATAAAAACAATAAACGGTTTCTAAGACGTTTTTTTGATTCAGGTATCCGTTTGCGAGAAATTCCACTTTAAAGGGCACTTTTTTGTAAAAACAGGGCGTCCCCCCCCCTCTAAAAACTAAACGGCTGGATCAAAAAATCTGGAAAAATTCGTGATGGTGGTCCACATAATGAACTTTGAAGGAAAACTATAACGGATTAGATGACTTTATTAATTCAGGAGTTATGGAGACTTAACTTGTAAAATGCGCTCACTTGGAAAACCTCATACAAAATTAACACATTAATACGTGAACATAATAGAGCAAGATCCCAGAGCCGCCAGACCTACGTCATTTGTGCAAAGCTGAAATTTTCAGGATTATTAGTACAATGTCTTGTTAAGATGTATGCGTACCCATTAGCTTGAAAGCTTGGCCGTTTGTGAGATAGAGCGAAGTACAGATGGAACAAACAAACAAACATACAGGTGAAGCTAATAAATGAGCGTGTAAAAGCCATTTAATAATTTACAATTCTATTCTTGAAATAATACCAGGCTGCCATGGTAAGGGTCACCATGCTACATTGCCTACCCTCACAATAAGCATGGTGACCCCTACTCCTGGATTCTACTCATGCTTTCCATCAGGCAGAGTAGAGTCACTTTGGCAGGCCTAAATATATAAAAAAAAAAAAAAAAAAAAATACCAAAGATGATATACCTCAGCTTCCTAATTACTACAAATATTTAAAGGTATCTGGGGGGATGAACCTCAGAACCGGCGCCGCTTTTATGCGTACCCATTAGCTTAAGCTAATGGGTACGCATAAAAGCGGAGCATACCCAAACTAAGCTAAGCTCTTGAGGATATAGATACTGACATAAACTGTGTAGACAAAATGAAATCAAAAAAACTTTTTGATCTTAATTTAGTTACGAAAATATTCTGAATTCTTTATCGATGGTATACCAGGGCATCGCGTCTTTACAGGAGATTTACGGGTAGACCCTATTGATAAGAATGTTCAAAGACGAAAAAGTTTCAGCCCTCCTAGAAGCGTAAGTTATTTACGGTAGTTCCTCACCCTCACAAGATGGTCAATATGGGTATCTAACTAAGCCCTTTGATCTTAGAAATTCGGCTGCAGCCAATCAAAGGTGTATCAACAAGGCTTAGTAATAAACTTGGAATTAGCGTTGCGCTGGGTTACCTTGATTATGGACTTGGTTTCTCTGATAAACTTTCCCATTGTCTCGAACGTTGCTTTAACCCTGAGAGCATTGTCAGACGCAGTTTTCTTTTTTTTATAGAAATGTAAATTCATGAGAACAGGAGTACATTTTGTGGGTCATGTAGTTAGAGCAGGAGAAGTGGTCGATTCTCCTACCCCGAAGATTGCTACTCAGAATAGACAGTTCTTGGGCCTTGCCTCCTACTTCAGAAACTTTATACCCAAATAATACTCATATGGTAGGCCCACTTTATTCACTGAAGGGGACAATAAGGTGGACGGACCTACATGACAATATTTAAAGGAAAACTGTTCAAATACTTAGCTCAGGAGTCTGTACTAACAATATTAGATCGTGAGGCGGCAGCTATTGAGTTTCACACTGATGCCAGTTCTAACGGTTATGGGGCCATAATCATTCAAAGAAAGAATGGTTTGCTACATGTTGTCATATCTTAGTGTCATATTTTAGTTGACGAACGACTGACGCAGAATCGCGATTTCATTCGTAGGAACTAGAAACTATGATAGTCGCCTGAGTAGTCGAGATCTTTAAACAGTGTTTGTACGGGCAGCATACACCATTAGTAGTGGGTATTTCTACAGGATTTAATATTGTGCATAAGGTGCCAACAAGTAACATGCTGATTTCTTGTCTAGACATCCAATCCCAAAAACAGTTTGTGATGAGTCTAATGCCAGTACATTATCAGATGAAACTGTAAACGTAATATTAGAATATTGTAGAGGACCGGGTGTTGTGTTCCTCCGACACAGAGGGGGGATCCTCCGACCAGGCGAGGTGGTCGTGCCTGCTGGGCCGCTTCCCAATGGTTGATGTTGGGATGTCGTGTGTGTGTGCTAATCAGCTCGAGAGTTTCTCATCGCGATTCAGGATTGGTAGTTGCTCCGTGTAGTTCACACCGTGTGTTCTTCGTGGTTAAGTGTTTCTTCGCGAGATGGCGCTGAGTGTTAACTTTATCAAGGGTAGTTAGCGGTAGAACAAAATCGTGATATCAAAATTCGTGACCTCATTAACAAAAATAAGAACATAGAAACCTCAGACTACTCGCACCATGATGTGCGTAAGAGTAACCAGTTTCCGGTTACCAATAGCTCCGTTATTCTTAACGTGGACCTTAATTAATCATGTTCCTTCGGAAATTAGGAAACTAAGAACTATTTGAGCATTATTGGTTTCCAGAGATGATAAAGTAGGTACGTAAGTTTATTGATGCTTGTATAGTATGCAACGCTTCGAAAGACTGCTCCGGGTCCCAACAAGTTTCGTCAGCAGCCCGTGGTTTCCGCTGCTGGGCTCGGGTCTCCTCTTGGTGGGGATTGACGCCGTGCGTCACCGCGCTGGTTGTGGACTTGCGGGACGCATTGTGGCTGCGTGGTCTTGCCGTTGGATGTTGTTTTCCTGGAGGGCCTCCAGCTGGGCTGTGCGGATGCTGCCTTGTGGCAGCGGCCGAGGCTGGCTGCTTGGCGTGGCCTTTGGGTGGCGGGGGCGCTAGTGGCGTGTCGTGCCACGGGTGGTCGCCCGTCCGGTTCTGGCCGCGCCGTCGTTGCTTGCCCTTGGTGGTTGTTTCCGATCGCCTGGGGCCTTTAGGCAAGTTGGCCTTCATCAATGCCTAAGGACACGGGTCCTGACATGCGATTCACATAGATATTGCGGGGGGATTAGGTGGTAAAGACGATGAGAGGGAGTGCGTGTCTTTCATTACTCAGCATCTCTCGATGCTCCTACCTTAATTCAATCCCTCAAGAGGGCTGTTTGCCTATTTGGTGCACCGAAGCGTGTAAAAGCAGACTAACGTAGGTGTTATATAGGTGCAAACTTCAAACGGTGTTGATGTGGGCATAGTGTGCAGCTTCACCTTATTGGTACTGGTTCTGGTAGGGCTAACGCTAAGCGTATAATGCGTACTCTAAAATGTCTGCTCACAATAGTAGAGAACAAACCAAACAAAACTTCTGTAAGTTCAGCTTGCCTTTAATACCAGTAGATCCAGAGTAACAGGCTACTCCCCTGCGGAATTAATGCTTCACAAACGAGCAATGTAAAATATCAAAAGACTATACGTCAGAGGTAGAACGCTTCATCCGAAGTAGAGCAATAGTGAGTCCATTCAGTGCTGGCAATTCCGGCTTTATCAAGGATAGCGAGTGTAACCAAATCAAACTACAGTGAAAGTTCAAAGGTACTTTTATTGTCAAGGTACCACATCATTATAGAGACGAGCTGAGAGCCGTTGGTGGGTCTAACCTAACCTGCAAGTATGCTCATGAAATTCGAAATCTATAGTCATGACAATGGACATAATATCCTATGAGGAAAGTGATGCAGCATCGACATCAGCTAGTCCACATACTGTAGCCTCTGCCTCCGAACATGACGAGTACTAAAGGTGAGTTTATAACGTTTGTGCACTCTTCTTCTTTCTCAGCATATTTGCATCCACTGTTGGATATATGCTTCCTACATGGTTTTCCATACGCTTCTGGATGCGGTGTGTCTAGTCTTTCTTTATAGCTTCCGACCACCTGGCAGCTGGTCTACCAACACTTCGACTTCCTGTTCAGGGTCGCCAGAATAGTTATATGACTTCATCTATCGTAGTTTCTTCGTAAAACGTGTCCGGCCAATTGTTATTTCAGTTGCGCAATTCATTTGTGTATATTCTGTTCTTTTATCGAGAACCGATCCAGAGAACGTACGTAGAGTATCGATCCAGAGCGTGCGTACGTACGTAACGTAGCGAGCGTACACTGGATGGGTACTCGGTTGGCACGTGTCTGAAAAAGGGGGCTGGTCTGGAAAACGGATCGATGCCTCTGATCAGACTACGCGGTTTATAGTAGGGTTGATGGGTAGTTGGTAGTCGCGTATCTGAAAAATGGAGCTGGTCTGTAAACCGGATCGATGCACCTGATCAGACTACGCGATGAGACTGATGGAAGAGACGCTGATGGTTGTCCGGTCCGAGGCACCATGTGAGTTGGTGATCGGTCGAAGGGACGCCTGAGGTCAGTTGTCTGCCCAGTGTGTGTGTGTGTGTGTGATTGGTGGAAGGGGCGCTGACGGGTTGTCAGGTCCGATACACCATGCGAGTTGGTGGATGGTCGAAGGGACGCCTGAGGTCAGGTGTCCGCCCAGTGTGTTTAATTCAGATGCGAGGGGTAAAGATCGAGATCTTTTTAAACAGGTGTCATGAATTGGTAGCGAGTCAGTGATGGACGAGCGATTTTTTTTCTCTCTGATTGACGAGGAGTACGAGAGCTGTAGAGGTGAGTGATCGCACAGGGACGTGCGATTGTCAGTATGGCCGTGCCGGCGTATCGATTATTTTAGCTGGCAACACTGTTAAGTGTCTGAAGGTAAGACACTGACGCAACACCGGGCACTGGCGCGTGCGACCGGTGACCGCAGGGATGGGAATCATTGTCACTTTAAAATAATAATAACGCGATTGAATGATTGATTTTAGTCGATTACTTTCATGTCATAAGTCATAGACAAGGATCACAGGTGACAATGATTTTATCCCTTCCCTAGATGATTATTGTTCGTTCATTCGTTCGTGAGTTCCTTTAAAGAGGGAACGTCGTCGTTGACGAGCAGAGTTGTCGCGGATCGTCTCGTGTGAGCACCACGTGTTCGGTGGAGTGTCTTATTTAAAATTATTAATCATGGGCTGCTATTCAATGTCCTAACTGTATTTCGTGATCGAGTGCTACAATAAAGTGAATGTACGAGAACATTCTCCTCACCCGCTAAACTCACGTCTACCCTCAATTAGACATATGAGGCCTACTAATTTAAGATTTAACATATATATTTAGTATAAAATACAACAGAGGCCCTTAAGCAATAAATTTAATTTATGATTTACTTTATAAAAGACAAAAAAAGGGGGTTGGCAAATAAAAGGTTGATTGTTGAAGTTCCCTTGTTCTTTCTATCTCCTTGTCGTCCGGACCGGGATGTGTAGGCGTCAATCGGGTACACACGGCTACCTGGACGTATTCCCCTGATGGTCCCTCAACGCGTGTCGGCATTCTATACAATACCTGGGCAATACCTAAAACGTTTAGGTAATGTATGAAATCGTACTAATTTACACAAACTTGAAAATTTTCTCTTAGACTTTTTTGACTTCCTTCTAACCTTTTTTTCTTTTATTGTAGTGGTAACAGCCAAAGTAACATTTTCAGCTTGTCTTGCATTACTGTTGCAGCGTATTCTTTTCTTTGTCTTCTTTTTACGTTCTGCCATATCAGTATGGCAATCAAAGGTTATTATTTCAATAACTTGGTCGTTTAGTTTAGTCTGCGATGCTTCTGTTACATCATTTTGTTGTTTCTCCAAGCCTGACAAAGAAAAAAATATATGTTTAAACATATTTTCAAAACAAATGTTATTTATATTTTTCCCAAAAAGGTAAATAACTTTAAGTCTATATATGTTTGTATGTTCCACCATAGAGTTAAAAACTACGGAATCGATTTTAATGTAACTAAATATTATAAAAAAATATTAAATATCAGGTTATTTTTTGTTAAACTTTTCTTCGGAACTACACACACAGTGTTAGATATCAGTTACATTGAAAGTTTATAATACCAAACAATATTTCATATACAAATAAACGAAGAATACAGAGTATGACTAAGTATTCATTAAATAAGGGGCTTTGACAAAAATAACCTGTTTTAAAACTTACAACTTCAAAAGTACTTCAATCTGTAACTTTAACGTTTCTCAGAAGAGCAAATAGAAAATTAAAATCAGCATTGTTACATTTCTCTTCAAGCGTAAATTAATTCTGTTTTGACTTAATGTATGTGCTTGAAGGAATCATTGATTTATAAATGAAATTAATGGAGATTGGTGAAATTACTATGTTTAAGTGTTTAAAATTAGGTTAGGTTCGTCAATGTAACACATCAAAATTAGCCAATATCGTTTTCATGTTAAAGAGCAGCCTATATCATTTCTCTAGAATCAAAGTGTTTCCCAGCCAAATTTATTTGAAATAACTACAGCAGTTTAGCCGTGAATGCGTAACAAATAAATAGACGAAGTCACTTTCGCATGTTTAATACACTAGATTTCGTGCGCGGGTCCACCCGTGGGTATGTCAGCTATAGCGGTAGAAAGTAGCCAATGACTATCTTTGTACCAAAATTCATTTAAGTAGGTCCAGTAGTTTTGATGTAAAAGCCAGACAGACGGAGTTACTAACAATCTATTTGGCTAGCTAAACATACTGCATGAAATAAATTTGTTAATTTTACTTATGTAGTACATACTTTAAGACGTCTAAACCATTTTTAGATGCTGTCCTAACAAATGCCACAAAACCATACTGAATAAATGACAAAACACTTTTTGTTTGCGAACTATGTTCTAGTATTGTACTTTTAGCAAAAGCATTTGATAGTATCATTCTTTATAGTGCACGTGGTGATTACCGATATATAAGTAATAGTTACATTAAAATTTAACAAGATATATCATCCGTATAATAGTTGTCTGAAAGAGATTGACGTGAGCGATAAGACTGCCCATTGTTACATTTACATACTTTGTTACTTATCTATTGTTTACTCTTTGTCTGCTTTTTGAGTTTGTCTACACTAATATTATAAAGAGGAAACGTTGTATTTTTGTATGTTTGTAACGAATAAACTCAAAAACTACTGGACGGATTTCGATAATTCTTTCACCATTAGAATGCTACAATATCTTTGAGTAACATAGGCTATATCTTTTACCAGAAAAAAATAGGGATCCCTATTAAAATTTCGATAATGTAATCCAAAGTATAAAAAAAAATGCTATAAAATGAATTTCATCGCATGCGCTGCGGAAACTATGAATGATAGAACAAAAATATGTTGTACAATATTAAAGGGCATATTAATATCTATAAAAAACCTCGCGGTACTATATGTCTAGCTATTGTTATTATGTCACTGCAACATCATTTTTGAAAGAAATCCTAACAAAAACCTTACCATGCATAAAAGACCATGTTATTCATATCTTTATGATAATCCTTGTCCAAATAAATTATTTATTATTTAAGACTGTTTTAGTACCTATATATATCTTTTCGAATTATTAAAATCGGCCATTGCATTCAAAAGATATTACGAGTTTAAAAAAGACAATCTAAACTAAATCAAGCGAGTTTAGCAAAAACGCGTCGTATTGGAGAATCTTCCTCTGAAAATTCAGATCGTCTTGCAAGTCAGAGAAAATACGCGTCACAATCACGAGCTAGAGAATCTAGCACTGAACGCTCGCAGCGCTTTCGTGAAAATAGAGATAGAAGCTCACATGTATGTGAGCTTCTATCTCGTGTATACACGTGCTCGGGAATCTAACGCCGTACTTCGCCCAGACGAACAAAATGTGAGGTCATCACAGTTAATCAAAATTTTAGCTCATACTAATAGGTTGGCATTCAGTTACAATCCAGAAATTGATTATGCTCATCAGAACAACATGTTGATATGATGGCGAAGATGATTACCGAAAGGTTAAATTTCATCTGCCGAAACCAACAAAAACTAAGAGCGGATGACTACATTCATTTGAGGGATGCTTTGAACCAAGATGCAAGCGTAAATGCCGCCAATATTGGACAGCATGTCATCTTATTATCATCATTTACTGGGTCTCCGAGGTATCTCCACGAACAGACGCAAGATGCAATGTCGTATGTGCGCAATTATGGTAGGCCAGATCTTTTCGTAACTTTTACCTGTAATCCAGAATGGGAAGAAATAAAGCAGGAACTGTTTCGTGGTCAGCGGTCTTTCGACCGTCATGACATCATTACTCGAGTTTTTTACTTTAAAATGAAAAAATATATAACAACAATCACATGAACAACCCAGTTAAATATTATGTGCTAACTGTTGAGTGGCAAAAAAGAGGATTGCCGCAATGTCTTGATGAAATAATAGTTGCCGAACTGCCTAATAAAGATGAAGACCCAGTATTGCTTGAAATAATCACAAAATATATGGTACATGGGCCATGTGGGGGAGAAAATTTGATTGCACCGTGTATGAACAATGGAATTTGTTCGCAACAATATCCACGACGCTTCGTAATTAAAACACAGACCGGTGAGGACGGATATTCTATTTATCGACGACGTGAAACAAACAACGGAGGGCAGGTTGCTAACTTAAATGTCCGAGGGCGAACGGTTTAACATTGACAACACATGGATCGTTCGATATTCTCCAATATTGAGTCGATCTTTCAACGCTAATATAGATGTTGAATATTGCCATCAATAAAATACATATGTAAATATATTAATAAAGGAACGGATCAAGCAACTTGAGTATCAGAAATTATCAGAACGAAGACGAAAACTATTTGAATTGCCGCTACATTAGTGAAATTAATTAATTATTCATTACATTAGTACATTACATTAGCTATCATGAAGTGCCACATTATTATACTTGGGCCAATAATAAATTTTCTAGAGGAAACGTGGCCAAGACGTCGTTGGTTATCCCGGTATTAAAAAAGATGCAGAATGCCGCACAATGGGGAATAGTGTACAGCATTCATCCTTCTCAGTCTGAGTGTTTTTATATCAGGCTACTATTTTATCATGTGCGTGGCCCAACATCGTTCCAGTATTTAAAAACAATTGACGGTGTTATTAAAGAAACTTATCAAGCCGCTTGCCGAGAGAGAGGTTTGCTGGAAAATGATAACCATAGGGAAATCACTCTGAGGGAAGCTGATATTTCTCATACCATATGTGTCAAGAGTTCAGACATACAGCACAACAACGAGGTCTGGATTATGATGAAAAACTTTTAGAACTAACTTTAATTATCAAAATTAAAGAGACTTTGGATTACCTTCTCCGAACCGGTCAGAAAATGTTGTTCATGCCATACCGAACCATACATATGATGTTAACGAGTTAACAGAGTTAGTCAACTCAAATGTACCCAAGATGGTAGCAGATCAAAAGATGGCGTTTGATGCTATAATTTAAAGTATCAAAAATAACAGTGGTCGTCTATTTCTTTTTTGGATGCTCCCGGTGGAACAGGTAAAACCTTCCTTGCCAATTTAGTATTGACAAAAAGTGCGACAATAAAACCACGAAATCAATATATATATCACGCACCAAAACAAATGAATTCATAGGGTAATTTTTCTATCTTATCATTTTGTTAGGTTAGTACAATCATCTACCCTCGAACAGAAGACATTTCTATCTGTTGATGAGTCTGATGTTGATGATATGTCTAGATTTTCGATTTCGGTTTGGATTGTGGGTCAATGATTTTCAAGACTATGATCAGTATTAGCCAATCCAAATATCTAGTAGCTAGTATCCAATATAGATATAAACTCGACGCCAATAGTCAAGCTGCAGACATAACCCAAAATTGGTGACCCGGTATCATATCCTGAGAGCTTTGCGATTATTGGGAACATCCTTAACCGAGTACCGAGGGTCTTGCATCCTGAGAGATATGCGAAAGATATCTTACTTAGTAACATTCTTGAGGATATCACTGCGTACATACTGAATGCATTGTTAGTTTTAAATATCCTAAAAGCTTTGCTTGCTAGTATCGCCTTCTAAAAGCTCTGTGATTATTCATGACGATAGTGAAGCATATTGGTGATGTAAAAGTAATACCGTATTCAAAACTAATGCAATGTTTCATGCTTTCCTTAGATGACCACTATGCGTTGAGAGGTTAATAACGAGAGAGCTACGTCACTGAGGAAGATGCAGTCCTTCAGTCTTCTCGCTGTCTACGCGAGCCGAGCGCGGGTGGTGACCTGGTGTCTGCTGCTGTCTGGTGAGGCGCAGCAGCGGCCTACTCGCTGTTCCGTGAAGTGCGGACTTGCGACCTGCATGCCGCTCACGAGGTGTTGTGTATGGCGGATGATGGAGCGCATGAGGTATGTTATGTTGGAATGGACCCATGAACAGGGTAACCAGCCCCAAACCCGTGGTCTTGATGAGAGAGTTTTAAGACACATGGACAGGCTAACCAGCCCCAAACTCGTAGTCTTGTTGAGAGAGGTTTAAGACCCATGGACAGGGTAACCAGCCCCAAACTCGTGGTCTTGATGAGAGAGGTTTAAGACTCATGGACGGGGTAACCAGCCCCAAACTCGTGGTCTTGTTGAGAGAAGTTTAAGACCCATGGACAGGGTAACAAGCCCCAAACTCCTCGTCTATTACTGCGACTGCGACTATGACTGTGACTGTGAACTAGAACAACAACAAATCTATCTCTAGGTAGATTTGCAACTATTACTGTAACTGTGAAACGGTAACAGAGACTGTGACTGTGAATGTGACTGTTGCTGTGGCTGTGGATGTGACTGTTGCTGTGGGTGTGACTGCGACTGCGACTGAGACTGAGACTGCGACTGTGACTGTGACTGCGACTGCGACAGTCGCAGTCGCAGTCGCAGTTGCCGTCGCAGTCGCAGTCACAGTCGCAGTCTCAGTCGCAGTCGCAGTCGCAGTCACAGTCACAGTCACAGCCACAGCAACATTCACAGTCACAGCAACAGTCACATTCACAGTCACAGTCTCTGTTACCGTTTCACAGTTACAGTAATAGTTGCAAATCTACCTAGAGATAGATTTGTTGTTGTTCTAGTTCACAGTCGCAGTCGCAGTCACAGCCAAAGCCATATCCACAGCCACAGCAACAGTCACATTCACAGTCACAGTCTCTGTTATAGTCTCACAGTTACAGTGATAGTCGCAAATCTACCGAGAGATAGATTTGTTGTTGGTCTAGTTCACAGTCACAGTCACAGTCGCAGTCGCAGTCGCAGTCGCATTCGCAGTCGCAGTCGCAGTCGCAGTCGCAGTCGCAGTGGCAGTCGTAGTCGCAGTCGCAGTCGCAGTAGCAGTTGCAGTCGCAGTCGCAGTCGCATTCACAGTCACAGTCTCTGTTACCGTCTCACAGTTACAGTAATAGTTGCAAATCTACCTAGAGATAGATTTGTTGTTGTTCTAGTTCACAGACACAGTCGCAGTCGCAGTCGCAGTCACAGTCGCAGCCAAAGCCATATCCACAGCCACAACAACAGTCACATTCACAGTCACAGTCTCTGTTATAGTCTCACAGTTACAGTAATAGTTGCAAATCTACCTAGAGATAGATTTGTTGTTGTTCTAGTTCATAGTCACAGTCGCAGTCGCAGTCGCAGTAGCAGTCGCAGTCACAGTCGCAGTCTCAGTCGCAGTCGCATTTGCCGTCGCAGTCACAGTTGCAGTCTCAGTCGCAGTCGCAGTCGCAGTCGCAGTCGCAGTCGCAGTCACAGTCACAGTCTCAGTCGCAGTCGTAGTCGCAGTCGCAGTCACAGCCACAGCCATATCCACAGCCACAACAACAGTCACATTCACAGTCACAGTCTCTGTTACAGTCTCACAGTTACAGTAATAGTCGCAAATCTACCTAGAGATAGATTTGTTGTTGTTCTAGTTCACAGTCACAGTCGCAGTCGCAAATCTACCTGTGGCAAGGTTCGCTGAAAGAACATTGTACCAATCTAATAACCTACCCATCTACCAATCCAATTTGATAGATTGGTAGATTGGTTGTTGTTGTTGTTGTTCACAGTCACAGTCACAGTAACAGTCACAGTCTCTGTTACAGTCTCACAGTCACAGTCGCAGTCTCTGTTACAGTCTCACAGTCACAGTCGCAGTCGCAGTCGCAAATCTACCTGTGGCAAGGATCGCTGAAAACAACGAACAATCTAAAAATCTACCAACCTATCCATTCACCAATCCAATTTTATATATTGGTAATATTTGTTGTTCACAGTCACAGTCACAGTAACAGTCGCAGTCTCTGTTACAGTCTCACAGTCGCAGTCGCAGTCGCAAATCTACCTAGAGATAGATTGGTAGATTGGATGTTGTTCACAGTCACAGTCACAGTCGCAGTCGCAATCGCAGTCGCAGTCACAGTCGCAGTCGCAACCACAGCCACAGCCACATCAACAGCCACATCCACAGCCACAGCAACAGTCACATTCACTGTCACCGTTACAGTCTCACAGTTACAGTAATAGTCGTAAATCTACCTAATTTGTTGTTGTTCTAGTTCACAGTCACAGTAACAGTCGCAGTCGCAAATCTACCTGTGGCAAGGATCACTGAAAGAACATTGTACCAATCTAATAACCTACCAATCTACCAATCCAATTTGATAGATTGGTTGTTATTGTTGTTCACAGTCACAGTCACAGTAACAGTCGCAGTCGCAGTCGCAGTGGCAGTCGCAGTCGTAGTCGCATTCGCAGTTGCAGTCGCATTCACAGCCACAGCCACAGCCATATCCACAGCCACAGCAACAGTCACATTCACAGTCACAGTCTCTGTTACAGTCTCACAGTTACAGTAATAGTCGCAAATCTACCTAGAGATAGATTGGTTGTTGTTCTAGTTCACAGTCACAGTCGCAGTCGCAGTAGCAGTTGCAGTCACAGTCACAGTAATAGTCGCAGTCGCAGTCGCAGTCGCAAATCTACCTGTGGCAAGGATCGCTGAAAACAACGGACAATCTAAAAATCTACCAACCTATCCATCCGCCAATCCAATTTTATAGATTGATTATTGTTGTTTTTCACAGTCGCAGTCGCAGTCGCAAATCTACCGATGGCAAGGATCGCAGAAAACAAAGAACATTGTACCAATCTAATAACCTACCCATCTACCAATCCAATTTGATAGATTGGTTGTTGTTGTTGTTCACAGTCACAGTCACAGTAACAGTCGCAGTCGCAGTCGCAGTCGCAGTCGCAGTCACATTCACAGTCACAGTCTCTGTTACCGTCTCACAGTTACAGTAATAGTTGCAAATCTACCTAGAGATAGATTTGTTGTTGTTCTAGTTCACAGTCGCAGTCGCAGTCGCAGTCACAGCCAAAGCCATATCCACAGCCACAGCAACAGTCACATTTACAGTCACAGTCTCTGTTATAGTCTCACAGTTACAGTAATAGTCGCAAATCTACCTATAGTCGGATTTTTAATTAGACGATATCCACTGACGTTTACTGTGTTGTCAGTTTTTGATGAAATAAAAATAGTGTTGTGACAAAGTGAATGATTGAAAAAACTCCCGAATGAATAAAATTAATAAAAATAAAATTATTTAATAAAATTAAAAAACAATCCTAAACACAAGTACACAATTAATTCTGTGCCATTACAACCAGTGGACTCCCAAAGAGACCTCGTAGTTATCATAACACATAACCTGAAGTGGGATGAGCATATTACAATGATAACAAAGAAGTCAGCCGCGAAAAGCACATGACAGATCTATTTAACAGGGCACTTGTGTCGTTTGACTCCTACATTTCTGATGTAAGAGTGAAGAAGAGGCTACAAAAATTAAACCGGAAGCCACTACCAGTGAGGGCTTTAGAACTGATCCAACCATATCAAATACCAACATCAGATTTAAATGAACCAGATGTTGTAAATGATCTCTTTGAAGATTGTGAGGATTTAATTCTTAGATCCGGCTTTCACAATTGATTCTTTTTAAAAATTTGTATAAATAGGCAAAATTTTCCGTCTGTCTGTCACTCAATTCGATTCGTTTATTTTTAACACAAGTGCAAGAAAGTACAACAAACAAACCAAAACAATAGAGCAAAGCTATTGATGTTCAGTAATTTAAACACTAGAGTGAAATTTATTGACATGTATACTGCTAATACCCTTCCTGTTTGCTTTGCCTTTGCCCACAGACGAGTAATATCTCTAATAACAACCCTAAAACCAAAGAAAAAAGTACAAAACTCGAGAAGCTTGTAACTTAAAGATCCTGGATGATTAGGATTTGTTTTTTTTTGTATTACTGGTACTATCGCAGGCTAGTTATTTATCAAGGTTTTGAATCCAACTAAGACAAGATATAGCTGTAAAAAAAAACCTGAAATAAAATTGTTTGTTTTTCTCTCCCGTATTTTTCATGTTATGGTTTATATTTTTGTGTTATTTGTGTATGTTAAAGCTGCAAAGAAGGACATTAGTAGATTTACAGAAACTCATATGGGATCTAAGATTTTAATAATTTCATTTTTTTTGAATATTTACAAAAAAACATATCTTTTGATCAAAGCACATTTGAACATCAGGAATTCTCGTCTTTCTTTTTAAATTAATTTATCTATTTAATAAAAATATGATAAGAGGATGGTTGTTTTTTGGGTCAAGGATGCGCGGCGTTGAGCCGTCAAAAACTGATTGTTGTTACATACTACTAGTATCTTATATCAGAGCACTTTTATACAATTTCATTTTTAAATAGATATAATATTCTTTTATAGTTTGATATGATTAACTATTCACACTCATTCAGTTCATTCATCTGATTTAATGAGAACTGAACGCATCACTATTACTTTAAATATGGCAGCATTATTTTACTAAGTGACATTAGCTACTGTCAGGTAGCTTCGTCTAATTAAAAATACGACTATAGAGATAGATTTGTTGTTGGTCTAGTTCACAGTCACAGTCACAGTCGCAGTCGCAGTCGCAGTCGCATTCGTAGTTGCAGTCGCAGTCGCAGTCGCAGTCGCAGTCGCAGTCGCAGTGGCAGTCGTAGTCGCAGTCGCAGTCGCAGTAGCAGTTGCAGTCGCAGTCGCAGTCGCAGTCACAGCCAAAGCCATATCCACAGCCACAGCAACAGTCACATTCACAGTCACAGTCTCTGTTATAGTCTCACAGTTACAGTAATAGTCGCAAATCTACCTAGAGATAGATTTGTTGTTGTTCTAGTTCACAGTCACAGTCGCAGTCGCGAATCTACCTGTGGCAAGTATCGCTGAAAGAACATTGTACCAATCTAATAACCTACCCATCTTCCAATCCAATTTGATAGATTGGTAGATTGGTTGTTGTTGTTGTTCACAGTCACAGTCACAGTAACAGTCGCAGTCTCTGTTACAGTCTCACAGTCACAGTCGCAGTCTCTGTTACAGTCTCACAGTCACAGTCGCAGTCGCAGTCGCAAATCTACCTGTGGCAAGGATCGCTGAAAACAACGAACAATCTAAAAATCTACCAACCTATTTTTTTTTCTTTTTTTTTTTTTTTGTTTATTCGGAATACCAACAGCTTAAATATTATAAAATAAACATTAAACATAGTTAACAACAAAGCCATTTACAGGTACTCGCAATTAGATACAAAACATTAACAACGCTACGAATAGTAATAGTAAAGAGAAAGAAACAGAAGTAACATGCTTAAGAAAAGCAACAAAACATATCAGACATTATTCCTTTTGGGTTGGGAATACAAATGTGTCAAAACCAAAAATAAATAAAAAGAGAAACTAATAAATGGTTACGATCCTGGGATCGGGCTTAGGAAATGTTGAATCATATGCTTTTTGACAAATGAAGGCTTAGATCTAAAAAGCTCAAACTCGCTGCTAAATTTATGCATTTCATTGACAGATTTACTCGCTCTAATAACAAATGAATTTTTGCGATAGTTATTTTTGTTCGAGGTACTGCTAGGGGTGGATTATGTCTAACACGTAAATTATGTGGTACTCTAATACTAATTTTCTCGAGAAGAATCGAGCAATCTATGTCTCCGTTTATGATTTTTACCAAGGTTATGATATCCGAAACAGTACGTCTATTCGCTAAAGGTAAAAAGTGATACTTCTTACATCTTGCAACATTTCCACGATCAATAGTCTTACACTTATACTGCAAATATCTCAAGAACTTCTTTTGAACGGACTCGATACGATCAACATATACAGCATAATGCGGGCTATGAACCTCAGACGCATACTCGAGGATATTGCGCACCAGTGTACAATATAGTATAATAAACTTGGATACATTTAAGTCTAACTTATTTATTCTACTTTACGCTATTTAATATTTTACGAAATTATTTAGATCATTCTGCAGCAGCTCGCAATCAGAAGGACTATTGATCGCCATAAATATTTTTGTATCGTCTGCATAGGAAAGAAAACTCGCGTGTTCTAGGCATGAACCAATGTCGTTAATAAAAATAATAAAGAGCAGAGGCCCTAACAGGGAACCCTGAGGAACACCAGAAGGGATCGGCATCCAAGCAGACGTGAAACCGTTAATCGCAACAGCCTGAGATCTATTTGCAATATATGAAGAAAACCACCTGAATAAGTTACCGTGTATTGAGCGTTATTCAACTTCTGCAGAAGGAGCGAATGATCGATACGATCGAACGCCTTGCTAAAATCGGTAAACACAGCATGTACTTGACCCCCAAATTCCATATGTGAGGTTGTGAAGTCATTAAATAGTAGTAAATTGGATACAGTTGATCTTCGCTTCAAAAATCCATGTTGTTCAGGGATAAAAAAGGATTGTAACGCAATGTATACCTGATCGTACACAATTCTTTCAAATATTTTAGCAAATATACAAAGCTTAGAAATTGGTCTATAGTTTTTAATGTTTGACCTATCTCCTTTTTTATGAATGGGTGTAATAAAGGCCTACTTCCAAATAGCAGGCACTACACCCTCTTTTAGGGACCGTGAAAAGATTATATATAAAGGTAATACAAGGTTTGGAGCGCATTGTTTAATGAAAAACGGAGGTATACTATCAGGGCCAGCTCCCTTACTCAGATTGAGAGATTTTAATTGTAGTTCAATTTTTTCGGGAGTAATATCAATGTTGCTAATATTAATAATGTTAGGGTGTTGATAGTTAGAAAGGTCTGAATGCATTGTACTACTATCCACTGAGGCGTCAAGGAAAGTAGATTGAAAATATTGTGAAAACAAATTACACACAGTTTCACCAGTATCCGCATAAGTACTGTCGAGATTCATAATAGATGGAAGAGCATGTGAGGGTTTATTGAGCGATTTAACGTATCTCCAGAACATACGGGGGTTAACAACAACAGAATCCTTAACTCGAGCTAGGTACGACTGATAACATTCGTCTTCTAATTTTGATGCGCGTTTACGGAGCAACGAACAGGTAACGTAATCTTCTAGGTTGTTATATTTCTTGTATTTAACGTAGTATTTATATATATTTTCTTTTAAAACTATTTTGAGAGATGAATTGTACCACACAGGAAAATTATTGCTAAGCAATAATTCTTGAGGTATGTGCACATCCCGAAGATTCCATAAGCACCTATAAAAGACATTTGTGACGTCGTCAATTGAGCCTTTAGCTAAAATCTCATTCCAATTAGTTTTAGAAAGATCAGAGTTAATTTGGTCATAGTCACCAGCCCTGTAGTTGAAAATTTTTCTTTTATTTTGTGAAAGTAAATTATAAGTAGGCAGTTCTAATTGGATACAGATCGACTTAAGATATGGATCCTCTTGAACAAGTGAGTGATCGCATTGCTTCACTTCCACATTGATATTACACAACACAAGATCTAAGATCCTATTATATATATTTTTTAGATAATTATATTGATGAAGGTTAGATTCTAATAATACATCAAAGAAATTTGTTTGACTTTCATTAAATAAATCTACCAATCCAATTTGATAGATTGGTTGTTATTGTTGTTCACAGTCACAGTCACAGTCACAGTAACAGTCGCAGTCGCAGTCGTAGTCACAGTCGCAGTCGCAGTCGCAGTCGCAGTCGCAGTCACACCCACAGCAACAGTCACATTCACAGTCACAGTCTCTGTTATAGTCTCACAGTTACAGTAATAGTCGCAAATCTACCTAGAGATAGATTTGTTGTTGTTCTAGTTCACAATCACAGTCGCAGTCGCAGTTGCAGTCGCAGTCGCAGTCGCAATCGCAGTCGCAGTCGCAGTCGCAGTCGCAGTCGCAGTTGCCGTCGCAGTCGCAGTCACAGTCGCAGTTGCAGTCGTAGTCGCAGTAGCAGTTGCAGTCGCAGTCGCAGTCGCAGTCACAGCCAAAGCCATATCCACAGCCACAGCAACAGTCACATTCACAGTCACAGTCTCTGTTATAGTCTCACAGTTATAGTAATAGTCGCAAATGTACCTAGAGATAGATTTGTTGTTGTTCTAGTTCACAGTCACAGTCGCAGTCGCAAATCTACCTGTGGCAAGGATCGCTGAAAGAACATTGTACCAATCTAATAACCTAACAATCTACCAATCCAATTTGATAGATTGGTTGTTATTGTTGTTCACAATCACAGTCACAGTCACAGTAAAAGTCGCAGTCGCAGTCGCAAATCTACCTGTGGCAAGGATCGCTGAAAGAACATTGTACCAATCTAATAACCTACCCATCTACCAATCCAATTTGATAGATTGGTAGATTGGTTGTTGTTGTTGTTCACAGTCGCAAATCTACCGGTGGCAAGGATCGCAGAAAACAAAGAACATTCTACCAATCTAATAACCTACCCATCTACCAATCAAATTTGATAGATTGGTAGATTGGTTGTTGTTGTTGTTCACAGTCACAGTCACAGTAACAGTCGCAGTCTCTGTTACAGTCTCACAGTTACAGTAATAGTCGCAAATCTACCTAGAGATAGATTGGTTGTTGGTCTAGTTCACAGTCACAGTCGCAGTCGCAGTAGCAGTTGCAGTCAGAGTCACAGTAATAGTCGCAGTCGCAGTAGCAGTCGCAGTCGCAGTCGCAGTAGCAGTCGCAATCGCAGTCGCAGTCGCAGTCGCAGTGGCAGTCGCAGTTGCCTTCGCAGTCGCAGTCACAGTCGCAGTCTCAGTCGCAGTCGCAGTTTCCGTCGCAGTCGCAGTCACAGTCGCAGTATCAGTCGCAGCCGCAGTCGCAGTCACAGCCACAGCAACATTCACAGTCACAGCAACAGTCACATTCATAGTCACAGTCTCTGTTACAGTCTCACAGTTACAGTAATAGTCGCAAATCTACCTAGAGATAGATTTGTTGTTGTTCTAGTTCACAGTCACAGTCGCAGTCGCAAATCTACCTGTGGCAAGGATTGCTGAAAGAACATTGTACCAATCTAATAACCTACCCATCTACCAATCCAATTTGATAGATTGGTAGATTGGTTGTTGTTGTTGTTCACAGTCACAGTCACAGTAACAGTCGCAGTCTCTGTTACAGTCTCACAGTCACAGTCGCAGTCGCAAATCTACCTGTGGCAAGGACCGCTGAAAACAACGAACAATCTAAAAATCTACCAACCTATCCATCCACCAATCCAATTTTATAGACTGGTAATTGTTGTTGTTCACACTCACACTAACAGTCGCAGTCGCAGTCGCAAATATACCGGTGGCATGGATTGCAGAAAACAAAGAACATTGTACCAATCTAATAACCTTCCCATCTACCAATCCAATTTGATAGATTGGTTGTTGTTGTGGTTCACAGTCGCAAATCTACCGGTGGCAAGGATCGCAGAAAACATAGAACATTGTACCAATCTAATAACCTACCCATCTACCAATCCAATTTGATAGATTGGTAGATTCGTTGTTGTTGTTGTTCACAGTCACAGTAACAGTAACAGTCGCAGTCTCTGTTACAGTCTCACAGTTACAGTAATAGTCGCAAATCTACCTAGAGATAGATTGGTTGTTGCTCTAGTTCACAGTCACAGTCGCAGTCGCAGTAGCAGTTGCAGTCAGAGTCACAGTAATAGTCGCAGTCGCAGTCGCAGTCGCAAATCTACCTGTGGCAAGGATCGCTGAAAACAACGGACAATCTAAAAATCTACCAACCTATCCATCCGCCAATCCAATTTTATAGATTGGTTATTGTTGTTTTTCACAGTCACAGTCGCAGTCGCAAATCTACCTGTGGCAAGGATCGCTGAAAGAACATTGTACCAATTTAATAACCTACCCATCTACCAATCCAATTTGATAGATTGGTAGATTGGTTGTTGTTGTGGTTCACAGTCGCAAATCTACCGGTGGCAAGGATCGCAGAAAACAAAGAACATTGTACCAATCTAATAACCTACCCATCTACCAATCCAATTTGATAGATTGGTAGATTGGTTGTTGTTGTTGTTCACAGTCACAGTCACAGTAACAGTCGCAGTCTCTGTTACAGTCTCACAGTTACAGTAATAGTCGCAAATCTACCTAGAGATAAATTGGTTGTTGCTCTAGTTCACAGTCACAGTCACAGTCGCAGTCGCAGTAGCAGTTGCAGTCAGAGTCACAGTAATAGTCGCAGTCGCAGTCGCAGTCGCAAATCTACCTGTGGCAAGGATCGCTGAAAACAACGGACAATCTAAAAATCTACCAACCTATCCATCCGCCAATCCAATTTTATAGATTGGTTATTGTTGTTTTTCACAGTCGCAGTCGCAGTCGCAAATCTACCGGTGGCAAGGATCGCAGAAAACAAAGAACATTGTACCAATCTAAAAACCTACCCATCTACCAATCCAATTTGATAGATTGATTGCTGTTGTTGTTCACAGTCACAGTAACAGTCGCAGTAGCAGTCGCAGTCGCAGTCGCAGTCGCAGTCGCAGTCACATTCACAGTCACAGTCTCTGTTACCGTCTCACAGTTACGGTAATAGTTGCAAATCTACCTAGAGATAGATTTGTTGTTGTTCTAGTTCAAAGTCGCAGTCGCAGTCGCAGTCGCAGTCACAGTCGCAGTCGCAGTGGCAGTCGCAGTTGCCGTAGCAGTCGCAGTCACAGTCGCAGTCGCAGTCACACCCACAGCAACAGTCACATTCACAGTCACAGTCTCTGTTACCGTCTCACAGTTACAGTAATAGTTGCAAATCAATCAGTAGCAGTTGCAGTCAGAGTCACAGTAATAGTCGCAGTCGCAGTCGCAAATCTAAATGTGGCAATAATCGTTGAAAACAACGGACAATCTAAAAATCTACCAACCTATCCATCCGCCAATCCAATTTTATAGATTGGTAATTGTTGTTTTTCACAGTCGCAGTCGCAGTCGCAATCGCAGTCGCAGTCGCAGTCGCAGTTGCCGTCGCAGTCGCAGTCACAGTCGCAGTCTCAGTCGCAGTCGCATTTGCCGTCGCAGTCACAGTCGCAGTCTCAGTCGCAGTCGCAGTCGCAGTCTCAGTCGCAGTCGCAGTCGCAGTCACAGTCGCAGTCACAGTCACAGTCTCAGTCTCAGTCGCAGTCGCAGTCACAGCCACAGCCATATCCACAGCCACAGCAACAGTCACATTCACAGTCACAGTCTCTGTTACAGTCTCACAGTTACAGTAATAGTCGCAAAACTACCTAGAGATAGATTTGTTGTTGTTCTAGTTCACAGTCACAGTCACAGTCGCAGTCGCAAATCTACCTGTGGCAAGGATCGCTGAAAGAACATTGTACCAATCTAATAACCTACCCATCTACCAATCCAATTTGATAGATTGGTAGATTGGTTGTTGTTCACAGCCACAGTCACAGTAACAGTCGCAGTCTCTGTTACAGTCTCACAGTCACAGTCGTAGTCGCAGTCGCAGTCGCCAATCTACCTGTGGCAAGGATCGCTGAAAACAACGATCAATCTAAAAATCTACCAACCTATCCATCCACCAATCCAATTTTATAGATTGGTAATTGTTGTTGTTCACAGTCACACTAACAGTCGCAGTCGCAGTCGCAAATCTACCGGTGGCATGGATTGCAGAAAACAAAGAACATTGTACCAATCTAATAACCTTCCCATCTAACAATCCAATTTGATAGATTGGTAGATTGGTTGTTGTTGTTGTTCACAGTCGCAAATCTACCGGTGGCAAGTATCGCAAAAGACAAAGAACATTGTACCAATCTAATAACCTACCCATCTACAAATCCAATTTGATAGATTGGTAGATTGGTTGTTGTTGTTGTTCACAGTCACAGTCACATTCACAGTCTCTGTTACAGTCTCACAGTTACAGTAATAGTCGCAAATCTACCTAGAGATAGATTGGTTGTTGCTCTTATTCACAGTCACAGTCGCAGTCGCAGTAGCAGTTGCAGTCAGAGTCACAGTAATAGTCGCAGTCGCAGTCGCAGTCGCAAATCTACCTGTGGCAAGGATCGTTGAAAACAACGGACAATCTAAAAATCTACCAACCTATCCATCCGCCAATCCAATTTTATAGATTGGTTATTGTTGTTTTTCACAGTCGCAGTCGCAGTCGCAAATCTACCGGTGGCAAGGATCGCAGAAAACAAAGAACATTGTACCAATCTAATAACCTACCCATCTACCAATCCAATTTGATAGATTGGTTGTTGTTGTTGTTCACAGTCACAGTCACAGTCACAGTAACAGTCGCAGTCGCAGTGACATTCACAGTCACAGTCTCTGTTACCGTCTCACAGTTACGGTAATAGTTGCAAATCTACCTAGAGATAGATTTGTTGTTGTTGTAGTTCACAGTCGCAGTCGCAGTTGCAGTCGCAGTCGCATTCGCAGTCGCAGTCGCTGTCGCAGTCGCAGTCGCAATCGCAGTCGCAGTCGCAGTCGCAGTTGCCGTCGCAGTCGCAGTCACAGTCGCAGTCTCAGTCGCAGTCGCATTTGCCGTCGCAGTCACAGTCGCAGTCTCAGTCGCAGTCGCAGTCGCAGTCGCAGTCACAGTCACAGTCTCAGTCGCAGTCGCAGTCGCAGTCACAGCCACAGCCATATCCACAGCCACAGCAACAGTCACATTCACAGTCACAGTCTCTGTTACAGTCTCACAGTTACAGTAATAGTCGCAAATCTACCTAGAGATAGATTTGTTGTTGTTCTCGTTCACAGTCACAGTCGCAGTCGCAAATCTACCTGTGGCAAGGATCGCTGAAAGAACATTGTACCAATCTAATAACCTACCCATCTACCAATCCAATTTGATAGATTGGTAGATTGGTTGTTGTTGTTGTTCACAGTCACAGTCACAGTAACAGTCGCAGTCTCTGTTACAGTCTCACAGTCACAGTCGCAGTCGCAAATCTACCTGTGGCAAGGATCGCTGAAAACAACGAACAATCTAAAAATCTACCAACCTATCCATCCACCAATCCAATTTTATAGATTGGTAATTGTTGTTGTTCACAGTCACACTAACAGTCGCAGTCGCAGTCGCAAATCTACCGGTGGCATGGATTGCAGAAAACAAAGAACATTGTACCAATCTAATCACCTTCCCATGTACCAATCCAATTTGATAGATTGGTAGATTGGTTGTTGTTGTTGTTTACAGTCGCAAATCTACCGGTGGCAAGGATCGCAAAAGACAAAGAACATTGTACCAATCTAATAACCTACCCATCTACCAATCCAATTTGATAGATTGGTAGATTGGTTGTTGTTGTTGTTCACAGTCACAGTCACATTCACAGTCTCTGTTACAGTCTCACAGTTACAGTAATAGTCGCAAATCTACCTAGAAATAGATTGGTTGTTGTTCACAGCCACAGCCATATCCACAGCCACAGCAACAGTCACATTCACAGTCGCAGTCTCTGTTACAGTCTCACAGTTACAGTAATAGTCGCAAATCTACCTAGAGATAGATTGGTAGATTGGATGTTGTTCACATTCACAGTCGCAGTCTCTGTTACAGTCTCACAGTCGCAGTCGCAGTCGCAAATCTACCTAGAGATAGATTGGTAGATTGGATGTTGTTCACAGTCACAGTCGCAGTCGCAGTCGCAGTCGCAGTCGCAGTCGCAGTCGCAGTCGCAGCCACAGCCACATCCACAGCTACAGCCACATCCACATCCACAGCCACAGCAACAGTCACATTCACAGTCTCTGTTACAGTCTCACAGTTACAGTAATAGTCGCAAATCTACCTAGAGATAGATTGGTTGTTTTTCGCAGTCGCAGTTGCAGTCACAGTCGCAGTCGCAGTCGCAGTCGCAGTTGCAGCCACAGCCACAGCCACATCCACAGCCACATCCACAGTGACAGCCACAGCCACATCCACATCCACAGCCACAGCAACAGTCACAGTCACAGTCTCTGTTACAGTCTCACAGTTACAGTAATAGTCGCAAATCTACCTAGAGATAGATTGGTTGTTGTTCTAGTTCACAGTCACAGTCGCAGTCGCAGTAGCAGTTGCAGTGAGTCACAGTAATAGTCGCAGTCGCAAATCTACCTGTGGCAAGGATCGCTGAAAACAACGGACAATTTAAAAATCTACCAACCTATTCATCCACCAATCCAATTTTAAAGATTGGTTATTGTTGTTTTTCACAGTCACAGTCGCAGTCGCAAATCTACCGGTGGCAAGGATCGCAGAAAACAAAGAACATTGTACCAATTTAAAGAGTCGAAATTTAAGGTGGTGCCCGCAACAGTGCGGGCAGGCGCTGGGAGGAGTCCAGAAGGAAATCCCGTCCCTGGACTCCTTCCAATATACAGGCGCAGAGATGGTCCCACCGTGTGGTTTTAGTCGGTTCGAGTTCGACACACCACCCCGCCGTAACCCTTGACGGCCACAGCCACAGCCAATGCCGACACATTGTTTTTTCTGGCTACAATTTTTTTTAAAGACAACTGTTTGTTTTTGTTCAGAGGTTTTGGGGTGCTGATGCTGCTGATCTTTCGTTTTCGGAAGTCGTCTGGTTACACCCTTTATAAGTGCGCGCGCGATGCGTTGCCTGCGCTCCACGACCGCGCGCTGCACTTCACTACTCTTCAGTCTCTAATAAACCGTTACGCCATTCACTTGTGTATTATTTACGGGATATTACAGTGGTGACGAGGATTGTTGTGTTGCTTAAAAGTAGTGAAAATGTCCATCGGAAAATTGACTGAGTTCAATATAAGGTCTGGGAATTGGACCATGTACGTGGAACGTACGGAAATGTACTTTAAAGTGAATAAAGTGAGTGATGATTTGCGACTACCTACTTTAATCGCGGCTATGGGTGATGAAGCTTACGAACTGTTGAGTAATTTAACTAGTCCACACAAACTCAGTGAGAAAACAAAAAAAGAGCATCTACAATCAAAACCATCATTTATGGCTGAACGATTCCGCTTTCGCTTGAGAAGACAGAATGTGGGTGAATCGATATTGTCATATCTTTCAGAATTAAAAAAACTATCTAAAGATTGTGATTTCGAGGCCACGTTACGCATCTTTGCTGGGGAGACAATGGCTAGCGGAATTAGGAATTAAAATACCTATGTTGTATAATATGTCACAAAATGTAACAGAAAATACGAGTTTTTATAACAATAATAAGGATTTGTCACAATTACTTTCTTCGAATAAGGAGTTGTTCACGGAGGGACTGGGCAACTTCAGAGGGGAATTGCAGGTACGCGAGGGAGCAACACCCGTATACTGTCGCGCGCGCCCGGTGCCGTTCGCGCTGCGCGAGCGCGTCAAAGCTGAGCTGGCAGCCATGTTGCGCGATGGCGTCATCGAGCCTGTGAGCTGTGCGGACTGGGCGACTCCGTTAGTACCGGTACGTAAGGGGGATGGTGGACTGCGTATCTGTGCGGATTATAAGGTTACATTAAACCCAGTACTGAAAATCGATAGGTATCCGTTACCTCGCATAGAGGATCTACTGGTTACTTAGAATGGGTCAAAAGTATTTTCGAAAATTGATTCAAGCCAAGCTTACGCACAAGTAGTTTTACATGACCCAGAAAACTTAACTGTTATTAACACACTTATAGGATTATTTAAATATAAAAGACTCGTCTATGGCCTATCCTCAAGCCCAGGCATTTTCCAAAGGATAATGACTAATCTCTTAAATTACATCCCTAATGTCGCGGTATTTCTAGATGACGTCATAATTTCATCCCCGAATGAAAGGGAACATTTACAAATATTAAAAAAAGTGTTACTCAGATTTCACACGAATGGAATGTAACTAAAAAAAACTATATGTTCTTTCATGTTGAAAGAAGTTAAGTACTTAGGACTTATTCCTTCCGCGGAAGGTATAAAAGTGGACCCCGTGAAAATTGAAAGCATCTAAAATATACCACGACCATTGAACATCACTGATTTAAGAGCGTTCTTAGGTACTGTTAATTATTATTTCTATGCCAAATTCATAAAGAACATAAGTTCAATACTGGCGGCATTGTATAACTTATTACAAAAAGAGGCAATATGGAAATGGACCAGTGAATGTGAGCTAGGATTTAAAAATATAAAATCCATACTCAAGTGTGCGGAGGTCCTGGCACACTTTGACGCTGATAAACCATTGTTTGTATCACGCGCACTTACGTCGGCTGAGAAACACTACTCGCAAATCGAACGCGAAGCGTTAGCTATAGTATTTTGTTTCGAAAAATTACATCAATATTTGTATGGTAGGCGTTTCACACTACGTACGGACCATAAGCCCCTAGTAACAATTTCTGGGCCTAAGCAGGGAATACCTTCTATGGCAGCTAGTCGGTTACAAAGGTGGGCTATAAAATTAAGTGCGTACACTTATGATATAGAATATGTATCATCTAAATAGAAAGCAGTAGTGTGTGAAGGGCAAAGTAGGAGGAGATTATTAGCCGAGCGAAGATTTCGGTTGTGATTACTGCACAACAGTTGTAAATGTGTTTTCAAATAAGTAGGAGGGGAAGGGGAATTGAGTATACAGGAAAGTGAGTGCGCGCATTTTTCTGCGTTAACGAATCGGCAACCAACCTAATTGGGAACGAAAGCTGGAAACGTGGTCATACTTACGAAGGTTAAAAATGAATCGAATGCAGTTATTGAGAAGACGATCTAACTTGTTGAGAAGATCTGCATTCAGGTCATAATAGCACACGTCACCATAGTCGATCAAAGGGAAGATAAGAGATTGTACAAGCATTGTCTTAGTTTTCACGGGAAGAAAGTTTTTTAAGCGATATAGTGCTCTGAGGATGCCGGTGACTCTCTGGCATACATATGTGACTTGGTCACGCCAGCTCATAGTACAGTCGATTTCCAAGCCTAAGTCCTTCACTTTTCGACTGACCGGTATAGTGGTGCCATTCAAAATTATTTGAGGGAGCATTTCTAAATTGATCCTGTCCATTGAACGTCGACTGCCAATTACTATAGCCTGGCACTTAGTCGGGTTAATCGCCAATCCGAACCGCGCAGACCAGCTCTCGATAGTCCTAAGATCAGTGTTGATGTTACTAATAGCCATCGTTATATCATCCACACTGGCCCGAGAATACAGTTGTAGGTCGTCAGCATACAGGTGATACGCACTGCGAAGTTCGGGACATATGAGATTAATAAACATTGAGAAAAGCAAAGGAGACAGTATACCGCCTTGAGGGACACCAGAGTCAACATCACACCATACTGATGAGAGTTCGAGAACCATTCCAGCGCCTCAGGCGAGATCTTGAGATAGGAGAGGATGGCCAAAAGAATGTCGTGACTGACGGTATTAAAGGCGTTCGAAAAGTCAACCAGAACCAAAATCAACAAGAACCAAATTAGAGGTTAATCAGGTTCCTAGTACTGCAGCCCACTATACGATCAAGTTTTTAAGTGAGCTTTTCGCGCGTTTTTGTTTGCCTAAACAGCTGGTATCAGATAATGGACCATCTTTTACAAGTTCAGAAATTTCAGAAAAATCAATTGGTGTTGAACATCTTTTCTCGGCTCCATACCATCCAGCATCAAACGGAGCTGCAGAAAATGCAGTACGTACAGTTAAAAGGGTAATTAAAAAGTCAATCAGAATAAATGCGGATTTATTTTTATTCTTAAGTATTTTTTTGATTTACTATAGAAATACAGAACACTTCAACCGGGGTGACACCCGTAGGCTACGCACTAAGCTCGGTGCACTGAGATCAGACACCAGCACGAAAGTAAGTGAGGCCCAAAGGCGACAGCAACAATACGGACCTAAAGGAAACCGGGCTTTTGTCCCAGGGGATGAGGTTTGGCTACGCCAGTACAACGGGCGGGATAAATGGATATCGGGAAAGACAACCGATATGACGGATATTACTGATTATAGAGTAGTTGATACTTATCAGAGTTCGCCTAGTCCGCCTAGCCCGGGGCTCGGGCCATCACCGGAGTGGCATGGTACAGATAGAGTGATACGGAGGGGATTACAAAATTGCGAGGAACAGTTGAGCCCACAACCTCAACCGACAACACCCCCTCTGAGCCTCCCCGCTCCCGACCGATAAGACAGTGAGGATAGACAATCCACCTCGTTACAGGGTTTATAAGGTTAAGGGCTAGGGTTATAAGGTTGGATAAGTTATAAGTTTTTTTACTATGTTTAGATTTAATTTTACTAAACTACGAATCTCTCAAGGACGTTATTCAAGCTGCAAAAGAGGAAGAGCTGTGAGTTTTACACTCGTCGAGGAGTTCGAGGAAATTTTAACCAAGTAGGATTGGTAGATGGGTAGATTGGTAGATTGTTCTTATTTTTTTTTTTTCTGGGATCCTTGCCACTGGTAGATTTGCGGACAGTCTACGTGATACGAGCTATTGTACTGTGACTTTGACTGTCGCTGTAGCTGTGGCTGTGGCTGTGAACTGTGGCTGTGGCTGTGACTGCGACTGCGATTTTTTTTTTTTTATATAAATACTGTCTCCTCTTGCATGACAAGGGTCTTTAGCTGCTGTTCTTCATATTTTTATTTTTTTACTTTTTGGTTTACTTTTTATTATATGTTTTTAGTAATGGTTTTGTGCAATTTTTTTCAGCAAACTTAATAAATGTGCTTCTTTTTTCCCTATCTTTCATTAGGAGGTGTGCCGTTTCTTTCTTGAGCTGTACCCCAAGACGTTGCTCAGCCTCGTAGCGTTGTGCCCCGAATACGGGACACTCAAAGATGATGTGCAGTGGTGTCTCCTGCTGGGCTGAGTCGCAGACACATGACGGGCTCTCCCGACACTTGAAACGGTGCAAGTATTGGGAGAACACCCCATGTCCCGTCAGCATCTGCGTAACAACTGCCTCGTTGGTCTAGTGGTTAGCGTATGCGGCTGCTGATCAAGAGGTCTCGGGTTCGATTCCCGGGTTGAACCAAATATTATTTGTGAGATTCACAAATATTTGTTTCGGAGTCTGGGTGCTTTCTATGTATAATATTACTCTTTTATTTCGCCAAAATTGTAGTGCACCTTCTCAAATATATCCGCACCACCCGACGGTAGACTGTAAGAGAATGCCTGTGGCATTAAGTCCGCCATTGTACTTACTGTGCATAAAGTTGTAAAATAAAATGAAAATAATATGTATGTATTTACAAAAAAAAAAGTATGTTTATGTATTTATATCAGTTATCTAGAACCCATAACACAAGCTCTGCCTAGCTTGGGACTAGATGATGTTGTGTGTCAGATGTCCAAAATATTTATTTATTTATTTAACAACGCCCTGGGGTCGGAGCTTCTGCACCAAGAAATACGCATCCCTCGCGTTCGGGAAGAACACTTTCGTGACGGAGGCAGTACGGCCCGACTGATATCTCCGGTTCCATTCGTCGAGCGATTCGCTGCAAATCTGACGCTTGACGAATGAAGCCGTCTGCACCCGGCGCCTTCTTCGGATTGAAGCTGGACACCGCGGTGATCATCTCGCGCGAAGTAAACGGCTGGTCATGTACCTCACCATGGACCCGGTCGTTTAACCGCAGTGCGAGATCCCGGGTGCTCTGGTGGTCTTTTTTGTCGGCTTCAGTACAGTCCTCCGGATAGAAGGTCCCCGCCAGGTGCGATGCAGATTCGGCGGAACTAAGCAGTAAGCCGTTCTTGACCAGGGCTACGTCGTCCTGCCTGGTAGTAGTTCTACCGATGACTCCCAGACCCCCTCCCTATCTTGCTTGGTGCAGAAGTCCTTCCAGCTCTGTATCTGGCCACTCCTTGTTTTCCTTTCGTATTCTTCTCTTTTGCAGGTACTCACCAACGACATGTTCCCGACGAATCGGGGCAGCGCAGCGAATCCTTCTCTTTCTGGTGGTGACTTTCCGCTTCAACGCGGCGAGCTCATTTGACCACCACGGCTCTATTTATAATTGCCGAATACGACTCTACAACTTTATCTAATTGAATTTTGGTTTGGATGCTGTTTATAAAATTTTGATTTAGTTCTAATTCTATTTGTAATTGGGCCAGTTTCTCACGAAACTGGTCCCAATTAGCCTTTTTTGTGTTGTAGAGTCGGGTTGTTCTTTTTGTATCAATGCCAAAATATTTTTCTAATCTGATATTAAATAGATAATGTGATATTGAATAGAATGATGATAAAAAAAAAAGCGACTACCACTGAGTGCAGTGCAGGTTGCGGCGGATGTGGTTTGGTCTGTGCCGCAACAGCCGCGTATGTGGTCGCCCCGGATGTTTGTGCCAGAGCCTCTTTGAGCGCCCGTATATCCCTGTTACTCTCTCTTAACAGCTCGCTGTGTTCTGCCAGCGAAGGGAGCAACCATCGGTTTTCATTGCTAGCTCCCCCACTTGCGAATTCGCTGGTTCGCTGGAGCTTGACCCCTTTCCTGCTTCAGCTTCTTTCATCAGCAAGTACAGGCCGTCGATAGCCTGGATGACGTGCGCTTTGATGTCAGTCTTTAAATTCCGGGAGTTGTTAAGGGCGATATTACTGCGAATATTACTGTGACTGTGAGACTGTAACAGTGACTGTAACTGTGACTGTGAATGTGACTGTTGCTGTTTCTATGGCTGTGGCTGTGACTGTGAACAACAATAAATCTACCAATCTATCAAATTGGATTGGTAGATGTGTAGGTTGGTAGATTGTAATTATTGTTGTTGTTATTGTTCTTTGTTTTCTGGGAGCCTTACCACCGGTAGATTTGCGAACAGTCTGCTTAGTACGACCTATTGTACTGTGACTGTAAACAACAAGAACAACCAATCTACCCATTTGGATTGGTAGATGGGTAGATTAGTAGATTGTGCTTATTATTCTTTGTTTTCTGGGATCCTTGCCACCGGTAGATTTGCGAACGGTCTGCTTAGTACAACCTATTGTACTGTGACTGTAAACAACAAGAACAACCAATCTACCAATTTGGATTGGTAGATGGGTAGATTAGTAGATTGTGCTTATTATTCTTTGTTTTCTGGGATCCTTGCCACCGGTAGATTTGCGAACAGTCTGCTTAGTACAACCTATTGTACTGTGACTGTAAACAACAAGAACAACCAATCTACCAATTTGGATTGGTAGATGGGTAGATTAGTAGATTGTGCTTATTATTTTTTCTTTTTTGGGAGCCTTACCACCGGTAATAGAAGCATCTTACTAGGCCGCCAGTGTGGGTCGCCGTGCTGCACTGTCAGTAAGGACGGTGACCGTTACTCTTGGTTTCTGTTCATACTTTAAATCAGGCAAGGCAGATCAAGTTATGATTGGGTTTTTAACCGACTTCAAAAAAAGGAGGAGGTTCTCAATTCGTCGAAATCTTGTTTCTTTTTATGTATATTCAGCGATAATTTCGTCATTTATACACCGATTTCAAAAATTATTTTTGCATTGGGATGGGCGTAGCTTACAGGTGGTCCCGTCGTCACCATATCGGGATCTGATGATGGGATCCCAAGGAAATCGAGGGAACTCCTCAAATATCATAGGCACAATTTATTGTCACGATTTCGGTACTCGGAATTGTTTTCTTTGAAGTCGGTTTCTTTTCGTTAAAATTAGATATTATTATAGATTCGATTTGATTTAGTTCTAATTCTATTTGTAATTGGGCCAGTTTCTCACGAAACTGGTCCCAATTAGCCTTTTTTGTGTTGTAGAGTCGGGTTGTTCTTTTTGTATCAATGCCAAAATATTTTTCTAATCTGATATTAAATAGATAATGTGATATTGAATAGAATGATGATAAAAAAAAAAGCGACTACCACTGAGTGCAGTGCAGGTTGCGGCGGATGTGGTTTGGTCTGTGCCGCAACAGCCGCGTATGTGGTCGCCCCGGATGTTTGTGCCAGAGCCTCTTTGAGCGCCCGTATATCCCTGTTACTCTCTCTTAACAGCTCGCTGTGTTCTGCCAGCGAAGGGAGCAACCATCGGTTTTCATTGCTAGCTCCCCCACTTGCGAATTCGCTGGTTCGCTGGAGCTTGACCCCTTTCCTGCTTCAGCTTCTTTCATCAGCAAGTACAGGCCGTCGATAGCCTGGATGACGTGCGCTTTGATGTCAGTCTTTAAATTCCGGGAGTTGTTAAGGGCGATATTACTGCGAATATTACTGTGACTGTGAGACTGTAACAGTGACTGTAACTGTGACTGTGAATGTGACTGTTGCTGTTTCTATGGCTGTGGCTGTGACTGTGAACAACAATAAATCTACCAATCTATCAAATTGGATTGGTAGATGTGTAGGTTGGTAGATTGTAATTATTGTTGTTGTTATTGTTCTTTGTTTTCTGGGAGCCTTACCACCGGTAGATTTGCGAACAGTCTGCTTAGTACGACCTATTGTACTGTGACTGTAAACAACAAGAACAACCAATCTACCCATTTGGATTGGTAGATGGGTAGATTAGTAGATTGTGCTTATTATTCTTTGTTTTCTGGGATCCTTGCCACCGGTAGATTTGCGAACGGTCTGCTTAGTACAACCTATTGTACTGTGACTGTAAACAACAAGAACAACCAATCTACCAATTTGGATTGGTAGATGGGTAGATTAGTAGATTGTGCTTATTATTCTTTGTTTTCTGGGATCCTTGCCACCGGTAGATTTGCGAACAGTCTGCTTAGTACAACCTATTGTACTGTGACTGTAAACAACAAGAACAACCAATCTACCAATTTGGATTGGTAGATGGGTAGATTAGTAGATTGTGCTTATTATTTTTTCTTTTTTGGGAGCCTTACCACCGGTAATAGAAGCATCTTACTAGGCCGCCAGTGTGGGTCGCCGTGCTGCACTGTCAGTAAGGACGGTGACCGTTACTCTTGGTTTCTGTTCATACTTTAAATCAGGCAAGGCAGATCAAGTTATGATTGGGTTTTTAACCGACTTCAAAAAAAGGAGGAGGTTCTCAATTCGTCGAAATCTTGTTTCTTTTTATGTATATTCAGCGATAATTTCGTCATTTATACACCGATTTCAAAAATTATTTTTGCATTGGGATGGGCGTAGCTTACAGGTGGTCCCGTCGTCACCATATCGGGATCTGATGATGGGATCCCAAGGAAATCGAGGGAACTCCTCAAATATCATAGGCACAATTTATTGTCACGATTTCGGTACTCGGAATTGTTTTCTTTGAAGTCGGTTTCTTTTCGTTAAAATTAGATATTATTATAGATTCGAATTCGACATAGCCATAACGGTTTACGTACAAAAAAAAGGGTAGGTAAGGGATTATAAAATAAAAAGAGCATTGTACATAATATTGTTTATATAGCATTTATTACATAGGCGAAGCAATCACGCCAGATAGCTGTAGGTGTCCTTCTCGCCCTCCGTACGCTCCAAGTATTCCTTCTCGATTAATATATCGATGCATTTCTGAAAAAAAAAAAACAAATATATTTAGCACACGAGTATTCAACAGTCTTTAGCAGTCCACGTCCACGACGTCCGTGTGGTGACGGATTAAGAATACAAAGTGTCACCACCCCTATTCATTCCATGGGTGTCGTAAGAGGCGACTAAAGGAACAAAATAATCAGCTAACATCACTGCCAAGAGAAGGAAAACTTGAAACCAACACTACCAACCCGTCTGGCCAGCGTGGTATAGTAGGCCAAAACCTCCTTTCTAAGGAGAGGCCTATGTCCAGCAGTGGACTGTTAAAGGCTTGTAGTAATCCGTTTCAATGTACTTAGCATCCGTTATTAATTATTGCATTGTATGTATAAAGTTCAATGACCAAATGCACACACGCACAGACACGTTACACGGAGTTATAATATATAAGTCAGTACATATTATTAATTTAAGAGTTGGTATTACAATCTAGTGTTGATCACTTGTTTCCCCGTCCTACTAGGACTTCCGTCGTACGTGTAGCCATGTCTACCGACGTCGGGTGTGGTCTAAGTAGTAACTTAGGCTACACCCACTGAATGAAGAACCCACAGGCTGTTGATGATGATGATAGCAGTCCACTGCTGGACATAGGCCTTCTTAGAAAAGAGGTCATCATCATCATCGGTGTCGCTTGGTTTGTTGGCAAGATAACATATCTACAACGTTGTCTACCAGCCTCACTCGATCAGCGTGGAGACGTGGTCCTGGTCTCCTCTAAGTTAAGGGTTAAGGCCACCTAACCCTTTCCCGAGAGGAGACCAGTGCCCAACAGTGGGACGTGGGTTGTTGATGATTGGGGTTTAAAAATGTCTGGAATTGCTAATTGCGCCCACGTCTGTAGCGACGGAGCGAAGCCAGTAAAGAGAAGTTAAAGAAAAGTAACGTAACAGTGAAAGCCCTGTCAAAGTCACGCCAGCCGTTTCAAAATTTTCCAGAACCAATAGACAGACAAACACATTTTTTTTTATATACTTGAAATTAAACACACTTGTATTCCGCTAGAGAGATCTACGCTAGGGAATGGGCAACTACAGTAATTTCACAGTTTTTATGTCTTGTGACTGGGACTGTAGCTACATTTAATTTTCATTTTTGTTTCGACAATTCAAAAGTGCCTGTAACTGGCCTACTTGAAATAAATGCTTTGATTTTGATTTAATGAACTTCTATATTATGGTTCAGTTGTTTTGGCATGAAAGCGCAAAAGATAGACAGTGTTACTTTCGCATTTATAATACTAGCTTTCACCCAGGGCCGTATTTACCATAGAACCTGAAAAAGCTGAAGCTTGGGGCGGCAAAATTAGGGGTGGCAGATTGGCCCAAAAAATATGGTACATAAAAAAAGTAAGGGTTTTTTTAAGACCATTCTTTAATTTGGAATATAAATCCTGGGTGGAAGATAAAAAAAGGTTTTAAAAATAATCTAGTAACTAGATTTTTTTCTAAAAAAGGGAATTAACTTTATTGTGAACAGTGTTTCTAATTTCAGAAGTCAGTAGAGGCGGCAAAATTTTTATAGCTTTGCGACAAATGTGTAAATACAGCACTGCTTTCGCCCGCTGCTCCGCCCGCGTGTATGTCGGTTATCGTAGTAAAAAGTAGCTTATGTCCTTTCTCAGGCTCTAAGACTATCATCATCATCATCATCAACAGCCTTGAACAGTCCACTGCTGGACATAGACCTCTCCTTAGAAAGGAGGTTTTGGCCTACTATACCACGCTGGCCATACGGGTTGGTGTAGGGTTGGTTTCAAGTTTTCCTTCTCTTTGCATTGATGTTGTCTTGCGTAGTTTATCCCTTAGTCGCCTTTTACGACACCCGCGTGATGAATAGGGGTGGTGACACTCTGTATTCTTAATCCGTCACCACACGGACAAGACTAAGACTATCTGCGTAATAAATTTCATTGAAGTCGGTTCAGTAGTTTTAGCTTGAAATCACGACAGACAGTCAGACAAGAGTTACTTCTGTATTTATAATATTAATAAGGATTACAGATTGGTCAAAAAAATGAGCGTTTCCGTGATTCGGAGGTCACGTTAAGCAGTCGGTCCCGGTTGTTATCATAAGATAGCAGTCGTGAAGCTTAGTTGGAGGCCTTCGGGCGGCTTAAAAACATCCAACAGCAAGATTACGTAGCCACAACGTGTCTTGCCTGTCCCCAACCCGCACTCAGCCAGCGTGGGGACGTAAGGCCTTAACCCTCTCTTGCGAGGAGACCTGTTCATGTAGACTTGTACATATGACGTTATGACAATAGTTGTATCGTACCTTGATAACGGGTACGCGGGGTTTGAAACGCGACGACAACTGGTTGAGTACTTCCACGACCAAATGTTGATGTTTCAAAGTTTTCCGTGTCTTCATTATTCGCACTATCGCCGCCTGCAATCATAATGAGAACAATATTAATAATCAAAGTAGCTATGAGTTAGCATTTAGAATCATTGGTTTGTTTCAGTTCTCCCTTAGGGTTGCGGAGGTCCGATGCCAGTCGCTCCTTGGAAAAACTGATATTCAGGTAAAACCGGTTGAACTAGTAGACAACCCCTAATAATACAGGTAATAAATACATACATACATATACAGGTAGTAAAAAATATATATTTGTATACATTATCACTTATAACGAGTTCATGATTTAAAACGTGATTTAAGTACACAAGACGATTCTATTCTGCAATCAATAAGGTTCATTTAATGCTCAATTTCAGACTTTCAAAATAAAGTTTATTCTTTTTGTTTTGACTGCGTCTAAAGTTGAGTAATGTTTCTCAAGGACCGTATGGCACATCCTATAACCCAAACCTTTTATAGTGTCGCAGGCGGGGACAGTTAATACTTTCTTACTTACAGGTAAAGGTACTAGTAGGTGACATGCGGCACCATAAAGTGTTTTGTAATAATAATAAATGTTTTGCACATCTAACACACAACGCCAACTAGTCCCAAACTAAGCAGAGCTTGTATTATGGATACTAAACAACTGATATAAATACATAAACATACAATTTTTTTGTAAATACATACATATTATACATTGAAAACACCCAGACTTCGAAACAAATATTTGTGGATCACACAAACATTTGGTCAGACCCGGGAATCGAACCCGAGACCTCTTGATCAGCAGCCGCATACGCTAACCACTAGACCAACAAGGCAGTGTAAGTTTACAAAACAATACATTTATCAGTATAATTTTATATAGATATTGTGATCCTTTTCTCATTCAGTTCATTACTTTTAAACAATCGGGTTTTTCGTTTCTTTTTTTTAATGAAAGTTTCACTGTCTGATCATCGATATCCAGTTTTGAGTAACACCGAATATCAGCCTCCCTAGCCAAGTTGCGAAAGGTTTTTCGTTTTCTATTCAATTCTCTATTATTTATTTATTAACTTTATTGTACACCACTTTAAAGTACAAAAAATATTATATACAGAGATCGATAACTGGTTTTACAAAAGGCGGTCTTATCGCTCACGGCGATCTCTTCCAGACAACCTTTATGTAAGGATATTTTATAATAAAATTTTGGGTTGTCAGTGACGTACCATTACAATAATTTGTGATAGAAAATACATAAAGTTATAAACATATATCATCATACATACCACTAATACACATAAGTACTAAAACAAAAGAAAATATATATATATAATAGTATTAAGAAAAAAGAGTAACAAATTAATCACATTATTACTACAATTAAACACCATCATTAGACTCACAAACATTTACACACAATAAATACATAGAATACCTACACACAATGTTTTTAGGGTTGTATTCTCTATTGTATTCTCTTGTTTCATTGGATAGTATTGATGATGTAACTGAGTGAGAATAAAGAAATAGAAAAGAGAAGAATAGAGGGTCCATATTGGTTCAAACATTACCTGAATGAGCATCTTCCTGTCCTCCTCGATGTGTTTGTGTGTCGCCTCCTGTTCTACTTTCAGCTCAGTCTTCAGCGGGATGTTTATGTTGACGCGTAGTTTTTTGCTGCAGGACAGACAGACATATAAAATATCTATCTATACATAATATTATAAAGCCCAAGAGTTTGTATGAATGTGCTAATAATGTCAGGTAGTGGTGTCCCTTAGTGGTTTAAGCGGTCGCTACACCGCTTCCTACTGCGCTAAGTGTCGGGGGTTCAAATCCCACGTAGGATAACACTGTGTGATTCACAATATGTTGTTCTTTGTGTCCGTCTCTTGTATGTTTGTAAAGTCCCCCTCGACACAGGAATATTATATTACTAATGCCGCCCACATTAGGAATATAATTTTCTTTTTAATTAAAAAAAAAAAGGTTAATTTTTGACACGATACACGCCGCCTTTAAGATTAGTTTTATTAATATTTCGTATATTCGTAGCGCTGTATTCTCTAGAGAATGGAGATGTTTATATGATTAGCGAATAATTAAAAAGTTATGTTATTGCCACAGCAGAAGATACTAGAATGCTAAATAGCCCGAATCGAACCCGAGACCGTATTACAAAAACCGTTAAAAGGATATATTTTTTTAAATAAAATTTATATTTTAATAGCTTTCACCCGCTGTTACGCCTAATGTATGTCGGTTAAAGCGGTCAAAACTAGCCATATGACCTTTCTCAAGTTCCAGACTATCTCTGTAACAAATTGCATTTAAATTGGTTTTGCATAAAAGCCAGACAGACGGACAGACAGACAAAGTTACCTTCGCATTTATAATAAGTAAGGATTATTAAGAATCCCTCCTTCTGTAAAGTGCTCCTCCAAAAGAGTAAGTAATACAACAAACCAAATTCTTGACTGCCTTGTTGGTCTAGTGGTTAGCGTATGCGACTGCTGATCAAGAGGTCTAGGGTTCGATTCCCGGATCGGACCAAATGTCTCTGGGATCCGCAAATAATTACGAAGTTTCAGTGTTTCTATGTACATATATATATTTTCAAAAAAAAATTCTTTATGTATTTATATCAGTTGTCTAGTTACCCATAATACAAGCTCTGCTTAGTTTGGGGACTAGATATTGTTGTGTGTCAAATGTCCGATATCTTTATTTATAAATAAACAAATAACTCACTTCTTATAGCCTGTGAAGAGTTCAACCACGGAAGATTCGGACAGTTCCGATTCGTCATCTTGGCAGACTAGCAGTTTCGCTTTCAGCAAGATTTGCAGCACCTGCAAACAACATATCGAGCCCTTACCGCATAATTATCGTAAGCGACACTTTTGTCGAAAATGCGTTTTTTATCAAAACTAGTATTTTAAGCCGTTACGGACCTATCCCTGTTGAAATTTCCCTCCAAAATAAAACCGTTATAAAGTTATAGCAAGTGCTAAAATTATCGTGAATACATATATTTTTAAAACCTTAACGTAAGCGACAAAAGACATTTTTATCTTACGTGACCTGCAAATAAGTTTTGTAGCGTAAGCGACCCTACTTGTTATCGCAACCGACAAGAGAGCCCGATATTCATGCGTTTTTATTAATGAATACTTGAAAAATGTAATAGGAGTATTAATTTTATTGCATGTAATATTCTCCTATATATATTATTGGTGTATTTAATTAGTATGGATAAAAAAACTGCCTTAATTTAAAATAAAGAAATAAAGATAAGATTATTACTATTATAGAAATCGCCTTAAAGATCTCTCAAATGCGGGTTATTGGTAGTTAACTGAACTGTTATTATATGTTTATAATATTTATATAATAATGTTTGTTATTAATATCACCACTCCCCTTACCAGAAGAGAGTTTCCTGAACATCATCATCAAGATACAGAGGCCTTTGTTCTAGACCTATTCTTACTACAGAAATTACCAGCGATATTAACATGGACTCCATATTAACTGATACGACGTCACCTTCTTTAATCGATTTTATAAGTGATATCGATTTAAATTCTGAGCAAAATACTTACTGATACCGAAAATAGTTACACTTTTATAGATTTAGATAACCTAACCAAAATATCACACATAGACTTAACAAATTATGATCATACTACTTTACGGGATCCTACTATGCCACCTTTCATTAAGCAGTTATTACAGCCGAGCACCAGTTGGCCAACAAAAATAAAACATGTCCAGGAAGTCCTTGGCATCTGACGATACAATGCCTATCTTGATAGTGAAGATTCATGGAAGCAAGCTTCAACGTCCAGTGTTTCAGATGCAGATGAGTCCGCTCAAAAAATAGAAGAAGAAGTGACTATTGGTAAAAGAGGATACAGGAAAATAAAAACTTTACCAAAACGACTTTTATCAAAAAAAATATCGTAAAGCTGCTTTAGGGAAATCTGTGCAACCTAACCCTTGTATGAGTACAAGATGTGGTAACTCGTGTGCAAATAAATTTATATATTAGATAGGATTATTATTTTTGAAAACTACTGGGGATTAGGGTGTGATAAAAGACAAAAAGATTTCCTACTGGCATGTGGCAAAGAGAGACCGATTTGCCGAAAAAAAGCTTATAGTAATAGCTATAGTTATAATTTTATGTAAGCCTACCAAAGTGACTCTACTCTGCCTGATGGAAAACATGAGTAGGGGCTACCATCCTCATTGTGAGTGTAGGCAATGCAGCATGGTGACCCATACCATGGCGGCCTGGTCAGAAAAATCTGCATCATTCTCCCGGCCCCTTAAGGCCTGGGGAATGATGCAGAATTATTGGGCCTCCGGTCTCACACTCACCAACGAAATACGACAGCAAGAATACTGTCATTATTAGGATGGTCTTATGTGTGAGGGTAGTACTGCCTCGGTCGAATCGGCTCATTCGTGCTGAAATCAGCGTGGCTCTACTACCTAACAAATACAATAAAATACCAAACAGATATCATCAAGAATATTTAAGTATGAGGCATGATGGGAACCATACGTGGTGCTTTAGCTGAAACGGACGAAGATGATTCGATTAAGGAGAATTAGAATATTTTACTTCATTTTATAAAAGTATCTGATTGATCTCATTATCAGAAATAATTAATTTATAATATACGTATTTAATTATAGTATTAATGTGAATATTTAGTTAAAAACCTTGGTGGAACTATAAGTTGCATTTTATATAGGTACCTAGTTTAAATTTAACTAAGCTACATAATCTCATTTTTCCAAAATTAAATGTAGAATATGAATAAATATATTTTTCAATTATATTAGGTTTGTTTCATTTAAAAACCTTTTAAAATTACCATTCATTTATCAAATTATAGTTTCATGGACATAGTCATTCTAATAGATATTTTTATCGTAAACGCCAAAAGAACCTTAGATAATGACAGCAAAAATAAAGTAAGCGCCATAAATAGCATAAATACTTATTTATTTTTAGTTTTTTTAAATACAATATGTAAATATCTAAAAATCATTAGTGTATACAAAATTTTACTTTCATAGCACGTTTCTGTTTAAAGATATTTAAAAAAAACCTTCTCCTGTAAAATTTGGTTTTTGTCGGTTACGCTAAAGCGGCGGGAAGGGCTCGATATATCTATATATTATTTGATTATCTTAGTATTATTATTAGTGTAGATATGTATCTATTCTTATATATGTATTTAAGAATGTATAAGTCGCTGAACCAATTTTGATGAATTTTTTTCTGTGTTCAAGTAGGTTCGAGAATGGTTTAGATTCGCAATTGGACCGGTAGGTGGCACTGCGATCAAGTTCTGGGATTTCAAAGTTGGACGGTACGAAGTTCGCTGGATCAGCTAGTATGTAAGTATGTATACATATATAATTACATCCAGAGACGGTACGTATCAGAACCATACAGCCTTATAGCATACCAGGTATAAGGCCGCATTACCTTAACTTTCTCTAAGAGTACAACAGCCCCCCCCCCCCCCACCCCTAGCCAAGTTGCAAACGTTTTTCGTTTTTTATTCTATTTCTCTATTCTCTTGTTTCATTGGCTAATATTTTGTTTTAATAACGTGACTGAGTGAGAAACAAGAGAATGGAGAAATAGAATAGAAAACGAAAAACGTTTGCAACTTGTTAGGAGGCTGAAGTAGAGCATTTAGGATAAATTGGGTTGTTGATGAATATAGCATACTAACATTTGACCGCGGTTCCACTGAAATTGGTAAAGAGGTTTAGCTAAGAAATCATAACGGACAGAAAGAGTTACTATCAAATGTATACTATTACTAGCTATAAACCGCGACTGCGTCAACGTGTATGTCTGTCAATTGTTGAGGTAAAAAGTAGCCTATGTCATTCTTTTTCAGGAATCAAAGCTTCTACATGCCAAATTTTGTACATGCGTGGTATAGTAGCCCAAAACCTCCTTTCAAAGGAGAGGCCTATGTCCAGCAGTGGACTGTTAAAGGCTGTTGATGATTGATGATGATGATACTAAAAGCTCCCAAACGTAGGTAACCCCTAAATTTTTACAGAAATTTCAACACTTAAGTGTCCCCTAAAGGTCGGTGAAACGAAAATATTCCCAAGGGTTATCTCATTCTCTCTGAGTAGCTCTTTAAATTTAGGGAACATTGGTGGAAATAGACATGAGTTTTCTTTGTTACCACTTCAAGAATTTCTGTAAGTATAACATTGAATAGCATTGGAGTTATCTTAAATATATGACGGCGCGTGATTATGTACCATAAATTACATTAATGTTAATAATGATTCATTGGAATAATAACTCGATGTATTAGTTTTGTTTTAGTTTTAGTCGATTGTCTAATCGATATTGAATGATGTTGAATGTATTTAAGAGCGGATTATTTCCGAATGGAGTAGTCTCATGTCGTAATGTACTCACCACTAGTAATGGCGGTCGGTCATTCTACTGCCAGCTACCGTACGACGTGCACATGTGCTAACCTATTGGATCCTAACTCGTTTCAATCTTGTTAATCGTTTATGATTTTCAGTTAATATGTAAGATGTTTATATAATACGACATTGAAAAACGTGGTGACGGATTAAGAATACAGAGTGTCACCGCCCATATTCATCCCGCGGGTGTCATTAAAGGCGACTAAGGGATAAACTACGGAAGACAACATCGATGCAAAGAGAAGGAAAACTTGAAACCAACCCTATACCAACCCGTCTAGCCAGCGTGGTATAGTAGGGCAAAACCTCCTTTCTAGGAGAGGCCTATGTCCAGCAGTGGACTGTTAAAGGCTGTTGATGAACAACACAAGTGTACACTTATTTTGGAATTCCTTTGCAACGCTCACGATGGATAGCCACAACTAAGACCGCAGTGAAGCCTCCCCTGGCGCTACGACATATATATGAAATAAAAATATAAATAGGCGTATGTATGTACCTGTATAAGAAAATCTCCCTTGATCCCAGTGTGCTGTTCCAACTGACGGACAGTCCAGGATGTGTTATCGTTGTACTGTAAGAGAACAGCCATCTGGAAAGTACTGGCTTGTAGTGTGTATCTGAAAACATTCAATGGGTAACATAAACAATATGCTTAGAGATTTTTTGTATTATAATCATACGAAATGACTACTCTGCCTGATAGAAAGAATGATTATAATCAATTCTCAAGGTTACTATCTAGTCAGGCTGATTGCAGCACGGCTTGACCGGGGCAGTACTACCATTACATAGACATACATACATACATTACATAGACATACATACATACATTACATAGACATACATACATACATTACATAGACATACATACATATATTAAATAGACGAGCAATCTAAAGTGACAGTGTGACGGGAAAGCCGACGCGATTCAAAAGAAGCTGACTGCGGCGTACACCCTCGTGCAAGTATAGCTCTCTTTTTTTTTTTTCTCTTTTTATAAAGACAACTCCCGCATTAGGAATATAAATTCCTGTGTCGCGGGGGACTTTACAAACATACAAGAAACGGACACAAAGAACACCCTGACTCAGAACAACAAATTGTGAATCACACAAAGTGTTATCCTACGTGGGATTTGAACCCACGACACTTGGCGCAGTAAGAAGCGGCGTGGCGACCGCTTAAGCCACTAGGCCAACCGTGCAGTCATGCTCAAGATGTTATTGATTAGTTATAAAAATAACTATAAATTATATTCACAACTAGCTGAGCCCCTCGGTGATAAACGTGTTTGTTGTTGTAACCGCGGGCAAGGCCGCGGGGCTAAGTTAGTCTAAAAAAAGATACTCCTTATATCAACAGCTATATGCCAGTGAAAGTCCCGACGAAATCGGTCCAGTCCTTCCAGAGATTACCCGGAACAAACATACAGGCATACCGTGTATACAGTGCATTTAGTAAAAAGCGGTTATTTATATACCGTATTTACATACATATGCATTTAGTAAAAAGCGGTTTTTTTAATATTATAAACAGACACTCAAATTTTATTAATTTGTATAGATTAAATTGTGTTACGGGTAATATTCACTTTTTATTATAAATTTTATTGAATCTATAACCACAATTGCTTGTAAGAGTACCGACACTATACCTTGCAATTGCTCACTCCAACCCGCGTGGGGACATATGGCCTTAACCCTCTCCTGAGACCCAAGCCCAGCAGTAGGACATTATTTATTGTTGATGATACTGTGGCGACTTCCACATACCGCGCAAAACGAAAAACATACAACAGCCCCATCTACCGATGAAACACTGAACTACAAAGACAACACGGAATTATCTATACTGAGAACTACTAATCCTGAATCGCGAAAGTAACATTCTCGCGCCGATTAGCATATATACAACATCCCAACATCAAGTGTTGGGCAGTGGCCCGCCAGGCATGATCACCTCGCCTGGTCGGAGAATCCTCCCTTTGTGTTGGAGGAACACGACACCCGTTCCTCCACAATACCTTGAAACTGTTGTTGTATTCAAGACACAATATTACATACCTATTTTTAAAGCAGTTAGTGACGAGTTCCCCTTTACTCATGTTGTACAGCCAGTTCAGTTTGCGACCGGAGTGTTGCGACGAGTAGAACGTTGTAAACCTATGTACCGATCGCTCCAACTGGAAACGTTATATAATATACAGTTACATTTACATAAAAAGTACAAGTATCAACATCATCATCAGCATATTGCAGTCCCGATATGCACACAAAATTTCATACAAATCGATCCAGACTTTTTGGAGGAGTATGGTCATAAACATTGTGATACGAAAATTTTATATATCAAATGTATATACCTGTTTTTAAACTTTCGCGACTTTTACACATACTCATGTTTTTTTACTCTAGACGGGACTTTTTCGCGATAGAATTAAAAAGGTTACGATACCTTCTACTTTCCAACGTTTCAAACGGGTTATACCGCTCGTGGTCACGACACACAAAATATATAAATATATAATTAAAGTTCCAGGAATTACCATTTACAACCACAAAAAATTACCTCTTTATAATTTTGGTGTAGATGCGTAAGAATACATACATTTAGAAATATAAATTTACTATAAATAAATAAATAAATAAATATTTCGGACATTTTTACACACAACGCCATCTAGTCCCCAAACTAAGCAGAGCTTGTATTATGGGTAACTAGACAACTGATATAAATACATAAACATACTTTTTTTTTTGTAAATACATACATATTATACATAGAAAACACCCAAACTGTGAAACAAATATTTACGGATCACACAAACATTTGATCGGTTCCGGAACTCGAAACTGAAACCTCAAGCTCAATAAAAAAAAATAACAGTCTGGGTCTCTACCCAACAAAGGCCCAGTTTTTTTTGTATATCCCCCAAATACGAGTTGGTGGCTATATCGGACTCGAACCGACTAAAACCGCACGCCATCTCGGACACTAGAAGAATAAGGTGGTATCCTAGAAGGAAAACCCCGAGACCCCCTAGACCTATAATTAAAAGTACCAATAATTTGAATGATAAAACTGAGTGTACTTACTTCGGTAGGCAGTTGGAAGGATGAGGACTGTTGGAAAGGCCAGGAACCGGAAGACAACACTTGGATGCTGAAGTCAATGTGTAACGGCTGTTCAGAACTGTTCGCCATGTGCTTGCGGAAGTTCTCGTTAAGGTCCTTCGATACTCCTATATCCTGTAAACATTGAAAATAATAATAATATAAACAACTTACAACATACAAACATTTTCGTTTAAATATGTTACATACTTATGTAAGGGTAGAATTGAACTCTGGTACCTATGATAAGATTCAACTTGTGTTATGGATACCAGTGCCCATCCCCTGTTTGGTCAGTTAATAACATAGTCTCTAGATCGAGTGTGGTAATATCTTTTAGGGTTTTAAAATAAATATATTGGAGAAAGAATTCAAAGTTTTTGTGTGTGTGTGTGTGTGTGTGTGTGTGTGTGTGTGTGTGTGTGTGTGCGTGCGTGCGTGCGTACGTGCGTGCGTGCGTGCGTGCGTGCGTGTGTGTGTGTGTGTGTGTGTATGTATAATCCTACTAATTTTATAAATGCGAAAGTTTGTATGTATGTTTGTTGCTCTTTCACGCAAAAACTACAGAACGGATTTGGATGAAACTTTACAGTAATATAGCTTATATATCAGAATAACACATAGGCTACTTTTTACTGCAATAATCGGGATAAACGGGCGAAAGCTAGGTGATTATAAAAATACATTAAATCGTAGATGTCAAAATTTATCACTGTTTATCTCCTGTCAAAACTTCACAGGTTGCTATGCATAACACACTTGCATAGCAACCATAATGTCAGTTTGTTATGAGCTAATTTAAAAATGATTTCTAGATAATCACATATGTAGGCTACTTTTTATCACGAAAATACGCGGGTAGCACCGCGGGGCTAATACAATATCTGAAAAAACTTAATAAGTAAAAAGTATTTACTGACCTGGAACATTCTTTGTAGTTTGCTTGTGTATTCGAATCCACACGCTTGCTTCAATTTTGAGATCATCGATGCCTGTGGAAATGAGTTACAATTAATTATCATCATAGACAACCACAAAAGCCTACGTCCAGCAGTGGACTGCAATAGCTTATTGATGATGATGGCGTTTGGGCAGCCATACTATTATGCATTGGCAAGTCTGTCTGTCTCTTACGCTTTGGATTAATTTCGGCATAGGGTACTTTTGGTCGCAATAACGAACGTCTGGAGTTGATATTCCGAGTCGGGTCTAAAAAGTGCCATTGAGTTTTATTGATTATAGAACTACTTAATATAAGGCTGGAGTTTAGAAGTTGAGGTATTAACCCTCGTTCTTTTTTATTTATACAGAGTCCATAGTGTTAGTATACAATTTCTCTTAACATAGGTTATAATAACTATAACCTATGTTAAGAGAAATTATAATAACTAACTGCCTCGTTGGTCTAGTGGTAAGCGTATGCGACTGCTAATCAAGAGGTCTCGGGTTCAAATCCCGGGTCGGGCCAAAAAGTGTTTTTGGGATTTTCTTAGGAAATTCCTAATAGCTGCCCGGAGTTAGGAAGTTTGGCGGTGATTCACGCCCGTGCCTCGGAGAGCACGTAAAGCCGTCGGTCCCGGTTGTCATGAACATCTATGGCAATCGTTATTGGGAAGTCAGTGCCCTCAAATATACTGACATCTAGTTCAATCTTCGAATTTCAGTTCTCCCTTAGGGTTGCGGAGGTCCGATGCCAGTCGCTCCGTGGAAAAACTGAAATTCAGGTAAAACCGGTTGAACTAGTAGCCGACCCCAAATAAAATTGGGAATAAGGCTAGGAAGATGATAGGTTATAATAACTGTTTTATTTTAATATGATTCAGAAACGTTTTAACAATGTTTTTCATTACAGTCGAGTCGTATTTTTCAACTATGTTCCTCAGAATGCTATGACTGCTGTTCCGCATTCTCTATGGCATTACCATTAACTCTCGCTTCCATAAACACTATAGAAGAAGTACAGTAACGCAGCAACTTTAACAGCATCTTGAAGACAGTATTGTACTGAACAGCAATATACATATAATAATATAAGATATAATATATCCTGCGTAGTTGTCCGGTCTCCATTCAGATTGGCCGCTTGATACATCATAATAATATAAATATGTATGTATATATATATATATATGTATGTGTAGTGCGTTACCTCAGCATCGTCGCTAGCGGACATGTGTTGCACCAGTCGTTTGGCGAGCATTTTGCTGTAGAACTTCTGGAACACGTCCTTGTCTTCTATGTATTTAAACACAACCATCTGTAACAGACACATTTACATTACATTATTATTAGTTAGTTGTTCATACGAACACATTCTATAGAACATTGTTTCAATAGTTATTGACGTGACGACGTCTTATTCGATGGAGCCGGCTGCACGCACGAAAAAACATGACGCATGCGGCGTTACCTCGCTCTGAGGCGTTCCATTTAAGGCTTGAAGTGCAAGCGAGAGCGCGGAACGCGCGACAAAGAGGCATAATCTTATGACGTTGTCACGTTCAACTATCGTCATTATGGTGAACGGTGAACGCACACTTATCCGCGCCGAACGAATCGAATTCAAGGAGGCCTCGCACACTTATTCGCAGCGGAAGAATCGACCGCGCCGAAAGCATCGACCGCGTCGAAGAAATCATTTCAAGAAATAGTACTCGTGCGTTGCTCTGTCATACGCAACTGAACCGCATGATCCGCGCCGAATTTTATGACGTCATCCGAATTCGTCTAAGATTTCTGAAGTTCTTCCAGATGCGGACGATTCGACGCGGGTAAGTGTGCGAGGTTTCATGAGATTCCATATAAAGAATTATAAAATTCGTTTCGTTCGGCTCGTTCGACGCGTTCGCCTCTGATAAGTGTGATTACCTTTAAACCGACTTACAAACAACCAATTTTTTTAACTGCTATAAATAACATATATAGAATAGGGATTCGTAGTCACCTATAAAAGCATGTGGATTTAAAATCGTGCCCAATAGATTATTGTTATATTTACTATTTCGTTATTTTTGTACGAAGTTTTCAAGTATGTGCATTTTACAAGTTAGGCCCTAATAACTTCTGAACTAACAATTTTATCTAAGCAGTTAGTTCTAATTTAAAAAAATCACTTTAAAGTTGAATAACTCGCAAACCGAAATCAAAAAGTCGTCCTTGCCACTTCGTATTGTTTTCAAAAAATCTATTTGATCAAATAATCCTCACGTTACGTGTAGTGGAAAGCGCCCAATAAATTTATTGTTGTCATGAATTTATTTTAGTACTTTGTCAAATTGATAGAAACACATATCCAGTCTAGAACGGACGAACGGACAGACGGATGGAAATGATGAAACTATAAAGGTACCGAGACGTGAACTATGAACACCCTAAAATAACAATGCACTGACAAAAGTACTAATATCAGAAAATTTTCAGCACAACAGGGGCGGCTCGGCCGTGGCAGTACTACCCTCACACCCAAGACCATCTTAATAATGACAGTAACATTCTTCAGGCCGGGAGAATGATGCAGAATTATCTAACCAGGCCGCCATTGTATGGATCACCATGCTATATTGCCTACCCTCACAATGAGGATGGTGACCCCTACTTCTGGATTCTACTCATGCTTTCCATCAGGCCGAGTAGTCACTTTGGTAGGCTTAAATATAAAATAAAGACATACCACTTGATTTAAAGTATCTTCCAGTTCAGCCTCCTCAGGGTTCTTGCTGGACTTCTTCAACAGCAGATCGCAGTACTTGGCAAGCAGCTCTGGAGACTTAGACGATGAATTTGCTGCTTTTGTGACTGCGTTACCTGGAACGAATTTAAAAATTATATATTTTGTTTTCTAGAGGTCATTCCATGCCCTATCTATGTCAGATCTTTGATAATATTAGGGCGGGTTTTTAGGCCGCTGGGTAACTATCTTTTTAACGTGAACGGACTGTGTTGTTTTACCTTAATATTGATATTTATTTGGATAGCTCTAAAAATATTAACATTATAATTTTTATTTAACTAAGTCACACCTATCAGCTGAACCCATAACGTCCCACTGCTGGGCTCGGGTCCCCTCTCAGGAGAGGGTTAAGGCCATACGTCCCCACGCTGGATTAGTGCGGGTCCAGGACTCGCAAGACACCAACGAACCGAATCCAAATTTACAATAAAGAACTCAGGCAGCCACAATAACATTTTTGCACTTAAAAACAAATTAATATTTTACTTTACACTTTCTAAAACTAGATTTAGAGTAACACGTAGCTTAACAAACGCTTAAATAGCTCTATTTGCCTTATCAAGGAGGTTTTAGCTTACTTAAATACCACACTAAAATTTTGTTGGGTTGGTACTAACTAACCCAATCAACCAAAAAGTGTGGACAAAAAATATTTTTGGGTTTTCCGACAGTCCGGAGTTTGGAAGTTTGGCGGTGATTCATGCCTGTGTCGGAGCACGTAAAGCCGTCGGTCCCGGTTGTCATGAACATCTATGACAATCGTTATTAGGAAGTCAGTGCCCTCAAATTTACTGACAACTAGTTCAACCTTCGAATTTCAGTTCTCCCTTAGGATTGCGGAGTTCCAATGCTAGTCCCTACGTGGAAGAACTGATGTTCAGGTAAAACCGGTTGAACTAGAAGCAGACTCTAAATAATATTGGGAATAAGGCTAGAAAGAAGATGGAGGTACTTACTAACCCAAGTTTCAAGTTTTAGGGATTCACCCACGGGATAATTAGGGGTGGTGACACACCGTATAGCTGATACTTACTGTTGATAAATCTGCCGCAAGCTTTATCCAACGACGCAACAAAACCAGACTCGTTGTTGAAAGCGACGAGAACCAATGCATTATATTTCTTGTGGACCTCTAATATCGTGGAGACATATACTTTAGGATCCTGCAAAGTAATTTTAATAAATTATTATGTGTGAAAGAAAACTGTACCTACATATATATAAAAGTGCGTGTATGTATACAGTAGGTAAGGATTCGGTAGCACAGTGACATCGTGTGCAACTGACGTGCTGTGGTTTTGGGTTCGATTAACAAATTGGGACATATATTTGTTCCAGAGTTTTTGTATTTATAATATGTAGATCTCGTTCTAGGTTCGGGTAGTGTCGTTCTATCGATTACGTGCCAATGTTTTTAAAAAGAGTTGTTATAGGTCTGGGGATGTAGGTATGGGGATGTGAGTGTGGGAACGCGAGTGTGGAGGTGTAGGTGTGGGATTTTAAGTGAGGGGTGTGGTGGTTTAGGTGCGGGGATGGGTGTTGAGATGTAGATGTGAGGGTGTGGGAGTCTGGAGATTGGTGTGTACATGTAGGTGTGAGTGTAAGTGTGGGGATGTGGGTGCGAGTGTGGGGAAAGGTGTGGGGATGGGTGTGGGGACGTGGGTGTGAGTCTAGGGATGGGTATAGGTGTGGGGACGTGGGTGTAGGTGTGTGGTGTAGGTGTGTGGTGTAGGTGTGTGGTGTAGGTGTGAGGTGTAGGTGTGTGGTGTAGGTGTGTGGTGTAGGTGTGTGGTGTAGGTGTGTGGTGTAGGTGTGTGGTGTAGGTGTGGGTGGGTGTATGTACGTACGGTGTGGGCGCACTCGCCGCACTTGTCGATGGCCTGCAGCCCCTGCGCGTGGATGTGGTGCTCGAGCAGGCGGCGCAGCTCGCACAGTCCGTCGGGGATCCGCGCCACCAGCGCGTACATGCGCCCCAGGTCGCTGTTCTTGTCGCCGTCCAGAAGTTTCTAGAACACGCATTCACCAATGACCACGGGCCTGACTATCACAACGAGAAGATCGATTTCTCGATGGAAAATTGAATCGGTTTTTACAGTCAGACGTCGAGTCTTTACAATTGAGCAACGTTGTACGTATGTTTCTGTTATATGAATTTAATTATAAAACAACTTCTTTTAGTTCATTCGACATAAGAAAATAGTGACGAACCGATGTACGACTTTTAATAAACCAAGTGCTCAAGTGAAAACTTCAACTTAAAATGTAATAAAAACATAGACAAAGCAAAGCATATTCAACAAGAAACATAAAACTGAGATTCATCTTATAGTTTAGTTATATACCTGGAACTCAGCATGGAAGATCTCAAGATGCTTCTCAATGAGAACCCTGTCGCAGGTCTTCGCTAGGCGCTCCATCGTGGTCTCATGTAAGTAGACCTGGACGCGTCGCTGTTCTTCTTGGAGACGCTGCTCTGCCTGTATGGGTTGGAAATACATTTAGGAATCATTAAGCAATGATACAGACAGTGTTAATTACATTTCTGATTTGTCTGGTATTTGGTCACAACGAGCCTATGTCCAGCAGTGGACTATCAGTGGTTCAGGTTCTTGATCACTATACATTTAAAATAACAGTTAACCTACTAGACTACTACTACCCACGTTATTTCGGTTGAGTCTCTTTTCGATCATGCTCCTGTAGAGGAACGGGTGTCGTGTTCCTCCAACACAAAGGGAGGATCCTCCGACCAGGCGAGGTGATCACGCCTGGCGGGCCCCTGCCCAACAGTTGATGTTGGGATGTTGTATATATGCTAATCAGCGCGAGAATGTTTCTTACGCGATTCAGGATTAGTAGTTACTCCGTATAGATCGTTACGTGTTTTTCTTTGTAGTTCAATGTTTCTTAGATAGATGGCGCTGGTGTATGTTATTCGCTTGCGCTGTATGTGGATGTCGCCACACTCCTTTCGCGAAGGACTTTACAAACATACATACAACTACACAACAAACGGACACAAAGAACACCCAGACTCAGACCATGTGGGATTTGAACCCACAACACTTGGTGCAGTAGAAAGACGACCGCTTAAACCACTAGGCCAACCATGCATTGTATGCATTCACAATGAGGATGGTAACCGCCACTCTAGGATTCTACTCAAGCTTTCCATCAGGTAGAGTTGAGTCACTTTAGCAGGCTGACATTCAAAGAAATATAAAAAATGGTATACCTTGATCATATACTCAGTGACAGGGTTGTTCCTAAGGAAATCGGTGCTCTCTCTAGTGTAGAACCTCTCCGTATCCTCAAGGAACACAGCCTCGAAGGTGTCTTTGTAGACCACCAGGTTCTGGCCGCGGGCGCTTGTGTCGTCCTCGTTCAGACCGAGGGCTACATAGCAGTTGATTACCTGAAAACAAATTTTAGATCAGTACCATTGTTCTAGAAACTATTATACATTATTTAACTGAAACTCACTGACAACTCACGTGTTTCCTTCCAACTTGAAGGGATCCTAGTGGGAAGGAAATATAGAAGAGAATATAAAGAAGGGGAAGGAGGAGGAACCTATAGAGGGACCGGGGAAGGTCCTTAAAACGAGTTGTGAAAAAGCATCTCACTAGGCCGCCATAGTGTGGGTCGGGTCACCATTCTCTTGGATTCTACTTATGCTTTTCATCAGGCAGAGTAGAGTCACCTTGGGAGGCGTTAAATAATAAATAGAAATGTTACTAGCTTTTACTCGCGGCTCCGTCCATATCTATATTTATTGTCGTGGTAAAGAGGTGCATGTGACCTTCTTCAATAATTAAAGTACCTCTTTGCCAAATTTTATTGAAATCGATAAAGCAATTTAGTCGTGAAAACATTTATAACAAACTAGTTGACCCAGCGAACTTCGTACCGCCCAACTTTAAAATTCCAGGACTTGATCGCAGCGCCACCTACCGGGTCCAATTGCGAATCTAAACCATTCCCAGATCCCCTTGAACACTCACACAACAAAAACACATCAAAATCGGTCCAGTCGTTTGAGAGAAGTTCAGTGACATACACACTCACAGAAGAATTATATATATAAAGATAGACATACAGATTTACTTTGAAAACTATGCAAATAAAAATATTTATGTTTCTATTTTTAATATCAAATGAACACTTGTTACTATGTATTTACACGTAAAAGTATATAGTACTTACACCAAAAAAGCAATTTTAAAATTTTTGTGTTTGTCTTACTGTCTGTCAGTCTGTCTAACTAGAAATTTTGGCAGTTTATTCTCTTTCATTTCCAGTAACAATTACAAAGGATCTTTACACCTCTAAGGTGGCAAAATAAGATTTGTAAAGTTATACAATCATTCGTAATTTCAAAAGTTACAAAAAATTATATAAGATAAGCCGATGACAATGTCTATTAATATATTAATCAGACATACCCCTGAGACAAGCCTAGTGTTAATAGTCTCTCCGTTCCGTTCTCTTTCAATGAGCTTCAGTACAGCGTTGGTGACCTGCTTGTTTAACCTCTGGAAGAGATTGTCACGCCACGTCACCAGAGCCAGTTGGTAGATCTCGTATATGCCCTGGAAATAAATAAATAAATAAACATTTCGGACATCTGACACACCACGCCATCTAGTTACAAACTAGGCAGAGCTTGTACAACTGATATAATTTTTTTTTGGAAATATGTACATATTATACATACTAAACTCCGAAACAAATGTTTGCAGATCATACAACCTATTAGTCCGACCCGGGAATAGAACCCAAGACCTCGTGATCAGCAGTCGCATACGCTAACCACTAGACCAACAAAGCAGTCAAATAAAACAAATTTAACCTAGCCTTTATTCCCAAGATTATTTGGGGTTGACTAGCAGTTCAATCGGTTTTACCTGAGTATCACTTTTTACACGGAGCAACTGGCATCGGACCTCCGCAACCCTGAGGGAGAACTAAATTCTAAGGTTCAAAAAGTTGTCAGTACATTTGAGGGAATCGAGAATCGAACCCGAGACCTCTCGATTGGCGGTCGCATAGGCTAACCACTAGACTAACGAGACCGACAAACGTATTAAGTATATATTTGAAACTACTTTTCTTAACTTTTTGTGTAAATCAATCGCACAAGTCTATAAAATGACAATTCAAGTTATGCTTCTCTAAATAACTGTTCAAATTCTCTTACCTTCCTCCCCTCCTCACATTCACGCTTCACCCAATGCCTGTTGAGGTAGGCACAGACGCCGTTAAGTACTCTCGACGAGAACTGATACTCTTCCCACTGTTTCGTATAGAATGCAAGTACATCTTCGCCCATTAGTTCAGCGCCATTCTGTAAACAACATACAAAAATTAATAATAAACAATACTATAACACAACACTACAATGTATGGCCGTGATGGTAATACCAAGAGCCAAGATAGTGTCCGTTAAGAATACAGAGTGTCACCACTCCTATTCATCCCGCGGGTGTCGTAAAAGGCGACTAAGGGATAAACTACGTAAGACCACATCAATGCAAAGAGAAGGAAAACTTGAAATCAACCCTATACCAACCCGTCTGGCCGGCGTGGTATAGTAGGCCAAAACCTCCTTTCTAAGGAGAGGCCTATGTCCAGCAGTAGACTGTTGATGATTGATGAAGATAGTAGTCGACTCAATCAAGGCGGTACCTATCTCTCACTGAAGACTAACCTGTCAGCATTCATGCTGTTGTATTTCGTTAATGAGTATGAGACCGGAGGCCGAATCATTCTTCATAATGCAGAAAAATCTAACCAGGCGACAATAATATTCTACCACGCTGCATTGCCTAATGTCACAGTGACCCCTACTCCTGGATTCTACTACCATCACGCAGAGTAGAGTTACATTGGCAGGCTTAAGGGCCACAGCACACTAGCTACTTTTAGCATCGGCGATCGGCAACTAGTCGCTTTTTACAAGCTAAATACAGCGACCGAACGCTCTACACCGCACACTTAAAAACACCGAACGCGGAGATTGAGTCGCTTTTTAGAAGCGCGACACAGCAGCTGAATGCTACTCTCCGCACACATTCCGATGCCGGTAGCATCGATTTGGCTTCTGAGCTGTCGCTTAAACGCGCGTTTCCGAGACCGCGATTGAACGCAGAAAGTCGCTAAAACGCGATGCAGCATCGATGCAGTCGCAAAATCGCCGATGTTAAAAGTAGCTATTGTGTTGTGGCCCTAAATGTAAATAAAACATTATGCCGGGCCAGCGGGTGGTTGAGCCGCAAGTCTTGCCACAAACTAATGAACTATCTCTACGTTATGCCCGCGGGAGAAACACCCTCCCGCCAGACTGCCGGCATAGTGTGTAGGAGGTGTTAGAAAAAGTAATGTCTGTATGATGACGTATAAAGAATATGGAATATCGTCACCCTCGTTCATTCAAGGAAACCATCAATGAAAAGAAAAGAAAAACCTTACGCCATTTGGACCCCTTTTTTTTTTTTTTTTAACGTGTGGAAATCCCCGCGGACCGTCACCCCGTCGGGGGTTACGGCGGGGTGGTGTGTCGGACTCGAACCGACTAAAACCACACGGTGTGACCCTCTCTGCGCCTGTGTATTGGGAGGAGTCCAGGGAGGGGATTTCCTTCTGGACTACGCCATTTGGACCCCTGCCGCCACCTGCCCAACCTCCAAGGCTCACGGGAACTGACTTGCCAATAACAATTGCCTATGGCTAAAACTACACTATATTGTTGTTGATGATGATGATGATGATTATAAAAACGAACCTACCTGTAGCAAGTTGATGAGATAAATCCTGAGGAACTCTTTTAACCTCTTGTACAGCTCGAGGCCGACTAACTGCGCTCCACCGCCCTGCACTTGCCCACTCTGGAAACAGAAAAAAAATAACTTAATTCCCAGAAGCAATTATTCCAATCTGTATCCACAACATAATAATATCTTGAACGCATTGGGGCAGAAAATTCGGATCTATCCCACTTGTCCCATTGAGTTTTCATCATTAATAATAATTATGTGAGAAAAAGACAGCAATATATAAAGAGATATAGGGAGAGAGAGACAAGAGAGCTCACCTGTTTCTTGCCGGCTCCATAGCTACCTCTAGCTAAAACTGGATTGGTATTGACACGTGTTGAACTGTTCCCTGCGCTCTGGTGATGAACCGATGTGCAGTAATTGTATACATGTCTGGTTCTCGTTCAGGATATTATTCATAATGTAATATATACTGCACTGTGTACTAAAATAGTAATATTTACTTACAAATGCGTTAATTTTGTATGAAATTATCCAAGTAAGTTTTACGTTAGGCCTTTATAACTCCTGAACTAACTAAGTCATGTAAGCCGTTATAGTTTTCCTTTAAAGTATGCATGTATTCATCGTATGGAATACCATCATGACTTTTCCAATTTTTTTGAAAAACATGCCCATTTTACGTGTACGGGAGGTACCCCAAATAAAAATATTTTTGGTAATTTTATTGTAGCACTTTGTTCGACGTAATTACAACACATATCCATGCAAAGTTTCAACTTTCTAGCACCAACCGTTTAGGCGGTAGAACGAGGACGGAAGGACGGACGGACGGTGTACAAAATGTACTCACTTGGAAAACTATAAAGAATTAAAAAAAATAAAGAAATTAAATTAAACTTAACAATAAAACTATCTATTGGACACTTAAATCTACCTACGATTTATGGGCGACAACGGAACCCTATTCTATGCGTGGACTTACAAGCACTTGGCCATTTTTTTAAAATTTGATGTATATTTTCAATTACTTTTAATTTTTTTTGGTAAGAAGATGATTACTATTCGCTCGTTATTCGAAATAATTTTTTTTAGAAAAAGTCACGGTGTATCAGCCTTGATGGTTGTTACATTTTGAAACACCATCGCCTGGGTTTTGTAGACAATGCAACATAAATTTATAATGGTTTATTCAATGCCACGATCTTGTGTATAGAATGAACACCAGTGTTGCCAATACGTATCGTATTTATTATTGACTTGGTGTTTTAAATCTTCTGAGGAGAAGCCTATGTGCAGCAGTGGACTGTAAAAGACTGTGCTGTCGAAGCCTGACCACTGATAAACCTGGACATGGCGCGGATAGTTCTTAGATCAGAATATCAGTTTTCTATCAAATTTTCGAAGCCGCATAGTAGGATACGGTCATATGTTATCCTTGCTCAAGAACCAAAGCATCTCCACGTAAAATTTCATTTATATCAGTGAGGTGGTCTAACCGTGCGTAACAAACAGAATGACAGAGCCAAATAACTTTCATATTTATACATAAGTATGGATGTTTTATCATCGACATCAATTAATAGATGATAATATAATGAAAGATCTTGCAACACAATCATCTGGAGAAACGTTATATATCTCTTACGTAAATCCGTTTCGTCGTGTTCCTTTTATTGTAGACAATATTGAGATCTTGAGATTGAGTGAAATATGAGTGCTGTGAGGGTTTAACGTTTCATCGGTGCAATAACTAAGCATCTATCTTCCATAGGCAGCTCAATCTCTAAAATGGCCAGACTGTTTTGGATTTGGATCTTGTTTAGCCAGAAACTGAATGTGAGGATTAACAATATTAATAACTTTAGGCGTCTAAATGTACATGTGGTGACGGATTAAGAATACAGAGTGTCACCACCCCTATTCATCCCACGCGGGTGTCGTAAAAGGCGACTAAGGGATAAACTACGCAATAACAACAATGCAAAGAGAAGGAAAACTTGAAACCAACCCTATACCAACCCGTCTGGCCAGCGTAGTATAGTAGGCCAATAACTCCTTTTCAAGGAGAGGCCTATGTTTAGCAGTGGACTGTTAAAGGCTGTTGATGATGATGATGATGATAGGCGTCTTACACAATTCATTCTGATTTATAATTAGTGAAAGCCTTTTTTTAGTATGGAACGCACGTGGGGGCGTCACCCAACCAGGGTTTGTCCCGGGTGGTGTGTCGGAATCGGACCGACCGACGACCGACAACGAAAATGGTACGGTGTGCCACTCCTGCGCCTTAAATTTGAAGGTCCGGGAACTGTTGTTATTAAGACAGCTAGATGACTCCCACTGCGCCTGTCCGCACTGACACGACATCCACATCTAGTAAACCCTCCATTTAACAACCGAAGCGGATTTAGGGGAAAACCCGTCCCGTCCATCCGCAGCCACACTCAAAATTAAGGAAAGCCTTTGTGCTAACCAGACTAGCAATAAACTTGCCTAAAATTTCTAAAATACATACATATATTTTTGTTTGTTCAAATCTTTATATGCTAACCTAAATTTTAAAGGCAATTAAGCACATAAGTGTCACCTAAATGTAGGTGAAAACGAAAATATCACAAGGGTTACGTAACACTGAGTGGACTCTTAAATTCAGAGGGCATTGATGAAAATGGCCAAAAGAGTCCTGTCTAACTAAAATTCTTATGTCATGTCATTATAAAAGTATTTAAACAAACACAAAAGCCCCGGAAATGTAAAGAATCTACAAGTGGACAGCCAAAAACATTTCCTAACAACGCACAATAAACAAAAGATTGAAAATCCGTAATCAAAACAATATTAAGGAACATAATATTTTACATCGATAAACATAACGTATTTTATCCATAGTCGAGATAAAGTACAGGTTTATTGCTGTAGTCGATAACAAACGATCGATAGTTGAACGTTGTTAGTCGAATGTTTGCCAAACAACCGAGACGCCTTTGATTTCGCTTTGAATGAACCTATTATTTTCCATTAAATGGTTCCGTACCGAAAGAATAAAACGGACCCTATTACTAAGACTTCGCGGTCCGTCTGTCACAAGACTGTATCTCATAAACCGTAATAGACAGTTGAAAATTTCACAGAATGTATTTCTATTCTATTCTATTTATAAGAAACGAGATTTTTGGTTTTGCTCGATATTGATAACGAGTAGACGCTTGAAATTTACAAATAATGGGTACGGAACCATTCCTTCGCGAGTCCGACTCGCACTTGGCCGATTTTTTAATATTGATAATAGACGCGTTAGTGACGGAATGTTTATCTATATAAAAAAATGCAATTGAAGGTTTTTCTCTTTACGCGGTCTTATACAAGAGAGCCTGTAAGTGACTTTTAAATGTCTGATGGAAAGCATAAGTGGAATCAAAGAGTAGTGGTCACCACAGCACCATATTCACTGTGAATGGAGAGAAAATATGACTGCCTTGTTGGTCTAGTGGTTGGTTGGGTTCGATTCCCGGGTCAGAACAAATTTTTGTGTGATCCACAAATACTTCTTTTGGAGTCTGGGTGTTTTTCTATGTAAAATATGTATGTATTTACAAAAGTAAAAGTATGTTTATGAATTAAAATAAATATATCAGTTGTTTAGTACCCATAATACAAGCTCTGCTTAGTTTGGGACTAGATGACATTGTGTGTAAGATGTCCAAAATATTTATTAAAATGTAACATGGGGACCAGACTATGGCAGCATTTGCATCATTATACTTTCGGTCTTGCCACCAACGAAAACACGCTAGCATGAATTATGTAATTTCAGTTTGGTCTTCTGTAGGAGGGGAGTACCTACCCGATCGTGCTGAAATCAGCGTGGCTTACTACCTCGAATTTAGTAAAAAACATTTCAATATCGCGAGTTACTTTTCTTTTAATAGGAAAAAACTTAGTATACCTAATACTCTGTCTTTTGTGACCAAATAGATAATGCAAATGAGATTTTCGTATGAACTTTTGACATTGTAACATTGACATTGCCTGTAAGAGATTGCCTTCGGGCGATAAGGCCGCCACTTCTACCTCCTAGTTTAAGCTACCGTTGTATGTTACTATTCTGGTGTAAAATAAAGAGATATACACACATCAAAAGTGTCTAGGGATCAAGCATTTTTATGCGGATTTCTTGAGATTGAGATGTGGCTTTGTAATAAATTTATGATTTTATAAATTTATATGGATCCTTTTTGGTGCATTTCATAATTTGAATCAGGAACTGTCAATCAAATTCGAGTAAAAGATGAAAATCAGCTGCCAATATTTTCCCTATAAAAACATACAACGCATTGAAGAAATTATTAGTGCTACTGTTTCCCTACTACTGATTAAAACCAACGTTATTATGGAGCGGCGACGTCATTTAAGCAGGGAAGAAATGCTCAGAGCCGTGGGAATGATAGAAGCTGGTTCCCGGCAACGTACTGTGGCTTTAGCTCTGAATACAAGTCAGAGTGTTATCAGTCGACTTTGGACACGTTACCGAAGCACTGGTACCGTGGCTGAGCGCCATGGAGGACGGTATCGCTGCACCACACGGAGACAAGACCGATACATTCAAATCTTAACTCGAAGAGCTCCAACAATAACCGCCATGATGTTAGCCGTGAGGCTTCATCACTCTTCAGGGAACTTAATTAGCGACCAAACAGTCAGAAACCGCTTGCATGAAGTGAACCTTCATTCCCGAAGACCGCTACGGGTACCACCTATAGCAATGCACAATCGTAGGATTCGATATCAATGGGCTCTTGAACACAGAAATTGGGCAGAAGAACAATGGCGTTTCGTGTGCTTTTCTGATGAGTCTCGTTTTGGTATGAGACCGGATACAAGACGTATACGACACTGGAGAACCCCTGGACGCCAACAGCGATTAAAATCCTGCCAGGAAGTCCATCCTTATAGTGGTGGAACCATCATGGTATGGGCGGGTATTTGGATCGGCGGAAGAACTGAGTTGATTTGGATCAGAGGCAACCTCAACGCTCAAATTTATGCTGAGACGATTGTATCAGACGTCATCGTTCCTCTACAAGTGCAAATCGGTCCCTTATTTCAGTTAATGCATGATAATGCACGACCGCACACCGCAAGAGTTGTAAGACAGACTCTCGCCGCAGCTAACATCAATGTCCTGCCCTGGCCTGCTCAGTCGCCAGACTTGAACCCGATTGAGCATACATGGGATATGCTACAGAGAAGAGCTCTGCCGAATATGGAGGGTATCCAGTCGCAAGAAGACCTTTTTTTGTTGTTGCAACGAACATGGGCGGCCATTCCACAGCGTGATTTGGATGAACTCATTTTGAGTATGCCAAACCGATGTTCTTGTGTTGTTAGTGTTCGCGGTAGAAACACGGATTATTAATTGTTTAAGTTACCTAATAAAATTTTAAAGAAAACTGTTATTTCAGTCTTTTTTTCGAACTTTAATGTTAGTGGTTCAAATGTCAAAAATCACTTTATTAGGAAAATGGCAAATTTCTTTACTAATGCAAAGGTGACTTGGTTTATCGTTACTGTGACAAACGAAAACACTTTATTTGATGAATCCTTAAAGAAATTTTTAATTAATATCAATCAGGAGAAAAGTTATTGCAAAAATATATGTTGATCCCTAGACACTTTTGATGTGTGTATTATTATCATTATTATATATTATCCGTATGACCCTTGTAGATATATTATTATTATCCGTGTGGTGACGGATTAAGAATACAGAGTATCACCACCCCTATTCATCCCGCGGGTGTCGTAAAAGGCGACTAAGGGATAAACTACGCAAGACAAAGTCAATGCAAAGAGAAGGAAAACTTGAAACCAACCCTTTTTTTTTTTTTTTTTTAGTGTGTGAAAAATCATCATGGACCGTCACCCCACCGGGGGTTACGGCGGGGTGGTGTGTCGGACTTGAACCGACTAAAAAACACACAGTGTGCCCTCTCCGCGCTTCTCCGTTTAGGAGTAGGAGAAGTCCAGGGTGGGATCTCCTTCTGAACTTCTCCAGCGCCTGCCCGCTCCTGATGCGGGCACCGTCTCTGTTTGACGACCCTCTCTTAGGCGGCGTCCGGCACACACCGACGCCGCCCCCTCGCGGCTGGCCACATAATGCGGATGGAGGGAAAACCCGTCCCGTCCACCCGCGGCCACACTCAAGGCGGCATGAGGCGCAGATGTTCGCGCCTCCGCCGCCCGAGTCGCCGGCGGCGAATCTGGTCCGATTGGATGTCGTCCTCCCGGGCCTTCTCCGCCGCCTCCTTCTGCGTGATTACGTCCTCGCAGAAGGTTGCGACCGCGGTAAATGAGCTCTCGCTGCCGACCATGGAACGAACGACGGCCGGCAGCGAGAGATCCCCTCCGATGACTGCAGTGAGGACCCGGCGCTGCGTCTCCCATGCGGGGCAGACCGCCAGCGTGTGATGAGCCGAATCCTCACTGCAGTCGCAGTGGTGGCAGGCGGGACTCAATTCCCTCCTGGCGACCGAGTGCAGGTACTTTCCGAAGCAACCATGCCCGGAAAGAACCTGCGTCAGTCGGAAGGTAAGGGTCCCGTGCTGCCGCACTGCCCATTCGCCGATGACCGGCTGAAGCGCCTCTACGGTGGCGAAGCCAGCACGTGGAGTCTCCAGCCGGACCGACCAGCGATCCATCGTGGCTCGGTGAGCGGCTTCGCGCCACTCGCGCACGTCCTCGGGCGGAGGTCCAACTCCACCACTCTCCGCCCGGTAGTTAGCCACTCGCCGATAAACGTCGGCGAGCACTTCCGCCTCCAAATCCCACGGGGGTGTTCCGGCCAGGGCGCACGCCACCTCCGTCGATACGGTGCGGTAACCCCGTATGGCTCTGACCGCCAGAGTTCTCTGCGGCCGCCTGAGGCGCGCCCTATTCTGCACGGTCAGAGCCGCCGCCCACACCGGTGCACCATAGAGTGCCATAGACCGGACACTTGAAACCAACCCTATACCAACCCGTCTGACCAGCGTGGTATAGTAGGCCAATACCTCCTTTCTAAGGAGAGGTCTATGTCCAGCAGTAGACTGTTGAAGGCTGTTGACGACGATGATGATTATTATTATTATTAACGTAGTGGTAAATAAATCTATCGGCAATATGTAGTCACATCCGTTACCGATATAACGTTCGGGTTGCCAGACTATTACTTAATAGTCTGAACACATAATTAAGTAATAATAACGAAATAAAAAGCAATGATTGTGATATTTTATATAATAATGCAAATTAGAGTTCACTTTGGTGGACCATATTAAAAAAGAAATCTATCTATCTGTAGATATCTATTATACTACTAAAATTATAAATGTGAATGTAAGTTTGTTTGTTACGCTTTCACGCGAAAACTTCTTAACCGATCATCATGAAACTTAGTACACATATTCTTGGGTGCATTAGAAGTAACATAGGATACTTTTTCTTCTGCCGAAGAAACGACGACAGATGGAGCCAGAAAATTTTATTCTGGCGACCCCGAACAGGAAGTCGAAGTGTTGGCAGACCAGCTGCCAGGTGGTCGGACGATATAAAAAAGACGGCAGGGCCGACCTGGACTAGACACGCCGCATCCAGAAGCGAATGGAGAACCATGCAAGAGGCATACTTCCAGCAGTGAAGGCAAATATGCTGATAATGATGATGATACTTTAGAAAATAATAATATTTTTTACGAATTTTTTTTTACCGCGATAACTGAAATAGACGCGGGCAGAGCCGCGGGCGAAAGCTAGTAATATTATAAAGCCGAAGTTTGTAGGTTAGATCGCGCTAATCTAAGGAACTACTCGTCCGATTTGAAAAATTCAAGACCAAAAGTAACAGAGTAATGATAAAAAATGTTGCTTGGCAAAATTATTCCTTTTGGGAGCTTTCATAGCCAGCGCTATATTAACGGTTAAAGTTTTACAAAAATAATGTTTGGAAGAATTGTTCCCTGTTGACAGGAGCAGTTAATGAAGCATCTAAATAGTCTGTTTATAATAGTAATCGGGTCGTCTACATTTTACACTTCACACAAGAGAGACCAAAGACAAGTCATACTCATAGACAATGGTACAGAGGGAGTGTTACCATAGATAAACAAATCTTTAACATTGTACTACAATATTCCCCTTTAAAACTTCTTAAAAAAGGTTTGCAATAGAATTTTCTTATATACTTAGCGGTTGGCTCACTATAACCGTTCCACCGCTGACAAACTGTTCTGCAGTTTGGTGATGAAATATTGTAAATCTGAACTTGTTCCGATTAAGTGATTTATTTGAAATGGACGTACGTGGGTCAGATCAAATACATTAATATTGAAAAGGATACGTATACAAGTCCATGTATCTCGTCTTCACCATGTGCTGTCTCTTGTATACCTGTTCGATTCCCTCCTGTAGGTCGCCCCATATCTGAAACAATAATTTTACATTTGTAATGAACACCTTGTTCTTTCAAAACGAAATTTCAACTTAATTATTATACTGAAGATATAGAAGGTATAAAATCTCGTTGGCTTTTTAGTCTAGCGGTTAGCGTATGCGACTGTTGATCAAGAGGTCTCCGGGTTCGATGCCAGAGTCGGACTGTAGTTGGATTTATCTTAAAATAAATTCTTAATAGCAGCCCTGAGTGGGAAATGTTTAGCGGTCAGTCATGAACATCAACTCGTATTGCAATAGTTATTGAAAAGTCAGTGCCCTCAAATATACTGACAACTATTTCGTTATATGTTGGGATTCAGTTCGCTCTCAGGGTTGCCTAGGTTCGATGCCAGTCGCTCTATGGAATAAGTGATGTTCAGAAAAACCCCGTTGAACTAGTAGTAGACCCCGAATGATCTTGGGAATAAAAAGGCTAGGAAGATGATGGAATAAATCTCAAAGAGCCTACTTCTAATTCTGGGTCACGATAATACATGTTCATCATCACTTCAACCTAAATACGTTCACTGCTGAATAAAGACCTTTTTTTTATGTGTGAAAAATCATCATGGACCGCGTCACCCCACCGGGGGTTACGGCGGGGTGGTGTGTCGGACTTGAACCGAGTAAAAAACACACAGTGTACCCTCTCCGCGCTTCTCCGTTTAGGAGGAGGAGAAGTCCAGGGTGGGATCTCCTTGTGAACTTCTCCAGCGCCTGCCTGCTCCTGATGCGGGCACCGTCTCTGTTCGACGAGGGGCGTCGAACAGAGACTCTTAGGCGGCGTCCGGCACACACCGACGCCGCCCCCTCGCGGCTGGCCACATAATGCGGGTGGAGGGAAAACCCGTCCCGTCCACCCGCGGCCACACTCAAGGCGGCATGAGGCGCAGATGTTCGCGCCTCCGCCGCCCGAGTGCTGAATAAAGACCTGTCTCAAGTTTAGCCAGAACAACCCGTCTTATACTAGTTCGTTGGACCACTCTATAGGGGTATTATGTACACTGTTATAAAAATGTAGGACTTCTTGGTATTGCTTATTAATAATTACTAATTAGATTCTGTATCATCTAAATCAATTTGCTGATAAGAAGAAAAATACTTTATAACTTGTAAATCCTTCTCTATTTTAGGGTTCCGTTGTAACTATTATGGTTTCGTCATGTCCGTCCGTCCACGTGACATTGTGGGTGACTACGGAACCCTATTCTATGAGGGGCTTAATATGCACTTGGCCGATTTCTTATTAATACGTGGAGAAAATTCATTTTACCATTTTTATATCTATTATATGCGAAGATTGGTTCAAACCCCACAACACTTTCTGAGATTCACAAATATTTTTTTAATGTCTGGGTGTTATTTGTGTCCGCTTGATGTATGTTCGTAAACTACAAATTAACTACATGATTTATACGTAGTGCGGGTGATATCTTTAAATAAAGAAATGACAAAGAATTTGGTACAAACAACACTGAAGGTAAAAATAAAATTACGTTGCGTTAGTGCATTATCATAAAAAAACTAAAAACTGTAAAGACTGGTATCACAATAGCTGTAAGAGAGGCAAGGAGAAGAGAAACTTGAAACAAGAAAAATAGTTCAAGATCTTTTTTTTATATATATTTAAACCTACCAAACCGAATCTACTCGGCCTCATGGAAATCATGAGTAGATTCCAGGAGTAGAGGTCAACATCCTTATTGTGAGCATAGGCAATGCAGCATGGTGATCCAAACCATGGCAGCCTGGTTAGTTTTTTCTGCATCATTCTCCTGGCCTCCGGAGGACGAGAGAATGTTGCAGAATGATTGAAATCAGCGTGACTCTACTACTACCTACCTCATATAGTGAATATTTAAATATAAATAGACATGTGTGTGTGTGTGTGTGTGTGTGTGTGTGTGTGTGTGTGTGTGTGTGTGTGTGTGTGTGTGTTTGTGTGTGTGTTTGTGTGTGTGTTTGTGTGTGTTTGTGTTTGTGTGTGTTTGTGTTTGTGTGTGTTTGTGTGTGTGTGTGCTTGTGTTGTATTTTTAACTACCACTAACTTCCAAATTTTTGCTATTTTCATTTTTGTAATGTCCATGTTGTGATCTCACATAATTGAGGTAGCACAAGCAATAAAACAATTAAATAAATTTGTTTGTTAAAAACTTAATGTAAGGTGTATTCCTTGTCGAAGGTTCGTTATAAATAAACAAAAAGCGGCCAAGTGCGAGTCGGACTCGTCCATGAAGGGTTTCGTATCAGCAAGTAACATCATATAAAAGTTCTTATAGTTCGTTGATTGAATGAAAGGTAAATTGGGGTTTACGATTTATGACGTATTTATTTTCGTTGGTAGTTTGCATGGTAATGTACAACATATATATTTTTTTAGTTTTATCACTCTCTTATTTTAGAAGTTACAGGGGGGGGGACAGTTTTTCCACTTTGTCTCTCGCGCAAACTATTCAGTTTAGAAAAAAATGATATTAGAAACCTCAACATCATTTTTGAACAACTATCAATAGATACACCCACACGTATGAGTTTGATGAAAAAAAATTTTTGAGTCTCAGTTCCAAGTATGGGGACCCCCAAAATGTATTGTTTTTTCCATGTTTATGTGAAAATCACACAGATTACATCTACTTACCAAGTATCAAAAGTATAGTTCTTATGGTTTCGGAAAAAAGCGTCTGTGACATACGGACGGACAGACAGACAGACAGACAGACAAGACGAATCTATAAGGGTTCCGTTTTTGCCATTTTGATACGGAACCCTAACAAACAAATATGGTAGATCAAAACCTGTTTCAAAATAGAGGCTTATGTCCTGCTGTGGACTATTAAAGGTTATTGATAAACACTAATATGTCCTCAAAGTATAAATGAATCATAATGCTTAATCGTATGAGATTATTTAGCTCAAAATACGAATATGTGTGAAAGAGATAGATTATAATTGCGGTCTACATAACGAAACAGGTAATAATAAACTTGTTTCGAACTTTTCGAAAAAAATATTTTGTACTAGCCGAGTACCGTGGTGTTACCCGCGATTATTGATGTAACGCCGCGTAACTAATTTAATAGAAAAAAATAATAAGCCTTAGCTACTCCATATATCTTCAGCTTTCTGCCAGCGAAAGTCCCTTCAAAAAAGGTCTAGCCGTTCCAGAGTGGCGTATTTATTTTCATATGCATTTACTAAATTAAGTAGTTATTTTGATATTACATACAGACCCTTTAATTTTATTTATTTGTATATATAAGAATAGCAACATCACTGGGAGTATAAGATCTTCGTACCAGGCCTGAGATGAAACTGGTCATGATGATTATTTCAATCAAAAGACGTCCATTACTGGAGGGAATAAAGACAATGTATTAAGTAGTCCCTCCGTCATTTTTTTATATCATAGGGGGCAAACGAGCAGACAGATCACTTGATGGCAGGTGATTGCCGCCGCCCATGGACACCCGAAACACCATAGGAGTCACAGGTGCGTTGCCGGCCTTTAAGGAGGGAGTACGCTCTTTTTTTGAAGGCATAACGTAGGGCTCTAAACAGGCACAAAGGGAGATAGGACAATAGATTCCTCTGGAGTTACCCTGATAGCAGAAACTAAGGGAAAAGTCCTCTTAAGGGTGTCTTATAAATGTGCAAAACGATTCGCCCGATGTGAGTGCCGTTACTCATGGACATCTGAAACTAGGAACCATAAATCAGCATCATCAGCCTATTGTAGTCTATTTTTTTTAATGATGTCTACCCATCTACATTATAACCTCACAATGTTTGTTGTACTTTTGTCATTTATTGAGCTCATGTTTATTTGACGTCAAAAGCCATTTGCAAAGCTGAACAATCGACTTGCATCTAACGACTGATCGCATGCTCGCATTATCTATGACGAAATCAAATTTTTATTTCCGCTGACAGCGACTTTCTCTTAACGTTGCAAAACGAAAATCGCCCGTATGTTTTACAAAATAAGAATCACAAATAAAGCTATTTTAAACACGGCTTGGCCGCTTGCCAAGATATTGCGATTTGATTATCAAAAATACTTCATATTTTTGTTAAAGTTTTTGTATAGTTTTTATTTTATAGCCTAAGGGACTTAATATTTTTATTAGTTTAGTGAAAATAAACTTTGCAGACTTATTTATAATACAAACAAGGTAATTATTTAATGAAGAAAATGTCTGAGTCACCCTTATCTCAGACGAAGGACGTCCACAGTTGGACATGGGCCTTATCTTAAATGCATGTCATTATTAGGTGAGTTTTCTGTGTTAACGGTTCTACTACTGCTACTGCCCCGGTCCATGACACAATAAAACAAGGTATGACACTCCGAGACACGGTGATGACGAAGGTGACACAAGACACGTCATCTCCTCTATCGAAGGCTCTCAAACTTTATAATTTCGGGGAACATTTATCACATAATAATAGGGAATGGTATTAACAAAATCCCCAAAGTAATGAATTTTCCCCAAAATTAGAGAGGAGATGACGTTTCACCTACGGCATCACCGTCGGAGTGTCATTGCCACCTTGTTTCATTGTATCATGCCACGGTGGAGCCGGCCCATTCGTGCTGAAATTAGTGTGGATCTACTACCTACTACTTCTAAATAGTAATAATTCTAAATAATAAATCTGGAGTTTCAGCACTAACGAGCCAGTACTGCCAACTCGCAGAAGATCAACCTACAATGACAGCATTTGTGCTGTCGCGTTACCTTAGTGAGTTTGAGAGCGGAGGCCAATGATGCAGGTGCATCATAATAGCCCGCCATAGTGTGGGTCACCATAATGCACTGTCTACATTTGCAATATATCGGACATCTTAACCACAACACCATCTAGTCCCAAACTAAGGACAGCTTGTATCAACTGATATAAATACATTACATAATAAACACCCAAATTCGAAAACAAATATTTGTAAATCACACAAACATTTGGTCCAACCCAGGAATCATACCCGCGACCTCAACTACAGCAGTCGCATAAACCCCCACTGCGCCACCGAGGCAGATATAGTGACCACTTCTCATCGATTCTACTTATGTTTATCATCAGACAGTCACTTTGGTCTTATACAAAAACAAATAAACTCTCTCTCTCTCTCTCTCACTTGCCACCTCATCGGAATGTCAGAGTGAGAGAACCTTAAAATGATCATTCAAGAACAAGGTTAGACTATACACGTCATGCGTTAGTCTTTGCACACATTCATCAACTCAGGATGAGTACAGAATAAAGCACCGTGGTATATGTGTTCTCTCACTCTCAAATTCCTATGTTTGCGCACACACTTGTGCAATATTATGCAGGCACCACACTTCGTTAAGCGCTATTCGTTATGTGTCTACGCCGTATTCGCCCAAATATTAGCTATGCGCGCAAACAACAAACATGCTATCCACACTTCGAACTGGTATGCCAAATAAGCATCAAATAAAGCAAATATATGTGTTGTAGAGATGTGTCATTGTCATTTTTATGGTGAACGAAACGAATATACTCTCCACACTTCGCCGTATGCGCGCTAATAACCCGCGTAACGAATAGCGCATAACGAAGTGTGGTGCCTGCATAATAACTCCTGAGTAGGTAGACGTAATCGAATGACGGGAGGGAGTATAGAGTAGAGAAAAGGCCTTGTCCTTGCAGATGTTAAAGCGGAAACAACGTATGCTAGTATTTATATCTTTATAAACAAATATGGTGTCTTCCGCAATCTGATAGTGAGATGATTATCTCACTATCAGAACGCTTCCTATTGAGTTCCAGTGCATACATCTATATCCCTACTAATATTTGGTATGAAGATAGAACTGAGCTTGGGAAAAGATATAGGATACTTTTTATCGCGAAAATAAAGGTAGAAGGGTTTGAAATAGGGGACGAAAGTTTGTGTCAAAGTTCCTTATTATCAAACATAAAATCATGTAAGATTGTTTAATCTACCCATACCGTGTCGCGCGATATAAACGAATACCACGCGGGCGAAGCCGCGGGCGGAAAGCTAGTAAATAAATAAAATTGAAGTGTATGTAATATCAAATTAACAGTTTTTTACGATATGCGTATATTTCACACATTTAATAATAGTATTTGATATACTATTATTAAATGTGTGAAATATTTACTATTATTATACTATTATTAAATGTCTGAAATATTTACTATTATTAATTTGGCATAATAGTTTAGATAAAGTAAAATTCTATTGAATTATACACACCATAGCTATGCATATGAACATAATATGTGTGATGAATGCATGTTTATGGCGTGAATGATTTGGCCTCCTTTACCAAACAACAAAACAGTTAGAATCGTGTTTTACAAAACATCAAGCTGGTTATCTTTACGTTTTAGGTGTTTAGAAAACTGCTAAAAAAGTAAAATAATTGCTAATGTGATATAATTATTGGCAGCATTCGCAGCGAGTGTGGTGACCCTCACTAATGAATCCTACTTATGATTTCCATCAGACATGGTAAATTCACTGTAGACTCTAATATAATCTAGGTATATACAAATAAATACTTCGACTGCCTTGTTGGTCTAGTGGTTAGCGTTATGCGGCAGCTGATCAAGAGGTCTCGGATTCGATTCCCGGGTCAGACCAAATATTTGTGTGATCCACAAACGTTTGTTTCGGTATCTGGGTTTTTTTCTATGTATAATAATGTATGTATATACAAAAAAAAGTATGTTTATGTATTTATATCAGTTGTTTAGTAACGTTGTGTGTAAGATATCCGAAATATGTATTATATAAAATTGGAGTGCAGAATGCATATGAAAGTAAATACGGCACTAAAATAAAAATGTATGTCTTATGTCTGTCTGTTTGTTTCGGCTAATCTTTGGTACGGCTGGACCGATTTCGATGGGACTTTCACTGAAAGAATGCTAATGATACAAGAAATAGGGATATTTTTTTTTTGACTGTCTTCACTCTGCATCGTTACTCGCGATTTACAACAATAACCGAGGGAATCAGCATACATTGATTCGGAAGTGTCCGTTTTTTATTTCAAATTGTCAGGTTTGCACTAAACGAAAATGAAAGTATATAAATACAGTACTTACAACAAAAAACGTCTGTTTTTTTTTATATTAGCTGCCAAAATGACTCTGTCCTGCCTGATGGAAAGCATAAACAGAATCCAGAAGTGGAGGCCACCATCCTCACTGCCACAACGGACAGTGCAGCACAGTGACCAACACTATGGCGGCCTAGTAAGATGCTTTTTCACGCCCCGCTTGAAGGACCCGGGATCATAGAAGGGAGGAAACACATGCGCTGGTAGAGAGTTCCAGGTTTTAACTGCTCGGCACAGAAAGGAAGAGCCGAACCGTTTAGTTCGAGAGCGTATGTCAACCACTCTGAAGCGGTGGTTTCCGAGATCAGCACGTGTTGTCCTGTATAGGAAAGGGGAAGGGGGGACCAGTTGGAACAACTCTCCAGAGCACTCTCCATGATGTAAGCGATAGAGGACTGCCATGGAGGCTACATTTCTTCGCAGCTGTTTATAAGTCTGTAAGTTTATGACTCGAAACCCTTATAGATTCGTCATGTCCGTCCGTCCGTCCTCAACTTACCGTCCAAACGGTAAGTGCTAGAAAGATGAAACTTTGCATGAACACGTTGTAATTACGTCGACAAAGTGTTATTTAATAGTAATCTCCGGAACGGCTGGGCCGATTTTCACGAGACTTTCAGACTATGTACGATAGCTGTCGTACGTGATAGTGTGATCGTGATAGTGTCGTACTATGTACGATAGCTGATGTACGCGGTCATTATTGTAAAGATGCAACAACAACCGTGAGTGACACCGCAGGGCCCAGTTAGTATATACTATGTAATGCAGGCACCACACTTCGTTATGCGCTATTCGTTATGCGGGTTATTCGCGCGCATACGGCGAAGTGTGGAGAGTATATTCGTTTCGTTCACTATAAAAATGTCAATGAAACATCTCTACAACACACATATTTGCCATAATTGATGCTTATTTGGCATACCAGTTCGAAGTGTGGATGACATGTTTGTTGTTGTCGCGCATAACTTATATTTGGGCGAATACGGCGTAGACACATAACGAATAGCGCATAACGAAGTGTGGTGCCTGCATAATATATACACAGGTGAAACAATAACCTACTTGTAAGGCCGTAAAAAGTACAGTTATGGCGGAATAGACGAGACTCTTTTAACAAAAGTCACGTATTAACACGTCAAAGCGTGGCAGGTTGATGTCAACTGTGAATTTTCTATTTACTTATTATAAAATACTTTACCTATTACCTTTTTTATGATATACTTGCTTTTACAAGCCTCTCCGCCCGCATGATTATCGGTTATCGCGGTAATGATCAATAATAATAATGTTAATAAATATTTTGGACGTCATCTAGTTCCAAATTAAGCAGAGCTTGTACTATGGGTACTAGACAACTGATATAAATACATAAAAATACTTTTGTTTTTGTAAATACATACATATTAAACATAGAAAACACCCAAACTCCGAAACAATACATATTTGCGGATCACACAAACATTTTGATAGTCTATTTCCTCTAAATTTCATTCGGTTTTAGAATTTCAGCGCTATAGCCGTGAAAGTGTTATAGACCGACAATCAGAAAGACACACCGTGGACTATTTGTCTGCAAGAGTCGCTCACAACTTATACTTCCACTATTTCTATAATCACTATTGACTAAAATGGGTCAGTAGTTTAGACGCTAACAGTGGAACATACAAATATTATCAAATATACATACACACTCATAGCCGAGTAGCCTTAGGTGATTGGAAACAATCACCGAGGTTAAGCATCGACGGCGCGGTCAGACCTAGATGGGTGACCTTTAGTGGCATGATATGTTATGAGCGTTTCTGTGATTCGGAAGTCGTGTTAAGCAGTCGGTTCCGGTTGTTATCATAAGACAGCCGTCTTGAAGTTTATTTGGAAGCCTTCGGGCCACTATGTGTCTTGCCAGTCCCCAACCCGCACTCGGCTGGCGTGGGGACGTATGGCCTTAACCCTCTCTTGAGAGGTGACCTGAGCCCAGCAGTGGGACGTCATAGGTTGTTGATTGATACATACACATATGTTGGCATAAATTTCTGCTGGGTTCGCCGTGACTAGTAAAATTCTTCTTAATATTGCGCAATAAGAAAGAGTCAGAACATCGTTACAAGCCTTATCTATCTTTTGTTTCGTGAACTTTTGAATAATTGAATGATACCTTTTATCAAAATGACGTCATTTTCTTTTATTTATACCTACGCTTACTTTATTTTTATTTCTTATCAGGTTCAATACAAGACACAACTTAAAATAAATAAGATTTCATTTTGTACTTTAATATTATCGGACTGGTTTATAAATAGCCCACATATGGACATTCATTAGTACCCTTTATAAAGCAGGCACCACACTTCGCTATGCGCTATTCGTTATGCGGGTTATTCGCGCGCATACGGCGAAGTGTGGAGAGTATATTCGTTTCGTTCACCATAAAAATGACAATGACACATCTCTACAACACACATATTTGCCTTATTTGATGCTTATTTGGCATACCAGTTCGAAGTGTGGATGGCATGTTTGTTGTTTGCGCGCATAACTAATATTTGGGCGAATACGGCGTAGACACATAACGAATAGCGCATAACGAAGTGTGGTGCCTGCATAAGAGGTTAGATCGATTTTGTACAAGTCGAGATATGAATCAGCTTATTGCGGGCAATCGAATACTCTAAAACCACTCCAGATGGGTTGTGGCCTTTGCTTTGCTTTTAATTTCACTTATTATGATAACAGTGGAGTGAAGCTAGTATAAAAAAAAATGACTAAGTTACTCCTTGTGTCATCGGTCATCTGTCAGAGAAAGTCACATCAAAATCGGTTCAGCCGTTCCAGAGATACCCCGGAACAAACAAACAGACAGTCGGATATTAAGTTAATATAAGTTTGATGTAAGTTTCGTTTAAACTTTCATAATATGCATATTATATAAATATATATATGTCATCATCATCAACAGCCTTTAACAGTCCACTGCTCTACATGGGCCTCTCCTTTGAAAATATATATATATATATAAAAATTAATTGCTGTTCGTTAGTCTCTCAAAAACTCGAGAACGGCTGAACCGATTTGACTAATTTGGGTCTTGAATTATTTGTGGAAGTCCAGAGAAGGTTTAAAATGTAAATATATAAAAATTGGTTACATTTTTAGGGTTCCGAAGTTTATGACTTCGAACCCTTATAGATTCGTCATGTCCGTCTGTCCGTCCTCGACTTACCGTTCAAACGGTAAGTGCTAGAAACATGAAACTTTGCATGAATATGTATTGTAAGTAATTACGTCGACAAAGTGCTACAATAAAATTATGAAAATTATTTTTATTTGGGGTACCTCCCCTATACGTAAAGTGGGGATGTTTTTTTTTTCTCGCGGCTACCCCATCATGTGGGGTATCATGAGATAGGTCTTTTAAAATCAATATGAGGTTTCTAAGACGATTTTTTGATTTAGGTATCCGTTTGCGAGAAATTCCACTTTAAAGGCCACTTTTTTGTAAAAACAGGGCGTCCCCCCCCTCTAAAAGCTAAACGGCTGGCTCAAAAAATCTGGAAAAATTCGTGATAGTGGTCCATATAATGAACTTTGAAGGGAAACTATAATGGATTAGATGACTTTCTTAGTTCAGGAGTTATAGAGGCTTAACTTGTACAATGCGCTCACTTGGAAAACGTCATACAAAATTAACGCATACGTAAACATAACAATTATCCGTTGGATACAATTTCTAATCCACGTACCATTATGGGTGACTGAGGAACCCTTTCCTGTGCGTGGCCTGACACGCACTTGGCCGATTTTTATTGTTATTAGTTATGGATTCCTTTTGTTTGTTTTAAGTTTATTTTATAAAAAAAATTTAGATCTTCTTATCGATTGAGGCAGTACGAAGTCTGTTTAGTATAAGAATGTTCATTTGAATATAACATACAATACGTACAGACACTGAGGGGGTGCCATCTGAAAACCAGCTCTACACGGACACTTTGTAGAATATTGCTGAGATGGTAACCCATTCAAGTTCCACACATTATTCGACAGGTCGACTGCCTTGTTGGTCTAGTGGTTAGCGTATGCGGCTGCTGATCAAGAGGTCTCGGGTTCGATTCCCGGGTCATATCCAAATATTTGTGTGATCCACAAATATTTGTTTCGGAGTCTGGGTGTTTTTCTATGTTTAGTATGTATGTATTGTGATGTGATTATGTATTTACAAAAAAAAAACATGTTTATGTATTTATATCAGTTGTCTAGTTAGTACCCATAATACAAGCTCTGCTTAGTTTGGGACTAGATGATTTTGTGTGTAAGATGTCCAAAATATTTATTTATTGTTAAACGTACTGTAAATGTTATTATTCTTTCTCCGTTTTATGAATTGGGCCTATGATTTTTTTCTTTCTTTCTTTCTTAGACTCCAATTTTATTTATTTGTATCGATATTGATGTAAATGTATAGGTTTACTAAAACTAACCTAACAAACTGCGTTTGGTAACGGATTAAGAACACAGGTATCACTTTGCCTGTTTTCGAAGGTTCTCAAACTTCATAATTTTGGGGAAAATTTATCACATATATATATATATATATATATATATATATATATATATATATATATATATATATATATATATACATATATGTAATATATAAAAATGAATCCCTATTTCCCTTGGTCACACCATCACGCGTGAACGGCTGGACCGATTTCACAATTTTTTTTTGTCGTGTTTGTTATTGTCAGGAGAAGGTTCTTATGAAAGAAAAACTCCATATTCCACCGAAACAGTTGGACCGATTTTTATGAAATTTTATATATGCATATTGGGTAGGCCTGAGAATCGGCCAACATCTATTTTTCATACCCCTAGGACGCGAGCGGAGCCACTTGCATCAGCTTGTAAGTGATACTTTTTCCCCAAAATTATAAAGTTTGAGCGCCTTCGATAGAGATGACGTGTCTTGTGTCACCTACGTCATACCGTGTCTCCGGAGTGCCATACCTTGTATTAATGTATCAAGCTATAGTAGGTATGTGTTATAATAAAACATCGTGGGAGAAAAATGAATAATCCTTTGGTAATTATCCGTTAGAACCACCCACACATATAAAACTGCGTGTTATTCAACTGCGAACCCACACACATATCTGACCTGATTCACATTACATGGCCGAAACAAAGATGTAGGATTATATACAAATAAATAAAATGTCAGTTTGAATATTAAATAAACAGCTTACAGTTACTAAATGCATATGAAATTATTTAAGGTATTTACTTATCAAAAGCGATTGACTTACATATAATATATGAGTGTTGTGGTTGACCCTAAGATATGTCCAAATTTGATATAACTAAGCATGTGTAACTAAATTAAATAAAACAAGTTGGACATCTGAAACACAACATCATTTAGTCACAAATTAAGCAGAGCTTGTACTATGGATACTATGGGTATGGGTACTTATGATATAAATACATACATAGTTATTTATTGACACATACAAACCGAAACCAACCGGGAATCAAACCCGAGACCTCTTGATTAGTAGCGACATACGCAAACCACTAGATCAATTTTAAAACAACTAGACTTTTATAATTGGCAGGTCAATTGATGTCATCTGTAATATTGAAGCTTTGTTGAATTACTAAACCTATTTATTGAACAAGGTGAGACGGTTTTACGCGCCGGAGCATCTGTGTCTTCATTACTAGACTCAGGTTCGCACCTGCGTGGCGTACTGTTCCCATCTCTGCAATGGATCCGCGCAGTATTTGTCCGAGCGATGTCCGTCTGTCTGTTTCTTCGGCTACTCTCTGGCACGGCTTAACCGATTTTGACAAGACTCACTGGCAGAAAGCTGATGCCATAAGGAGTAAATTAGGCTATTTTATAGACTAGCTTCGTTCCGTGGCGTTATTCGCGACTTACATCAAAAACCCCGGGTAACACCGCGGGATGCAGCTAGTGGAAAATAACTGCACTCCTTGTTAGAGAACCATTCAGATATGTCAGAACCATTCTGCCATGTGGAAAACATGAGTAGAATCCCAAGAATAGTGGTCACCATCCTCATTGTGAGTGTAGACCATGCACACTACGGCGGCCTAGTGAGATGATTTTGAATCTTCCTACTTATATGAATACTAATTTTAGATATTACAAAGATAAAGTATCGTATTTATCACATAATAATTTTCTGGTTTAATAGTCACAGTCGCAAGCTAGACTAATTCATAGTGCAACACAGTATCTATACTGTGTTTTCACTACGTTTCGCAAAGACAGTGACTTTTTGTTAGGTAGAATCTCTTTATACATACACAATTTAGACTCACGTACAAAAACAATCACTTGTCAATACGAACACACACAAAACAATCACAATTTCACACACACATTAACATATTTTATGTGATAAGAGTGTAATAGTACATGGGTCTATAGGGAAACACCTGCGTATGACCACTCCTTACCATGTTGCTCTATAGAACTAACTAGACCAATAGACTCGTTATAATTTTAACAAAAAGGAACCGACTTCAATGAAAAACTATTCCAAGTACCCAAATCGCGACATTGTGCCTATGATATTTGAGGAGTTAACTCGATTTCCTTGGGATCCCATCATCAGATCCCGATATGGTGACAATGAGACCTGTAAGCTACGCCCATTCCAATGCAAAAAGAATTTTTGAAATCGGTTCATAAATGACGAAATTATCGGTGAACATACATAAAAAAAAAAAAGATTCCGACGAATTGAAAACCTCCTCCTTTTTTTGAAGTCGGTTAAAAAGAGAACCTCTTTCGGAGGTTTGAGGTACACCTATTTTCGAAAATGGATGCTAGATGGATTCATTAACTAGCAGTAGTAGTTGAACTGATATTGCATAAGAATATTCGCTTGAGAAGTTTAGATAAATTACTAACACACAATACTTATGTAAGGGAAACGCTGTTAGGTAAATCATTTCTCATTGTGTTATTATTCACATAAGGTAAATTTACATGTATAAAATTATCTACCAGTGACATAATATGCCTGGGTAGGTCTCCTACAAAGCTCGAAATCTGGTGAAGAAAAGACAGGTTACGGACAGACAGGCATATGTCAAACGAACCTTTTTCCACAGCCTTTATTATTCCTAAGACCATATGGGGTAGGCTACTAGTTCAGCCGGTTTTACCTAAATATCAGTTTTTACTCGGCACGATCGGTATCGGATCTCCGCAACCCTGAAGGCAAACTGCAATTCGAAGATTGAAGTAGTTGTCAGTATATTTGAAGGTACTGACTCCCTAATAACGATTTCCATAGATGTTATTTTCATAGGACAACCGGGACCGACGGCTAAACGTGCTTTTCGAGGCACTCTCTCTATGTTTCTCCATCACAGTTAATTCGAAAACCGTCGTCTGAGTTTGTACTTCGATTACACATTATACTTTGTACAGTATGTACTTTAATGATATGTGAAACGAACCATTATTATGAATCTTTTGACATCTCATTCAATAAAATCAGTTTTATAGTTTGTACTTCGATTACACATTATACTTTGTACAGTATGTACTTTAATGATATGTGAAACGAACCATTATTATGAATCTTTTGACATCTCATTCAATAAAATCAGTTTTATAGTTTGTACTTCGATTACACATTATACTTTGTACAGTATGTACTTTAATGATATGTCAAACGAACCATTATTATGAATCTTTTGACATCTCATTCAATAAAATCAGTTTTATAGTTTGTACTTCGATTACACATTATACTTTGTACAGTATGTACTTTAATGATATTTTAAACGAACCATTATTATGAATCTTTTGACATCTCATTCAATAAAATCAGTTTTATAGTTTGTACTTCGATTACACATTATACTTTGTACAGATTGTACTATAATGATATGTCAAACGAACCATTATTATGAATCTTTTGACACCTCATTCAATAAAATCAGTTTTATAGTTTCGGTGCTAGCGTGGAACATACATATAGACTGCCAAAACTGTTACCTTTCGTTTGGGCTTCGGAATAATCCGAGTAAAAATAACAATAATACATAGGTATATTATTTGTAAGTAACACACAACGGCATCTAGCTTCAAACGAAGCAGAACTTGTACTATGAAATCTAAATTGACTCAGAATCCATAATTACTTTCTTTTTGTAAATATATACATATTAAAACATAGAAAACACCCAAACTTCGAAACGAATAACTGTATAGATCATACAAACATTAAGTCTGATCCAGGACTTGAACCCGAGACCAAGGAATTAAGCACAGCAGTCGCATACTCTACCACTGCACCAACGAAGCAGTGCGAGATATATCCAAATTGATTGACAACTATACAGTAACGCGGTAAACGTCAGTATTTTAAATACGAAAGTGAGTGTTACGCTTTCATGCCTTAACTACCCAACTGAGGGTCTAGTATGATTTTATTTCAAAACAACTCTCTATATTATTATAAACTCTAACAAACTATATCAGGGGACATTACTTGTCTTTGTGTCCATGATTGACCACTGGTGTCTGCTATCTCTTTTGTTTGTGTTTTGTTTTTTTTTTAATTATTTTTGTTTTTTATTTTTCTTATTTTACGCAATTTTTTTTTTGTGAATCCTGTTTGAGAGCGTTGAGGAATAGTATTTGTATTGTTTTTGCATAACATTGCTGCGAGAACTTCTGCCGACAAACTGTTTTACAGTTTGGCAGACTTTGTGATGGTAAAAAGTGTTTTGTGTCAGTTAAATAAATTTAAAAAAAAAAACGCATTCGCAAATCTAGAGACTAATAATTTAATTCGTATTCGCATTCGTGGATCTAGAGTCTAAGGACGGCCACAAACCCTCGGAGTACCGTTCAGGAATTTCGACTCGAAATATCGTTTCGGGATTCCGCGAATACGTCACACAATAGTTTTATTTAAATTTAGAATAAAAAAAAGCGGGAAAACTAAACTTTGTATGTTTAAAGACTGGTATGGATTTACTGCATTCGATGTCCCGAATCGATATTTCTAATCCAAATTCCTTAACAGAAATTCATTCATCATCATTCATCATCGCGTCCGTCCTAATAATCTGCATCCGTATATGCAGACTTCAATAAATAATCCGTACCCGTTTTCGCCGATGCAGAGTGTTATAATTCCTTTTCGTATTCGCAGATCTAGACCCAGACTCCAAAAAAGGAATCCGACCTAAGTACCGAGCCTATATAAACATAATATTTAACAGACAATTTTAATGGAACCGAAGCCGAAAAACCTGATCTTATGACACACAAAGGAAATAACGAAGCTTTTCTGAGCTTTTTTTCAAATTTACGCGCTAACGCTTAATCAGACGAGGTAAGTACGAGTATAATTAGTGTTAACGGTTGCCTAATTAAAAAAAATACATCTTAGAAACTATAAGGCTTACGTCATCATAGTTGAATTGCGAGCAAGCAGTGCCATTGTCAAAGTAACGAGGTCGCTTGAACAATTGCTTGCACAGATTGTATTACGGTTCACTTGCTAATTAATAATTATTTTATTCACAATAACACAAATTGGGAAAATATACTCTATTCTTATCGCGTTAAAGATAAATATGGTCTTTTGGAAATGACTTCTTTTTAGGAAACTTCAAACAAAATGTTAATAAAGTGTTCGATGTTTAAAATTCGACTGATGACGTAAGGTATATTTTATAATTGGTTTTTTTTTTCTTGTATGCCAATACGACTTTTGGCTGTATTCTGGGTCAAATAAACTGGTATTCTCCTTTCGAAGTATTAGAAATAATATATGATGTTAAAATTATGTTTCCAATTAATAAAACTGTTCAAAAATGATACAAATTAGCATTTACTAAATTTTACTATATTCAGCGACATGAATTTATGAACCAATAAAATAATATTTAAAAAGATATTAATTAAGAATGCTTTTGCATCGTATCTAAATAAATATTAATAAAATAAATTGTGATTCTATTATTTTTTTATATTCATAAATACCTAACATATTTCACTAACTGATTTTGATTTACAAATTAATATCAATTAATTGTAATTAGTACTTAAGTACTTAATAGTTGTTACTTCGAAAATATTAATAAAAATAAATTAATAAAATTAATTTGTTTCATGTATTTTATATTTGTTTTTAGAAAAATAGAATGAAATTATTGAACTGTCTTGATATTTTCAAGCGAAAAGAAATTTATAATTTATTCAAAATTTATTAAATTAGGTAATTAAAATAAACATGACAAGTTTTCTTATTACCAGTCTTATGCCTGTTTTCACCAACTACATTTAAACCGTCTTCGTACTACGAGCCCCATAACTTAGGTAGCTCTTAAATTTTATGAGAAATCTAATGAATAGGGTGGTGACACAACGTATTCTTAATCTGTCACCACACGAACGGAATGTCATCCACCTCTATTAATTCAAAGTTTCAGGTTTCAGCTATCATCACCAGTCACCATCACAGACAAATGTTGTCCTAATCTGTGACATGATATCTACTTTTACAAAGTGCTCGGTCACTATGTAAGGCTACAGAGAGGCTTACTGCTTTCTGTTTCGTTGGGAGGGTGCCCTCGTTTTCAATAGGTTAAACAGGTGAAAGTTCAAGGTCTATTGCACCATCTGAACCTCTTTTTTTCATTTTTTACGTTACTGAAGTCGCATTGAGCAACACTGTAGGGAGTAGCTATACACAGGCGTTCCCGGCAAAGCATAAGCCCAAATAACCATATGTGATAAACAGTTATAGACACAGAATGTGTTTATGTGTGTGTGTCAAATATTGTATTTTGATTTAATTGTTATGTGCGAGTTCAAAGTGAGCAGCGATTGTTTTTGTATGCAAATCTAATATGTGTATGTGTGAAGGTTTCCCTCCCAAAAAATGACAGACTATTTTGTATTAGAAAAAGACGCTATATATTATACACATTTCGATCCGGAAGCCTGTGTTGCTTGCTTGCTTATACTTATTGAACTAGATATAAAAGCGGATCAGAATTGTTGCGTTTCGAGATAGCGGAGTGAAAATTATCATACCGTGTTAACTCAGTATTGTTGTTTGTCATTTATCGAATAAATATTATTTATCCCTACTTCCCTACTAATATTATAAATGCGAAAGTAACTCTGTCTGTCTGTCTGTTACGCTTTCACGCCTAAACCACTGCACCGATTTTGATGAAATTTGGTATGAAGATAGAACTGAACTTGGGAAAGGACATAGGCTACTTCTTACCGCGATAACCGATATACACGCGGGCGGAGCCGCGGGCGAAAGTTAGTTATTCATAATTCTTAAATGAGCAAATTCTTACACTAAGTAATAACCAGTGTATCGCAGCTGCATCGACGTAAATATAATAAACAAGGCCAGTTAGTTTTAAAAAAAAAAGCATCTAAAAATCCATGATTTCATTTTTAGTGAACTTTTAAAAGCTCGTAACTCAGCAATAAAGCATCATACGAAAAAAAAATTGTGTGTACACATCCACGTCTACTAGAAGTATGACTAACCAGAATATAAACAACATTCATGACCTCACTTTTTTTTACTTGTCCGCTTGACGTGAAATGCCCCATATATATTTCTCCAAAGTCCGAACTATCTCTATGCCGAAATTCATCCAAATCGGTTTTGGTGGTTCAACCGTGGAAGCCCAACTGACAGACTGATTTAAAGGTAGTAGAGCCATGCTGATTTCATCACGAATGGGCCAGCTCGACCGGAGCAGTACTACCCTCACACAGAAGACCTCTTTCGTTGTGGAGACCGGAAGCCCAACGATGCAGAAGCATCTCACTTGCATTGTCTGTACTCACAATGAGGATGATGATTCTTAGATTCTACTTATGCTTTCCATCAGGCATCAAAGTCACTTTGGTAGGTATAAATATTTGTATATAAAAAGCAATTTATTATGAGGTAGGCGCATTTGATATTTGTATAAAGTAACAATTTTGTGTGGGTCGGTTTGTTGATACCAGTTATTTCTAGATCGTCATGGAAACGCATGCGAAGCACTCTGCCTGAGGAGCAAACAAACGCGTAACTACGTCATTGATGGAATAAAATTAATGGTTTTTACCCGACAATGTGAAACGGAGGATATTCAATCTTTAATACATTCGCATGGATCCGAAGGACTCACAGCGTCTTGTATTTTTGTGTGACTGAATAATGGGACCCTGAATTTACGTTTAAATATGTAGTACAGGGGATTAATATTCTGTCTGTTTGTTTCTGTATTTACGTATTTTATAACAATATTAGCAAAAACTCTTGTCAAAAATTTTTGCACCGGGCGGTCGAGTCGGTCAAAAGTATTGTAGGGTTTTTCTTACTAACAGTCCAGAGTATAGTGTTCCAGGACCGTTCCTCAAAGAGCACTTTAAGCAGTCGGTGCCGGTTGTCATGAACATCTATGTCAATCATCATTGTGAAGTCATTGCCCTCAAATATACTGACAATTAGTTCAACCTTCGAATTTAGTTCGCCCTAAGGGTTGAGGAGATTCGCTGCCACTCATGTCATTGAAAATTGGCACTAGTAAAACCGGAATAATAAATAAATAAAAATTTCGGACATCTTATTACATAAAACGCCACCTAATCCAAAACTAAACAGAGCTTGTATTATGGGTGCTAGGCAACTGATATAAATATATAAACATACATTAACTTTTTTTTTAAATACATACATATTGTATATGTAAAACACCCAAACTCCGAAACAAATAGAACTGACCCGGGAATCGAAATCGAGACCTCAAGCACAGAAGTCACATCCGCTACCACTGCTCCACCGAGAAGAAGATAAGTGACTTGGATCTTTTAAACTACAGCCGAGTAGGAAGAGTAATATAATATAATCAACTACTGTTAACCTCGGAACGCAAATTAAGCATAAAGTACTCAAACTTGTAATTAAGACAGGCGAATATATTGATATAAAGAACGCAGTGTCGGCACACCTTGAGAAATGGAATTGAGCGAAGGTTCCGGTTTAGTACAGGAAATGTATTTATGTACAAACAAGATCGTAAAGTGTTTAAACCTCTGTAGTGGACGTAATGAATTCAACTGCAAATTACGATGTCATAATTTTGGCATCCATCCGCGATCTGCATAGTTTGGACCTTCTTTCTTGACGGGTCTTACAACCCTTTCGAATCTTTTTTTTTTATATATATTTAAGCCTGCCAAAGTGACTCTACTCTGCCTGATGGAAAGCATGAGTAGAATCCAGGAGTAGGGGTCACCATGCTTATTGTGAGGGTAGGCAAAGTAGCATGGTGACCCTTACCATGGCAGCCTGGTAAGATTATTCTGCATCATTCTCCCGGCCTTCGAAGGGCGGGAGAATGATGCAGAATGATTGGGCCTCCGGTCTCACACTCACCAACGAAATACGACAGCAAGAATGCTGTCATTATTAGGATGGTCTTCTGTGTGAGGGTAGTACTGGCCGGGTCGAGCCGGCCCATTCGTGCTGAAATCAGCGTGGCTCTACTACTTTGGCTCCTCGGGGACTGTGAGCTAGGAATATGTTGTATATGTCCACTAAAACCACTCCAACGGACGGCCTCAGGCGCTCTAGTTTGAGTCCGCCCATACACCAGGGGTCTACGCGAGGCAGTCCTCCAACGTGAGTGGTCGGAGTCGGCTGTGCAGTAGTGAGTGGCATCATGTCGTCTACACGCGTTCTGTCTTATTCAGATACTCACTGGAGTAGTCATACCCGGTGAGTATCTACGTCAGTCGGTATGTGACGCAACCTCCCTCTCCTTACCTACCCAAGCTTGGAGGTTAGGCAGAACGACGCACACAACGCGTTGGCGCTCATTACGCTATTTATCTATTGTTAACAGTCTATGTATTGGCAATGTACAATTTGAGAACGTCTAAAACGAACTCAAATTGTACACTGCGGCTTTACCAGGCCTTCTTCCAGGTCTTGCCTATATAGGGTATACATAGGGTATTATAACTTTATTAAGATAGAGTTAAAATACGGGTTGAGAAATCCTTACTCCAATACTAATATTATTAATGCTAAAGTAGCTTTGTCTGTCTGTCATTCCGGCTTTCACGGCAAAAGTACTGAGCCGATTGCTACAAAATTTGGTTCACAGATAGTTTTGCCGCGATATACGAGCGGGAGGAGCCTTAAGCTAATAATTTATATGTTTCTCACAGTCTAAGGTCATAATCATAACTCCCGATTGACAACTACAGAAAAAATCTTAGGACTAAGAAAAAAACATTTTAAATCCTTACCTGATCGAAATCCTTCTGTCGTAACGGCATCTGAGCCCTCACACTTGTCGAACTGATAGAACTCATCTTGCTCAATACATATATAGGTATATTAATGACGTCACACAAAACTGGCCACTATCACAACTCATATATATAAAAAAATATATACTAATCAGGTGAGATCACAATTGGCAGCTAGAGCTGTTTTAACATAATTTTTATGATTTATTTTTCTACGTAATGTACTCGTGCAGGCGATCGTCAATTCTGAAAAAGAAAAAAAAGTATTAAAATTATTGTCTACTAGCTGCGACCCGCGGTTGTTGTGTACTCTCGAGTAAATACGCGGGTTGAAGATAGTCTAAAAAAAAATTTGCCGAAGTTACTACTTATGCCAGTGAAGTTCCCTTAAAATCTGTCCAGTCATTTCAGATATTAGTAGTCTGAGCAAACAGACAGACCAAAAATTTCTTTTTGGTGTAAGTATCGTAAACACTTTCATATGTATTTGGTAAAAAAAAACGTATAGGTACTTCAATTTTATATTTAGTATAAAAAAATTATTCTACGTCATCTCCTACGTATGTTACTACGTCACGCGGGAATACGTCACTTATGCTAAAATAAGCTAATGATATTGGCAGTGTGAGAGTAAACTAAAGTGTCAACATTTGGGCAATATCCGAGTCTGTCTGTCTGGCCAGCATGGCAAAACCGCATAGAGCAACAAGGTAGGGAGCCATACGCAGACGTTCTGTCAAAACATATAAGCCATAATAGGCATATGCATTACACTTTTATAACACATGTGTTTGTGTGTGTAAAATTTATAATGTTTTGTTTTAACTGTTGTACGAGTTCATAGTTACAGTCGATTGTTTTTGTATGTGAGACTAAAATATGTGTGTGTGTGTGTGTGTGTGTAAAGATTTCCCCCCGCAAAAAAGACAGGCTGTTGTGTACGGTAATAAGATGGTATGACTACTACCCTCAGGTCCGCGAGTCTATATTGCTCTAGGTCAAAACCTCATGTCTAAACAGAGGCCAAGATGCGCTCATGGCCATGGTGATTGTAAACAAAAAGCAACGACGGGCGGTCAGTACCTAGATGGTGATCGTTTGTGGCATAATAATAGTGTTTCCGTGTTTCGGAGGTAACGCTAAGCAGTCGTTCCCGGTTGTTATCATAAGCTTAATTGTAGGCATTCGGGCGACATAAAAACGTCCAACGGCAAGATTACGTAGCCACGTGTCTTGTTAGCGCCCTTGTCCCCACTAGGCCTGGGCGGATACGTATACCTAAACCTTATCCTAAGATGAGACCAGAGCCCTGCAGTGGGACATTATAGGTTGTCGATGAAGGAGAGCCCTATGTCTAGCTGTCAGAGAATCCTATTTGAAAGTAATCTGATGATAAAAAATAAATAATAATTATTATCTTGTTATTATTAGTCTGCATATTATGATATTTTCAAGACTTTACCACTAACAATAATAGCGTGAAATTTTGCACACGCCTACCTGATTCCTAATTAGGCGAGTCTAAGTATATTTTTAAATTTATGTCAGAGGTATAGGTACAAATTTAAACCTGCTACTCCATAGATGTCGTTGTCTCAGCTATCTGAATGGCGCAATAGTTTTTGTCACCCAAGCTGATAAATTTTATTGATTTTAATTGTTTTTGTTGGTCTTTGAACTTGTTATGTCATTAGTTGAGTGAAAACAACAACTTCAATTGTACCTGGTTGTTTTATGAACAAAGCGCCCGTATAACTTTTATAAATGAATTGAGATCCGATTCATAACAAATCCACTCTTATTTACTTTTTACGGGCAACAGATAACCATTCCATAATGACAGAATTCGTGTTGTCGCACTCGCTATTCGTTAGCGAGAGATTGAAGGGTCAATATGCAGAGCATCTAAATAAACTGCCATAGTGTGGGTCACTAAGCTGCATTGTTGCATATTCAGGCTTTCCATCAGGCAGAGTGTCACTTTGAAAGGCTCATATGCATGAAAAAAGTTCTACGAATTCAAGAACATCGACCATCTATTTACACAAACTCATCTATGTTTACCGTTATAGAGTTGACAATTGAGCTGAAAACTTAATATTTATTGTGATTTAGCATCAGAACCATAGATAAGATTTGTTATCAAGCTTGATAAAACACAGACAATGACTATAGAGCATTTAATCTAACTAAATTATAACAACAACAGTAATTGTCTTTGTCGAATTACAACTTTCCGAGATAAGAAGAGCCACGCTGATTTCAATATGAACAGGCAGCTCAATCAAGATGGTATTATCCTCGCAAAGAAATCCAACCTTAAATGACAGCATTTAGGCTGTTGTCTTCAGTGAGACTTCTCTGAGATCGAAGCCCAAAGTATGAAGGAGTATCTCAATAGGCCACCGTAGTGTGGGTCAAGTGGTGAAGGCGGTGTCTTTGGACATAGCCAACACATTCAACACTTTGTCCTAGAGCTGCATCAGGGAGGCACTGATGTATTACCGAGTGCCTCCCTACCTTCGTCACATAGTTGGGGCATATCTGTCGGTGAGAGCCGTCATCTAACGAAGATTGACTACTTCTAAGGAGTAGATTTTAGGGCTCGTACTCGACGGCCGATGTGACTTTAGACATCACTTCTCTCTGGGTGGAGATCCTGAAGGCCAGCAACATCCCGCTACTGTGACGATCGCAGTGAGTATGGGGGTACCGTACGATCTCCTTTGAGGCGGCGGTGCTCTTGGCCGGACTCCACTAAAGGACCTGGTGGCGAGAGCCCTTGCGGCACTTTATCAGTGACGCAATACGCGCGGGAGCCGCGAGTAATCGAAGCTCAGAATTCTCAGTTCAGCCAGGCTCTCGTGGAGGAGTGGAAGAAACGACTTGGGCAACCGAGCACTGGGCAAGCCGTTATTGCGGGGGTAAGACCCGCCATGGAGTATTGCCTCGAGAGGTGTCAATAGACCCTCTCGTACTGGTTGACGCAGGTGATCACTAGAAAAGGATGTTTCGGTGATCACCTGTCTGATCTGTAAGGAGCTAACGCCTGAGTGCCACCATTGCGATGGCCAGATTGCAAACACGGCGCTCCACACGCTGGCAGAATGTCCGGCGTGGGGCGAACCGAAGCGTGAACTCATGGCGGTCATCAGAGTGGGGTTTCTTTCTTAATAAAAATAATAACATGCTAGCGGCCATAATACGAACTCAGCGGTCTCTTTATGCGAGCTAATTATGCTTGCAAGAGAAGATGGCGAAGCAGGACCAGGGCGGGTTTAAAACTCTTCCAGTCCGGCAGACACCGGAATCTATTCCTAAAGCGGGAGTTGTGATTTAAAAATAAATTAAGAACTAAAGATGAAAGGATATGACCAATTCCTTTCTCATTTCCTTTTTTATAAAGATTCTTCACACTTCCTAAGAGCATCTGGTTTGAAATGATTCTTTAGTTAGACAGCACTTTGTTTAATAGCAAGTCATCATTCATCAGCATTATTTTGCTTATGACAAATTATATTTGAGCATAGTGCAATTTTAAATCCAGGAAATTGGAATAAATGGATCATACACTTAGATAACTTTTTGCAGGTTTTAATAACTTTTATCTAAAAAAAATATTCTGCAGCCAATTCATGTTGGAAATAATCACTTTTATTGTTTTGTTTGGTTGCAGAGGAATGAAGTCTTATATATTCGGATTAAGAATACAGAGTGTCACCACCCCTATTCATCCCATGTGGGTGTCGTAAAAGGCGACTAAGGGACAAACTATGCAAGAAAACATCAATGCAAAGAGAAGGAAAACTTGAAACCAACCCTATACCAACCCATCTGGCCAGCGTGTTATAGTAGGCCAATACCTCCTTCCGGCTGGAGACTCCACGTGCTGGCTTCGCCACCGTAGAGGCGCTTCAGCCGGTCATCGGCGAATGGGCAGTGCGGCAGCACGGGACCCTTACCTTCCGACTGACGCAGGTTCTTTCCGGGCATGGTTGCTTCGGAAAGTACCTGCACTCGGTCGCCAGGAGGGAATTGAGTCCCGCCTGCCACCACTGCGACTGCAGTGAGGATTCGGCTCATCACACGCTGGCGGTCTGCCCCGCATGGGAGACGCAGCGCCGGGTCCTCACTGCAGTCATCGGAGGGGATCTCTCGCTGCCGGCCGTCGTTCGTTCCATGGTCGGCAGCGAGAGCTCATTTACCGCGGTCGCAACCTTCTGCGAGGACGTAATCACGCAGAAGGAGGCGGCGGAGAAGGCCCGGGAGGACGACATCCAATCGGACCAGATTCGCCGCCGGCGACTCGGGCGGCGGAGGCGCGAACATCTGCGCCTCATGCCGCCTTGAGTGTGGCCGCGGGTGGACGGGACGGGTTATCCCTCCATCCGCATTATGTGGCCAGCCGCGAGGGGGCGGCGTCGGTGTGTGCCGGACGCCGCCTAAGAGAGGTTTCGTCAAACAGAGACGGTGCCCGCATCAGGAGCGGGCAGGCGCTGGAGAAGTTCAGAAGGAGATCCCACCCTGGACTTCTCCTACTCCTAAACGGAGAAGCGCGGAGAGGGCACACTGTGTGTTTTTTAGTCGGTTCAAGTCCGACACACCACCCCGCCGTAACCCCCGGTGGGGTGACGGTCCATGATGATTTTTCACACACTAAAAAAAAAAAAAAAAAAGGCCAATACCTCCTTTTCAAGGAGAGGCCTATATCCAGCAGTGGACTGTTAAAGGCTGTTGATGATGATATTCAACCTTATGTTAAAGATTTGAGAAAGCTCTAACTCTTAAGTACCAACAATCATTTTAAGCTTTAATATATTTAAGCCTGTGAATGTGAATGCAAACAAAGCAGTAAGTATATGATGACCACACTATAGGTGCCTAATTAGTCGATCTGCATCAATGGGCGCATTAATGCTCTCATTTGAATTTGTCGTTATGAAATCAGTGCGACTCTACTAGGTACCCTGAAACTATCTTGATAGTTTGTTGGAATTAGAAATATTAATAAAAACAATATCAGTCGGGCCATCAGCATAATATGTAATACATTGTGTGATCATAAAATTCCATACTATAGTTATTTAAATCAATGAATCATTACCATCACAGTATTTTCTTAGAAGTATCATGACATCTTAGTATGTTTTCACTCAACTACATATCTAAACAAAGAAATAAACAGTTATGATGAATACTTACATAAAAAATATACTTTTAAAATTTTAGTATGTATGTCTGTTTAGGTTAATTTCGAACTGCAGGACTGATCTAGACAGGACTTTCACTAGTAGATAGTTAATGACATAAGAAATTACTTAGGCTATTTTTTAGATTAACTTCAGTCCCGGCGATACTTATGATTTACAATAATTACCGCGGGTAACACCGCGGGACACGGCTACTATAGTATTAAAGCAAGGCAGTAAATGAATACAAGTTGTAGTTTTACAGTTATACAATTGTACTAAAAAAATGATGTCAGGAGTACGACAATCAGGTATAACTGCATTTTTTAACAAAAACTCACTGAACAGCGCTGCCTAGTCAACTGGAACAGCACTATTTAACATAAAAAATAACTCATATGAACATTATAGTACCCACTTTCTAACGGCGCAAATTTTACTACGAAAAAAGCGGGAATTTCATAAAACAGTAATCGAATATATACATCGTAAATAAGAAAAAGTAAAAGTGTTATGCATATGACAAAGGAATCGAGATTTTGCAACCTAAACAAGGGCAGACGAAACATGTTTTTTTTTAATGCAGCAGACACAAACAGGCGTCATACCTTCACAATTTCACAGACACATTTCATGGCACTGTGTTTAACACTAAATCACGAAATAAACGATTTAAACAAAATAAATTGTTCAATTACGACTGATTTCTTAGCTTGACAGAACACAGGTAAGTACACATCTGTACCTGACAATTGACTGACACTAGATATTTTTATTATTCCGCATATTCAGATTCCATCATTAACCAATAGAAGCAATGGTACATGTACGATCTATAAAATTTGATCGTATAATACTTACGTAGCAATCGTTTTCACTCTGTCATCGACCACATTTCACTTGAAACTAAAACATTCCAATAAATCGTAGTGTGTTTCACTTTAAAGATCACAATTTAACTAACAAAATTCTATACAGAAAACTATATAATGCCTAACTAAAGTTCTCATTTCTTTCACGCACTAAATAAAAAGAAACAACAAAGAGGAAGAGAGAACAAACCGTAGTTTATTTTTAGACTCAAATAGCAGATGGCGCTTGGGAGTTCACTTTACAAATGCGTTCAAAATATTTATAAAATAAGTTATCAAGAAAATAATTTTAGTGCATGAAAAGAAAGTGCAATATAAATATATAGGTAGTACAATATTATTTATGTTAGCTAGCATATCTTATATCTTTAATCTTCCATTAAACATACATTTTCTTTCAGAAGTAAGTTTACTGCTTACTCACATATTTTTTATTTATTTTAAACTAGCATTCTGTCCATTGTTGAATAGTTTTTTTTTAATCTAACACGGATTATAGCAAGAATAACAATGAATTACGTATAGACGTTGACTACCTTGGTGATCTAGTGGTTAGCGTATGCAGCTGCTGATCCAGAGGTTTTAGCTTATATTTGTGTGATCCACAAATATTTGTTTCAAAGTCTCCCAGACTTTGAAGCTATGTTTTCTATGTTTAATATATGTATGTATTTACAAACAAAAGTATGTATAAACATACTTTTGTTATAAAACCACTGATATAAATACATAAGTATTTATATCAGTGGTTTATAACTCATAATTCAAGCTCTGCTTTGTGTGTGACTAGATAATGTTGTGTGTAAGATGTCCAAAATATTAATTTATTTCTTTATATGATAAAAAAACATCTTCTTTTTCAAAGCAACTACTGAATAGAATTGATTCATGAACCTTTTGTAACTTGGTAGAGACTTGGTAAGTCTCTAAAAATGAAATTCATTCAGGTTTTCTATCATCTTAAAACATGGTCTTCAAATATTTGAAATCTATTCCGTCCTGGACGCGTGTTATATGAAATATTATAATTAAGGAAAATACGGTACATGGAATAGACATGAGTGTATTTGTCATTTTTAAATCATTTTTTTTATTGTTAGTAAACTACTGTAGAAATTAAACTGCATAATTTTTGAAATGGTTCAAGAAGATTTTACTACTGTAGCTGTTAATACAGATTTAAAATACATACTGTTGGTACGATAAGATACATTTTGTCCATTTACACTAATCTAACAAGATTCTTTTTTTTTTTTTTTGGAATTTAATGACCTGGTAACTAAGACCTTTAAGTCAAGTCTTATTATAACAAGAGTCTCTTAATAAACAAATTCTAGTGAAGTAGAAACATAAAAAAAAATACTGAGAAAAGATTTAAAATTATGTTAATAACTAGTCTATGGTCTATGATATTAACTTCATTTCCTTCATTCAGTCAGTTCACGGTAGGGATGGCGATTCTATCCAAAAAGATCGTTCTTTGAATCGATTTGAATCGTAACCTAAATAATCGAAACACAAAAAATCGTGTTTCAAAAGATCGATTTCCAAAAAATCGATCTTTATTCAAATTGTATTTACAACAAGCTGAGCCCCGAGGTGTTACCCGGGTTTGTTGTTGTAACCGTCTAAAAAAAAAGTTGCCTAAGTTACTCCTTATATTATCAGCTATCTGTCAGTAAAAGTCCCGTCAAAATCAGGCCAGCCGTTTCAGAGATTACAGGAACAAACAAACAGACAGACAAAATTGTAAAAATGTTATTTTGTCATATGTACCGTGTAAACATACATATGCATTTAGTAAAAAGCAGTTATTTTAATACTACAAACAGACATTTCAATTTTATTTATCACTAGTTGATGCCCACAGCTCCGCTGCACACAAAATTTTATACAAATCGGTGCAGCCGTTTCGGAGGAATATGGGAACGAATATTGTGAGAATTTTATATATAAGATATAACATAAATCTATTTTATGAAAAACAAGAAAAATACTTTAATAAACAATCTGTGGGATCTCTTATCAGTAAAATCAAAGATGTTTTAGTTCAGGGAATTCGATAATAACGATTATTTTTATTACCATATCAAAATATCAGATCAGTAGCTCGAGCACTAATAATTATTTAATTCGTAACGTCAATGTTCCGAGTCCATCAAACTATAACGGAGTACTATGATAGGCGTCACTTAAGCAGTTCATACACAATAGAGACAGAGAAAACAAAAACTTTTTTTTATTTATTTTTACGTCCTTGTGTGTGTTGCACCATCCAGCCTATTCTTTATTCGAGTTTCACAAAACCAATAGTAGGCCAAAACTTCCTTTCAAAGGAGAGGCCTATGTCCAGCAGTGGACTGTTAAAGGCTGTTGATGTTGATGTTTCACAAAACTGCTTTTATTATTTACAACTCTACTGATATTGTGCTGCCTAAAAACCAGCACTTCAATAGGTTATGGGCCCAGGTCAATAAAAGCAAAGAATCGCAATCTATCTAAGTTCCTCGTGTGACGCATTATCGAGTGCAAGCTGAGTTTTATAAATTCTATAGAATAGTACGAATAGTATAGAAAAATATAGAATAGTATAGAATAATATAGAATATTAAAGAATAGTATAGAATATTATAGAATAGTATAGAATAGTATAGAATAGTATAGAATAGTAAAGAATAGTATAGAATAGTATAGAATAGTATAGAATAGTATAGAATAGTATAGAATAGTATAGAATAGTATAGAATAGTACAGAATAGTATAGAATAGTATAGAATAGTATAGAATAGTATAGAATAGTATAGAATAGTATAGAATAGTATAGAATAGTATAGAATAGTATAGAATAGTATAGACTAGTATGGAATATACAAACGACGACAGACGAACAAAATATGCAATCATCATTATCAACAAAACAAAGTCAAAGATTAATAAAAACGTAACTTTTTTTTACTAAAGAGAAGCGACGAAACTAAAAGCACAGTCGTCTCGCGAGTTTTTGAATAATTAAACCTTTAACCGGTAGCCGGCACCGCCGGTACATTCAGCTTATTGTAATTTGTAATTATTGTAAAAAAAAAATAGAAACGAAAGTCTATTTTCAAGGGTAAAATATCGATTCACTGTACCGAATCAGTACAAAATATCGATTTAAAAATTTTTTTTTTGCATCCGAAATATCATGGAGAACAATCGATTATTCGTGTAATCAATCTCAGATCGCCATCCCTAGTTCACGGTCAGTAGTCAGTACTTCAGTAGTCAGTGTTTTTAGAGGGAGGTCTATCTATCTATGGTGTTTTTGTTTTTAGTACATTCATTGTCATTGTTGAATTATTTGAAGTGTTTGTTTGTTTATTTTTATTTTAGATATAAATTTTCTAACTTAGTTGTAATCATGTGCTATATAATAATTACTGGTCGTAGTTTGGCATGGCTATTGCTAAGTTTAGTTGCGTTTATGATGATTTTAACTGGAATAATGACACCGAAATGGCTTATGGGCCAGCCAGTTGTACTAAACGACAATAATATTACGAGTTTCTATGTTCCAAGCGTCGGTATTTATAACAGGTACTTTATTTTATTAAAAGTTAAAAATAGAAAATGATTGAATACAAATGAATTAGTATCTAGTTCAAAACTTGTTATTACTTTTAAACAGACTTGACAACTAAAACGCTATATTTAATCCCAGTCTTTTTATATTTTACTAGCAGACTTCGTACTGACTCAATCGATAAATAGAAGACCTAAATTTTTTTATAAAATAAACAAAACCTTAGGTAATTTGTGACTAAACTTCAGATTTATCAATCTACATACATAACTTTTATATTTATTCATCTTTAAAACCTTCTCTGGACTTCCACAAATAATTCAAGACCAAAATTAGCAAAATTGGTCCAGCCGTTCTCGAGTTTTTCAGCAGCAATCGAGCAATTCATTTATATATATATATAATTTATAACTAAAGTTATAACAAACACGTACATAAAAATTATGATAAATATTTCATATAATCTATCTGTTCACCTGATGGTATTATCCTTTTAAACAGTTTGTAATTTTTTTTTTTATGTATGTATAATTAATTGATTTAAGGGTCTACTAGCTTTCTTTCTTAGCCCCGCCCGCCTCTATGCCAGTTATCGCGTTAAAAAGTAGCCTATGTCCTTTCTCAGACTATCCGGGTACAACATTTCATTTAAATCAGGGCAGTAGTTTTTATTCTATTGTGAACAGACAGTTGTGAACAAACATACAGATTTGGTGGAGAACTTTATTTTATAATATGTAGTGATTTAATTACCTATAACTGATCATACAAAATTATTTGTAATAATAATTATAAATACATAATTAATGAATACCCTCTAAGTGACCATGTATTAATCTAATATGTCCTAGACTCTATACATAAAAATTTTGTTTTAGATGTATGCGTATGAGAGCAGACCACGATAACTGTGCCTCATTCTCCTTTGATGGACTTGCTACGGACTCTTCTGTATATCCACCTCCATGGAAGGCTGCTATGTTCTTCTTGTGTTTATGTAAGAAAGTTTTTTTTTTTATTTATATATACTTTATGCACTTAACAGTGACAAGAGTGGCCTTAATGCCGTAGGCTTTTTCTGACAGTCAAACTTAGGGTGATGCAGAGCCAATAACTAGGTAGATGCAAACAACTCAATATAATTTGATTAAAAAAATAAAGGATTCATATTTATACATATAATTACCAATACATACTAATTTTTACCAGCTGCTCTCTATGATTGTTGTACCTTTACAATATAAACTAACATGTTAATTAAAGTAATTAACACTTAGTTGGTTGGTACTCTATTGTGTGGTGACGGATTTAGAATACAGAGTGTCACCACCCCTATTCATCCCGCGGGTGTCGTAAAAGGCGACTAGGGATAAACTACGTAAGACAACATCAATGCAAAGAGAAGGAAAACTTGAAACCAACCCTATACCAACCCGTCTGGCCAGCGTGGTATAGTAGGCCTGGGCCTCATCTCTAAGGAGAGGCCTATGTCCAGCAGTGGGCTGTTGAAGGCTGTTGATGATGGTTTGTACAGCTACTTGTGACAATAGATGGCGTAATATACAGTACATAGTATTACCTAACTGAGCAAAGCTCGGTCGCCTAGGTACTACGGTACTACATAATTATTTGAAAGTAGAATGTTTGTGTTACAGGTGCAGCTATACAGTTTGCGACCGTCATATGTGGTGTTGTTGCTTGTTGCATACAATCTGTTTTTAAAAAGAGTGTCATTTCATTGGCTGGTGCTACACAAGCTTTGGGTGGTATGCTATTTACAATATACTCTAGTTTTTTCTAGATTTAAGTTTCTTGGTCTAGGTTTCGTGTGGTGACGGATTAAGAATACAGAGTGTCACCACCGCTACTCATTCCATGGGTGTCGTAAGAGGCGACTAAAGGAACAAACTAAGTAGCTAACATCACTGCCAAGAGAAGGAAAACTTGAAACACCCTTCACCAACCCGTCTGGCCAGCGTGGTATAGTTGGCCAAAACCTCATTTCAAAGGAGATGCCTATATCCAGCATTGGACTTTTAAAGGCTGTTGATAATGATTGATGAAGCAGAGAGCTTGCTACTTTATATACATAAAACCTACGTTTTTTTATAAATACATACATATTATACATAGAAAACACCCAAACTCTGAAACAAATATTTGTGTATCACACAAACATATGGTCCGACCTGGGAATCGAACCTGAGACCTCGAACACAGCAGTTGCATACACTACCACCGATATTACATACAGACACTCCAATTTTATTTCATCATCGTCATCAGCCTATTGCAGTCCACTGCTGGACATAGTCATGTCTTTAAACATGATACTTACTATTACAGGTCTATTTGGGGTTCTGGGGTTACTGTTGTACCCTTGGGGTTGGGGTGCGCCTCGTGTCAAACGTCTTTGTGGAGAAAATGCTGAGCCGTATATACTTGGCCATTGTTCTATTGGTAAGTATCCATATTATATATATAATGTTTTTTTAAATTTCGTATGATGACGTATTAAAAAGACAGAGTGCTACCAGCCGACTAAGAAAGCAAACTATGCAGGATCAAAATCACAGAAGAAGATGTTTCCAGTAGCGGGATGTTAAAGGATGTTAAACACCCTTTAACATCCCGCTACTGGAAACATGATTTATTGATGAAACATGGATTATTATGAATATTTAGAATATTGTGCTCACACGTCCTTTACATACACCACGATTTGAAAAAGGTAGTTGGTGACGTATGGATGCGAACGGCCCGAGACCGGGATGGTTGGCGCTCCTTGGCGGAGACCTTCGCTCCGCGTAGCTGGTTCTGTTGAGGAAGCCGGGACGGCCTGCTGATTCGGTCGCGACTACCTAATTTAAGAGTTTTAACCGAGATGGCGCCCGCATCAATGCGGACAGGCGTTGGGAGGGCTCCAGACAAAAAAATAAGGTTCCCTGAACTCCAATTCAGGTGCAGAGTGGGCTCATCGTGTGGTTTTAGCCGGTTCGTTTCTGACCCACCGCCCCGCCGCAAATCCCAGTGGGGTGACGGCCCGAGGGGTTTCCACACAAAAAAAAAAACCTACGTTCAGCAGTGGACGGCGATAGATTGATATTACTAGGCCCTTGTTCTGTGATCCATAGACAATTAGGTGTTATTTAATACACATTTCGCAATGAAAACAATAATTTACTTTCTGGATAAACCAATTAATTAAAGCATTTGTGCGTCACGAATAAACTTATGAATGGTTTCTCCATTAACCCCATTTCATAGTAATTTGTCATGTAACTTTATTTGAAATAAGTTTTCCTCAAGTCAGCGGTGTACAAGGTTTAAAAGAAAACTTTTTTAAAGTTCAAGGATGTCCTAGATGTCGTAATGGTAAAGTGCGTATCGAGTCGACCCACGTCCAATGTACAGGGTTCCGTATATTTTGCCACGCTGACTTCATCACGAATCGGCCGGCTTGACGGGAGACAGTACTACCCTCACTCATAAGACCAACCCAAAAATCACAGCATTCATGCTGTCGTATTTCGTGTGTTGCAATAATGCAGTTGTATTTCACTAGAGGCCTCCTCATAGGGAAGCTCACTATACTACAGTGTCTAATTCACAATGAGGATGGTGACCCCTACCCCTGAATTCTACGCATGCATTGCATCAGGTGGAGTAGTCTTTTCGGTAGGCCTAAATATAAAAAAGCTAAGTATAGTACTGTTAAGCAAGCAGCTCGTGGTGTCAAAGAAGTTTCCTCTTATAAAGGCCCTTTGACCTAAAAAGTATAATATTTTTTTAAGATCTCGTCTTTCCACTTAGTTAATAGCTTCTAATAATCTGAGATACAATAGACAAAACGTTCGAAAATATCATAGATAAAGCACATTCAGACACTGCCACTTTTATGCCTGCTTCTGCCAAGCCTCTCTGGACAAATAAGCAATTCCAGACACCCAGATTTTTCCTACTGAAAATACCGCGACGAAATAAAAATACTGTTATTGACGCGCTCATATCAGAGTTGCCCTCTCTACAATCAGTGAGGGTAAGTAGTTATTACCTGGATGGATGACCGTTTTTGGTGATACGATGATAGCATGAGCGTCTCCGTGCTTCGTAGGTCATGTTAAGCAGACGGTTCCGGTTGATATAATAGGATAACAGTTGTGAAGCTTAGTTGGAGGTCGTTGGGCGTTTTTCATTCAACGGTAAGATTACAACGTGTCTTGTCAGTTCCTAACCCGCATTTGCCTACGGGGAGCCGTATGACCTTAAGACGTAGGGGGGCGTTTTTGCTCCGTTACGTACAGGATGTCCATTTATTTTCATACTAAATCACGTCACGTCCTGGACGTTACGTATAACGCGGACTTGTCATCACATGTTTCTTTGGTAGAAAAAAAGTTGATTATAGTAGTTTACTAGTACACATTCATTGTCTACAACATATTTACTTTTAATTTAACACGAGTAGTATATTTATTTTTTATTTATTTATTTATCATTGAAATATAGGTACAAAAAATATAATCTTAAGACATAACACGAGAAACCTCTGAGGTTTGTGTTGTGTTACACAGGTGGTCGGTATCGCATATTTACAACAATGTTTACATAATATTATACGTCTGACTAGTTAACCTATTGATGTATTAAATATAAATGAGAGCTAGATATATGCCTTTCTATGTGGTCAATGCCATCTGCAATTGTTAAGAAATATTATTTGAGTAAAAATCCTTTAGTTTAATTTTAATGTTACTTGGGTTAATTTTGCGAATCAAATCCGGGGGTAGTTTGTTTATCAAACGGGGAATTATGAAGGCGGTAGTTCTTTCTCCGTACGTGTTGTTTGCGCGCACAGTACACAACCGGTTTTGCGCTGCCGCTCTGGTATATACAGTATGCTCTTTGACTATTTTTAATTTGTTATTGAAATAGTTTTCTTTTAAAATGGTAAAGTTAAATTTAGTCTGCACTGGTAATATATCACAGTGCTTAAAGAATTGACTTTCGTCGTTATAAAATAATAATTTAATATTTGGAGATACAATATTCTTGAGTATTCTTAATTGTAATTGGTATATTTTATTAATGTAAGTTTTATAGGTTCGACCATAACTACTAAGACCATACCGGATATAGGATTCTGCCAATGAGTGATACAACATCATTTGGACTTTAAATGGGATTCTGTGTTTAAGAATAATAATGTTTGCTAGAAACTGCCTCAGTTTATTGCAAACGTATTCAACATGCATTCCCCAGTTGAATTTACTATCTATTACTACACCAAGGTAGGTCTGTGACGTGACTATTTCTATGGGTGGACAGTTACATGCATCTTTCCTGTATTTATGCAAGCAGCTGTGAGTGTGAGCAATCAACGCAGCAGCGACAGTTTGTCGCTGATACGGTGATTTAATAACCAGTAATTTAGTTTTGTTCGAGTTTATTATCAGTCCGGCGTCATGGCACCACTCCAGCAATGTATCAAAATCTGCTTGTAGTTTTGCAAGCGCCTTTAGAGGGTCCTTGTCGGCTACTACGATGCAGGTGTCGTCGGCAAACTGGTAGCATGTGCCATGCGTGATGGTGTTGTGCATGTCGTTTACGTAAGATAAAAAGTGTAAAGGGCCCAAAACCGATCCCTGAGCTGTGCCTTCCGTGGCTGACATTGTATCACTAAGGGCGTTTTTGATTTTTACTGAAAAGCTACGGCCTGTAAGATAGTTCTGGCACCAGGATAGTAATGGTCCCCTAATACCACAGTTACCAATTCTATTTATAATTTTTTTGTGGTCTAAAACATCGAATGCGCGTGCAAAATCTATGAACAGGGCAAGTACTATTTCTTGTGCATCTAAATGTGTATTGACCTTATCTGTGAATGCAGACAGTAAATCGTTAGTTCCTTTCCCCTTTTGGAATGCAAACTGATTTCTATGCACTACTTCATGCTTCTGGTAAAAACTTTGTATTTGTTCAGCAATAAATTTCTCAACTATTTTATTTACTGTAGAAAGAAGTGTAATAGGACGATAATTCAAGTAGTCATTTTTTTTTCCTTTTTTAAATATGACCCATATTTAAAAAAGGAAAAAAAAATTACACACCCTTTTTTCAACTCATCGGGATAGATACCAGAGTTTACACTACTGTTTATTAAGTTGGATATAGCTACAGAGATAAAATTAAAATTTGTGAGTTTTACCTTTCAAAATCAATGTTCGTACCGGACAAACAAACTGACCCGTTACGTACGTCACGGACCGCAAGTGTTGACGATTGAATTTCTTCAGTTTTAATTCAAAGGAAAAGAACTAATGAATGATAAAAACATTGTCAATATGGCGTTGCTTATAAATAGTTAAAGCCAAAGACAATGTTATTGTTTATAAAATCACACCGTTACGTACAGGACTGTCCGCTGTGGACAGTTTTTTAAATCCGATAATTTCAGTATTTATTTAGAAAAATATACTACAACCTTATTACATTTTATTTAAAATCAAATAAAATGAGTTATTTTCATTCGAGTAATACTAAAGATATCTAAATATAGCTTATATATTCTCCAAAATACGTAATCAAAATCCAGGATATGATGAAGGACACATAAAAAAGTAGGATAATATTTGGTATTTTATTAAATATTAAAATATGTTTTCCGCTTATGTCTTATGTTTATCTTTTTCTTTTACAGTAAGTTAAACATTTTACCCTAACATAAAGTAATTTGATACTCACTTCCTACATTTTTGCCTTTTAATCAATGATCAAACTCGTAGGACATAGCAAAATAGTCCTGAGCAAAATTTTGAAAAACGCCCAGGGACGTTATGGGTTTCTGATGTAATAAGATTATCACGTAGAATTACACAGCTTATTTACTAGTCACATTTCGTAGTCAACACATAATATGTACCTCGAGACACGTGCGCGGCCTACTGATTGCAAGATGCCTTTTAATGACAGAATTATGAATATAGATTAATGCAAACCTTAATTTATATTCCAGGTTGGGCTCTCTTCGTGACAGCTACCGGTGTTGCTCAAATCTTCCTCGCAAGCGCGCTGTCCAAGACGGCAGATAAGGCAGCTAATTCAGACAAGGTGCAGTTCCAAATGGATGAAGGAAAACAGCTTATATGCTTAGCTTGAGTATCAGATCAGAAATTAATTCAAGAATTTCTGCTAAAACTGGGTAAATGTCCTAAGTATACTACACTTCATTAGATTATACAATAGAATGTTAAATTTTTGACTGCACAGTTGGCCTAGCGGTCGCTACAAAGCTTTCTACTGTGCCAAATGTTGCGAGTTCTAATCCCACCTGGAACAACACTTTATGGTATCGACAAATTGTTGTTCTAAGACTGATTGTTCTTTGTGTCCGTTTCAAGTATGTAAATTCCCAGCGATACAGAATGTATATTCCTAAGGAAGTTGTTTTTCAAAAATAAACAAATAGCAATGATATGAGGACAGAATTACTAGGGTGGTCTGAAAAGTTTCCGATCTAAACGCAGCACTTGATAAAAAATAAAGTATTTGTGCATTTTTGCATTTTCCATGGCTGGGAGAAATGAGTAGAGTTATGGAAAACTATGTAGAAAAAACTCTTCTTTAGGTTGGCAGCTATTCAGACCACAAACGTATGACACTAGAATGTGTAAAAATGAATAATTTTACTACCAATATCCTAAGTTAAAAGCATAATTTATATGTTTCTTCAAATTAAGACAAACTAAAACACTGCGAAAGCGCCTTAATTTAATATTATCAGAGAGTTAATTAGTTTGTATAACAAAACTGCCTTAAAAATATAATGTAAAATGAATATACCCGCCTTAATTTGCGACTCAACTTATAATTTACGATCTGAGCGACTCGGCAATGATAAATTTAATATTATGTCATAAAAGAAAACGATAATCTACTAATACTCGTTTTCACCAACTATTCTTAAACTGTTTCTTACTAGAAGCCCCCTAACGTAGTCCATAAATTTTGAGGGAAATTTACCAATCACCTTTTTCACGAACTTTTAGGGGACACCTAGTCCCCTAAAAGTTCGTGAAAAAGGTCACTTACTTACAGTTCTCTAACTCGCTCATTGAAATTAGAAAGCATTAGTGAAAACTGTCATAAGTCTTGGAATCGCCAAAAAGCTTATAAACGTTAAAAATTTTTTTCATTGCAACTACACACAATATTTGTTAATATTCGTAAATTATTTAGAAAAACTGATATTTGTTGAGTTCTAAAGATATTACCAGTATTTATGCATGTTATATAACCCATTAAAATAATTTTAGTCATTTTTATTTTAGGAATTAGTCAATTTGATCATTAGTCATTTTGATCATACACTTAATGTTCATTTTTTTTATTCGACCATCTTTGTTTAGTTCATTGGCATAATAGAAAATTTGTAATATAAAATTAAATGATGCCATTTTTAAATGGGTTGTAAGATGTTAATAATTAATTTGAGACTGAATTTCTTTTTGCGTCCGTCGAATCTCATCTGAACTGAATAGAATAGGCAGACATCCCAGTGACTACTGTGTAGTGTCGTGATTACATTATAATAATTAATATTGATTGTTGTTTACACATCTCTCTACTTTTCTCTTTTACTCTCTCTTTTCTATAATTCATGGGTGTCATTATCTTCCTAGCCTTTATTCCAAAAAATATTTGGGGTCGGCTACTACTTTAACCGGTTTTACCTGATTAGAATAGTTTTTTCCACGGAGCGACTGGCATCGGAACCTCGCAACCCTGAGGCAGTACTGAAATTCGTACGTGAGGAATGCTGAAAAAAATCTAAAATTTATGGGTGTAATTTCATGAAAGGAGAGGGAAGAGCCTTATAACCAATATTATTTGGGGTCGGCTACTAGTTCAACCAGTTTTAACGGAATATCAGTTTTTCCACGGAGCGACTGGCATCGGACCTCCGCAACCCTATGGGAGAACTTAAATTTGAAGATTGAACTAGTTGTCAGTAAATTTGAGGGCACTGACTTCCCAATAACGATTGCCATAGATGTTCATGACAACCGGGAATGACGGCTTTACGTGTTCTCCGAGGCACGGGCGTGAATCACCGCCAAACTTCCAAAATCCGGGCAAATTCCTAAGAATATCGCAAAACACTTTCAAAGTGTGTAACGGGAATTAAATTGACTAATGAGGACGAGTGTGTAACGTTACACATTGTGTTAAGTGACAACTGTAGCTATATTTTTTTCTTATGATTTTGTTTTAAGAACAAATATTTATATTACATTTCATAGACAAGTATTATACAAACACTAAATCATAAATATAAGATATTAATAAGAAATATTTTAGTACTTATTTTGATATATTTTAGTTTTTATCAATCTGGCTATTGCCGTAACATTACATAATCACATATTAGAAAGTGCTAGATATACATTACATTAATTTTATACAAATACAGACTGAAAATCGACTTCCAATATTTTATATTTTTTGTTACTAGATGTAAGATGAAATATGTATACTATAGTATTTTGTATTACATAAAAATTGTGTCATATAAATATATTTTATGGAAAAATAGATCGTTTACATATAAAAAAATCGTAATAATAACAATATTAAATGTATAGATAAACATAAAGAGGGAAAGTGAACTGAATGGCAGCCAAAAATCGAACAGAATGCGTGTAATGGAAGAGGCCTATGTCCAGCTGTGGACTACGATGTGGCCCCATAGAGCAACAACAGACCCATTTAGCGAAGGGGTGTATCAATAGCGCCTTTTTGCTATCGAAACATTCAACAGTTTTTTTTGTGCGGGAGAAAATCTTCACCGATACGCAATAAAATAAACCCCGACGCAAAAGTGATGAGGTGTTATATTGTGTAATCTATATGCCCATTTGGGCTTGTTGTTCCTATATGGATTGTAAGAAATTTTCATTTAAAAGTACTTAAAAATATAGATATCCATGTTTTTTTTCGTTGTGAAATGAAAAAAAAATGTCATAAGAAAAAAATTATGTCAAAAATTATTCTAAATATAATCTGTTATAGGTATACAAGACTTATATTACACTGAAATAAGTATATTGATATTACTAATTATATAAAGAATCTATAAAATTATCGAAACGAATGTAGATTCTTTTGAAGGTATTACAGAAAGGTGTGCTCATATTTTAGAAGCTAGGTATGTGTAATATTTTCCTGTAGACACCGGCTAACTTAGGACACTATATGACCATATTATGACAACGGCTACAAGTTAACTTGTGACCATAACTAGGAGTCAGCTTGAGACCACGGTCTCATGACAATTTGTGACCATTGCAACGAGTCAGTGAATCAAGTGTGTATTTCAGACCATTTAAAACTGACATATTATGTGTTCTCGTTAATAATCTTGTACACGTACGTACATACATACATACAGGATTTTCTAGTATTTGGCAGATATATTGAATCAAAACATCATGGCCATCAGATATAAGTTCACCAGTGGGCGCCACTGTAGAATGAGGTCTTCAGGCATAGCTAACAGCTGAGTTTGTTAAATTACGCACGTGATATTTTTTATAAAAACCGTTTTCTAATAATATTAATAAGCATGTCACAGTTAGAGATGGGCTTATGAGTGATATTTGATTAGCAGCGATCGCACTGAGCAGTTAGTGAAAAACGCAGTGAACAGTCGCAGTGATTTAATCGCTCTTTAAATACCTCTACTATCCCATTTTGATTGAAGCGGGATGTATAGCGACTTACACATCTCTACTTATATATATATATAGCATACTCTACTATCGTGGACCCTGTATCCAACAGAACCTAAAACAATTCCCTATATTCGGTTCTTGCTCTGTGTTGCTGCTCGCTGCTATTTGTAGTCGCTGAATCGCTGGATGCGCAGAGCAATAGCAACTGCGATACTGCGATCACAGTTTACGTAAATAGCATGGTGATATATCGCAGCGATAGCATTCGCTGTCTCACCACTATGTCACAGTGTTGCGCAGTACCGTTTTGTTCGGAAAAAAAGGAGAACATAAGTTTGCTAAAGATTGTTCAAAACACTGATATTTATTGAGCAGTAATTCGTATAATCTTTTAATAACTCGTATTGCAAACATATTCACACTCCATTTATTTTCATTCGGAAATAAACTCCGGCCCACAGAAATGTAATTTGACATTTCAGAGACCTTGTTACACTAGCACCTCTGGCGGCGAATTCACTCGCGGTGGCCCTCATCGAGTTTTTCCGCCAGTATAATGTAGTGTAACGCAATGAAAAAATAACTACAGCTCCATCTATCGAAGAAGAACAAACTACATAGAGTAGCTATAGCTACTCATTGTGGTTTCAGTAAATTAGGATTATTAAAAAAGTTGGATTATTAAATGCTGTATCGCGGTATAGAAGTTCTCGCATCGAGTAGCGTATATACTAACTGTTATAGCATATATAACTGCCCAACATTAACTATTGGGCCGTGGCCCGCCAGGTATTATCACCTCGCCTGTTGGGAAGATCCCCCCTTTTTGTTGGAGTAACATTACAATAAAATTTTGGGGTTTACATATTTATTAAGTCCAAAATATGAGAACGTCTTACTGCAACGCCCTACTGATTGTCTTGTCGGTCAAGTTGTATTTAAAAGCAGCCAATTTTTCAAAGAGATTAAATTGTATCTAATATGTAATAAGAGAATAAATAAATATAATATTTATATACATGTATACAAGTTAAGTGAGTATCTGTATTTTATACAAATTATATACATTTTGAATTGATTTGTTTTTTTTTCGCATTTAAACTACTTGTTACTTTTTTTAAAATATATATTAGCTATCAAAATGACTCTGCCCTGCCTGATGGAATGCAGCATGGTGACCCACACTATGGCAACCTAGTAAATTGCTTTTTCACGCCCCGCTTGAAGGACCCGGGGTCATAGAAGGGATACACGTGCGCTGGTAGAGAGTTCCAGGTTTTAATTGCGCTCCACAGAAAGGAGGAGCAGAACCGTTAAGTTCGGGAGCGTATGTCAACTACTCTGAAGCGGTGGCTTCCGAGTGCTTTGTTATATTATGTATGTTTTGTCTTTGTTCTAAATATATTTGTTGTATAATAAATAATAATACTAATTATTTTGAACATGTAAGTCATCTAGTGTCAAACTAAGCAGAACTTGTACTATGGGTACTAGTCAACTTACATAAAAGTTATACATTAAACGAATATTTGCAAATCATACAAACATTTGGTGTTAACAACTTTTCTAGTACATTCATTTACTATTAAGCGTTTTGAAATAATTGAGACGTTATGAGAATTCGTTAGAATGAGTGTCACCATTTAACCTGGTGTCGTGAAAGACGACTAAGGGAGCAAACTAGTGTGGAGGAACGGGCATCGTGTTCCTCCAATACAAAGGGAGGTTCCTCCGACATGACTGGCGGGCTACTACACAACAGTTGAGGTTGAAATGTTATATTATGCTATTTATCATTTCAACGTATAGATCGTTCCGTGTTTTCTTCGTGGTTCAGTTTTCCTTCGGTAGATGGCGCTGTTGTAAGCTTTTCGGCTGCTTGTGTGTGGAAGTCGCCACAACAGGATAAATTAAAAGAGAAGGAAAACTGGTGACAAACCCGTCAGCCATCATCATCAGCTTATATACAGTTAGACGTAGGCCACCTCAATTACACGCGTGGTGTTGGTCCAAACCTCCTTTTCGAGGTTCCGTAGTTCTACCCCCCCCCCCCCCCTGTAAAAGCTAAATGGCTGGCTCGAAAAATCTGAAAAATTTCATGATGAGAGTCCACGTGATGAACTTTAAAGGAAAACAATAACGACATTACTTTGCTAGTTCACGAGTTATAGGACCTAACTTGTAAAGTGCACTCACTTGGATTGGAAAACTTCGTGAAAAAAATAACGAAATAATAAGTAAACATAACAATTATTAGATAATTGTTATGTTTACTTTGAAATGATTTTAAATACACATACCATTATGACTACGGGACCATATTCTATGCGTTGCTTAATAAGCAATTTAATTCAATTTTTTCTGTTTCACTGATTTCATTGTCCTGAATCTGAATGTTTATTGCGTCCGTTTCTTGTATGTTTGTAAAGATCCCAGCATAGTGCGGAAGTTTTCTTTTTAAAGAAAAAAAATACGTATGGCATACTATACCACGCTGACCAGACGGGTTGGTATGGCATTCGTGTCAAGTTTTTAAAGGTGAATAAGGGTCATCATCACCATTGTGAGTACAGTACATCATGGTGACCCACACTGTGGCGGATTACTAAGATGCTTCTGCATCATTAGACCTCCGGCCTCAAACACAACAACTAAATATGACAACACTCTGTCGCTTTTAGGTTGGTCTTCTGTGTGAGGGTAGTCCCGCCCCGGCCGAGCCGGCACATTCGTTCTGAAATCAGCGCAGCTCTATTACCTAAAAAGTAAAACAGAGGTGGAAGATTTGGGTTGTTTTTTTATGTATAATATGTACGTATTTATTAAAAAGTATTTTTATTAGTTGTGTACTTCTCGTAACCATAATACAAGCTTTGTTTGGTTTGGGACTAGATGGCGTTGTGTGTAAAGATGTCCGAAATATTTATTATTATTATTCTACTAGCCGTGCCCCGCGATTTCACCCGTATTTTTCTCGTTTCCGTGTAAAAAATAGGTTTTCCATTTTACACCTTGTGTTACAAAATAGCAATTTTATTACGGATCCCTAATTTTGAAAAAAAATAGCCTTTAGCCTTCCTCGATAAATGGACTACCCAACATTGAAAGAATCATTCAAATCGGACCAGTAGTTCCAGAGATTAGCGCGTTCAAACAAACAAATTCTGCAGCTTTATTATATTAGTATAGATTATTATATATTCAAAAATTTAAGTACTAAGGAAACATTTTGAAAATCTTACACACAGCGCCATCTAGTCCCAAACAAAGCAAAGCTTGTATTATGAGCACTCAGTATCAGTTATCATAGACTCAGTTGTCTAAACTATAAGTCTAGATATAAACACCTAAATACAACTGATATAAAAAATAAACTTTTTAGAAAAACATCAAACAAAAAAATAGTATTACATCCAATTTCCTTAAACACAACAAAACCCCGGGGCAAAAACTAGTTTCTACAAACCCTTCGGTATTCGGACGCGAAACGTAAAACAAAAAATCAAAGATTTGTAAATCACGAATGTGAAAATAGACGACTTTTGATTGATGCCCCGCACGGGATCGAACCTCGTACCCGGAGGGAACGTCTGTCTGTCTTACTGTAATCACTGAGTGTGAGGTGATTGATTCATGGCATATAGTTGATTAAAATATTGTGCAAATTTGAACCTTATATGTATTAGGGTAAGTTAAGCAAAATGTATAAAAGATTGGATGAAACAGTGATGTTTTAGCTGAGTAAGGGTGGGTGCTAGTGCTAGCGATATTATGGAATAATATTATAATTTAACCGTACAGATATCGAGTGGTCGTTAAAGAAGTGGAGTTTCTATCGCCTTTAGGTATAATAAAGTGTACGAATACCTACTCATATCTTATCGAAAACTCTCTAAAAGCATCTACTCAATCTTTTATTGAAATGTAAGTATTTTGAGCTATTTTAACTACATGTACCTATTTGTTTGGTTTGGTCGCTTTTCATTGGTCGGGGTTGCCAAGATATTGAATAAACAGCTGTGTCGATTTTTTTCACCAACGACGTTCGGTAGTCCACTTCTGGATATTAACCTCTTTTTATGTATAAATATTTTAGTATACTAGGTGTATCACGCAACTAAACAGGGTTTATATTATGATTTGTTTCAACTTTTCTTTCTCATTGCAGTGCTAGTCTTGAATATATTTTTTACTTAATCAGCCCTACGACACTCTGCAAATAAAATTTCAGAAAAACATGTCTGTATAATGTAACAGCTTTATAAATAGTATTTAAGGTTTCTAGACATAATTAGTACGTACCTAAAATTAAATAAACTATTTCCTACGACAACTGTCGCTGTTATCCAGCACTAATATCATAAAATACTTCTTTAACTTTAGAAATTTAGTAAATTTATACATTTAAAAGAGAGGAAACGAGATAGAGAAAGAGAGCATAGTGGTCGAACGAGATCCGCTCACACTAGAACCATACCTTTACAACGATAACTATGCATCTAAATGTGAAAATTACTCTCAAAAATGTTGAAATGTTCGATTGATAGGCCCTCTGTTAATTTGTGTATAACAATCGTTATGGGTCTAATAATTGTTGCCAGATGCTATAAATATTACTTTTTTTAAAGATTCAAGTAAATATCGAACACGTATGGAACGTCATTAAGTGGTATTTAAAAATTAACGTTTTTCTTAAATCTAAAAAACATCATTTATCATCATTTTCCTGCCTTGAATCCAAAGTTCTTTGGGATCTCGGCGTAATTTCTAATATTATATTACAAACATTATTAATTCGAAAGCAATTTAGTCTGTTTGTGTGTTATGCTTTAACGGCTAATACGATGCACCGACATCAATGTTTGGCTAAGGGATACTTTGATTGGAAAAGGAAGGATATGTGCTAAGTATCGTTGGTCTAGTGTTTAGCGTATGCGATTGCTGATCAAGGGGTCTCGGGTTCGATTCCCGGGTCGGATCAAAAGTTTGTATGATCCGCAAATATTTGTTTTGGAGTTTGGGTGTTTTCTATGTTTAATATGTATGTATTTAAAAAAAATGTATGTTTATGTATTTATATCAATTGTCTAGTTACCCATAATACAAGCTATGCTTATGTCCGCAATGTCCGCAATACACGCAGGTGGCACCGCAGGCGAATGATAATGTTTTAAAAATAAATCGGCAACTGATAAACTTCGTATGCACAGAAAATCTGTATTAAGTAATTCTTGTCTTGAATGTCACCGAAGCAGTCACCAGAGATCGCTTAATGTTGGAGACAGGATATTCAAAGACCAGCCAGCACTTATGTTTTTTTATTTACAAGTTCCCTTGGCCGGCGGTTGGCACTTACTATCTGGTAATCTGTCTGTTTGTTTGTACATAAAAATGTTATAAATTCGAAAGTAATTACTAGTAAGTTCTTAAGTAGGACATAGGCTACTATTTCCCGCTGTAACCGTCATACACGAGGACAAAGTCACGTACAAAAGCTAGTCTATTATAAACAAAAGAAATAATGATGACGTCACACCACATGTTCGAACAAGCTTGATTCACCATACAATAAAGTTCAAATTTGCCAACCTTCAATATTTACGTTCACAATATATTATTAAACATTACAATAAGCTAAACATATCTCAAAACGCACAACCTTTTCTTGAACTCACGCGCATACCATCCACCAATCGGAGAGAAGCTCGCCTGCAGCGCGTCACGATTCCACGCCTTCCATATTTGAATTCATATCCTTTTTTTTTTTTTTTTTTTTTTTTTTTTTTACGTGTGGAAATCCCCGCGGACCGTCACCCCGTCGGGGGTTACGGCGGGGTGGTGTGTCGGACTCGAACCGACTAAAACCACACGGTGTGACCCTCTCTGCGCCTTTGTATTGGAAGGAGTCCAGGGAGGGGATTTCCTTCTGGACTCCAACCGGCGCCTGCCCGCACTGTTGCGGGCACCTACTCCAGTTTCGACTCTCTAATTAGGCAACGTCCGGTCACACGCGGACGTCGCCCCCTCGCGGTTGGCCTCTACTGCGGACGGACGGGAAACCCGTCCCGCCCATCCGCGGCCACTCTCAGGGCGGCATGAGACGCAGGTATGCGCGCCTCCGCCGCCCGGGGCGCCGGCGGCGGATCGGGTCCGATTGGATGGCATCCTCCCGGGCCTTCTCCGCCACCTCCTTCTGCAAGATTACGTCCTCGCAGAAGGTTGCGACCGCGGTAAAACAACTGTCGCTGCCGACCATCGATCTTATGACGGCCGGCAGCGAGAGATCCCCTCCGATGACTGCAGTGAGGACCCGGCGCTGCGCCGCCCAAGCGGGGCAGACCGCCAGCGTGTGCTGGGCCGTGTCCTCACTGCAGTCGCAGTGGTGGCAGGCGGGACTCGGTTCCCTCCTAGCGACCGAGTGCAGGTACTTTCCGAAGCAACCGTGCCCGGAAAGTACCTGCGTCAGCCGGAAGGAAAGGGTCCCGTGCTGCCGCCCTGCCCACTCCTCGATGACCGGCTGAAGAGCCTCCACGGCGGCGAAGCCAGCGCGTGGGGTCTCCAGCCGGAGCGACCATCTCAGCATGGTGGCTCGGCGAGCGGCTTCGCGCCACTCGCGCACGTCCTCGGGCGGAGGGCGAAATCCGCTCTCCGCCCGGAAGTCAGCCACTCGCCGATAAACTTCGGCGAGCACTTCCGCCTCCAAATCCCACGGGGGTGTTCCGGCCAAGGCACACGCCGCCTCTGTGGACACCGTGCGGTATCCACGTATGGCTCTGACCGCCAGTATCCGCTGGGGGCGCCAGAGGCGCGCCCTGTTCTGGGCGGACAGAGCCGCCGCCCACACCGGTGCACCGTAAAGTGCCATTGACCGGACAACCCCCGTGTACAGCTGCCTAGTGGGGACACTGGCCCCGCCCAAGTTGGGCAGAAGTCGCCCTAGGGCGGAGGCAGTGCCCACCAATTTAGGTCCAAGCTGTCGGAAGTGCTCGTCGAAGAGCCACCTACCGTCGAGGACCAGACCCAGGTACCTCATCTGGGCCCGGACCGGTACGAGGACCGAGTTGACCTCGATCGAGGCGCCGGCGGGCGGACCGCGACGGGGCCCATGAAATAATAGGGCCTCCGTCTTGTCCAGGGCCACCCGCAGACCCAGCGCCTCGATGCGCCCGACCACCCGGGAGACTCCCGTGGTGGCCAGGCGCGCCGCCTCCTCAAAGTTTGCCCCCCGGGCCGTGACCAGGGTGTCGTCTGCGTAACAGATCACACCCAGCCCGGGGGGGAGACGCCCTCGTAGGGCCCAGTCGTATCCCATGTTCCACAGGAGTGGTCCTAGGACAGACCCCTGCGGAACACCGCACGACATGGCCCTGCGTCTCAAGGCGCCACCTCGGTCCTCGTACTCGACGGTACGCTCCTCTAAGTAGTCTGCCACCAGCCGCCTCAGGTACCCTGGCACTCCGTGGTATTGGAGTGCGGCCCTGATGCAGCCGAATGGCAGACTATTGAAGGCGTTGGCGATGTCCAATGACACCGCCAACAGCACTCCACCGCCTCTCACCGCCTCTTCGGTCACGGCCCTCAGGCGCAGGATCGCGTCGACCGTCGAACGCCCTTCTCGGAAACCGAATTGGGCGTCCGACAGGTCGGGCCCCACCTCGCTGAGGTGCCGGACGATGCGGACAGAGAGAACCCTCTCGAACAACTTGCCCGCCTCGTCCAGCAACACGATGGGCCTGTAGGCCGCGACCGAATCGGCAGGCCGTCCATGCTTCTGGATCAGTACCAGCTTCCCGCACTTCCAACGCTCAGGGAAGTGTCCGGACGCCAGGCTAGCGTCCAACACTCCCCTGAGGTGGTCCGACATGTAGTCGAGGGCACGGGCCATCACTCGGGCTGGAACCCCGTCCGGCCCGGGGGCGGTGTTCTTGGACCGAATCCGTAGAACAGCCGCCCCTACCTCCGATTCCCTGACAGGCGGCACATCACCCACGCTGTCCCGACGACGACCACGACGGGCCATCGACGGGGGTGTGTGTTCCGCCCGCTGCGGGAATAGGCCCTCGACCACTTCCTGCAGGAAGCTGGGCTGGAGAGTCTCCGTAAGGGGGGGGCCCGATGTGCGGAGCTTGTTACGCACCGCACGATAAGGGCGACCCCAGGGGTCACGCTCCAGACTCTCCAGCATCTCTTTTCTGCTCGCGTCTTTGGCGCGGCAAATGGCCAGCCTCAGAGTTTCCCGAGCTGCTCGGTACTCCTCGTGAAGCCGGTCCACCTCCTCACCGCCTCCGCGGTGACGTCGCCGACTCCGGGTGTGGGACCTCCGGGCACGTACGCAGGCCGCACGGAGGTCCGCCAACTCCTGGGACCACCAGTAGACCTCCTTCCGAGGAGGCCGACGGCCACGAACGCGGGGCATGGCCGCATCGCAGATGAGCGTTAACGCATCGGCGAAGCGACCAGCCCCCACGTCGACCTCCTCGGTCGGGGCCTGCGGAGACAGCCAAGAGCAAACAATGGCCGCCTCCTCTAGTAGGTCCCTGTCCAGCTTGGCGACAGCCCACCGCGGAAAACGGGAAGGACGCCGCGCCGCGTGACCCCTACTGGCGTCCTGGGACCGGGAGAGCTCGAATCGGATATATAGGTGATCCGAGAGCGTCTCGACCTCATCCAGGACACTCCAGTTCCTTACTCGTGCGGCGACTGCAGGGGTAGCGAACGAAAGGTCCACTATCGACCCCCCCTGCTGTCGCACGCACGTGTTGGTGGCGCCTCTGTTCAGCAAACAGAGGCCCACCGACGCCGCCCACTCCACGACGGCTTCGCCCCTGGCGTCCGTCGCCGGGGAACCCCACGCAATGGACTTTGCATTGAAGTCCCCCAGCACGAGGACGTGCCCAGACCCCAATCGCCGTATCGAGGTCTCCAGGTTGTTGAGGAAGACCTCGAAGTCGCTCAGACTCCGGTTGGGGGAGAAATATACACCATAAATGGTGATTCCCCCCCATTCGACGGCAACATATCCAGTACCCTTGTCTTTTAGCGACAAGGGCGGGGAATGAGCCGCCGTGGAGCTGACGACTGCCACGGAGCCGTCCCAGTCACCCATCCAGTTTGGACGGGGAGGGACAAAATAGGGCTCCGCGACTACGGCAACACCTATCGACCACTGTGCCATGGTTTGCAGGAAGAGATCCTGCGCCGCGGCACAGTGGTTGAGGTTCGTCTGGACCAGGAGGTTGGAGACTTGATCCATTACTGGATCGTCTCTACAACCCCCTCCATGGGCGACGACGTCGTCGCCTGATCGACGTCGGAGGCAGCCTGGGTCGCCGGGCTAGCCTCCGGCGTCTGCCGAGAAGCGCGGGGAGGCTTGCAGCCCCCCTGCCCCATCTGGTGATTGGCGGGCTTTTTACCCGCCGCACACATCGGGCAGTGAGGGGCGGCAGAGCATTCTGCCGCCTTGTGCCCGGTTTGACCGCAGCGGAAGCAAAGTTCGCTGCAGTCAAAACAGCTCTCGCACTTGGTGCGAGTGTGTCCCGCGACGAGGCACTTGTAGCACCTCATCGGCCTCGCGGCCAGAACCGTGATTCTGGCATTCACGAAGCCGACGAGCATGCTCCCGGCGTCGGCCAAAACTTTGGCCGCCGCCACGGGACAGCTGACCCACACCGAGCCGAGGCCTCCCGGGCCCGGCCGGACGGTGCCGACTCGGATGGTGCCCGCGGTGCAGCCAGTCTTCTCCATGACTGCATCGCGGACATCCTCCGACGTGATGGAGTCGTCCAGACCCGATATGCGCAGTTCCGCGCATTTGGTGGGCCTGGCGACTTTGACCCCGTCCTGGGCGGCAAACACCTCCCGCAGCCTCTCGGCGAAGGTGTCGGCCGTCTTGGCGCCCTCAGCCCCCGGGAACTCGAATACTCGAGCTCCCGTCTGGGCGCGGCGCAGCCTCATCCCCGCGGCCCCGAACTCAGCGGCGAGCCCGGGACGGGCCCCCTTGAAGAGGGCCGCGTATGTGAGCCCGCCACTGGCCGCCTCCGGCGACACAGTCACAACCACCGCCGCGGTTTTAGGCGGCTGCAGCTTCCGCGGCCTCTTCTTAGAGGCCGCTGCCGCCACCGGCGGAGACTGCGGGGCTTGGGCTGCGCGTTCGGCGGCCTTCCTCGCCCGCGCTCGCTGCCGCTGCTGGCACCTCTTCGAGGACCCCACAACCTGCCAACCCTCGTTAGAGGGGGCTGGTCCCGAGGAACCCGTCGGAGGCGTCGGAGTGGGAAGCGGGGGGAAGTCCGCCCCACTTGAGGGCGCCGTTTGAGGCCCCTTCTTGGCCGGCGTTTTGGCCGGTGCCTTGGCCGGCGCTTTGGCCGGTGCCTTGGCCGGCGCCTGGGCCGGTGTTCCGGCCCCCTTCTTCGGCTGTTGTTGTTGCCTTTGGGGAGCCGGGGCCGCCATCGCCGCCGCGTAGGTGACGCGGCTTCCCACCAGGGTGGCAACCGGGGGCCTCTGCGACGCGAGCGGGGGGCGGACAACTGGCGCGGGAGGAAGCCTCGCCTCCAGGCCGGCCAGTCGCCCGTCCAGCATTCGCGTCATAGCGTCGAGCGCCTGACGCAGCATGGCGTCAGGGAACTCGCCGCCAGCAGGGGCCTCCGGCCGAGACGGCGCAGGCGGGGCCGGCACTTCTACCCGAGACGGCGCGGGCGGGGCCGGGACCTCTACCCGAGACGGTCCAGACGGGGCCGGGGCCTCTGCCCCAGATGGCCCGGGCGGGGGCTGGGCCCTCGACCGAGACGGCCTGGCCGAGGCCGGGGCCGGGGCCCCTTGCTCGGGCGGCCCAGGGGGGGCCGCGGCCATCGGCTGAGCACGCTGAGCCCGGAATTGGGCGAATTGCGCACTCAGGTCCGCTACCTGGGCAATCAGGCGGGTGTTGGCCTCGTCGAGGCGCGCCACATCCCCGCACAGTTTCCCCACCACTTCCGACAGGGCGGAGGAGGAGTCCTTAAGGGCTTTTACAAAAACGCCCTTTAGGTTCACGGATTTGATGGCCACCTTGTTGATGACGGCCACCGCCGCATTCGCCCTCTCCTGCACGGACACGGGAGCTGAGGGGGGTTCTCCCTCCACCGGCTCCCGAATCTTTAGCAGGAGATCGGCGATCTCCTCCTCCGCTTCGGCTTCGTTGAACGCCCTTGTCCTCCTGTAGGACTCCGAATTCGAGAACACGGAGTCCGTCGGCAGTGGCACAGGGGCTCGCGACTCGTCTGTGCGGACGCCCTTCGCGACTGGCGTCTCGATGGACGAGTCGCTGTCCGGATTGTTCCCCTCCCGCTTTCGGCTGTCGCTCCTGCTCGCGACCGCCGACTTAGAGCGTTCCCGCTCGAAACGCCCGTTTCTTCCTCTTCTTTGGCTCCCAGTAGTCCCTTTGACTGCTGGGAGCCCCACCGAGGTGGGCGGCCCGAGTGCCACCACAGCCTCCTTCGAGACGTCCGCTCCAGAAGAGCTCCTCTTCAGGATGCCCTTCTTCTTTCCCTTTCCTTTCTTCACATCAGTGTCCGTTGTTAGTGCCGTTTCGTTTTGTTTTTCCGTGCCGTTGTTTATTTGTTTTGTTTTGTTTAAATTTTCCATATTTGAACCCACGATTGGGGGAGAAATAAAGGTCGACCCGGGCAGAGATCCCCCAATACCCGGGCAAGCGAAAATTTTTAACCCAGCCGAGGGGGCCGCAGGTACCTCGGCTTGGGGTGCGCTTGCGACTGAACTTCCCATCAGCCATGCATCCCCTGGCCACGCACCAGAACTTGGGATTCGGGGTAATTTTTATAGAGGTTTTCTTCCTCGCGGTCCGGGCGGTTAAGCCAAGACCCACGTCCCCGGACAGAGCCGGGATTACGCTATGCCGACGGTGGCAGGAGGACTACGTCCCCCTGCCTGCTCGGTGGTAGTGTAAGTACACGCCGAGCCCGCCCTCCTTTCTCCACCGCTACCAGCGGGAGAAACTCCGACCCATGAAGGGTCCCACCTTCGGTTTTTTAACGAGGTTAACCTCCTCCATGCTCCGAAGAGCGAAGAGCCAGCAGGGGAACCGGCGGAAACGCCCGCCCCGCTGGACCAGGCCTTGCCCAGGAGCCGATGACATGGCTTCCTCTCCAGCTAGAATATTCGCCGCTGGCGATAATCCTCCCCTCCAGATAACGCGGAGGAAATAAGGAGGAACAGTGCTATCGCCAGCGCCCAGGGTGCACCACGTGGAGGTTTTCTAGCCAGCAGCACCCCACCAGCAGCACCCCTTGAATTCATATCCTAACGTAATGTTCGTTTTTTAAACGTGTAATAGTTGTAATACATATATAAACTCACACCATTACACCTTTAAATATATGTGTATGTGTTTGCTGTTTATTGTACTTTAGTCTTCATAACTTTTAAAGAAAAATATTAAAAAGAACAAAAAGTTTAACACACTAGTAATAATTTTTGATACAATATTATAGCCTACGTTACCCGAGCCACTATTAAGAAACTATTGACACCTCTTTCACTAAAAACGTTGCAGTAGTTTGCGTGCAAAGTTTGAACATACAAACATTCATATAAACATACTTATAGGTAGTAGAGCCAATTGAATTTCAGCACGAATGGGCTTGAACCGCAACCCTGAGGGAGAACTGAAATTCCAATGTTGAACTAGTTGTCAGTATATTTGAGGGCACTGACTTCCGATTAACGATTGCCATAGGTGTTCATGACAACCGGGACCGACGGCGTAACGTGCTCTCCAAGGCACGGGAGTCAATCACAGCCAAACTTCCAGACTCCGGGCTATTATTAAGAATTTCCTGTAAGAAAAACGCAACAACACTTTTTGGCATAACCCGGGATTTGAACCCGAGACCTCCTGATCAGCAGTCGCATACGGTAACCACTAAACCAGCGAGGCAATCATTTAATTATATTGTAGCCATTTCTATAATTTAATCACAGGCTACTGTTATTTAATTGATGTCTCGATTACTTTTAACGTTTGAATACCTTACTTACCTTTGTTTTGTTAATGTATAATTAAAAGTGTATTTGAGATCAGTAGGAATTGGTTTAGTAATTATATGAATTATGATGGAAAGTAATTGTAGACTAGATCATATATCTATATATGTCTTGTATCTTTCGTTCATTTCATTGACATATTTTTTTATTTCGTTCTTTTTATATATGTGGGAATATTTTTTGTTTGATTTCTAAATGCATACAAACTAATATTGTGTGAATGATGCAACACTATGTGTGGAAAGAGGGGGAAAAAGAAAAGATGGCGATCTAAACAAGTTGAAGTAGGATGTGTTACATTTTAAATTTGATTATTTTCAATAAAGAAGAAGTTAAAATAATTGCAACGTTTTATTTCGATCACTGCTCCCACATTTAAACAAATAAATTTAATAAAAATTTCGTTTGTTTGTCTGTTCGTTTCGAGTAATCTCTGGAACGGCTGGACCGATTTTGACGGTACTTCACTAGACGAAAGCTGACGACATAGGAGTGACTTAGGCAATTTTTTTCTTAGAGATTTATTTATTTACAACCACTGGACTCAATTAGATTTTATTATGACTAGACTACCCTCCTGTAAAAGTGGCCTATGTCCTTCTTCAAGAACTGATCTATCTCCAAATAAAAATTTAGACACTCTATGGTATGCATTTGGGACACTGGTTGGCGTTGCACAGTTTCATTTTCTCAAAGTTTAATTTATTTTTTCTTTGCTTTTAAAAGACAACTCCCGCGTTTAAAATATAAATCCTGTGTCGCGGGGACTTTACAAACATACAATGGACAAAAAGAACATCCAAACTCAGAACAACAATTTGTGAATCACACAAAGTGTTTTCCCACATGGGATTTGAACCCACGACACTTGGCGAAGTAAAAAGCGGCATGGCGATCGCTTAAACCACTAGACCAACCATGCTACCCTCACTTGTGAAGTAGCTGAAATATGTTCTCAAACTAAACTTTTCCTCCTGTTCTGAAAAGTTAAAAATTAGAACTCACTACCAACTTATTGTTTAATTGTCCTAGAGTTGCTTGAGTCTAATCTCTCAAATCCATGTACATAAACCATATTCCTTTCCTTCCATTCTTTTCTTTCATCAACAACCTATAACGTCTCACTGCTGGGCTCGGGTCAGGAGAGGGTTAAGACCATACGTACCCACGCTGGCCGAGTGTGGGTTAGGGACTGGCAAGACACGTTGTGGCTACGTAATTTTATCGTTGGATGTTTCTAAGCCGCCCGAAGGCCTCCAACTAAGCTTCACGACTATTATCTTATGCTAACATTCGGGACCAAATGCTTAACGTGAATTTCAAATCACGGAAACACTCATAACATATCATGCCACATACGGTCACCCATCTAGGACTGACCACGCCGGCGTTACTTACCCTCGGTAACTGTTTCCAATCACCTAAGGCTCTCACCACTATGGCTATGAGCTCTTTATTCTTTTCTTTACAAAATAGTAATTACACTCTTCATAACCTATATTTTCAAAGAGTAAAATGTTACTCTGATACTAGTACATCATAAGCCAACTGGTTTAGTAATTGGGCCATTCCAAATACTTTCTCAGTGTCCAGTTCAAATATGCAGTCATTCTGTTAGCACGCGGTTTCTTATGGTGTAGGTTTACCATCATTTCCACAGCTATAGGTACTAAGTCCTATAAATAATGCTAGCTGAGTCCCGAGCTGTTACTGCTACCCGCGGTTTTTGTTGTAAATCGCGAGTAATGCTGCGGAGATAAGCTAGCTAAAAATAGCCTAAGTTACTCCTAAACTCATCAGCTTTCTGCTACAGAAAGTTCCGTTAAAATCGGTCCAGCTGTTAAAGAGATTAGCCGGAACACTGACAGACGGACAGACAAAAATTTTAAAAATTGCCGTTTTGATGTTAGTAACGTATATACTTTGATATGTATTTAGTAAAAAAATGATCATTTAATATTACATACAGACTCTCCAATTATATTTATTTGTATAGAATAGCTGCATTTCGCGGTGTTTGTTTTAAAACTACAGTAATTGTAAACGCGGGTAATATTATCACATCGAATAACTTTCATTTCAAGCTGATCTCTTTACAGTCGTCACAAAATAAGAAGCCCGTTTTGACATTTGTCATCGTGGCGTAACTAATACGATTAATTCATGTTTTTGAGTGCAATTTTTCAATATAAAGTTAAACTTGATGCTTATTTATGATACGCGTTGTGATAGTGTATGGGTAACATAGTAATTAAATAGGATTATGAATTTCATTTTTCCATTCCTTACATGCGGCATGTCAAATGTCAAAACGGGCGTCTTATTTTGTGACGACTTTAGTCTAGTCAAATAAGCACCATTAAGAGGTCAACCTTAGAATGAGTGATAATAAGCTGTAAACTCGTATATATACCTTTATTTTGGTGTTCTAAAAGTTGTCTCAAAAGTCTAATAAAATATCATATCTATGTCCTAAGTTAGTTAAAGTCAAAGGTCACAAAAATCAGCGGGTGATTATTTTGCATTCTGTGACTCCGGCTATATTAATATTTTTACAAAATATAGAGCATACAATTTAGAACAAGTTTGATCTAAAAGTTTAATGTGTAAACGCCCAATGGTTTTTGAGATAGAGGGCGGAGGGAGAGTCCTATGCCCATACTTAATGTGCGGTCAATTGACCGTGCATTAAGAATTATGACAATTTATTTATTGATGCCAAGTTGCCCTAGACTATGCCTGACATCATTTTATAGAGAATACCCGGCGGAAACTCGATCCCATGAAACTTAATCGAACCCGAGAGCTCAATCAGAATAAACGGCAATAATAAAAGCTACCTTTGTGTCACGCGGCAGTCTGTTTCAATAAATCGTAATTTAAATCAAGCGGAATCTTCTGTATCTTGCGTAGCTACACTACCAAGTTACTAATTTAGAGTTGCAATATTTTTTGCGATCAATATAGGTAGTCTAGTACTCTAATACTGACAGAGATTTGTCCAAACTAAACACTGAAGCTTAGCCACCCTACACCACAACATACACACACATCCGGCCGTGAGAACGGCTCAGGTTTCGAACCCCCTATAATCAACCAATCGGAGCACCACAATTAACCGGACAGACGTACATATATACCTATCGCCTATATATTAGTACTCCATTACTAATACGTACAGCGTATGTCTATTGCAGATTTGATACATGTAATTACAAATTGCGACAATTAAGCTTCTCATTTTCAGTATAAGTTGAACTGGCATTATATAGAGATCCTGTAACTGTGTAACATGATTATCATCATCACCATCAACCTGTTGCAGTCCACTGCTGGACATAGGCCTCTCAGAACGTACACCACAGAGCCCGGTCTGTTGCTTTCTGCATCCAGTCATAGCTGATGAGCTGACCCTCATTTGGTCAGAGGCCGCCCCACAGGTGGCGCAGTGGGAGCGAATGCCACTGCTGTACTTGAGGTCTCGGGTTCGATTACCGCATCGGATCAAGTTTTTGTATGATCTACGGATATTTGTTTCGGAGTTTGGATGTTTTCTATGTAAAATATGTATGTATTTTAAAAAAGAAATTAGATTCTATTAGACAATATAGCTTCCATTGCACAAGCTCTAATGATAGTAGTTAGTTGAAACTAGTTAGCGTTGTGTGTTAGATGTCCGAAATATTCATTCATTTCATTCGAGCGTATGTATGTATGTACATTTCTTTGGAACTCCAAAACGGCGCGGCGGCGGGACGTAATATATATATAATATAATATAATAATAATATATAATAATATATAGTAATATATAATAATAATACTCTTTATTTACCAAAAAGCAATACAGCATAATACAGATAATACAATAATCAGGTTTTTTTTAAATGAACTTTATTTGACATAATATGAGGTGTCCTTGAAGTCGTTGGATTTGTGGTAGTGACATAGGCTTAAAATGGCGCCCGCAAAGCAAGGAAAGAAATAAAAAAAATGGCCAAGTGCGAGTCGGACTCGCCCATGAAGGGTTCCGTATCAGCAAGTAACATCATATAAAAGTTCTTGTAGTTCGTTGTAACTTTGATCGATGTTTTTACAAAAGTGTATTGATTGAATGTAAGGTAAATTGCAGTTTACGATTTATGACGTATTACAAAAAAACTACTTACTAGATCTCGTTCAAAACAATTTTCGTTGGATGTTTGCATGATAATGTACAACATATATTTTTTTTAGTTTTATCACTCTCTTATTTTAGAAGTTACAGGGGGGGGGACACATTTTTCCACTTTGGAAGTGTCTCTCGCGCAAACTATTCAGTTTAGAAAAAAATTATACTAGAAAACTCAATATCATTTTTGAACACCTATCCATAGATAACCCCACAGGTATGGGTTTGATGAAAAAAAAATTTTTGAGTTTCAGTTCCAAGTATGGGGACCCCTAAACTGTATTGTTTTTAACTATATTTTTATGTGAAAATCTTAATGCGGTTCACAGAATACATCTACTGACCAAATTTCAACACTATAGCTCTTTTAGCTGTGACATACGGACGGACAGACAGACAGACAGACTTGACGAATCTATAAGGGTTCCGTTTTTTGCCATTTGGCTACGGAACCCTAAAAAGGGGGCGTTTGATTTTTTTCTAACTTTAGCAAAATGGATATTTGGTCATTAAGTGTTAGGTCAATGTTTTTGTTTCTTAGCATAAACTATTTTTGTTTCAATAATAATAATTATTTTATTTATTCATTTTAATACAAGATCAAGTTCAAACGAGTGATCGGTTACCAATGATAATTTTACTACTGTTTTAATACTAAAGTATTTTGTATATTTTGATTAAGTTGCAATTCTGTTTCAACTGTCCATGAACTTTGAAATTAGTAGTCTTACACAGGATTCAAATCCTGGGTCGGACCAAATGACCCGAGCAAAATAAAATAAAAACTAATATAACTAAATACATTCATCTTCCTAGCCTTTATTCCCAAGTTTATTTGGGGTCGGCTACTAGTTCAACCGGTTTTACCTGAATTTCAGTTTTTCCACGGAGCGACTAGCATCGGTCCTTCGCAACCCTAAAAGAAAATTGAAATTCGAAGATTGAACTAGTTGTCAGTATATTTGAGGGCACTGACTTCCCTATAACGATTGCCATAGATGTTCATGACAACTAGGACCGACGGCTTTACGTGCTCTTCGAGGCACGGGCGTGAATCACCGCCAAACTCCCAAACTCCGGGCTGCTATTAGGAATTTCCTAAGAAAAACCCAAAAACACTTTTTGGTCCGAATCGGGATTTGAACCCGAGACCTCTTGATTAGCAGTCGCATACGCTAACCACTAGATCAACGAGGCAGTTTAATTTACATTAATAAACAAATATTATAAGCATTTATTATCTTCTTATATGTATATAAAATTCTCGTGTCACAGTGTTAGTTATATACTCCTCCAAAACGGCTGGACCGATTTGTCTAAAATCTTGTGTTCATGTCGGGTAGGTCTGAGAATCGGCTTACATCTATTTTTCATACCTCTTGGAGCCGCGGGCATCAGCTAGTATTATTATAAATATATTATAATAAACATTTTTTGTTTCATTTATTGATTTAGAAGAAATAATTCAAGTATTTTGAACCTAAAAATCGACCCTATTCAAATGCCGATGCCGTTCTTTAACGTATTTCTTTATCAAGGCGACAAACAACATGTTTAGCAACAATTTATAAGCCAAACTAGCCCTTTCACTGTAGTGGGCACTAACAATTACTTTTTTATGTCTAATTATAACGGTTTTGACTTGTGTTATGGTCAATTTGTGGAAAAAACTAGATACCTACCTTTTGTAGCGCCTGCCATGTTACATTGTATCATGGGGCCAGTAATAAATATGACATTATGTTTTTTTTTAAAACACCTGACTGCAATGTGTCGTCTTTGAAAGGCCAAATGAAACATGTTATTTTTTTAAAATATTTCTTTTGATATTGTAAACCCTTTAAAAATTAAATCAAATCTCATTACAAATTCTTTTTACTCTTTATAATTTTACGTGTCAAATATGAATTTGGACAATCCATTAGCATTTTTAATTTTTCTATTGTTCACTATTGACAGTAGGTACGAGTTTTCGTGTGTTAAAAATGTATTGGTCGTTGAAAGCAAAACTAAAGTTATAGGTAAACATCTTCTAAATTTAAATCTCCTAAATTCCATAAATAATTTAATATCTAAAATTATGTAGGTACTATTAAATTAGGTATATTATTAAATAAATACATACTTCGAGGCCCCTCTTACCTAAAGTCATATACCGACTCGCATGTAAATCATAAACAATACCCTCTGAACCGAATTCACCAGTTGGTGCTTATTAATAAAAAAAAATATAACCTACATAGACAAGACATAGAGGGAATACCACAGTGAATAAATTATACTGTAATAAGCCCTTTTTAAAGTTGTGAAAAGGTTTTGATTTTGTACGATGACTACTTTGAATAATGGGTAGTTGGAATAGCTAACTGCATTGGACGCCATTTTATTATTGTCCACCATTTTTTTTTACGTCAGCTGACTTTTCCCATGGTGTTTATTTCTTAAATGATGGTCTGTTTGATGGTGATATTAGAATAATCTTCATTAACGTAATTCTCAGTACCAATAGGATGTTTTAGGCAGTGAAATTTAATTAGATTAGATTTGATAAATCATATATAATGTTTGCCATCATTAGTCAACTTTCCTTTTCTGTCAACTTTATTTTGGGGTCAACTCAACATTTTTACTTAATTCTTGTACTGACACCTGTCGGGTTGCGATTCTAAAAAATAAATATAGAAAATGGAAATGATACTCATTTCTGATATGTATCTATAAGTATTTATATAGTTTACGTGTATAATTAATTAATATTGTCGGTTTTCTCCTTAGGTACTATCCGTACCCGTCTTATTTAATTGATGCTATAGTGCATCAATATGACTTTTTAAAAATACAGTGACACCACCTCTACTCATTCCATGAGTGTCGTAAGAGGCGTCTAACGGAGCAAATTACGCAGGATATTAATGCAAAGAGAATAAAAACCTTAAAACAAATTCTAGCCAGCGTGGTATAGTAGACTAAAACCTCTTTTTTAAAAAGCCTATGTCCAGCAGTAGACTGTTAAAGGCTGTAGATGTGATGTGATATGATAAACTTTTTAAAAGCTGGTCACTTCATTTGTAAAACATTTTTATTCTGCGGCAACACTGAAGGCAGAAATAACATTGTTACATTAAACCTATAGGGCATAGCTCATTCATCTTTATGGCAAGACAAGTCCCATATAAATCAAAGAACACTCGACTTACGTTTGAGTTATGATCCACCGTCCTAGGTTCGATTCCAGGCCGGTAATCGCTGCCCCAAGGCCCGAATTAGCCCCAATTAAGTGTACATTTCAACAAAAATTTTACTTTTTATTTCATCTTCCGAATATTTTTGGTAGTTTTCTTTGTTTTGAAATTGAAGGGATGTAGGGATTTTTTATGAGTGAATGAGCAATTTAGTAATCAAAGTTTTATAAACTGTTTTTGGTTTAGAGTTTTGTTGATCTCTGATGTACAACGATGTTTGAAATTTAGAGCCTTTAGAATGATTTTAGTTTTCAGAGTATTCTTTCTTTTACTTGAGCTTCGCAAAGTGAGTTTACTCGGCCTGATGGAAAGCACGTTTAGAATCAAAGAGAAGTGGTCATTACACTCAATGCGAATGCCGAATATGCAGTATGGTGACAGTATATGACGTATCTGTACACATCATACGTTTTACTATAATTTCTGTCGAACAGAGTCGGTATCCCTACGTTTGTTTTTATTAACGATCGCGGTTTAGCTTGTCAGCAATAAATCGCAAAAGTTAACATAAATCCAAAATAAGATATATATATATTTTTTAAGTTTACTCTGACATTCTGAATATACACACTGTGTCGTGGGAGAAGTATATGAACGAACACACAGACTCAGAATAAAGATTTGTGGATCACAGAAAGGATGATCTTATGTGCGATTGAACCCACAACTCTTGGAGTGGTAGGAAGCGGTGCGGCAACCGATCAAACCGCTACTCTCTCTAATCCATACAAGCACTCAAGAAATTTTGAAATAAGTAAACATTTTGTGATTGAATTTATTTCCCTGTTCAAATCCGCTTCAAACATCGCAATCAGACCCATCTGCTAAGAATAGTCTTGCACATATTTAAGTTAAAGCGCAAAGTTTTAAATTAAAACATAATTTCATAGTTTTAACCAAAAACAATAGGCCATTGTAAATATTGAGTAGCGATCTCTTTTATGAGAGAAGCGTTGAGCGGGAAATTGTACGTGTATTTATTTTTAATATTTTTGATATTCCAAATGTACTTGATTAGTTTATCTGTATTGTAATTTGGAAAGGGCTGAACCAGTTTTTATAGTTTAAGGTCTTAAATTTGGCGCCCTAAAGTATTATATAGAAGTGGACTAGGCAAGAGAGGTATAGTGGGTACTTCTTAAGGGTCGGTTGTTCAGCAGTGGAAGATCGTAGGCTGATTATGACGATTATCTTAGGTATAAAACCTAAGACAGATATTCTTAGCGTTTCGACGACATATGTTACATGTCGGAACAAAAAATTTTGAGCCCAGAACGCGGCTACTTTAACAGCGCTATCGGTGGCGTCATCAAGTCCTTCTGCATGCAGGTGTCAAGGCAAGCAGGGCGCGACGCAAGATGAGACATTGTTTTAATTGCACCTCACAAACAGCTGAGATCATCAAAGTCCGAGAAAGCCCACGTAAACAGGTCCTCCTTGCTTCGGCTAACTTGGGTCCCAAGTCTATTTGAGGACCTCCAGATTGGCCACGTAATTAATGTTTTAAGACAAATCAAGGAGCAGAGTTATGATTAGCAATAAAAAGAAAAGTATAACCCTACTACGTAAAAGTTTTAGATGAAATTTACGTAGCCTATGTCTCCTTTTATCATTATTGAAATCGGTATAATCGGTTTAGTTTTAGTAGTTTAGACGTTACGGTGGGACATGCAAACATAATACTGCAAAACCATTTCCCTTCTTTTGCCTTCACCGTAGTTGAATAAAAATGCAGTTGAATCTGTAGGGAATTACTTACGTTGTTTATTAAAGCTGTTTTTTTTGTTCTATTTTTTTAAACGCGTGATACTTCTTTTCGGATTAATAAATTTATTTTACGTTTTTTTACATTTAGGATAAGTTTATCGTTACCAAATTTTGAATAAAAATTCAGTATTAGATTATATTCCGAACGATATGAAGACTCATTTAGACGCTAAACGCTTCGCTTGTGTCTATAATATTTTTGAAATGATTGCTATATCGGTATGCTCCTAACTAGTAATCTAGATAACCATCTATACTGTAATACATTGTTAAGCAATATTTAGGTAACCTTTATATGTTTAAGGAAGTTATTATAAGCAATATTTTAAAAACACTAATCGTTTTTGATAAAAAATATTTACCACTCAAAATTAAAAATAATTATAATTGAGATGCAGTTTACAGTACTTGCTATTCGTCGAGAGATGGCGGTAGTTGTGATAGTGTGATTGTTATGCATCATGGCGTTAGCCTCATTGATTGAATATTTTTGTTTTAGTGCGTTAACGAACGATAAAACGATAAAAAGTATTCATTGATTCTAATATATTATCTTTTCTTAGATACAATTTCGAATGTCATAGAATCATTACTACTATTCAAAGAAAGAAATAGAATTTGTAAAACGAATTCTCCAAAGAAGATTCTCTCAGAGTTATTTTTTAGCATTGTGGTCCCTCAAAAACTTTAAGAGTGACTTATGGGGACTTACTATATATATACTAGCTCAGTCCCTTATTCTTGTAATTCACGAGTAACGCCGCGGAGTGAAGCTATTCTAAAAACATTTGCCTAAGTTACACCTTATGTTCTCAACTTTATGCTACTGAATGACCCGTCAAAGTCGGTACAGCCGTTTCAAGGGTTACCTTGAATAAACAGACAGACATAAAAATTTATGCTTTTTTTTATTTTTTATTCGAAAATTCATAAAACTATTAATTTGATATTACAAAGAGACACTTCAATTTTATTTAGTTGTATATATTTAAATACAAGACACAGAAAACGTCCGGCCTTCGATTACAAATTTATTTATTACTTTATTAATTTATATATTATTAATATATATTATTATATTTATATTTATATTCATATTTATATTTATATTTATATATTTATATTTATATTTATATTTATATTTATATTTATATTTATATTATATTATATATATATTTATATATTATTAATATATATTATTAATTTATTTATTACAAAAAAATATTTAAAAAGTCTTGTGATGATCCACTTCCATCACCGTAAATCAAATCAAATCAAACCATTTTTTTATTTCAAATAAACCAATACAACGGCACTTTTGAAACGTCAAGTAGTCAGTCAGTAGTCAGTCGTGAAGCAAATTGTCTGTTCCAATTCGTAGATCCTATGGAGAACTACAGACAAGAAACTCCATGGACATTCTTTTCTAACATACGTAGCTTGTTTGATTATGAAATTTATTAACTTTTATATTGAAATTTGTAAGGTACAATACTTTGAATAATAAGTTGCGCAAAGAACAATTCCAGACAAAGTTCCTTCCGTCATCGCTCCGGCTTTGAATGATTTCCTTGTCAAGATGTTTACAAGGAACTGTTGTAAGATATCTCACTCACTCTAACTCTAAGAAAGTTTTTCACAAGATTGAAAAAGAGTGAAATGCGTCTACGAATCCCCTGTAATTCCAAGTGTTTGTAATCTACAATACAAATCAAATCAAGTAGCTTTTATTTCAATTATAGCTTTTTAGGCATTTTCAGGACGCTACAAAAATTACTCTATTAGTTTGATTCCAAAATATCATTCATTCAAACCTCCAAGAAAATGTTTGTATTGCTATATTCTCAATCTTAATTGGCTATGATATCAGAAACTATGGTCGATGGGATCATATAGTTCTTGAGTGGCGTACCGCAAGACACAGCGTTGGTGGGCCTCTCACAAAGTGATTTGAATACCTGGTAGAAGTAGCAGGAAGCCATTGGATGCGTGCAATCCAGAACCGATTGTTGTGGAGAAACTTGGGAAGGTCAGCAGTGGACGTCTTTTGACGGAGATGGTTATGAACTATGTGAACTATGTGAAATGGGTGTCAGTCACTATCGCATTGCATTTGCAAACAAATTAAGCCTATCAAAGTGATTCAGGCAGAGTCCAGATGGAGAGCATGAGTAGAAGACAGGAGTATGGCCACCACCTCCACCTCATTGTGAGTGCAGATTTACATACAATATTTTTTTCATTTAATGCTATGTAAATTTTTATGTAAATTGAACATGTTTAATTAGGAAATTATACTCTGTGCACTTACATTCTGGCAAATAAATGATTATGTCAATGCAGCATGGTGACAGACTACTATGGTGGCCTAGTGAGGTGCTCCTACATGATTGAGCCTCCGGTGTCGCTTCACCAACGAAATACGACAGCACGAATACTCTTATTTTAGGTTGGTTTTCTGTACGAGGCTAGTACCGAACCATTTGTGCTAAAATCAGCGTTTCTCTACTACCTGATGGGCAGAAGAAATGTTTTTACTGTAGGTGGTTTTCTTTGAAAGAAATATATCCTTACAAAAGATAGTAAAATTTACTTTTAAGTAAGCTGAAAGTATACAAAAGTTGTACAAAATCTGTACTTATATAAGTTACTAGCTTTCGCCCGCGGCTCCGCCCGCGTGTATGTTGGTTATCGCGGTAAGAAGTAGCCTATGTCCTTTCCCAAGTTCAGATCTATCTTCATACCAAATTTCATCAAAATCGGTTCATCGGTTTAGGCATGAAAACGTAACAGACAGAGTTACGAGTACTTTCGCATTTATAATATTAGTAGGGATAATATAATACAACCAGCTTTCGCCGGCGACTCGCCACGTGTGTGTCGGTTATCGCCCATGTCGTTTCTCATACTCTACACTATATGTATACCAAATTTCATTTAAATTGGTTCAGTAGTTTTGCCGTGAAAGCGCAACATACTGACTAGACTTGTGTAACTCAGGAGTGATTCGTTCCACTGAACTGCTCATTTGCAGTGAACGAATTGAACTCGTTCAACTCTGTGGAGTATTTCAACTCACCAACTCATCGCTCCCGCTCTGATTCAATACGAATTTACGAAACCGAGTTCTTGTGATTTCTTTGTTGTTGCATTCACGCACACTGCCTACTGTATAGCGCTTTCTTTTTCTATATATGTTCGTCATTTTATAAACAAATATTTTAGTCTTTATTTGTTGTACGAGAGCGTTTATTTTAGAATAGCAATCCTTATTTTTATTCAATATTGCAATTTTGTTGCCGTTAAGTAGTTTGTTTGTGAACTGAACTTCAAAAGGATTCCGAAACTAAACTTACGTATTATAGTAGTATTGTTTTTTACTAACAGGTAATTACGTCAATCGTAATTAGTATTTGAAATTATTATACGTTGTAAGTATAAGTTTGAAATAGTATATGTAGATATTGTCACATTTAAAGTGAAATCTGTAAGATATTATTTATATTTGTCACTTTAATTGTCGACTGACAAAACATCCAACAACAAGACTAAGTAGACACCACATGAGGCTTAGGACTCTAAGCCTGAAGTATGAAGGGAAATTGAAATATCCAAATCAATAAACTATAAACATTTACTCTCGTTCACAGTTCATGAACAATGCAACTCACTGAGTCACTTAGCTAAATCACTCACTGAGTCATAGAGTTAAATGAGTTGCTGCAACTCACAGAATCACAGAGCGAAATGAACTGCTGAGTGATTTAGATGAACTAGTTCATTTTACTGAACGAGATTTGGTGAGTTGAATCTTTAATGTGAACTGTGTTGCCCAAGTCTAATACTGACAGAGTTATTTTCACATTTATAATATTAGTAAGGAATAGTAAGAATATATATCTACGCTTGTTAAAGTGAAATAAGATGAAAAAAGTTTATTTTATATTTAAACTTCTATTTTCATCATCATCATCAATCATCAACAGCCTTTAACAGTCCACTGCTGGACATAGGCCTCTCCTTAGAAAGGAGGTTTCGGCCTACTATACCACGCTGGCCAGACGGGTTAGTATAGGGTTGGTTTCAAGTCGGCGACGTGCTGTTGGCGGTGTCGTTGGACATCGCCAACGCATTCAATAGTCTGCCATTCAGCTGCATCAGGGCCGCACTCCAGTACCACGGAGTGCCGCAGTACCTGAGGCGGCTAGTGGCAGACTATCTGACGGAGCGTACTGTCATGTACGAGGACCGAGAAGGAGTCTTGAGACGTCGGGCCATGTCGTGCGGTGTTCCACAGGGGTCTGTCCTTGGACCATTCCTGTGGAACATGGGATACGACTGGGTCCTGCGAGGGCGTCTCCCCCCCGGGGTCGGTGTAATTTGCTACGCCGACGACACTCTTGTGACAGCCCGGGGGGCGACCTTCGAAGAGGCGGCACGCCTGGCCACCACAGGAGTCTCCCTGGTGGTCGGGCGCATTGAGGCGCTGGGTTTGCGGGTGGCCCTAGAAAAGACGGAAGCCCTACTTTTCCATGGGCCCCGTCGTGGTCCACCCGCCGGCGCCTCCATCGAGGTCAACTCGGTCCTCGTACCGGTCCGGGCCCACTTTAAGTATCTGGGTCTGGTCCTAGACGGTAGGTGGCTCTTCGACGAGCACTTCCAACAGCTTGCTCCGAAGCTGATCGGCACTGCCTCCTTCCTTGGGCGTCTTTTGCCCAATCTGGGAGGAGCCAGTGTCGCCACGCGGCAGCTGTACACGGGGGTTGTCCGGTCTATGGCACTCTATGGTGCACCGGTGTGGGCGGCGGCTCTGACCGAGCAGAATAGGGCGCGCCTCAGGCGGCCGCAAAGAATTCTGGCGGTCAGAGCCATACGGGGTTACCGCACCGTATCGACGGAGGCGGCGTGCGCCCTGGCCGGAACACCCCCGTGGGATTTGGAGGCGGAAGTGCTCGCCGACGTTTATCGGCGAGTGGCTAACTACCGGGCGGAGAGTGGTGGAGTTGGACCTCCGCCCGAGGACGTGCGCGAGTGGCGCGAAGCCGCTCACCGAGCCACGATGGATCGCTGGTCGATCCGGCTGGAGACTCCACGTGCTGGCTTCGCCACCGTGGAGGCGCTTCAGCCGGTCATCGGCGAATGGGCAGTGCGGCAGCACGGGACCCTTACCTTCCGACTGACGCAGGTTCTTTCCGGGCATGGTTGCTTCGGAAAGTACCTGCACTCGGTCGCCAGGAGGGAATTGAGTTCCGCCTGCCACCACTGCGACTGCAGTGAGGATTCGGCTCATCACACGCTGGCGGTCTGCCCCGCATGGGAGACGCAGCGCCGGGTCCTCACTGCAGTCATCGGAGAGGATCTCTCACTTCCGGCCGTCGTTCGTTCCATGGCCGGCAGCGAGAGCTCATTTACCACGGTCGCAACCTTCTGCGAGGAGGTAATCACGCAGAAGGAGGCGGCGGAGAAGGCCCGGGAGGACGACATCCAATCGGACCAGATTCGCCGCCGGCGACTCGGGCGGCGGAGGCGCGAACATCTGCGCCTCATGCCGCCTTGAGTGTGGCCGCGGGTGGACGGGACGGGTTTTCCCTCCACCCGCCCTATGTGGCCAGCCGCGAGGAGGCGACGTCGGTGTGTGCCGGACGCCGTCTAAGAGAGGGTCGTCAAACCGAGACGGTGCCCGCATCAGGAGCGGGCAGGCGCTGGAGAAGTTCAGAAGGAGATCTCACCCTGGACTTCTCCTCCTCCTAAACGGAGAAGCGCGGAGAAGGCACACTGTGTGGTTTTTAGTCGGTTCAAGTCCGACACACCACCCCGCCGTAACCCCCGGTGGGGTGACGGTCCATGATGATTTTCCACACATAAAAAAAAAAAAGGGTTGGTTTCAAGTTTTCCTTCTCTTTGCATCGATGTTGTCTTGCGTAGTTTATCCTTTAGTCGCCTTTTACAACACCCGCGAAATGAATAGGGGTGGTGACACTCTGTATTCTTAATCCGTCACCACACGGACTTTTGTGCTATTTTAGCAAAACCTAATTTCGTAAACAAATTATTATTCTATTGTCTTACAAGATTTCACAATCTCTTATATACTTATACGTATGTAGTAACTATCTGTTGTATAAAAAAAGAATTAAAAAATCCACCTTGTAACAATACAAATAAAAGAAAGGCGAGTCGTGCTGTCCGTGTGTTCGTATAATTGTATTCAGTCACGCAAGGAGCACACGCAACGCCGGTGTATTTGAGCTGTGGATGTAGGTGCGTCATAGAATAATTAATAGCTGGTATATAACAGATGTGTCACTTGTATTAAAAGGTATAAAAGAACCTAACCTGTATACAATTCAAACATGGCGTACTAATCCCAAGAACTGTGGTATGTAACTGTTGATAGAAATACTTTCTATAAATAGGCTATTTCCAAATTTCGGATATCTGACACGCAAAATCACAGTCAAACTCCGAAACAAATATTTGCAGATCATAGTAACACTTGGCCCGACCCAGAAATCGAACCCGAGACCTCTTGATCAGCAGCTGCATACGCAAAAAAATCATCCAGACTTATAGCCTGAGACGCTCATAGTCCAGGAACAATCACCTAGAGTAAGCAATGACGGCACGGTCAGTACCTGGATGGGTGACCGTTAGTATCATGATATCATGAGTGTCTTGCGGTTCGAATGGTACAACTTTGTCTTGCCAGTCCCTAATCCGCACTCACCCAGCGTGTCTTTAATCCTAACTCCCTACTTTTATGTAACCTTTAAGTCTTCGTGAAGTTTGCTCGATGTAGGTATAAATATGAGTGTTGAAGTGTGCCAAAGAGTAAATAAATGGTTTATTATATATTTAACTTAGTTTTTGGCAGGATGTTAGTAAATATGTAGCGATTTTATCGAGAGTTTTGGAGATATTTTTGTTGTTTTTAGAGGAAGACGACCTCTACTGATTGAGGAGAATTATTTTACACTTTAACGAGTTTGATAAGTAAGTATAGATTGAATTGAACTTAATAAAGTTACTAAAGTAACTAAACATTATAAATTTCTGTTTGTTTGTTACGCTTTCACTACTAAGCCACTGCAATTCAATGGAATTTGTCATGGAGATATTTCGGTTCTTGATTAAGGACTTTTTACCACAATAATGCTAGTATATATAATAGGTCTCGGGTTCGATTCCCGGGTCGGACCAAATATTCGTGTGATCGACATATATTTGTTTTGGTGTCTGGGTGTTTTCTATGTATAATGTGTATGTATTTACAAAAAAAAAGTATGTTTATGTATTTATATCAGTTGTTTAGTACCCATAATACAAGCTCTGCTTAATTTGGGACGAGATGATGTTGTGTGTGTGTCCGAAATATTTATTTATTTATACATCATCAATATCTCATAACTACCCACTGTTTAGCTTGGGTGTCCTCTCATGGGAGGGTTAAGGATAATCGTCCATACGTCATAGGCCCCATACATATAAATACATATATATATAAATGAATATAATTGTATGTCTGTTTGTAATTTGTAGTAGAAGTAGAGCCAAGCTTATTTTAGCACGTATGGGCCTGCTCAACCAGGGCAGTGCTACCCTCACACAGAAGATCATTCTAATAATGACAGCATTCTTGTGTGATCTACAAATATTTGTTTCAGAGTTTGGGTGTTTTCTATGTATAGTATGGCACACCATAGGCATAACTGACAGTCCCCTATGCAGAGCATGCTTAGGGGCAGAGGAAACGGTGTCGCATGTACTCATTGAGTGCACAGGTGTCACCGAAACACGGAAAAACACACTTGGATCTCCTAAATCTGTTGCAGAATGTCTGGACAGACTCGGGGACCTTGTCCGCTTCTGGAGGGAGGTGGGCTGGCTGGAGTGATGGCCGCCCTCACGTACAATGGTCCACTTAAAGGACTAAATGCGGAAACCACCCACATAACATAGAACATAGTGTGTATGTATTAACAAAAAAAAAGTGTGCTTATGTTATGTTATCTAGTACACTACTATATATACATAATACAAGGTCTGCTTAGTTTGGGACTAGATGGCGTTGTGTGTAAGATGTCCGAAATATTTAATGGTAGGTAGATTTAAAATCGTGTCCAATAGATAGTTGTTTTATTTTTTAAGATCATTCTAATAATGACAGGATTCTTGCCGTCGTATTTCGTTGGTGAGTGTCAGACCTGAGGCCCAATCATTTTGAATGATTTCGGGAGAATGATGCAGAAAGATCTGACCATAGTATGGGTCACTATGCTGTATTACCTACCCTCACAATGAGGATGGTGACTTCCATTCCTGGATTCTTTTCATGCTTTCCATCAGGCAGGGTAGAGTCACTTTGTGTACTTAAATTTATAAGTAAAAAAAGGTTTCACTAAATATATTCCTACTATTGTTAATTAAAATTTGCGCAGTGGACACGGCTTTTAATGGAAATTGGCATTAAGATGGCATGTTCTTGAGAAAGGAGATAGGCTACTCTTTACCGAGATAGTCAATATATACGCGGGCGGGGTCACGGGTAAAAGCAGCAGCACACACCTACAAAATCATGTACTTGTAACTTTTAGAAGTAATTTGTTCGTCATATTATTTACTGAAGATTCTTTTGAGACTAATTAGTGTTGTAATTTAAGGAAAATAGGACCCTTTTTAATCTAGGTCAGGACTTTGAGATGATTACCAATTAATTGGTATTTCCATAATTTTTACTTTAGAATATCAACTAATTTGGAAAATTCTTCTTCTTTTAAAAAGACAACTCTCGCCCTAGCGATATTTAGTTTACAAATAAAACGGATACAAAGAACACCCGATACATACAGTTGGCATAGTGGTAGCGTATCTGACTGCTGTTCTTGAGGTCTCGGGTTCAATTCTCGAGCCAGACCAGATATTTTTGTGATCTACAAACATTTTTACAAAAAATATCTATAAGCTCTGCTTAGTTTGGGACTAAATGGCGTTGTGTGTAACATGTTTACGACATTTAGTTATAAGTACATATATTATTTATTTATGTGGGTGCGAGTTGGCCGTTTAAACTACTACACTATCCTTATTATATTAATTCTTACTTATTCAGCATATAGATATACTTCTCGTATGAAATAAAAAAAAATAAAAAAATGCCAAGTGCGTGTCAAGCCACGCATAGAATAGGGTTCCGTAGTCACCCCTATTGGTAGGTCGATTTAAAATCGTGTTCAATAGATAATTGATTAGGTATAGTTTACAGCTTCACAGAAAGAGACTATTTTACTCTAGTTTAATAGTCAACTGGCTGTTAACGGTATAGTGGTTAGTGACCCCGCCTGTTAAGAAGGAGATATTGAGTTCGATTCTCAACCAAATCAAATAATTGTATTATTAATTAGATCTGTTCTGTGTCTAGATGTAATTTATGTTTCGAACTCCAGGTCAGACCAAAAAGTGTAATTGATATTTTCCGATCATAGAAATAATTGATAATTGCCCGGAGTTTGGAAGTTTGGGGTCTTAATCCATAGCCTCGGAGAGCACGTAAAGCCATCGGTCCTGCGCCTTATCTCTCTCCGTTCGTGTCGGATAGTAAACCCATTGGATTATAAGAGTGAGGAAACAAAGAGTGAACCTGTGTTTGCGTACACACTTGTGCACTTTAATAACTCCTGCGTAGTTTGATGGTCTCCGTTAAGGCTAGCCGCTGCTTGAGGTTTCGGGTTGGGTTCCCGGGTTAAACCGAATGTTTGTGATTTTGGGTTTGGGTGTTTCCTATATTAAGTATATTTATATCAGTTGTCTAGTACCCATAATACAAGCTCTGCTTAGTTTGGGATTAGATGGCGTTGTGTGTAAAATGTCCCAAATATTTATTTATATTTATTTATCATCATAAACGATGAGTGCAGTGTCAATATGTCCGAAATAACCTTCACAATTAATTTGAACTAGACAGATTTAGACCAAAATGTATGACATGCTAACCCACATAAACAAAACAAAAATCTAGAAACTGACAAAAAAACGCGCTTATCACGGGTTTAGGATCAATAGTTTAATTACGGAGTACTGCCCATTATTGTGTGTAATAACATGGTATGTGCCAGAAACTATAGATTTATTAGTGTACCTGATTGATCGGTGATCGATTAGGAGAGTGGGGTGGAGTAGACTTTAAACTGCAATTATTTGGACCCTAAAAGTAATAGGTTGGTTTTTGAGTGATTTCTTGTATTGAAGAAGTGATTTTGATAAATTGATTTTGTACTTTTATAGGGAACAGCTTGAAATAATTCTTATTTATGTAGGTACTGATCATAAATTCTTACTAATATTATAAATGCGAAAGTAACTCTCTATGTCTGACGTACTTTCACGCTAAAACTACTGAACTGATTTAAATGGAATTTGGTACATAAATAGCCTAAAGCCTGAAAAAAGACATCGGCTATTTTTATCGCGATCACCGACATACGCGTGGGCGGAGCCGTAGGCGAAAGCTGGTATAATATAAAGAGCATATCCTTAACTTATTTTATAACATTCTTTATTTAATTTATGGTCATAAAATATAATTAATGAATTATATATTATGTCCATAAATTTCATGTCCTTATTAGTGGTTTGTACTACAAATATTATTTGATCTAACTATTGACATTCCAAAGTTATAATTTGTTCCAAACTTCAAAAAAATTACCAGCAATCGACTCCATAGTTCTCCAATAAATATTTTAATTGATCAACAGTTTCCATAAGTTAAATTTTGGAGGTATTAATATGTGCATATAATCGGAAGATCGGACTGACTGATTTAGTGCCTTGGGGGACTGTTGCTCCCCCAAATATGAGTAGAGGTGACAGACAGGAATTATAATTGATCGGATATAACATGATTCAGTATGGCCAAAGTCAATTTAAGGACTTTGGAAGAGGTTTATATACAATAACAGTTTTCCTAATAGATGTTGTGATTTATGGTGTGACAAGTCAGCCTGCCTTATTCAGCTTTGTTCTGATACTATTCCTATGCCGAGCAGTCAAAGACTGGAACTCACTACCAGCTCACGTGTTTCCTTCCCACTATGATCCCGGGTCCTTCAAACGGGGTGTGAAAAAGCATCTCACTAAGCCGCCATTTAAGTTAATTCTTAGGTCATCAGCTTTCCGCCAGTGAAAGTATCGTTAATATCTGACCAGCCAATTCAGAGATTAGCCAGAACAAACAGTCAGACGGACGGAAAGACAAAAATTAAAAAAAAATGCTTTTTTATGTAAGTGCCATAAACATTTCATAAAAACTGTTCATTTGAAATTTGAATTGTATTGTATTACATACAGACACTCAAATTTTATTATTTTTATAAATGAGTTAATAGTTTCATGGTTTTTGTATGTGAATAGGTAAGTAAGTGTGTATGTGTGAATATTTCTTGCAAATAATGATTGACTGTTTTGAATCGGCAAAAGACGCTCCGGTCTACGGGCCTGTGTTGCTTTATGGTGATGATTTTTATATTCATGCATTCTTGGCATAAATATATGTTAAATTACTGCCTCTTACTTCAATCCTCACCTTGTCGCATCAAGTTCCTGCCAGCTATGTCGCGTAAATCAGCACATGTTCAGCAAAGGAAGAATCTTCTTGACTCGTAAGATCGATCAATGAAATCAATTATCGTCTGCGGTATTTCTGGACCCATAAAACCTTCGAAATTTATCAACAAGACCATACCATCTTCTTGTCTTTGTCACGTGTTTTTTTGTAAGTTATCTAACTTAGTATTATAGATAACTACCAAAATTACAGGAAGCATGATTTCGAAGCTTTGTTGAAATCGTGTCAGTCTTAATATTCTTGTTTCGGAGAACGAAAGATTTTATGTAAAAAATGAACTTAATAAAAAAAATGCCGACCTCTAAACAGATCGCCGTTGGTATATTTTTTTTCATAAAAAAATAACGTTCACAAAATGGCCGCGGGCTGACGACGTGCGTATGGTTTGCAAGAAAATTTATACACATTTTCTTAAATACAGTCCTTAAAGGATACCTATATTGAAAGCTTATTGTTGATTAATTACTATGCTTATTTACACTGCTTATTTTTTATTTTTCATCATCCATCCTCACCTCAGCCGAAAGATGTTCAATGGTGGACATAGGCTACAAAATCATTCGTCCTCTACTTTTTTTTCTTCAGCAATAAATGAACTCTTTTTCTTTTATGACAATACTAACCTCATGTGCTAGCATCCCACCTTCGTCATGGGTTGAAGAAGGTATTAAGAGAGCCTATTGTGGTCATTGTTGGAAGTCTTACTAGTTAACTGAATATTAAATACATACATGTGAGTTAAGTATACCTAATAAAAAGTACCCTCTAGTAATAGTGAAAATGCTAAGGTAAAGTAGACGTAAAACAACATTGTTATTAAACTAAGATTCTATTAGGTACTCATGTTTTACTGTAAACGGGACTTATTCAGAAAAACATGAATATGTGTAAAAGTCGCGAAAGTCTAAAAACAGTAAGATTCTATTATTATGGAACAATTTAAAAAATATATATAATGCAGTTATATAAATAGTAAATAAATGTTTGAGAATCAATTGTCGTGTTAAGATAGGATTACTCTGTTTAATCAAGAGATGCTTTTCCACACTTATTTTCCCTATCCTTTTTTTTCTGTCTGTACTTGTCCAGTACTCAGTGTTGGTACGTTATTTTATTTAAGTCGAGATTATAATAATTTTCAAAATTTGTAATTACTTTGCTACCGTATACATAAATAATATATTTTAGCGACTTTTAACAGTATCAGTAGATATTCGGCTCCAATTATTATTAAATAACTGTAGTTTAATTTAATTATACTTGAAATATCACGAGAATTATATCCGTAGTGTTGACAGATTGATATATTTGCTATTTCACTTTATGACGTTCATTATTCGCGTAAATAGTTTGTAAAACTAAGTAATTGCTTCACTATTTAGTGATGTAATTGCTTACCAATATTAAGTAAAAAAAGATTTATCGTCACTGCATCAAGTTTGTTATCATCCATTTGTAAACAGTTTTGCTATTTTTCTTTTATATCGCAGAAAAATAAAATTGTATTTTTCTTTTTTACATCTAATAACTATTCTACTTACTGGTATCACTATTTCTGTACTCACATTAGGCAAAATTTTAATTGTTACCAGTGCCTACGCTTATTTTCAAATAAAAATCGGCTGCCAGAAATTCCTCACACAATTTTCATCGACAATAAATCATTTGAAACACAAAGTTTCTAATACATTGGCTCAAAATAACCATAAAGTTGGTATGGTGAATAAAATTCATAATTATATGTTATAACGTACATTTATCGAATTAATCTATCGGTTATGTATGTATGAAAGGTATTAAATTGGGGCCTCTCATGGCTTCCGACGGCGGTTTTTTAAAGTTTTTTTTTGTTTTTTTTTAGTTGAGATTTTTTAAGTCTGATATCCCGTTCGGACTGAATGGATAGTTTCTTGATCATGTTTCGGCGGGAAAAAAGTGTTTTAGCCTGAAGCGAGACTACCTACTACTCGTAGTTATAAGAGATGGCGGGAATCTTTGATTTGAGTTCAAAGTTTTTTTTTATATGACCCTGCCAACGTGGCTCTACTCGGCCTGATAGAAATCATGAGTAAAATCTAAGAGTGGTCACTATTCTTATTGTAAGTTTACATATTGCACATGGAGACTCACGCCATGGCGGCTTAGTGATTAGATACTTCTGCACCATTGGGTCTCCAGTATTGCACTCACCAACGAGACACAAAAGCATGAATACTGTCATGTTTAGGTTGATCATCAGGTAGTACAGTCGTGCTCGAGCCAGCCTATTCGTGCCTCGTTACTCTTTCGTCATCGTTTATGTGTTTTCTTGAAATTAAGATTGTTATGTAGTATAATATTAAATGTACATTCGTTTGATTTTTGAAGTTATTTTTATTTTGAAGCTGTTTAAATATGGATAATTAATTCTACTTGTTTTGTTTCTAGTTTCTGTAAACTATTCCCCGGGTCGGGCCAAAAAGTGTTTTTGGGATTTTGTTAAGAAATTCCTAACAAAATCCCAATAACCGGAGCCCGGAGTTTGGAAGTTTGACGGTGATTCACGCCCGTGCCTCGGAGAGCACGTAAAGCCGTCGGTCCCGGTTGTCATGAACATCTATGGCAATCGTTATTGGGAAGTCAGTGCCCTCGAATATACTGACAACTAGTTCAATCTTCGAATTTCAGTTCTCCCTTAGGGTTGCGGAGGTCCGATGCCAGTCGCTCCGTGGAAAAACTGAAATTCAGGTAAAACCGGTTGAACTAGTAGCCGACCCCAAATAATGGCTAGGAGGATTATTATCTGTTGTTCATTTATATCATCACTAGCTTTAGCTAGCGGCTCCGCTCGCGTCTATGTCGGTTATCGCGGTAAAAAGTATATGTCCTTTCTCAGGTTCTAAACTATTTGAGTACCAAAATTCATCAAAATCGGTTAAGCGGTTTAGGCGTGAAAACGTAACAGACAGACAGAGTTAATTTCGCATTTATAATATTAAAAATATTAATAGGGATGACTGACTTTTGGTTTTTTCAGAATCACCAAGACGTGAGTCGAACTGTTCTACTTTCGTCGTAAAGTATGCCAAAAATAATGAGGCCAGCCCCACATAGCCAAGTTGGCATTCTACAAACGTAAGCATTTTTAGGAAAGTAGACACGTTGGCAGTTGTAGAATGAGAATAGACTCGAAACATTGGCATCTTGGGCAAAGAGTTGTAAAAATGAAAAAAATCCTTGTACCGAAAAATCAGGCTAGTTTTATGAAAATGTTTGTTACATGATACTCACAAATATAGCTCACGTAAGGTCGAAGTCAAGTCAGATCAAGTTTCGTGCTTTCCTTTGACTTAGTGCACCTGTTTCTCTGTTTATTGCTTTTTTGCAATGAGTCCGGCTTCTAATTGGATATATAGTCATATTTTCAGACACCTGCAGGTTTTTTTTTATATATTTAAAGAACTAGTTGGCCTACGTATGGTTTACCATAAAACATGTTATTGTGAGCTAACCTTAAAAGACAAATAATCTGACAGCATATATGTATCAGATTTATTGAATTTTTATAATTTTAACAAAAAGGAACCGACTTCAATGAAAAACTATTCCAAATACCCAAATCGCGATAATTGTGCCTATGATATTTGAGGAGTTCCCTCGATTTCCTTGGGATCCCATCATCAGATCTCGATATGGTGACGATGGGACCACCTGTAAGCTACGCCCATTCCAATGCAAAAAGATTTTTTGAAATCGGTTCATGAACGACGAAATTATCGCTGAACATACATAAAAAAAAAGATTCTTTCAAATATTGTTTTTGTGAAACTTCTATCGTTAATGCAGCGCATGCAGAGAAAGCTCTTATACTGAATTTTTAATTTCCCGTTTCAGGAACATTTTTTATTGGTGCTCAGCTCAGGTTTGCTCGTAGCTTGATGGTATATGGCCTATGGCCTTCCTCGATAACTGGGTCTATGTAACACTGAAAAAAATAAATAAATGGACCAGTAATTCTTGAGATTAGCGCATTCAACCAACCAACCAAAGAAATATTGTAATACTAAAATACCTATAAAACCTTTGTAACCTTTGTAAAAAAAGTATAATCTAAAACCCAACTATGACACACCTTCCACTTCGCTTACCATAGTTCACTGGATGTAGTTTCAACAGAAATTTGGTAAAGATATTGTTAAGATTAAGATCAGGACGTATTCTATCAAACAAATTTGCTTATATGATGCACAAAACTGGATCACCAAATTGTAATATGTGTAGGGTAGAGGAAGACGTACAACATGTTCTGATGAAGTGTGTTAAGAACCGTAGAGCTAGGAAAACTAAAACCCATGTGATATAGGAATCCTCCAAGTGATTTTGTCGTCGCCCACATCTAATGAGGCAGAGATACTGTATTACATGGCTAAGCCCGCAGTGACTTGAAACAAGATTTTCAGGACTCTGGATTAAACAACGTTATTGAAGAAGCAAAATAATCGTCTCAATAATCAGTGGAAGGAGATCACATATGCAAGTTTGAAAAACCGAGTTTTTTGTCGTTATTTATTTTAAATGTTTTAGTGCTGTAACATTAATTTATTTGCAAATTATATTTAAAGTCATAACAGACAAGAACATCATAGAAATATTACAATTATCGAATAAATACGTACAAAATCAAGAGCAAATTATAATAATACTAGTTGATGCCTGCGGCTACGCTCGCGACCTAGGGGTATGAAAAATAGATGTTGGTCGATTCTCAGACCTACCCGATATGCACACAAAAATTCATACAAAGTTAAGTCCTTTTGAGAGGAGTATGGTTACTAGCAATAAATATATTTGAAAGGCTTTAGTTAAGCCCTTTACAGTGATACCAAACACGGCATATTTTATTAAGCTTATTTTTTAATACAGTACTTTATGACGGCACTTCAGTGACATGTCATATAGCCTATAACCACGGACAGACGGACGATCAAGAAGTTTCTAACGATACCTTATTTGTCTAGTTCTAATAAGTAGTTGAGGAGCTATGATGGAACAGATGAACACACATACATAGCCTGTCAAAATCATAACCCTCCTTTGACTCGGAACGGAAACGCTCATAACATATTATGACACAAACGGTCACCCATCTAGGTCTTAACCGCACCGTCTTTGCTTATCCTCGGTGATTGTTTCCAATCACCTAAATCCACTTGCATATGAGCGCTTCGCATCTACAGGATGCTTTCATCTGAACCTTTGCTAAAGACCTCTTCTTTGTTCATCATTCATCATCAGCTTATCGCAGCCCACAGCTGGACATAGGGCTCTCCCAATGCACACCACTCTGATCGATTTTGGGCTTCTCGCATCGAGCTCCTGCCAGGCATCTTATGCAGGTCGTCACTCCACCTCGCCTGTGGGCGTCCTACACTACGTTTATCGAAACGCGGTCTCCACTCCAGAACTCTTCTACCCCAACTTTATACTGATAAGTTGGTTTGTTTAATTGTTATCTTGTTCAAGAATAAATGTTTATGTATGGTCAAAAATAATAATTAAATCAATGTAATAATTTAGTAGCTTGAATAATTTTGTTTCCATCGAAGCACCACACATTCAATGAATCAAAACTAAAATCAATATTTACAACTACAATTATTTTGCATATAATTGGAGATTGTATTGGAAGAGTAAATGGCTTGAAATAGAATAAGGAGTGATCTGATGAGTGAGAATAGTGTAAGCTTTTAAGATCATTGACTGTCTGTTTCTGTCAGATAATTTCTAGAACGACTGGACCAATTTTGACGGGACTTATACTGACATATAGCTGATGATATAAGGAGTTACTGAAGCTACTTTTATCTTGGGATCAGCTTCGCCCCACGGCCTTACCGCTTTTAACAACCGCGGGTAGCACCGTGGGACTAGTCTATAAAATTCGCGTTAGGAATAAATTCTTATGTCGCGTGGGACTTTACAAACATAAAAGAAACGGATACAAAGAATACCCAGACTCAGAATAACAATTTGATAATCACAAAAAGAGTTATTCCGTATAGCATTTGAGCCCACTACACTTGGCGCTGTAAAAAACATCGTTGCGACCATTTAAGCCACTAGGCCAACCGTGCAGTCAATGTTTATATTAAAAGTGCATGTATGTTTATCTAGTTATTAAAGCAAACTCGTCGTTTCAGAGGGACCTGTATGAGATTTATCAAATTAGTCAATGCTAAATGCCTAGTGAAATAAATTTCAACACCTAAATTATTTAATTCCACCTTACCCTCGAGAATCACGGTTCCAAACATCTATTTCACATAACATCGAAATTGAAAAACAAAGAATTTTTCGGTCCGTTCCCAAAGCTATCTGTGTACCATCTAATCACAGTAGCCGGTAATAAACCGGTGGGGTTCCCCGAAACGGTTCGTAATTACTATACCGACGCAGGCCGCAGGCAATGTGTGGTGTTTTCCAATGATGCGTCGACACAAAGTAAGGTTTGAGTCAACACGTCGGGAATCTGTATTTTAAATAATTGGTTGGTAATGGATAATGTTAATAACTAGTTAAAAATAAGCCAGAAACGAGATAGCTACATCATCATTATCATCGACCCAGCCGAAAGACGTACACTGCTTGACATAGACCTCCCTGAAGGTTCCCCCCCAGAACTGGTCCTGTGCTACCCGCATTCAACGGTTTCCTGCTAGGTTGCTACAGAACTTGTAAATAAATAGAAATATTCCTTCAGAATATAAATATTGTTGCAGTGGTCCGATGCCAGTCGCTTTGTGTAAAAACTGATATTCAGGTAAAATCGATTGAACTAGTAGCCGACCCCTAATAATCCTGAAAATAATAATAATAAATGATTGGGTCTCCGGTCTCACACTCACCAACGAAATATGACAGAACAATTGCTGTCTTTTTATGTCTGCTGTCTTCTGTGTGAGGTTAGTGCTGCATCGGGTGAGCCGGCCAATTCGTGCTGAAACCAGCGGGGCTCTTCTACCTTCAGGAACACACATACACACCTTCAGATCTTCATTAGCATCAGATGTTATTTTAATATTACTCAGAAGTATTTCGTTACTATGTCGGCAATATTGGAAAACAACAAGCTCTCAAACTTCTGGAGTTACATGGAAGAAAACACCCACGCCCCTAGCCTCCACGTTAAACATACTTTAATCATTATATTTGTGTTTACAATCATTATTCAAGTCTTAGAAACCTTCCGACTGCGAGGCTGTTAGGACGTGAGGGTTTATGAAGGGTTTTATTCGAAAAAATAATATAGCTGTAGCAATAGTCCATTCGGATTATACTTGATCATGTTGAAGTGATTTTAGGGTTGGATTATGTACCGCATTTATTACTGCAAATCGCGAATAACACTGGTTAGCGAAGCTAGTTAGAAAAAATTACACTAGGTTACTTCTAGGGACATCAGCTCCGTCCGTCCGGAGATTGGCCGGAACAAGCAGATAGACAAATATTTTATACAAATCTTTTGGTGTAAGTACCATATTTATTTTCATATGCATTTACAAAAAAACTGTTCATTTGGTATTACAAACAGACACGTCAATTTAATTTATTTGTAGGTATGTATAAATTGCTTAGTTGATTTTTAAAAATCAATAAGTTGAGGATTCGATGCTTCCCTGAAACTTCAGCCTTGGTGCATTCAAGGTTTTCATAATTCGTCATTATCCCTACTAATATTATAAATGCGAAAGTAAGTCTGTCTGTCTGTTAAGCCGCTGAACCGATTTTAATGAATGTTGGTATAGAGATAGATGGAATCTTGGGAAAGGAATTAGGCTACTTTTTTCGTATATACACGCGGGCGGTCAAAAGCGGTGCAAGACCGAAGGCCCAATAATGAAGAACTATCTCAATAATTCGCCGTTGCGTGGATGTTGAGTATTGTGACCAGTACTCTAAAATTCCACTCATACTTTCCATCAGGCAGAGTAGGGTTACTATAGCAGGCTCATTATGAAAAAAAAGTGTCTATATATTATATATCTTTTGTAGTTTGATTTTATTTGGCGTTCTTACTTTTCAATATTTAACATACAAATTAGGCTATATGCAGAACATAGGATTACAACAAAATTTATTCAATCTTTAGCTAGCAATATCAATTTTCGGTTTGTTCGTTTTCTCAATAATTTTCTGCTTTCTTCTCATAATCATCATCAGCCTACTGTTAGACATAGGTCTCTCTCATTGCACGTCACTTGATCAATTTTGGGCCACTCGCATTTTCTAATAAATCCTTGTAAATTTCATTCAATATCTTCATATGCTGCACTATTTTCTGCTTTATTTGTTATCTGAAAATAAAATAAAGTTCATAAGGATAAACCCAATATTTGTTTTATTAAATTATATAACTGGCTGTTGTAATTGATATAAAACGCGGGATTCAGCTAGTAAGTACAATATAAAAGTATTTCAAGTACTCTGTGGAGTGCTAGAACAGGCCCCTACCTAAGCCTATTGCTGTAGCCTGAAGGAGTGCAGCGCGTGAACTTCGCAAGATTTATTGTAGTGCACAAGTGTGTGAACAAAATACAGGTGCATTCTTTGCTTCTTCACTCTTATTAACCGATGGGACGTCTATCTGATACGGCCGGGGACAGATCAAAACTGATGGCTTTACGTCGGAGGCTGAGGGTTAAGACCTCAATCTCCTCTCAAGGCCATACGTCCCTACAATGACTAAGTGCAGTTGGGGATTGGCAAGACACGTTGTGGCTACGTAATCTTGCTGTTGGATGTTTTTAAGCCGCCCGAAGGCTTCCAACTAAGCTTCATGACTGCTATCTTATGATAACAAGCCGGACCAACTGCTAAACGTGACCTTTAAATCACGGAAATAAAAATAAATATAAATGTCCATATTACTACAATATATTATATACATATTACTGAAATTTTAATCCATATACACCTTAAAATTTCCCTAGCAAAAGGGGCTGTCTCTCCGATGACAAATTATATGGGGTGTATACCTGCGATGTGTATACTTATTTTATTAGGTAAGGGGTGTCATATTTTAACCCCAATGCGGTGAAAGAGGGCTTGGTTGGATGATTTGGTAAAATAAATTAAAAAATGTTATGAGTTAAACTGCTAAAGATGATAATACCGTAATAGAAAAATGTATGTTTATTATTTAAGAAAACCTTTTTAGCTAAGTGAGTGTTGAGTTTTAATTTTTAATTTTTTCACTGGACAACATAGTATGTAATCCACAAATGGTTATTCTAAGTCTGAGTGTATTTTGTGTCTGATTTCTGGAATGCAGGGTAAATTACTAGTGAGGGAGATGCCATTAGATAATAAAAGCTAATTTTAAAGACACCAAGGGTGAGGTTACATCTTTCTAGCTTTTACTATTTCCAATATTATTTGGGGTCGGCTAACAGCAATAAAATATGTATATTGCTTCTATGTATTTAAATACAACCTAAATAAAGTTTGTCACACCGCCATATTACTTATTAATATAACATTAATGGACCATTAATATAACAAATTTTTGCTTTTAACTAAATTAATTTTCGTTCGTTCGTTTTGTAAGTAATTCCTTTATTAAATAAATATTATTATGTAAAGTGTTAATGGTATTAGGTATTTCGTGCTAAATAAATATTAGTTTTGTTGATGGACATTTTCAGCCATAAATATTTTATTTTTAATTAATCTTTGCCTTTGTTTACACAAGCTGAGCCACGCAAGCCCGAGTCTATCACCCGTAGGGTAATGTTATCATAGCGTGAAAAAATATTTTCTCATAAAAGAGGTTATAGTAAGATAATTTTAAAAGATAGATATGCTAGCTGCACCCCGCGGTGTTACCCGCGTATCATTATGGTTGCTATGCAAGTGTGTTATGCATGGCAACCGGTGAAGTTTTGACAGGAGATAAACAGTGATACATTTTGACATCTACGATTTATGTATTTTTATAATCACCTAGCTTTCGCCCGTTTATCTCGATTATTGCAGTAAAAAGTAGCCTATGTGTTATTCTGATAATATATATAATAATATATTAACTGTAAAGTTTCATCCAAATCCGTTCAGTAGTTTTTGCGTGAAAGAGCAACAAACACACACACTCAAAAACTTTCGCGTTTATAATATTAGTAGGATGTCTTTTCTTGACATGAGAGAATCTAATAGTAGGGTCAAGGAAGCAAAAGCGGTCTACAACCAAGAGGATAGCCCAATCGAGCATTATTTTACGCCCTACACCATAATTACGCTATTCTTGGTGTTAATACTCATCGGAAACAAGTGACAAGAATGACCAAATATCGACACGAGCCCCTGAAATTCGGTTTCGACATCATCTGCTTACAGAAGTTTCCTAACCATTAAGTCATGATGCTGGTTTCGATTTTAGCAGACTGGTGTTGTTCAGCTTACCATCATTCCTGGTTTGTAAGTGTACTCCAACGTCACAGTCTTTAAAGTCAGTCAGAAGCAGCGCTTAACCCCGAAAGCTACAGATTACTCACCCTCAAACATACCTGAGCGTTCATGTTGTCGAGAAAATATATAATTATGGAAAGAAGTTTTGGAGAGCATCCAATCCTGTTCAGTACCTTGTACTGCCAATCTCTGCTCACGAAAATAAAAATACAAATGCAAATACATACATGTTAAATATAGAAAACAAGCAAACTCCGAAACATTTGGTCCGACCCGGATTTCGAGACTTAGGCACGGTAGTCGCATACACTACCACTATTTATACGTCAACGAAGCAGTCAAAAAACTTAAGGCTTAGAAGATGGATTAGTTATATATTTATCTTCGTTATAAGCCTACAATAGTTAAGATAATACTTCATATACTAGCTGACCCGTGCCCACTTCGTTGGGCATAACTTAAATATAAAAGTTAGACATATGCTGTCGTTGACTTTTTTGTAGGCCTACAAATGCCTACAAAAAAGTCAAGAAAATATGTGCAGCTTGAAAACTCAAGCTCCACATCTTTTCTCTAGAACTCAAAAATATATCTTTCATAGTTAAGGCAGCGTTCGTAAGAAAAGCTTTCATTCGACCGTTTTTTCTCCGATTCACATTGCAAAACGGACTACCACGTAAAAGCCTTTTTATTTTTCGGTTTTTTATATAACCTATGACTCTCAGCAATAATGTAGCTTTCTATTGTTGAAAGAATTTTTAAAATCGGTTCAGTAGATCCCGAGATTACCCCTTACAATTTAACAAACACACAAACTTTACTTCTTTATAATATTAGTATATATTAGTACCTCTTTGTCATGTAGGTACATGTATGTAATGGCACCCCGCAGTCGATTATTCGACTTTGCACATACAACACAAGTACTCTTTATACAGTTATAATTCTTATGATACAGGTTGATATCTACGACAGTTTATCACTAGTTTCATTTTAAATTTTACGAGTCTTTTATAAGTCTTCAGAATGTGTTGTACTTCATTTGTAAAAAAACTGGCGCGTATATATAAGTCTTTTTTTTAATAACCGACTTCAAAAAAAGCATATCAAATGGAAACTCTCTGCATAGGACACTGAAAAGTGGAAAGTAAATAGGCTTTAATTTGTCTGACTTAAATTTCTATATGAAAATTCTTGTCGATACCTAATTCTATCTATTATTTTAAATAAAGTAAAACTATAATGTGTGCTAGTTGCCTAAAATCTGTTTGAAGTCCTCCTTATTTGGAGACGGTTAAAAATAAAAATATAGGTGATCTATTGAAATATATAAAATTAATGACTGTTTGTAATATGAAATGAACAGTATATTACTGAATGCATATAATAGTATGTACTGCACTTAAATAATTTTTGGTGCGTCGTCATAGCACGCTGCGCGACTTTGAATTTGTGGACCAGCAACAAAGAGTCCGACTCAAATCACCAAAGTCTGCAAAACTGCCTGTTGATTGTTGTGTTACCTTAACAACGACAATCAACTTGAAAACGACAGTATACGTGTTTCCTTGGTGAGTGTGAGACCGGAGGCTCAGTAATGCAGTGACATCTCATATCTAATGATAGGTTTAAGGGGTAATTTAGTCTAATTATTTCTGACTAGCTTTGCCCCGCGGCTTTACCTACAGTTGTTGTAAAAGCACAACATCGCGGGTTTCAAATTGGGGACAAATAATTTCATAAAAACTTTTACGTAAGCTTAATATAGATAGTTATAAATGCCAAAGTCACGCTGTTTGTGAGTCAGTTGCGCGGTCTCGTAAAATTACTGAATCGATTTAAATGAAATTTAGTAGTCTAGAGCCTGAGGAAGGACATAGTCTACTCACACGAAATTTTATGAAAATCGATCAGGCCGTTTCGAAGGAGTTTGGCAATTAGCACAGTGACACGAGGGTTTTGCATAGGTATTATTGAGCGGTGAGAGGCGCGGGTGAGTCCAGGCACCCCGAGATGTACCCCAGATTAGGGGTAAGGCACAGTTCATTAGGGGTGATGCGATCCTGGTGTTCCTCCCGACTGCCGAGGTAGGCAGCCGCGAGGTTTACTGGGTAAACTGGTTGCCCGGGAGTCCCACACACGCCCTTCGCTTGCCCCACGAAGGGTATGGTGCCAAAAGCATTCCCCGGTATATGTAGATTGAAAAAAATTGTTATCAAAAAATAAATCAAGTACTAAAAAATCACTTAGAACATGTCCGATGTTTAGTTGTGCTACTCAACACTAGATGTCGCTAACTGTCCCTCCACTCCTTATTAATTCAAACTTGACACTAAACGATTTTAATTGCACAAAGCTGCATATAAATTAAACGCGCCGCCATTTTCTGTCCGCATGCTTTTTGTCGCTTCACATCCAAAACTTTCGATGTTGTATTGAGTTATTATGAGAAATTGGCCTATTAGAACTACGATTGAATAGTTGATGTGTTTATATGCCAGTTTACGATGAAACGATTATTAGAAGGTTTGCTAACAGGGTATTGTGAGGTTATAGGGTCGAGTTTCGTTTGGTTTATTAAGTTATTGAACATTATAACGGTTATGAAATATGCAACTGAGGATCAAAAGACGTACCTACTGGTTTAATGTTTGTGTAATAATGTTCAAGTTTTGAAAAGTTCGCAAACTTTATCGTATAAAACGGGATCCTATTACTCAGACTCCGCTGTCAGTCTTTTTCATTAACCTTGATAGTATGACAGTTGAATTTTCACAGATAATGTATTTCTGGTGCCGCCATTATAACAAATACATATAAAAAATAATATTTCAGACATCTAACACGCAACATCGTCTAGTCCCAAACTAAGCAGAACTTGTACTATGGGCCCTTTTCTTTGGTTTTCTTTTTTTTTGTACTCTTCAACTTCCACAGCCTATATTTTCATCGATACGTTTTCCTCATTCCACCGCATAACCAATGTCCATACCAAGATAACCTATTACTTCTTAACTTTTCATCCAACGGCGCTACTTGCAGACTTCCTTTCAGGTAGTCATTTCTGACCTCACCATATTTCCTATTATATTTATAGATATATACTATTTACATCAACAACCCATAACGTCCCAGTGCTGGGCTCAGGTCTCCTCTCAAGAGAGGGTTAAGGCCATACGTCCCCACGCTGGCCGAGTGCGGGTTGGGGACAAGCAAGACACGTTGTGGCTACGTAATCTTGCTGTTGGATGTTTTTAAGCCGCCCGAAGGCCTCCAATTAAGCTTCACGACTGCTATCTTATGATAACAACCGGGACCGACTGCTTTACGTGACCTCCGAATCACGGAAACGCTCATTACATATAATGCCACAAACGGTCCCCCATCTAGGTCCGACCGCGCCGTCGTTGCTTACCCTTGGTGATTGTTTCCAATCACCTAAGGCCACTCGGCTATGAGCGCTTCATATACTATTTATTTAATATTATATAACTTTTACCGGCGGCTCCGTTCGTGTGTATGAAGGTTATTGCGGTAAAATGTAGCCTTTGTCTCTCTTCAATGATCAAAGTTTCTTCAAGCCAAATTTCATTGAAATTGGTGCAGAGGTTTAGCAGTTAAAGTCTAACAGAAAGACAAAGTTAATTGAGAATTTATAATAAAATAATAGACAAGTAACAAAAGAAAGCATGTGCTACCCATGCTAAGCAATTAGCCAGACATAAAAAAATGCTGGCAAAAGAGTCGTTATAGCCGCTAAATGGCGCGAATTAAATACAAATAAATATTTTAATTATAGCTAGGACTCAGCAATTTATAATAGGGTGTATAGATAAAAGAATAGCAATCCATAATTGGCACAATCACGTATATTTAAAGTTATCATTTTGATCTAAAGTTAATTACACTAATAAAGTGGTAAATTAATAAAATGATTTTCGAAATATGTTCCCGCCAATCTGTAATTAATGTTTATGCACAATGCGCATACGTGCATAAGTAGTGAAGGAAATAAACACATAAATTTTATAACAACATTTTTTATTTAGTATTTCAACAAGTTTTAGCACATCGAGACATATGCAATTAGGCTAAAGGTTAGCCAATGTGACTGCCGATCAAGAGATCTCTAGTTCCATTCCTGGGTCAGGCTTATAACAGCCTGGAATTTAGGAAGTCGAGTTCATAATCCCCATTCTTCGTGGAGGTAATATTATATCCGTTGATTCTACTTCAGCCCCCCTCGAGCCTAGTTTTTCGTTTTCTATTCAATTCTATTACTCTATTCTCTCTTGTTTCATTGGCTATTTTTTTTTTGAACACGTGTCTTAGTGACATTAACAATTATAACAAGAGGAAAGAGAAATAGAAAGCGAAAAAGGATTGTTACTTGGCTAGAGGGGCTGATTTCTTCCCAGTCGTGTCGTGTAACCGTCCTATCGGATTGCCAGAGTGAGGAAACAGATAGGGTTCGATTCTTGGGTCGAGACAAAAAGGGTGATCTATTTTTTCTTATTATAGAAATGCTTAATAACAACCCGGGGTCTCGAAGATGGGGGGTCTTAGGCCCCGTGCCTCAGAGTCAACGTAAAGCCGTCGGTACGAATGAAAACAACGAGAACTTAGGTATTTCAAAATACTTAGATATTTAGTGTATCTAAATACATTCATATCACACATAGAACCACAAAGACTAATGTCTTTTTTTTAAAGACATCTCCCGCATTAGGAATATACATCATGTGTCGCGGGAGACTTTACTAACATACATGAAACGGACTCAAAGAACAACAATTTCTCTATCACACAAAGTGTTGTCCCACGTGGGATTTGAACCTGCGACACTTGGCGCTGTAAAGAGCGGCATAGCGACCGCTTAATTCACTAGGCTAAACGTGCAGTATTAATATTATAACTTTACTATTGAATTGATATTACTATTTTCACAAATATTACACTTTTGTACTGAGATAGAACCGAAGCGACGGACGTAATATTTGATGATGTAGTCGGTTTAACTACCACATTGCAGATGAGCCGAAACCCTTTTAATGATCGTACCAAGAAGTAACAAGAAATTATGTCCCAAGGCAGTAGCGCCACGCTGACTTCAGCACGAAATACCAACCAAAAAATGACAGCACTCGTGCCGTCGTATTTCGTTGGTGAGTGTTAGACCGCATGCCCAATCAGTCTGCATCATTCTCCCGGCATGAATGATAGAGAAACATCTCACTAGGCTGTCAATAATGCCAAACAATAAATATCAACTATATCGAAATAGACTGAATAACAAGGTTCAACATTACAAGTAGTAAATATTTATAGTATAGTAACAATTATCTATGAAAAAAAAAACTACTTTCCCACAGCATGTACTTGACTGGCGGCATTTCGTGGTGTATGGCGGACGGACAGAAAAAGTAAAAATACCAATTAATTATAAGCAAATCTAGGCTTGAATGGACTAGGCTCTTAGGCTTGCTTTTTGCTGTACACATCAAAAGCGACTTACGGCGGTCGAGCAACGTGCTTCTTATGAGATGATTATGTTAGTTGTAGACAACGAAATAGGTAAAATATAATATCTTTGCTTAAAATCAAAAGTATAAAATAATTAAAAATCTTTGTTTAATAAAGGTGTATATTTATATTACATTTTAGCTGTATCCTATTAATCGCGGGTTTTGTTGATTTTGAGTTGGTGATGATCTTTTATAAAGTAGACTAAGCCTAACTCCTTATAAGATCAGCTACTTTTCAACGAAAGTTTTGTCAAACATGACACAGAAAATAAAGCCACTTCAAATTTACTTATTTGTGTAGATGTTTTGTTACAGAGTTTCATTTAATCCAACCCATTCAGAAGAGATTTTGTTCGCGATTCATTGCTGGCTGTAACTTAGGTCATAACATTGTGCTTAGTTCACACAAACCTTTAAGAAGAGATGATAAAGACATTACAGAAATTTTAAATATGTAGCACGAATGTTTTTTCCTAGTTACCTACCTCAAAAATAGAACAACGGTGCCTCTTCGAATAAAAATAAATTTAGACTAAGAAAGAAACGAGTTTAAATAAGCCCGTTGGTCTAGTAGATGACAATATAGACTAGTATGCCAGGGTTCGTGTATTCAATTCCCACCTAAGCAACTTCATTGTGGGATGAACACGGTCATTTGTGATTGTGCTGCGTTTGACTATAATAATTCATCTAAAGTATGTATGTAAAATAGTTTAGGGAAGTGTAGGCTCCTTCTTCCACGCATCTTCAGACATCATTTACGCATCCACATACATACTTTTTCATCTTTTTGAAAGTTGGGAGAAAATAAAACGTCATGTGTGACTTTTGTGATTTGGAAAAATCTAGAGAGACTTCTCTTGCTGCTGGATATGTCTCAGATACATATTATTTATTGTAATTAATCGTGTACACAATCTCTCTTCTTAGCACCTTCTATACATAATATATTGTAAATAATAAGTGCGCTGTAATTTACTTGTACATACATATAATAAACTTATCTGTACATAATATCCGAAGTTTTATATACGTAAACCACGGATCATCACGGCGCTCTTATAGAAGCATCTATTTCTGGCTATATATGTAATCTCAATTTAGTTAACCCTTAGGGTTGCGAAGATCAGACGCTAGGCGCACAGTGGATAATTGATAAACAGTTTAATCCGGTAAAACCCGTAGCCGACCCCAAATAATCTTGGGATAATAAAGGCTAGGAAGATAAAAATCTAAGAAAATTGTAGTCGAGTACTGTCATACGCCTTTGGCTAATCCTTCGGGGCTAAGAAAGTGTGTATGTGTATACACAGGTAATAAAGTTACGACCTGAATGGTCACGCTTTAATGATAAATTCAATTTAAATATTGGTACTAATTCAAAAATCACACTAAATATTTAAAACAACCTGTCTTTAGTTGCTTACTCTATGCCGCCCACTTCCCAGATATGCGAGCGTGGTTGCGCCGACGCAGGTTTTTCTCCCTCCTCTCGCTCACTAGTAGCTACGTCTCGCTCGCACCAAACGCACCGCGATCTGAGGTTTTTGCCTGGAGCCGAGCGCGAAGTTTTTCACGTACTCCTTTCGAAGTTTTAAAATCACTGGCCGTCGATTGAAAATTCGATTTGCCCAGTGTTATATTATTATTTCGGTGTACGAAGTTCGTATATTAAAAATGTCGATCGAGTATATAGTTAGGATACAGTTATTATTGTTTATAATGAAGTATTTAAATTGACTGTTTGATGTATCGGTGAGGAATTAATTTTTGGACATCTGTCTCTTTGTATATAATATTACGTTATTATTTATATCAACCACTATAAAAAAGTAGTTTAGCTATGAGTTAGAGACGTTTTATTTCAAGATGTAGACAAAGTATGTAGGTGTGTGATCGGACGTTGTAATTCTTGCGGAGTCAAAGCACTGAACTTGACATTTAGCTATAGAAATGGCCTGAGGTTTTGAGAAGAACGTAGATGACTTTTGAGGCGAGTAAAGCAATTGAAAATGAAAATAAAAAAATATTTATTAATATAACTATTGGTTTACCTAACTTCCAAAGTTGCCGGGGCCTTCTTTTAAGATAATAAATACTTGTAGGTGTATACAAAAAGAGTTATTATATATTAACACATATTATTGTATAACACATATTATATTAACACATTTATTGTACCCACTTTTAACAATTATTATGGACAAAGATGTAGAAAATATTTAGTGCCAGTTATATTTAATAGCTTACCGATAGAAATTGAAAATACGTGTACTACAAAAAGATCTTTCAGAAATAAACTTAGTAAGTACCTTCTCGATAAGTATTATGCAGATCTCATGTCAGATGTATCCAGATAGGAATTCTTCATGCTGTGGGGTCAACCACAATTGTTGTGCTAAGCCCAACAGCAGGTACAGTATGGATATGCATATGTATATGTATGTGAGTATGTATGTAAATAAAAATATATGTAGAACTTTATTTTATTCAATGTAACAGGAACGATATTGTTAAGATTGTATATATGTAGTATAGTGTAGTAGTAAACATTATGTCGCGGAATAGAATATATATTTTGTACATTGCTTTTATATTGATTAAAGGGAGCTACATCTGCCAACAAACTGAGATAACAGTTTGGCAGAAGTATTGTATGTAAGTAGAAGCAGTACTATTATTTGAATAAATTATTTTTATTTATTATTATTTATTATTACAAATATACCTACCTATCACACAACATACTAGCAATTAAAATACAGATAAAAGAAATTTGTAACAACAGTCCGGACTATGGAAGGTTGGAAGTGTTTTAGAGAGTGCCTCGGAACCTTAAACCTTCCGTACTAGTCGTCATGAAAATATATGGTTATCGATATTGGGAAATCAGTGCCTTCAAATATCCAGACAATTAGTTCAATCTTCGAATCCAGTTTGCTCTATACGGAGGTATGATGCCTGTTACTCCGTATAAGAACTGATATTCAGGTAAAACCGGTTGAACTAGTAGCCGACCCCAAATAATATTGGGAATAATTAAGGCTAGTTATATGATAAAAAAAACTTAATTAGAAGATGACTGGTTTGGGAGGGAGAATTTTATTTTAATTAGAAGAAATCATAAATTTAATACTTTTGGTTAGAAATCCAGTATTGAATAAATTATAAATATTTCGGACTTTTACACCCAACGTCATCTAGTCTCAAATTAATTTGAGACTAGATGACGTTGTGTGTAAAAGTGCTTGAGCAGAGCTAGTATTATGGGTACTAAACAACTAATATAAATACATAAACATACTTTTTGTAAATACATACATATTTTACATAGAAAACACCCAGACTCCGAAACAAATATTTGTGAATCACACAAATATTTGGTCTGACCCGGGAATAGAACCCAAGACCTCTTGATCAGCAGCCACATACGCTAACCACTAAACCAACAAGGCAGTCAAACATCTGAGATCAAGCTGCTGGAAGCATAAAATTAAGTTAAATGGCGAGAATAATGTATTTTTTTTGTTAAATACAAATAGTGGTGTAGATTAGTGTGAGGGAGTAAAGACAAAATGCATGGTATATACAAAGTTCCTGCGCTGAATTTAGACCACACCTTAAATTAAAAAAAACGTGCAAGTGCGTGTCAGGCCACGCATAGAATAGGGTTCCGTAGGCATATACAACAGCAAGTTTATTAAAAATCGTGTCCAATAGATAATTTTTATGTTAACTTACTATTTCTTTATTATTTTACGAAGCTTTCCAAGTGCATTTTACAAGTTAGACACCTATACCTTCTGAAATAAAAAATAATCTAAACCGCTATAGTTTTTCTTGTAATTTCATCATATGGACTACTATGGTGAACAGAAGAATTCCGCTGGGTTGGACAGCGTTTGGGAAGCTTCGTCGGGTCTTCTCATCGACGATCCCACAGTGCCTAAAAACAAAAGTCTATAATCAGTGAGTGGAGACCACGATACAGCAAACATAGTGTAGGACGTCCACAGGCCAGGTGGAGTGATGATTTGCGCAAGACGGCTGGTAGGAGCTGGATGCGAGAACCCGAGGATCGAAAAAAGTGGCGTGCAATTGGAGAGGCCTAGGCCTAGGCCTTTTAGAGGGGGGGAACACCATCGAAAAAATGTCCTTTAGTCGACGTGATTACAACTCATAATCATGCACAGTTTTATATTTCTAGCACCAACCGTTTGGGCGGTAGGTCGAGGACGGACAGACGGACGGATATGATGAATCATGAACTACGGGATCCCAAAAACTATTCGTGTTAATTAATTTGCAAACTTCAATAACACTTTATTGCCTTTACCCGGGAATCGAAGTCGAAACCTCTTGATTTGTAGTCGCATCCGCTATCCGTTTGCCCAAAGAAGTAGTCGAGAAAAATATATGTACTATGCACATACTAGCTAACCCACGCCACCCCGTCTGCGTCTTCTATTACCTGTCGCGTGGTGTTACACCTCAAAAGCAAATTTGTTTCCCAAAAGATAGACATACGCTGTCGCGGATGTTTTTTAGAACTTTTAAAGTGGAACAGTTCTCTCATAAATGATTTTTGCGAAACTGTAATCGTTTACGCAGCGCACGGAAGCTTTCGAAAAGAGAAAAAAATAATAGTTTAAAAAAACTAAACAAACACGCTTTTAATACAAAAAGTAGCTATTTTTTTTTCCAGACTAAAAAGATAAATTTGTTTAAAAAAAATTTTTTACTTTTTTTTTCATCATAAGTGTATTGTCATCGGTCCTCGATGAATCTACAAAGTTTGAACGAAATGTGGCCGTTTGAAGTGGGTCAAAATCGCACCCAAAGGAGTCGGTTACAATCAAACATATGGGTGAAGCTAATATTAAGGGTGTTAAAACCCCGATTTCGAAATATTCTTCATTTGTGTCCCGCTCCTATTAGTCTTAGCGTGATAATATAATCTAGCCTATAGCCTAGATAAATAGGCTATCTAACACGCGTTCAATCAAACAAACAAACTTTATCATCATCATCATCAACAGCCTTTAACAGTCCACTGCTGGACATAGGCCTCTCCTTGAAAAGGAGGTATTGGCCTACTATACCACGCTGGCCAGACGGGTTGGTATAGGGTTGGTTTCAAGTTTTCCTTCTCTTTGCATTAATGTTGTCTTGCGTAGTTTATCCCTTAGTCGCCTTTTACGACACCCACGTGGGATGAATAGGGGTGGTGACACTCTGTATTCTTACTACCTCTACTCAAGTGTCCTGCTGGCGGCAGTGTCGTGTTCCGGGTTGTGGATCCTGACTACATCGGTTAGGCTACACGATGTCTGGGGTCCGTATGCCGTCTGTATGGACAGGTCGACTCAAATCTATGGTCCTTTCTTCAAAAGGCCAACCCAGACCCTATACTGCACTCACATAGTTCTCTTTAATATTGTACACGGACTTAAAAAAAAGACACCTCTGTGGTTTGTATCGGCGTTTCTTCCCAGAGTGAGTTGTAGAAAATGCCGGCGCCTTCTAGTTATAAAGTCCGACTTGTGAAAATGACTGAAAAGATTTACTTGCAAAAATAAATATCATTTATCATTTATCTTAATCCGTCACCACACGGACAAAACTTTATAACAACAAAACTTTAAAACAAACTTTATAGCTTTATAATATTATCATGATATAGATATTTATTTATAACCCGTAATGATTTCTACTTAACCTACTCAGAATGCAAACCAAACTCCGTCCAGTTCATACAGTACCGCTGGGCTATTTGGTTTCCAGTTAATTTGGTCCCCTACATAATGACGTGAGGGCACGTGACGGTTGAGTTCCCTCTTTGACCGGCTGATTAGAGGGCATTGTGCGAATTGACTGACCGCGTTACCTTTGTGTTTTTTGATGATTAGTTTTGATATCTGTGGAGAATAAAGCATCTAGGTTTCAGTCTTTCATGTTCTGTCTTGTTGGTTAGCGTATGCGACTGCTAATCAAGAGGTCTCGGGTTCAAATCCCGGGTTAGGCCAAAAGTGTTGTTGGATTTTTCTTACAGAACAGAACCTCTTAATCGGTGATTCAAGCCTGTGCCTAGGGCACGTTAAGCCGTCGGTCCCTGTTTTCATGAACATCTATGGCAATCATTATTGGGAAGTCAGTGCCCTCAAATATACTGACCTTTATTTCAGTTCTCCGTCAGGGGTGCGGCAGTCCGATACTGGTCGCTCCGTGGAAAAATTGATGTTCAGGTAAAACAGGTTGAACTAGTAGCCAACCCTAAATAAACAGAGATTACCTGGAAGAAACAGACAGAGAGACAAATAAAAAAAAATGTATAATCATTAATTAATTTGACTGCCTCGTTGACGCAGCGTATGCGCCTGTTGATCAAGAAGTCTCGAGTTCGATTCCCGGGTCGGACCAAATGTTAGTGTAATCCGCAAATACTTGTTTCGGAGTTTGGGTGTTTGTGTAAGATGTCCAAAAATATTTAAATTGTTTTTTTTTGTTAAAGTTTCATATGTAATTTCATATACATTTAGTAAAAAACTATACATTTGATATTACATACAGGTAAATAGTTTTAAGAAATTGGTTCAATATTTTGGTATACGTCACAACTGAGTCAGTCGCAAGATAGGGTTATAAGTGAATCTATACAACTGAATTAAATTGGTGTGTTTGTTTGTAATATATAATAAACAATTTTTAACTAAATGCATATCAATGTATATACGGTACTAACATCAAAAAAATAATTTCTTTAATTTTTGTCCGTCTGTCTGTTTATTCTGTCCGTTTGGAATGGAAAGACCGATTTTGACGAAACTTTTACTGTCTAGAAAGCTGATGACACAAGTAGTATTAGTAGTATTTAGTAGTAGTAACTCAGGATATTTTTATAGATTAAGTTCACTCCGCGGCATTGCTCGCGATTTAAAAGAAAATCAGTGTGTGACGGATTAAGAATACAAAGTGTCACCACCCCTATTCATTCCATGGGTGTCGTAAGAGGCGATTAAAAGAACAAAATAAGCAGCTAACATCACTGCCAAGAGAAGGAAAACTTGAAACCAACCCTATACCAACCCGTCTGGCCATCGTGGTATAATAGGCAAAAACCTCCTTTCTAAGGAGATGCCTATGTCCAGCAGTGCACTGTTAAATGCTGTTGATGATGATGATGAAGAAATGAAAAACCGCAGGTAACAAATTTAGTAATATAATAAATTAAAAATTCTATAGGAAAAGTTACGAGACTTACAAGTTCACATCATACCAAATTACAATCAAATCAATTCACACTTTTGATGTCCCCATACGTTTCCCATCAAACGACATGGAATAATCCCTAAGGGTGTTCCTGATTAACAGAACCATAGGGGGTTGTGCAAATAATTAGGGGTGGATTATAATGTTAGAGTGTAATTGTTTTATGGTAGAAGTATATTATTAAATAAATAAATAAATATTTCGGACATCTAACACACAATGTTATCTAGTTCCAAACTAAGCAGAGCGAAAACTCATTTATATACATAATATACATTTTTTTTAATACATACATATTATACGTATACACCCAAACTCCGAAAGACCAAATCAGACCCAGGAAACGAACTTAACAGGAACAAACTTAAGACTTCCTGATCAGCAGCCGCATACGCTAACCACTAGACCAAAAGGGATGATAAAAGTTTTGCAGTGCTCTCTTACCCTCTTAATCAACTCTTAACAAGACACCCTAAGGATAAATAGGGTGGCCATTTCATATTCCAAACCCTAAATATATAATGCTTCAGATAATATACTTTAAATCAATGTTCTTAATTCTTCAGCCTCCAAGTTCATTCACCAATATTCAATAGTTAATCAGGCTTACATAAGGGCACGTGTACACCACGGGGTGCTCAGTCAAAATATTATGTTAGAAGTGTGAGCCCGCTCTTAATTCTATCATCATTTTGTCCACAGTTTACCCCTATAATGTTAGGGATATGGGAATATAGGGTGTGATATGGATGCGGTATTTGTGTGCACTTTGCTTGTTTTTACGTTGGTTGTGCACACTTAGTATGTGTTTGAAATGTTAATCTTGATATGTTATATAAAAGTTTCTATGGGGTAAATGTACCTAAGATATGTTTTAACTTCCATGAGAATTACCTGTTTCTATTGTGACAGAATTTTCACCATCAACCTTTCGCAGTTCACTGTTGGATATCATCAACAACCCATAATGTTCCACTGCTGCTCAGGTCTCTTCTCAGGAGACAGTGCGGGTTGGGGATTGGCAAGACACGGTGTGGCTACGTAATCTTGCCGTTGAATGCCTCCAACTAAGCTTCACGACTGTTATCTTTTGACAACAACCGGGACTGACTGCTTAACGTCACCTCCAAAATACGGAAACGCTTATAACATATCATGCCACCCATCCAGTTCTGACTACGCAGTCGTTGCTTACCCTTGGTGATTGTTTCTAATCACCTAAGGCCAATTGGCTATGAGCGCTGTTGGAAATACGCCGATTCAATTGCAAGCCACTTGGTTTGATCCTTGGCTTCTTGCATACTAACTAATACTTCTTCTTGCATACTTAATAACTAAAAACAACTAATTTCGGAACACCTTGACCTACCCCTAGTTAGGAGTAGCAGAACGAAAAGGCGCTATGATGGGCAAATTAGATGCAATACGAATAAATAAATGGGTATTAAAATGAAAAAAAATATTATTATTTTAAAAATCATGATGTATTTTTTGTAAGAATGATTATATTTTAAATACCATATCCATTATTTAATAATCTCATGTGAGTTAATTGTAACAAGCTTATTGAAACGTATCAGTGAACAGTGTGGGATACTATTTAATCATTGTCCATTTAATAGACTTAAAAGATCAATAATTCGAATTAATTATTCTTTGGGAAAAAATCTTTAGATGTCTTTGATATGTATGATACGAGTGTAGAGTTGACTTGGAAAAAGTAAGATGTCGAAAAAATCTAAACCATAGAGGTACCACAAGGAAATTTTGTCATTTTATAAAAATATATACTGACTTTACCAACTACCTCGTTGGTCTAGTGGTTAGCGTATGCGACTACTAATCAAGAGGTCTCGGGTTCTAATCCCGGGTCGGGCCAAAAAGTGTTTTTGGGATTTTCTTAGGAAATTTCTAATAGCTGCCAGGAGTTTGGAAGTTTGGCGGTGATTTACGCCCGTGCCTCGGAGAGCACGTAAAGCCGTCGGTCCCGGTTATCATGAACATCTATGGCAATCGTTATTGGGAAGTCAGTGCCCTCAAATATACTGATAACTAGTTCAATCTTCGAATTTCAGTTCTCCCTTAGGGTTGCGGAGGTCCGATGCCAGTCGCTCCGTGGAAAAACTGAAATTGAGGTAAAACCGGTTGAACTAGTAGCCGACCCCAAATAAACTTGGGAATAAAGGCTCGGAAGATGATGAGTACATGCTGATAATATATTCCATAGTACGTTAGTAGTTCTAAAAATCTGAATACGAATTACAGTACCTTACTTGTGAGAAACACGGTCTTCTGTTATTATAATAATTATATTACTGACTTTACCAACTTAATGGCAATTCATAGTTTAATGTTACCATAATTAATAACATCACTGTATTGTTTATTTTTTTATTATTTAGGCCTACCAAAGTGACTCTTCTGCCTGATGGAAAGCATAAGTAGAATCTAGGAGATTTTCCTTAAACTTTACTTGACCAGTCCCCAACCCGCACTTGGCCAGAATGGGGACGTATGGCCACAACCCTCTCCTGAGAGAAGATCCGAGCCCATCAGTGGGACATTATAGGTTATTCTTGATGATACTGACTATAGAAATAAGGAAGAGGTCATAATGTTTTGCCTTAGAAATCTAATGCCTATTTTCACCAACACATAAACCGTCTCTTTACCAGGGGCCCCCTAACGTAGGTAGCCCCTAAATTTTTACTGATATCTAAGCACTTAGGTGTCTCATAAGGGTTCGTGAAAACGGCTATAAGAGGATCAGAGTGTAAGGGATAACTTGTCCCTCTCTTTCTTTGAAAATCAAAATTTTGTTGAAGCAGAAAACTAAAGTATTAAGTTAATTGCTTGTTGGTCTAGTGGTTTGCGTATGCGGCTGCTGATCAAGAGGTCTCGCGTTCGATTCCCGGGTTATACCAAATATTTGTGAGATCCACAGATAATTGTTTCGTAGTCTAGGTGTTTTCTATGTATAATGTGTATGTATTTACAAAAAAAAAGTATATTTATGTATTTATATCAGTTGTTTAGTACCCATAATACAAGCTCTGCTTAGTTTGGGACTAGATGACGTTCTGTGTAAGATGTCCGAAATATTTATTTATTTATTATTAATTAAAAGGTAAAGCCATGCGGCATACTAGCCCCGGCTCTACCAGGGAAGTACTACCCTCACACAGAAGACCAAGACCGGAGAGCGGAGGCCCAATGATGCAGTTGCTTCTCAGTAGGCTGCCAATGTGAGGGTCACCATGCTGCATTGTCTGCATTCACCATGAGAATGGTGACCTCTACTCCTGGATTCTACTTATGCTTTCCATCAGGCAGAGTAGAGTCACTTTGGTAGGGTTAAATAAAAAAAAGAACACAGTAATAATACAAGATTAAGGTAACATTATCCTATGAATTGCGATTAATTGTAACAATATAAGCTTTATACATATCAATGGTTGGCGTGAGACGCGAGGGCTTAAACAGGGTTGTCACCCCATTTCCTTTTTGAATGTTGTTTTCGTTTCAAATCTATACAAACAATTGAAATATCTATAATTTCAAATTAATTACTTTTCGCATATGAAAGTATAACTTAAGCGGTTCTTACAGTATTTTTTTTTTCTATTTGTTTGTTTCGATATCCCTCTGACACGGCTAGGCCAATTTTCCTGGAACTTTCACTGATCAATAGCTAAATTTATAAGTAGCTACTTAGGTTATTATTGAAAAAGAAAGAATTTTGCGAAAAAAACCAATGAAATTGAAAACAATATTCGAAGAAAAAGCAACAAAAACCGGCGGTGTGCAGTTAGGGATACAATAAATATGTACTTACTACAAACATGTTTTTGCTAAATGGATATTTTAGTTTGAAACTATAAAAGTTGCAACGGGAGTTAGATTACAATTGAATTAGTGATAAATTGTAATAGATTTCTTGTTTAATCTTGTTATAAAATGTATTACATTAATATTCTTACGCAGTTCACCGATGGACATATTTATAAGTTAAGGTCTACCTAGAAATACCACATTGTCTGGATGGGTTCATATAAGTTTTGCGTCAAGTTTCCTTCTCTCTTCAGTGCTGTTATTTTTTTTATATTAACTGCCAATATGACTCTGCCCTGCCTAATGAAAAGCATGAACAGAATCCAGAAGTGGCGACCACCTTCCTCACTGCCACAGCGGATAGTGCAGCACGGTGACCCACATTATAGCGGCCTAGTAAGATGCTTTTTCACGCCCCGCTTAGTTGGAAAAAACAAATGTTATCATGCTTTGTATTCATAATCTGTCACAATACTTGTGTGCATTTAATAATAATATAGTTAAAAAAATATTATTTGTAAAAAACCTAATTGTGTAAAAGAAAAGATATATTAATGGAACTTTAAGGTTCTAGGAGCGTTTCTCGATTTGATAATTTTTGCATAACATATGTGGGTGGCAACCCTAGTTGTATCGCCCCTAATATATTGACACGGGTGACCATATGAATTTGGTGGATATTTGGCCTAACCGAAGGATATCCATTGCCTACTATGATTTAATAGATTAATTATTAAATGCGGTTGAACTAATGAAATGACTTTTTCGTTTTTTTTTTATGAATTACTTATTTATAGTTTAGTAATTTAAATTAAAATATAAAGAAAGCATGGGGCGTGCAGACGTTGCATTATTTTATATGTACTTAATTGAGAAAATCTATCAATGTTTAAAAAATCGTACGTTCCCTCCGTAAATTTTGAAACTTAGAAACTTGAAATTTAGCAATCACACTTTAATTAAGCTGACAGATTAAAAGTTTATATGAGAGAAGAAAGGAAGAGAGAAGCAAGAATGCTTGAAAGGGAGTGAAACTTTAAACGCTATCATGTAGAATTTAAAGAATAATTCAGAAATTCAAATTAGCGGTAGTTTGAAAATAAATTTATAATGTTTGATATTACTGAAACACAATTCCTATTAAATATAATACAGAACAAGTTGCATTATACCTGTGATTAAGTCAATACCTCACTTATCCGTAAAACAAATAATTCACTACTCACAATATAATTATATGCAATCTTCACAATTAAATACATTTTAACAAATAGCATCTAATTAGGTCATTTAGGAACGTCCCGCTTGTATAATAATTACAAACTGTAATTGGCTTATTCAAATTTAGAATTCTACGTCGCAGCTCCTGATTGGTGACGCGTGGCAAGTCTCTTTTACAATGACCGATAATTTTCTACGTACATTTTCATGACCAGTTTATAAAAAGCCATGTTGTTGTGTATTGTAATGGATGTAACGGTTCTACTATTTTGGTGGCACGTATATTAGCTGTTAAGCCGACAGTTATTTGTAATAATTGACCATTTTAGTTGTTATCTAGTTAGAGAAGTTTTAATTAGGTAGTTTTGTTTAACTTAATATGATGTTATTTAGTATATTGTTAGTTTGTCGTAGGGAGTACAGGTTGATTTTACATGAAATTAGAAGGTATCGTAATATGTTCTAGAAATGTTTGTATCTACATATTTATTGAAACATGTGTGTTTTATTTCAAAGTTAAATGTCGGGATACAAAATTGAAACAGTCGAATTGTGTCGTTATGTTTCCGAATTAATCTATCAAGAACCCATAATGTTCCACTGTTGGGCTCGGCTCACCTTTCAGGAGAGCGTTTTTCGGACATCTTATTTCGGAGATACGTCCCTCTGCTGGTCGAATGCGTTTTGAGGAATGGCAAGACACTATGTGGCTACGTAACCTTGCCGTTAGATTTTTTAAAGCCAACTCCAACTAAGCTTCACGATTGTTATCTTATGATATAAACCGGGAGCGACTGCTTTACGTGACCTCCTAATCACGGAAACTTTTTTTTTATTTTTTTATTTGTTGCCTTCCAATGTGACTCCACTCTGCCTGATGGTAAGCATGAATAGAATCGAAGAGTGGGGGCCACCACACTGCCCGCGATGCAGCAAGGAAGTTCATAACATATCGTACCACAAACGAAACTCACCCATCTAGGTCTGACAACGCCGTCCCATCACCTGAGGCCACTCGGCTATGAGTCAGTCAGAATCATAATCATCGTCATCGCATCAGTCTAAAGACGTCCACAGCCTCCCCACTACAATCGGTCCGAATATCAAGACTAATTAAATCAATCAAAAATGGCTATACAAAGTCAACCAAAATCATAATAGCGTGGTATGGTTGCGTTGCGTACTAAAGACGATGAACATAGAACAAAGACTATTCAAAGTCTTCTGTAGTAGGTAGGTTCATGCATCAAAAGAAAATAATACCATACAAATCGGAGACATGAAGCTTAAATTATTCTAAGCTAAAACTGTAATCATAGGTTAGTTACACCTACAAATTTTCCATAAAAGTACAAATTGCTATTGGAAGCGAACCTAGACAGGGCAGGGGTACTTTTCTGTTATAATTTCATTGATACAATTTTAATTTCAGTGGTTTGTGTCCACTGTAGTTTATTGAAATCTCTTGTATGGATTTTATAGGTGATTAACTGACCCCCGTTGTGTAATGCCGTGGACCGAAGCTAGCCTAAAAAAAAGTAGCCTATGTTGCTTCCATTAGATTTTCTTCAAAACTTTAGTACAAACATCTACCTCTTACAACTTTATTATTATTTTTGGACATCTTACACATAACACAACTTATACCAAGATTGCATTATGGGTATTAAGACAAAAGAAATAAATATATAAACATACTATACATACTTTTAAGCTATTGCATAGCTTTTATCGCGGGCTTTGAGCGCGGCGACCGAATCAAGAAATTTCGTAATGAAAAAACCTAACACCCTAAAAAAGGATAGAGAATATGATTGTAACTGCAGTGCGACAAGGATGTGGCGGCTCCGTGCTCTATAGGCAGATTACAGCATGCGTGCTGCCGCCACAGGCCGTTATCCGTTGCCTTGACAACACAGTCATTCAAAATTCTTCTTCCTTGCTTTTCTTTATTCCTATTGTAAAAAACGAATTACAAAATATATAATTGTTATGTACTTTACACAATACACAGCGTCCGCGTCCTCCAGTACCGACTAATTGAATCTTAGTTTTTTTTTTATTCCATAGATATGCTCATATTATTATTATGTTCTCTGTTTAGTTGTCATTGTCTTTCAATTAATAGGTGAATAGGATGATTATATTGTTTGACAATAATATTGTTAGAATGTATGTTGGATAAAAGACAGTGTATATTGTTTTGTAAACCTGAATCAATATCGAGGAAAAAAAAATACTGCAGAAATTAACAATAAATAAATAATTATAATTAGCGTTGATAAAAAATGCTATGCGTCCCCGAGTGCCACACGACTTTTTTTATGTAAATATGTATTTACATAATTAATTATTATACTTAGAAAATAACGAAACTCCGAAACAAATATTTGTGGATCACTCATACATTTGGTTCGACCCGGGAATGGAACCCGAGACGACCTCGACGCAACGGCACAGCAGTCGCATACGTTATCACTGTGCTCCCGAGACAGTTAATTTATAAGTATGTACATATAAACTAGAAAGTCCCGTCATAATCGGTACAGCCGTTGCAGAGATTAACCTGAACAAACAGACAGACAAAATATTTACAAATTGCCTTTTTGATGCATATCTATCTTTATATATATAATTCTTCTGTGAGTGTGTATGTCACTGAACTTCTCTCAAACGACTGGACCGATTTTGATGATATCTTTTGTGTGTGTTCAAGGGGATCTGGGAATGGTTTAGATTCGCAATTGGACCCGGTAGGTGGCGCTGCGATCAAGTTATGGAATTTTAAAGTTGGGCGGTACGAAGTTCGCTGGGTCATCTAGTCTTTATATATATAATTCTTTTGTAAGTGTGTATGTCACTGAACTTCTCTCAAACGACTGGACCGATTTTGATGATATCTTTTGTGTGTGTTCAAGGGGATCTGGGAATGGTTTAGATTCGCAATAGGACCCGGTAGGTGGCGCTGCGATCAAGTTCTGGAATTTTAAAGTTGGGCGGTACGAAGTTCGCTGGGTCATCTAGTCTTCATATATATAATTCTTTTGTAAGTGTGTATGTCACTGAACTTCTCTCAAACGACTGGACCGATTTTGATGATATCTTTTGTGTGTGTTCAAGGGGATCTGGGAATGGTTTAGATTCGCAATAGGACCCGGTAGGTGGCGCTGCGATCAAGTTCTGGAATTTTAAAGTTGGGCGGTACGAAGTTCGCTGGGTCAACTAGTCTTTATCTTCTTTATATCTTAATATATATAATTCTTCTGTGAGTGTGTATGTCACTGAACTTCTCTCAAACGACTGGACCGATTTTGATGAAATTTTTTGTGTGTGTTCAAGGGGATCTGGGAATGGTTTAGATTCGCAATTGGACCCGGTAGGTGGCGCTGCGAACAAGTTCTGGAATTTTAAAGTTGGGCGGTACGAAGTTCGCTGGGTCAACTAGTACCGTATATACTTTCACATGCATTAGTGAAAAACTATACATTTGATATTACAGACACTACAAATTTATTTATTTGTATAGATATAAATAAAGATGGTAAAGCATCGTATAAATAGAAATGAATTCTTGTATAAACACTTTTAAGAAAGTTGCACCGGCGACAAACAAGTCAAAAGCTAACATCGTGTTGATAACTTTCTCCTTTTCTTGAAGTCGATTAAAAATAAGCCGCTTCGTGGACAATCTGCCACTCTACCGATATTTAGAAAGGCTAACTCAGTCGGTAGAGCAAGGAAATCTTTAAGATTTTAGACACTGAAAACATGAGACAATGAAAACAGTAACTGGATAAATATTACAGTAACTGAAACTTGATGGTTGATTTAGTCTTCATGTTCTTTATTAAATAATAAATAAGCAGCTAACATCACTGCCAAGAGAAGGAAAACTTGAAACAAACCGTATACCAACCCGTCTGGCTAGCGTGGTACAGTAGGCCAAAACCTCCATTCTAAGGAGAGGCCTATGTCCAGCAGTGGACTGTTAAAGGCTGTTGATGATGATATTCTTTAATTATATTATATGTGATATTAACGGGGAACCCTCTTAGATGGTGTAAGTAAAAAAAAACTTTATTAAATGATAGAGTTTTGTTATTGTATTTCTTACTTAGTGATTCTCGGGTTGTTATCTAAGGCCAACAGTCGTGAAGCATGGTTGGAGGCCTTCGCATGGCTTGAAAACACCCAACGGTAATATTACGAAGCCACAACGCTTGGGGACTGGCAAGACAATGTTGCAACGTTGAAACTCGCCTGAGATGACACCTTATTGTCCAGAGTTTTAAGGGTTAGGGTCGAGCAATGATTTATTTATAGTGTAGGACGCCCACAGGCGAGGTGGAGTGACAACCTGCGTAAGATGGCTTACAGGAGCTGGATGCGAGAAGCCCAAAATCGATCAGAGTATTGTGCAATGGGAGAGGCTTACGTCCAGCAGTGGATTGCGATACGTGGCTAATGATGATGATGATGATTTAAATATAGTAGTAAAAGTTACATCCGTACGAAAAAAGTTATATAGTACGTGCTGATAATATATACCAAAATAATATCATATTTTCAAAATTTGGGTTAGAAATAAAATTTTAGTAACGTAATATTTATTTTGACCGACATTTAAGCTACATGAAACCCCAAAACCACAAACCAATAGTAAATCAATTTTACGCTTAATACAAAAACGCAATTTTTGATCAACCAAGTCATCCAATTCACTGACATCGCGTGCTGACCAAAGGATGATCACCCGAAACCGACAACAACAAAAAAAATCGGAACGTCACTCATAAAAAACCGGAAAGATTCACAAACAAGACCCGAATCGTAATTACGACACAAACTTTATAAAAAAAAACCTATGTCCCGTCGAATTATAGGTCTAAATTATACACCAGTGTATCACAGGCATTATAATTTTTGGTCTTTGCGCGTTTCCCGACGACCTCTCGGCGACTTTTGTCATTTTTGAACGAAACAAAAAAAGTTGGGACGGCGCCATTTTTTTTTCAATAAAAATTGCTTTGTAATAACATAATTGCGAGCTTGTAATTGTTTATATTGAGTAGGTATGTTAAAATAAAGTTTTAACAAAATGACTATTTGTCTATAGAAACACTCGCTAAACACTGCCTTGTTGGTCTAGTGGTTAGCGTATGCGGCTGCTGATCAAGAGCTCTCGGGTTCGATTCCTGAGTCGGTCCAAATGTTTGTGTGATCCGCAAATAATTGTTTCGAAGTCTGGGTGTATTCTATGTATAATATAATATGTATGCATTTATGAAAAAAAAAGTATGTTTATGTATTTATATCAGTTGTCTAGTACCCATAATACAGACTCTGCTTAGTTTGGGACTAGATGACGTTGTGTGTAAGATGTCCAAAATATTTACTATTTATTTATTTATGAACTATCAGTTTATTTTACTACTAGCTGACCTCATCTGCGGTTGATGTTACTATACGGCATGAAAACTTTGTTTATATACTTTGAAAAGGTTATAGTGAGCCAACTTTAAAAGATATCTTTATATATATAATTCTTCTGTGAGTGTGTATGTCACTGAACTTCTCTCAAACGACTGGACCGATTTTGATGAAATTTTTTGTGTGTGTTCAAGGGGATCTGGGAATGGTTTAGATTCGCAATTGGATCCGGTAGGTGGCGCTGCGATCAAGTTCTGGAATTTTAAAGTTGGGCGGTACGAAGTTCGCTGGGTCAACTAGTCTTTATATATATAATTCTTCTGTGAGTGTGTATGTCACTGAACTTCTCTCAAACGACGGGACCAATTTTGATGAAATTTTTTGTGTGTGTTCAAGGGGATCTGGGAATGGTTTAGATTCGCAATTGGACCCGGTAGGTGGCGCTGCGATCAAGTTCTGGAATTTTAAAGTTGGGCGGTACGAAGTTCGCTGGGTCAACTAGTAAATATATAAATTCCATAATCAAATATTTATATTTGATTTAAGAATTTATATAGAGGTATATTTTCCCCGTTTTCGCAACATTTTTCGTTGATACTGTGCTCCTTAGAAATACTATCTATCCCGCGGTGTTACCCGCGATTATTATTGTAAATCGCGAATAGATTTTGTTGTAAATCAAGAAAAAATGGATTAAATCGGAAAATTTCTAATATTAAGCAAAGATGATTGCGATAGAAGTTAACTTTGTCATATTATTATAATCTACTATTTTGAAAATCATTTAAAAAAATTACTAGAAATAATCTAATCTAATTATTATTAAATAAAAGGCATTGGCCAAGTCAACGCAGTCATCATCATTAACAGTCTTTAAAGTCTACTGCTGGTCTCTTCTAGTTTTGGTCTACTTCACCAGTCTCGACGGGTTGGTATAAGTTTCCCTTCTTTTTACAGTCCGGTTGCCCTGTACTTCGTTCCGTGGTTGTTGTTGTCGGATTAAAAATATCGGATGTCTTCGCCCGCTATTTAAAACGAAAACCTCACAAAAACAACAACTGGTAAGAACCCATATATTTAACAGTCCTTCGAGATCTGAAAAAACTTTTTACAACTAAAACTATTTATAAATTTACTTGACATTGAAACTAAAAAAAGCGGGGAACGTACGCGTCCATTTTATTGTGAATGTCAGAAAACTTAGAAACGTATTGCAACTGTCATTGATACGTGACAGACAGTCGGTGCCAAAAGTGTTGAATGTTAATATTATTTAATAAATATTTACTTATTAATTAACTTATTTTAATGTAACATATTTTAAATATATATAGAGAAATTAGATTTAGAAAATTAGGCATGTTAAAAGTGTATATATATATCGTAATTCTATCTATGGATGCCATCTTTTCTATTAAACTGAATCATCATTATTGCTTTAAACAAATCACTGTTTTACATAGAGCAAGGAAGTTTTGGCCTACTACTACTACTACTACTACTACAACGGTGAGCAGGTTTATATAAGGTATGTTTCAAGTATTTCCAAATAATATGTTGTATGTGTAATTCAAAGTTCTCATTGCAAATATGTTATCTTAGGTAAGTTATTCCCTAAGTCGACTCTTACGACACGTATGAGATGAATAGGGGTGGTGACACTCCGTATTCTTAATCCGTCACCACACGGATAATCATATTAATTCTACAGGCTAATAATTAACAAACATAGAGTAAACAACTGATAACGTTTGGCCAAGTAGTTGAAGTGGTCGCCACGCCGCTTTCTATTTCGCTAAATGTCGTTGGTTCAAATCCCATATGGGACAACACTTTGTGTGATCCAGAAATAGTTGTTCTGAGTCTTGTTCTTGTATCCGTTTCATGTATCTTTGTAAAGTCTCTCACGACACAGTATGTTATTTTTTTTTCTTTTGAACAGACCTCGTATTCCTCGTGCGGGAGTTGTCTTTTAAAAAGAAAAAAATAACAAATCAAAATAACAAACCTATATCACTGCTCATTCTTGTCAATTTCTGCTCTGATTGAGGTTTACAGAAGTATTTAATGTGAAATCAAGAATCGTCATGGCTGAAGAAATAAAATTGTGTGTTTGTAGTGTAATTTAACAGATTTTCACCTAAGACATAAGAATGTATATACGGTACTAACAACAAAATAATCTATTGAAGATACAAGCACCGTTGGTTCTCAAATACAAACAGATATTAAATATGTAATACGGGTTGTTTTATTTAAGTAGAATGTAATGTGTTAATAATATTGACATAATGAAAGGAATATGGTCGTTCAAACAGAAGTATCTTATTTCTATTATTCCTGAACTATGATAAGACTTGATGCATATTTTCGGATGCAATGTCATAGCCTCCGTGGCGCAATGGTTAGCGCGTTCGGCTGTTAACCGAAAGGTTGGTGGTTCGAGCCCACCCGGGGGCGAAATTTACTTTTTTATTTTGGTTTTTAGCTATTATGTTGACAGAAAAAGTCAATTTTAACACTGTAAGTCAATTTTAAGCATTGGTTATACTGACATGCAATGGGAAATCGTATAATGAGGTTCAATTTTCATTAATAAATAATATAATAAATAAATATTTTGGACATCTGACACACAACATTATCTAGTCCCAAGCTAAGCAGAGCTTGTGTTATGGGTACTAGACAACTGATATAAATACATTAACATACTTTTTTTTTGTAAATACATACATATTATACACACCCAGACTCCGAAACAAATATTTGTGAATCACACAAATAATATTTGGTCCGACCCGGGAATCGAACCCGAGACCTCTTGATCAGCAGCCGCATACGCTAACCACTAGACCAACGAGGCAGTCTAAATAATAATAAAGGATATAATTCAATTAAGCTATCATAATTTGTTTCTGATTTCATATTCAGGTAATTATATTAATTATTTATCTGAATCTCTATAATCTGCCTAATTGTGTATAAATAGAGATAATTAAAAAAATGCAGAACCCTTTTTCGTAGAAGTGTTGTCTAATGACTTGAAACTACAAGAATTTCTTTAAATATTTGGTAGTTATTAGCTATTAACCACTTTAATAAAAAAAAATATTTGATTTATATAATGTAAATAGATTTTTACAAGTGCAGCATGCAAAATCTATTAATTTATTGAACGACTATATTTCAAAGTCCAAAAAATCTAGAACATCCCATTAAAAGAAGTGGTCAATGGCGTTCCTTTTCGACCTCGAAAGTTTTTGAAATACATATATTTAAGAGTATGTATATTAATTTATGAGTAATTCGACAGACAATCGTTATGAAATTAATCACTACGCTTACATCCTAAAATTTTCGAAGTTACGTACGAAAATTCGTTCACAATAAGAAACAATCCTGTTATTCTTGTGTTACAAAAATCCAGAGTAACATAATTAATCCCTTTTATTAAATTAATAAAGCTCTTTAATATATAATATCATTCTTATAAAAAAATGTCAAACGAAAAATATTTCCAATAATTTTCCCCTTGACTGTACCTAGCTGTCGCTAAGCACGAATTGCCACTAGACCACAATGTTCAGTGAACTAGACAGATGGACAAAATTATATCCTTTATTATTATTTCGGGGAATTTACATACAGTTTTATTATATATGTAAAATAAGTTAGAAAGGGAGGACACGATGTGAGAGCTTTGTGAAAGATAGAGATAAAATCATATAAGAAATGAGGTTAGATGTCATTAGGTAAATAGGATTCACAGAAGGTTCTTGAAGCTATTTATTGAAATAAATACAGGTTTGTGGTAAGTTTTTTTTTAGAGAATTAAAATATTTTTTTACTAGATTTAGTGCACGATTTCGTCTACAAGTATGTTGGTTATCAAGGCAAAGAGATGCTTATGACCACTCTCAAGGATCAAAGTATATTCCTGTCAAATTTTATTGAAATTAGTGCAGCGCTTTGGCCATGAATGGGTAACAGACAGACAGAGTTATTATTAGGCCTGTATTAATAGTTAGTAGAGCCACTCTCATTTCAGCACGAATGGGCCGGCGCGACCGGGGCAGTACTACCCTCATACAAGACCATCCTAATAATGACAGCATCATTCTTGTATTTCGTTGGTGAATGAGACCGGAGGTCCAATCATTCTGCATCAATCTCCATTCGGCATCCAGAAGCCGGGAGAATGATGAAGGAACATCCAGGCCGCCATGCTGCATTGCTTATCCTCGCAATAAGGATGGTAACCCCTACTCCTGGATACTACTCTTGCTTTAAATCAGGCAGAGTAGAGTTACTTTGGTAGGCTTAAAAGTTACATGGGTATCACATGCAATATCTGTCCGAATAAGAATCGACCTATAAAATATTTCCAGCTTATGAAACCTTAGCTAACCCACATAAATCCTACATAAAACTAATCGTCACAAGTATAAAAAGAACGCGCAAGAATTTTTTTTCGAGATGGCAGAGTCACGCAATTAATTAAATTGTATGCCTTCTTAGAGTCCCTATTCACAGCAGTGCACAATATGTGTATGTATTTATGTATGTTTATGTATGAGTGTATTTATGTGTGTATTTTTGTATGTATATCTATACTTATATATGTATATGTGAATTTATGCTATATTAGTTTATTTTTATGTCAATTGCATATTGCTCTGTACAGCTCTAACCTCGATGCAACTACTATACTAAAGCTCTACACCCTCCAAAGGGTGGCTGGTAGAGAACACCTTGGGCATTAAGTCCATCGATGTGTGTCCAAAAGTGCATGAAGTTGTGAATAAATAAATATTTTTATTATTTGCAAATATTTGTAATATACCACGTATTTCCTTCCAATAAACGTCAACGTGTAGCCTTGGAAGTTACAGTTTAGAATGGATGACATACGCTCCCGAACTTACCATTAAAACTTAAACCTCACTCACCTCACTCATACCAGTGTGTAGCCCTCCCTGTATGATCCCAACTCCTCCAAGGATGGCCGTCAAAAAGCATCTCACGAGGACGCCATAGTGTGGGTCACCGTGCTGCATTGTCCGCATCCTTAATAAGAATGGTGCTTAGGCTTGCGATTCGATGCTGTTCTGATTGATTGGCACATAATTTGCATCAAATTTTCGTTCTCTTTTTCATGTGGACAATATCCTGTGTACATAGCTTCCTTCTTCGGCTCTTAAGTACCACATCCACGGGTTAATATGGGCCACTACACAGACTATGTCCATGTGGTGACGGATTAAGAATACAGAGTGTCACCAGCCCTATTCATCCCACGCGGGTGTCGTAAAAGGCGACTAAGGGATAAACTACGCAAGACAACATCAATGCAAAGAGAAGGAAAACTTGAAACCAACCATATACCAACCCGTCTGGTATAGTAGGCCAATACCTCCTTTTCAAGGAGAGGCCTATGTCCAGCAGTGGACTGTTAAAAGCTGTTGATGATGATGATGACTACACAGACTCGATGTTGAAGTATTTTTGATATTAAATGTAAGCCATCTGCCGTTTGAAGCTGTTTCAGTTTGCTATTTCATGTATTTGCCTTGAACCTGTCAATGCAGGCGTATCATAAAGCCACGTTAAACCTATTCATTACTGAGTATAATTGAATAGCGACAGTTGGTGTAATTAGTAGCGACACAATGTGTTGAGGTGTGGTGCCAGTGTAGTGAAGGCGATTTTGATATTTTGTGCTAACACAAACTATTTTTTATTTATTTCTATCTTTCTTATAACGTTAATTACATCTATTAGTAACTAATTTTGCGTGGTACTATATTTGTGAATTCACTCTGAGTAGAATATAATTTTAACAAAAAGAAACCGACTTCAAAGAAAAACTATTCCGAGTACCCAAATCGCGACAATTGTGCCTATGATATTTGAGGAGTTTCCTCGATTTCCTTGGGATCCCATCATCAGATCCCGATATGGTGACGATGGGACCACCTGTAAGCTACGCCCATTCCAATGCAAAAATATTTTTTGAAATCGGTTCATAAACGACGAAATTATCGCTGAACATACATAAAAAAAATTAAAAAAAAGATTCCGACGAATTGAGAACCTCCTTGACGAATTGAGAACACCAAATAAATGTAGGTAAACTTATAGAAAAATAAACTATTTAAACAACCACTCACTTTTCGCTCTCAATGCGACCAAAAACCGCAAAAACACGAAGCAAAAAAAGTAAAAAATGAAAAGAATATAAAAACAATGCGGCAGTAACGAAGTCGAGACAATGCACTTTAGGTACAATGCAGTCGGGGTACAATAGACCGGGAGGGGTGGGAATCGAGTGCTTTCGACTGTAGTGCTCTGCTGCAATTTGCTACACAAGTGTCGATATGAAGGGCGCACTTGTCGATTTGTGACGTGAATGTGGGTAGAATTGAAAGATTTACGAACTCAAATGTTACTTGATTATAAGATGGCATTGCGAGGGTTAATATGTATTTGGAGCTTTCTTATCTATGTCGACTGAGAAACAAAAGAAATAAATAAAAGAAGTTTCTTTACGTTATATCCAATTAACAGTTTTTTATAAAAAAACATATGAAAGTATAAACGTTATTTATATATATAAAAAGCAATTTTCTGTTCTGGTCTGTTTGTTCCGGGTAATCTCTGGAACAGCTGGACCGATTTTGAAGGGACTATTACTGGTAGATAGCTGATTACATAATAAGTAACTTAGGCTATTTTTTTTAAGTTTAGCTTAGCTTCGCGGCGTTAGTCGCGATTTAGAACAATAACCGCGTATAACACCGCGGGACTCAGCTTTTTCCTACTTAGGCAACAAAAACTTAAGATAATACGAAGATAATATTAGCGTGATATAAAACCATTATAATTATAACCTTTGACTTCTTAGCCTCAGTGACGCCATTAATATGGAATTTGTTATGTAATTTTTATTTTTTATTTTTCCCAAAGTGGCTCTACCTTGCCTGATGGAAAGCATAAGCAGTATCGAAGAGCGGGGGCCACTGCACTTATACTATACCAGACAACAAAGTATGGTGGCCCACACTATGGCGGCTTAGTGAGATGCTTTTTCACGCCTCGTTTATAGAAACCGGGATCATAGTGGGAAGGAAACACGTGAGCTGTTAGTCTTGGACTGCTCGGCATTGGAAGGAAGAGCCGAACTGTTTTGTTCGGGTGCGTATTAATGATAATATAATTAAATTCATTAAAAAAACTAAGAAGTATCTTTAGCTGTTAGACTATATTTGTAGCTAGAGACTGAATATAATAGATTAGGAAATACCTACTAACAATATGAAATGTTTGTTTGATGAATGAAATTGAAAAATGAAATGAAATTTAGCTTATGTTCTAATTTTTAATCACTATAATTTGCATCAGTCCTCTAACATGGTGTATAGTATATTAGTGGCAGCACCTTACCCCCATATCAGGTTTATAAACATTAAAACTATGTAAACATTGGCGATTTGAAAGGAGTGGCCGCGAGTTTTTATTGCCATGTTCTTTTCTCCGGCTCTACCTATTGTTTGCGAACATGGCATAAATGTACATGTAGAATCTTGACCTGTCACAAGAGATGTATTGCATCCTAAGTGAACAAAGAATTTTGAATTTGAATTAAATTAACAGCAAATAAGTGCATATGAAAGTACATAAATGAGTACGGTATTTACATCAAGTTTTTTTTTCGGACAATTTACACACAACGTCATCTAGTCCCAAACTAAGAGAGAGAGCAGAACTTGTATTATGTGGGTACTAAAAAACTTATATAAATACATAAACATACTTTATTTTTGTAAATACATACATATTATACACAGAAAAACACCCAGACCCCGAAACAAATATTTGTGGAGCTGCATATGGTCTGCCCCGAGAATTTAACTCGAGACCTCTTGATCAGCAGTCTTATACGCTAACCACTAGACCAAAAAGGCAGTCGTTTTTCTTTATTTTTTACAGTTGTTATTTTATTGTCAGTGCATTGACGGACAAAGCCTTGGGCATTCTCTACCAGTCAACCTGTTCAATTCTATTTGTTTGCTTTGGGTGTTTTCGAACGGCTAGAGCGAATTTAACCGGACCTTTACTAGAAGATAGCCTCAGATATAAGAAGTAGCTTAGGCTTCTTTTATGAGTAGCTTCGCTCCGCTCCGCCCCGCGGCGTTACTTGTAATTTTGTGGGGGGAGGAACACCGCGGGGCTCAGCTTGTGTAAAATCTAAATACTATTGAAGAATTGGTTAGGTGTCGAGCAAACTACGCAGAATCATTGAACTGCTATTGAAAAAAACTTGAAATGAACCCTGTATTTTTTTATATATTTAAGCCTACCAAGGTGACTCTACTCTGCCTGGTGGAAAGCATGAGTAGAATCCAGGAGTAGGGGCCACCATCCTCATTTTGAATGCATACATGGTACTCACACCATGGCGGATTAGTGAGATGTTTCTACATCATTCTCCCAGTCTTCGAAGGCCGGGAGAATGATGCACAATCATTGGGCCTCCATCCTCCATCATTTTCAGTTGGTCTTCTGTTTGTGTGAAGGTAGTACTGTCCCGGTCGATCCGACTCAGTCGTGAAATGAATCAAACCAGAGTTATTGTACTACCTATACACAATAAATAATTTTCTCTTTTTTTCATTTGTTACAGTTTTAGTACTTATTTTTTTTTTATTTTTTTTTTATTTTTTTAAAAAGACAACTCCCGCATTAGGAATATAAATTCCTGTGTCGCGGGGGACTTTACAAACATACATGAAACGGACACAAAGAACACCCAGACTCAGAACAACAAATTGTGAATCACACAAAGTGTTGTCCTACGTGGGATTTGAACCCACGACACTTGGCGTAGTAGGAAGCGGCGTGGCGACCGCTTAAGCCACTAGGCCAACCGTGCAGTCTTGTACGGTTGGCTACTATTTCACAGTCTATTTCACAGTCTTTACGCTGGTTTACACTAATTAACGATAAAGATTAAATAAGTAAGAGAAAAGTTAGTAGAGCCACGATGATCTCAGCACGAACGGGATGGATGGACCGGGGTGGTACTCCTCTCACAGAAGTCCGATTTTAAGCGTTGGTACAGACGCAAATGGTCCAACATTCAACCAAACCCCTGTCGATGATGATGATAATGATGATGACAGTTAAAAAATACTGTTATTGATGATGATATTTAATGATTAGTATTACCCACGGTTTTGATGCTTCTGAATATGATACTGTTCACTGTTTACTTTTGTTTTAGCATAAACCTATAATAAATAATATTTCCAAAATAAAAGTCTAAGTATCAAGATGTAACATCATGTAAAAGTTATGTCAAACTCTGTTCAGCCGTTTCATAATTTGACCGGAATAAACAGACATACAACAACTTAAAAATTTAATTGATGCAAAGTGTGCATTTGATATTACAAACAGACATCAATTTTATTTATTTGTTTAGATGTATGGATTAACTTATTAAATCGTCGGCCTAGTAGTTAGCCTATGCGACTGCTAATCAGAGGTCTCGGGTTCAATCGGGGTCGGGCCAAAAAAAGTGTTTTTGGGTTTTTCTTAGGAAATTCGTAATAGCAGCCCGGGGTTCGGAAGTTTGGCGGAAATTCACGCCTGTGCCTCGGAGAGCACGTAAAGCCGCTGTCCCGGTTTTCATGTACATCTATGGCAATCGTTATTGGAAAGTCAGTGCCCTCAAATTTACTGACACCTATTTCAGTTCTCCCTTAGGGTTGCGGAGGTCCGATGCCAGTCGCTCCGTGGAAAAACTGATATTCAGGAAAAACCGGTTGAACTAGTGGCCAACCACCAAGATGTATGAATTATATTTTTAAGTGTTTCTGAAACCTTATGAACTATTATAGGCTGTGGTTTCTTCTGCATGGTTTTACATTTACAGTCTTCGCTGAGGTATGTGTACAGGTATACTTTAATTATTGTTAGCAAATAAATAAACATTAATTACGAGACAGTTTTAGGCACTGTCCTGCCCTTAAAAAGTTGTTTAAATTTTTTTTTTTACAACTCCCGCATTAGGAATATGAATTCCTGTGTCTTTACTGTGACTTTACAAACATACATGAAACGGACACAAAGAACACCCAGACTCAAAACAACAATTTGTGAATCACACATAGTGTTATCTCACGTGGGATTCGAACCCACGACACTTGGCGCAGTAGAGAGCGGCGTGGCGACCGCTTAAACCACTAGGCCAACCGTGCAGTCGTTTTGAATAATAACAATACTTTTGAAAAATTTCCTTGTAATAAGACATTTATAGTTAACGACACGAATACTATATGCTAGATTAAACGTAGATTTTTATTACTTCTACGCATTAGATTCCACTCTCATCATTAACAGCCCCCAACAGTCCACTGCTGGACATAGGCCTCTCCTTTGAAAGGAAGTTTTGACCTACTATACCACGCTGGCCAGACGGGTTGGTAAAGGGTTTGTTTCAAGTTTTCCTTCTCTTGGCAGGATGTTAGCTGCTTATTTTGTTCCTTTAGTCGCCTCTTACGACACCCATGGAATGAATAGGGGTGGTGACACTTTGTATTCTTAATCCGTCACCACACGGACAGGATTCCACTCTAGCTATAAATAAAATAAATTAATAAATATTTCGGACATCTTACACACAACGTCATCTAGTCCCATACTAAGCAGAGCTTGTATTATGGGTACTAAACAACTGATATAAATACATAAACATACTTTTATTTTGTAAATACTATTTTACATAGAAAACACCAAGAATCCGAAACAAATATTTGTAGAAAAATATATTTGGGCCGACCAGGGAATCGAACCCTAGACCTCTTGATCAGCAGCCGCATACGCTAACCACTAGACCAAGGCAGGCTATCTATCAGACAGAGTAAAGTCACTTTGGCAAGCTCACATAAATATATAAAACTAGCTTTCTCAAGGAACCATCTATCTTTATACCAAAATTTATTAAAATCCGTTCAGCGGTTTAAGCGTGAAAACGTAACAGACAGAGTTACTTTCGCATTTGTAATATTAGTAGGAATAAACAACATCATAAAACTGCCTCGTTGGTCTAGTGGATAGCGTATGCGACTGCTAATCAAGAGGTCTCGGGTTCAAATCCTGGGTCGGGTCATCATTTATCATTTATCATTTAGCCGTCGGTCCCGGTTGTCATGAACATTATTGGGAAGCCAGTGCCCTCAAATATACTGACAACTAGTTCAATCTTCGAATTTCAGTTCTCCCTTAGGGTTGCGGAGGTCCGATGCTAGTCGCTCCGTGGAAAACTGAAATTCAGGTAAAACCGGTTGAACTAGTAGCCGATCCCAAATAAACTTGGGATTAATGACTAGGAGGACGATGATGAAATAACATCATGAAACCTATTTGTATATTTTTAACTAAGTTACACAATTATTCCAGAAGGTGCATTAATTGTGACGACGTGACTCCGATCAAATGTCGTGATATTTAAAACAACTCAATGATACTATCGCATCGTTCTATAAAACGAAAGCTTTTAGACCCATTAATGTGATCGAACTGTCGCTAAAGTATTTTGTCATGGACATTGAATTAAGTAGAAGTAAAGCGGGCACCGGCTTGCATATTTTATGAAGAAAAAAGCTGTGTTTATTTGTTCAATGTCGTGCAGGCAACGAAGGTTTTAAGGGTATAGTTCGTTTTCCTTGATCTAATTACTAAGAGTATATATATAAACTATTATTATTATAAATTTTGTAATTCAAAATTATTTTGGTAATCACTAAAGGGATAGATCCATTTTAGCCTGATAAAGCTGCTTTACTCTGCCTGATGGAAAGCATGAGCATTAATACAATATAATTGTGATGGTTTCCTAGCCGATTTCCCGGCCACGGCGGCTAGTCTCGATGGAGACCTGTCAATTACGCAGGAGATATTATAGTTGACAAGTGTATGCACAAACATAGGTGCACTCTCTGTTCGCTCATTCTTATAATCCGATGGGACGGCTATCAGACTTGACCCCGGAGAGATAAGGCGCAGGACTTACGGCTTTACGTGCTCTCGGGAGTTAAGACCCCAAACTTTTAAACTCCACGCTGTTATTTAGTAGTTCTATAATCAGAAAAGCTCAATATCATTTGACACGGGATTCGAAACCACATCTTGACAAACATACGCTAACCAGTAGACCAACAAGGCAGATTTAAGAGAGGTACAGCCCAACTGGTGAAACATCTCCGCCTTACAGAAGACCGCAGCAATTACTTTGGTGTTGTTGTGTTCCTGTGAGTGAGTAATGTAAACAGAGCTCCTTGCTACGATAGTAGCAGGGGTCAGGTCTGCAAGGTGAGGGTGACAAGCCTAGTAACAGCTACACTACTGTTCTTATCGATCTTATATTTGGATTTCACTACCGCTTAATATCAGGTGGAGTGTGGTCAATCTTTAAGTGCGATATAAAAAAATAATTTTTCTATTGCTGTAGTTTTAAATTTAGTAAAAATATCTAAGCGAAGCGACTTAATACTATGTACAGACGAAGCCCTGAAGACACTTTGGTAGGCTGTAAATTAAAACAAATTTTCTTCCTAGCCTTATTCCCAATATTATTTGTTCAAGCGGTTTTACCTGAATTTCAGTTTTTCCACGGAGCGACTGGCATCGGACCTCCGCAACCCTAAGGGAGAACTGAAATTCGAAAGTCGAACTAGTTGTCAGTAAATTTGAGGGCACCGAATTTCTAAAAATGAATGACATAGATGTTCATGACAACCGGGAATGACGGATTTTACGTGCTCTCCTAGGCTCGGGCGTGAATCATAGCCAAACTTAAAAAAACTGGAATTTTCTGAGAAAAACCTAAAACCACTATTTTGGTCTGACCCGGGATTTGAACCCGAGACCTCTTGATTAGCACTACGAGACCAACGAGGCAGTATAAATTGAAACAAATATCCGACAAAAAAGGCACCATAACGATAGAAAATTATATAAAATAAGTGTCTCTGAAATCCATATCTACACAAATAAATAAAATTGTACTGTCTATAAGCAATATAAAATTAACAGTTTTTTATTAAATGTCTGTCAGTCTGCTCCGGGTAATCTCTGGAACGGATGGACCGATTTTGACGGAACTTTCCTAGGCAGAGAGCTGATGATCTAAAGAGTAACTTAGAAATTTTTTTTGGACTAGTTTCCCTCCGCGGCGTTACTCGTGATTTACAATAATAACCGCGGGTAACACCACGGGACTCAGCTAGTATTAAATAAAAATAAAATAGTTATCATCTCCAAAACTCATTCTCATACAAAAATGCCTTTTCTGAGATCGTAGTGATATATTTTTTGTAATTTTACTTCGCATGAACAATTTTTATCTATCTACTTCAAAAAGTAAAAATATCTAAGTCATTATATTACCCCTGTAGGTAGGGGTAGGAGGGTGCGTTGTCATGGCGACAGTCGGGGGTGGGCGTAGGTAAATGAAGTGAAAAGCGAGGCAAGTGAAGTATATTAACGGGGATGGGTGTATTTTTTGTTCACAAGGGTGAAATGAAACTTTGATATTGCTTGCTTTTTTTTGTAGATACTATTCACTAGCTGACCCGTGCCCACTTCGTTGGGCATAACTTAAATATAAAAGTTAGACATATGCTGTCGTTGACTGTTTTGTAGGTATTTTCAAGCTCCATATCTTTTCTCTAGAACTCAAAAATATAATTATCTTTCATAGTCAAGGCAGCGGTCGTAAGAAACGCTTTCATTCGACCGTTTTTTCTCCGATTCACTTTGCAAAACGGACTACCACGTAAAAGGCTTTTTTTTTCGGTTTTTTATAAAACCTATGACACTCAGTAATAATGTGGCTTTCTATTGGTGAAAGAATTTTTAAAATCGGTTCAGTAGATCCCGAGATTACCCCTTACAATTTAACAAACACACAAACTTTACTTCTTTATAATATTAGTATAGATTAATAATGCTGATAAACATACTTAAAGACTTCTTGATATAAATGTATATATTACTAGCTGAAGCCCGCGGGTTCGCTCGCGTCCTAGGGGTATGAAAAATAGATGTTGGCCGATTCTCAGACCGATATGCTAAAATTTCATACAAATCGGGACAGCCGTCCCGGAGGAGTGTAGTAACATTGTCTGTACTCACATTGACGATGGTGACCCATACTCCTGGAATTTACTCATGCTTTCCAACAGGCAAAGTAGAGTCACTTTGGTAGGTAGGTACTTAGGTAAATATATGTATAAAAACTTACACCAAAATATATATTTTTCAATTATTGTTCTGTCTGCATATATGTTCCGGGTAATTTTTGGAATGGCTGTAGCCAGTTTTCACGGGACTACTGGTGCTATATGGAATAACTACACTACCCTTCAAACTAACTTTGCCCCGTGCCTTGTTGTTGAAAAGGGACAGCTGCGAGTAAAACCGTAGGACTCGGCTATTACACAATAACTCAATAAATATTTCGGACATCTTACACAAACGGCATCTAGTCCCAAATTAAGCAAAGCTTGTAATATGGGTAAACAACTGATATAAATACATTAACATACTTTTTTTTGTAAAAACATACATAGAAAACACCCAGACTTCGAAACAAATATTTATAGATCATAGAAACATTTAGTCTGACCTGGCAATCGAACCCGAGACCACTGCGCCATCGAGGCAGTCAAAAATAATCTTTATACGCATCTCGGATAAATTATACAAATTCATGTTAAACTATAGTATGCTTGGATGATGATATGCACTCTTAATGGTTTGAATTTCATTTGTGTATATTAAACAGAGCATGACAATGAACACGTAGCCATGCATATGTACGCGTAGTTACGTGTAAACTCTGCCTCGTTGGCATAGCGGTTATCGAATGCAACTGCTGATCAAGAGGTCTCGGGTTCCCCGGTCGGTGTTTTGCTCACAAGAGGTTTTTAATATTTCACGCCAGTGCCTCCCCGAGCACGTTAAGATGTCGGTCACGTTTGACCATGAACATCTATGGCAATCGTGAAGTTAGTGCCCTCGAATAGACTGACAACTTTTTTTTTTTTTTTTTTTTAACGTGTGGAAATCCCCGCGGACCGTCACCCCGTCGGGGGTTACGGCGGGGTGGTGTGTCGGACTCGAACCGACTAAAACCACACGGTGTGACCCTCTCTGCGCCTTTGTATTGGAAGGAGTCCAGGGAGGGGATTTCCTTCTGGACTCAATAGACTGACAACTAGTTCAACCTTCGAATTTAGTTTTCCCTCAGAGTAAACCGATAAATATTTGAAAATTGATTCTATGCTAGAAGCACCTATGTACTTCCATTTACATTAAGTTAAAATCTATAAAAAATATACAAACAAGCAATTTCATTTTTATGTTAAGGCAGATAAAAACAAAAAAGCCCATTCCAGAATTTTCAACTTCCCAATTCTTATTTACCTCCGTATATTTAGAGTTGTATTACGCGAAATTATGAGCCGTTGTGTTGCCAAGTAAAATAAAACGACACTCGCTTTCAGGTCTGTTATTTTGAGATACATTTTATAAATTTTCAGTTGCTGTATACAGTTTTGTTTGATTATTTTAGTTGAGTTTTAAATCATCACATATGTAGGTAGGTATGTAATTCTAGAAAGTGCTAGCTTTTCTGTAAGTTTTGTTTTAATTTAAGTACCTAGTTTTTGCCGCAACTCTACACAAAAGCTAGAACCTATTATATAAGGTAGGGAAGGTAAAGTGTAGGTACACAATGAGCATGGTGACCCCTACTCCTGAATTCTACTCATGCTTTCCATCAGGCATAGTACAGTCACTTTGTTAGGCTTAAATACAAAAATAAGGTGGATTATCATTGTTATGTTCGGCTATATATTTTATATCATGGCCTCGTTGGTTTAGTATGTAACGTATGCGACTGCCGATTTAGATGTCTTGGGTTCGAATCACGGGTCAGGCCATAAAGTATTACTGACTTCTTCTGATTATAGAAACATTAAAAAATAGACCGAGTTTGGAAGTTCGGTTGCTTCGGAGAGCTCGTAAAGCCGTCGGTCCTGCGTGATCTTTCCCCGGTCGTGTCGAATAACCGTCTCATCGGATTATGACAGTGAGGGAACAGAGGGTGCACCTGTGTTTGTGTCTAGACTTGTGCACTATAGTATCTCCTGCGTATATATAATGGCTGCCGTAGACGCAATCGGCTACGCTCAGTGTTGTGGGTGTAAATCCCACATAGGAGAACACTTTGTGTGATTCACAACTAGCTACTCTAAATCTGATTGTTGTTTGTGTCTGTTTTATATGTGATGATTATAATATTATTTTTTTACTCAAAAAGGAGGTATTTATCTTAGTCATTTTTTTTTTTATATATTTAGCCTACCAAAGTGAATCTACCCTGCCTGATGGAAAGCATGACCTGAATCCAAGAGTGGGGGAAACCACATAATTAGATATTTCACATTAATTTAGATTGAAAGACACAAAAATTTAGAGTGAAATATGTTTGTAAAGTGCCTCACGACATGGGATGTGGTTTGTCTTTTAAAAAACAATCTGTATACATAAATACGGCTATATATCTACTAGCTGATGTCCGCGGCTCCGTTCACGTCCTTTATTCGCGAGTGGTATAAACAATGTTTAAATCATTCACACAAAATTTCATTCATAATAATTGTTTCGGAGGAGTATTTCAACTAATACTTTGACTCAAGACTTGTACCTATACTAGCCGAGTCCCGCGGTGTGACCCGCCGTTGTTTTGTAAATTGCAAGCAACGCCGCGGGGCGAAGTTAAGGCCGCTGCATACGTGACGGGATTTAACACGGACGGGACGTGGACGTGGTTGCCTCGTTATAAACGGGAACGTGATTTAAATGCATACGCACAGTGACTGTGACTCGGATCTAACGTGTTAGTGTTGTGAACAAGGAAAGATGTATTTTTCGTTTCAAGAATTGGCTTTAATTGCTATTATTGACGTGCTAAACATCGTCGGCGACGATATGTAGCACGTCCCGTGCGTGCCACGTTCCCGCCCCGTCCGTGTCTCCGTGAAGTATGCATTTCCTTATACATTTTGTATGTAACGATGTTTGCAAAACTTCCCGTCCCGTTCCGTCCGTGTTAAATCCCGTCACGTATGCAGCGGCCTTTAGTCTTAAAAAAAATGTAGTCTAAGTTACTCCTTATGTCATCAGTCATCTGCCAGTGAAAGTCTTATCGAAATCGGACCATCCGTTATTAGATGAACCGAAACGAACCGACAAACAGACAACAATTTTAAACTCAATACAACCCTGTACATTTATTTTGTTTGTTTTTAAAACTATTTGCCTGTGAAAGTCTCATCAAAATTGGTTTAGCAGCTCCATAGAATAGCTGGAAGTAAGAGACAGACAGATTGCACAGTGACATCAGATAGCTGGTGGAGCAGTGAAGGTTTCTCCGTAGTAGGTAGAGTTCAGATAAAACAGGAGTGTGCTGTAGTTAACGTAAACCCGATTTATTTGTAGTACACATCAAAAGTGTCTAGGGATCAACATATATTTTTGCAATAACTTTTCTCCTGATTGATATTAATTAAAAATTTCTTTAAGGATTCATCAAATAAAGTGTTTTCGTTTGTCACAGTAACGATAAACCAAGTCACCTTTGCATTAGTAAAGAAATTTGCCATTTTCCTAATAAAGGGATTTTCGACATTTGAACCACTAACATTAAAGTTCGAAAAAAGACTGAAATAACAGTTTTCTTTAAAATTTTATTAGGTAACTTAAACAATTAATAATCCGTGTTTCTACCGCGAACACTAACAACACAAGAACATCGGTTTGGCATACTCAAAATGAGTTCATCCAAATCACGCTGTGGAATGGCCGCCCATGTTCGTTGCAACAACAAAAAAAGGTCTTCTTGCGACTGGATACCCTCCATATTCGGCAGAGCTCTTCTCTGTAGCATATCCCATGCATGCTCAATCGGGTTCAAGTCTGGCGACTGAGCAGGCCAGGGCAGGACATTGATGTTAGCTGCGGCGAGAGTCTGTCTTACAACTCTTGCGGTGTGCGGTCGTGCATTATCATGCATTAACTGAAATAAGGGACCGATTTGCACTTGTAGAGGAACGATGACGTCTGATACAATCGTCTCAGCATAAATTTGAGCGTTGAGGTTGCCTCTGATCCAAATCAACTCAGTTCTTCCGCCGATCCAAATACCCGCCCATACCATGATGGTTCCACCACTATAAGGATGGACTTCCTGGCAGGATTTTAATCGCTGTTGGCGTCCAGGGGTTCTCCAGTGTCGTATACGTCTTGTATCCGGTCTCATACCAAAACGAGACTCATCAGAAAAGCACACGAAACGCCATTGTTCTTCTGCCCAATTTCTGTGTTCAAGAGCCCATTGATATCGAATCCTACGATTGTGCATTGCTATAGGTGGTACCCGTAGCGGTCTTCGGGAATGAAGGTTCACTTCATGCAAGCGGTTTCTGACTGTTTGGTCGCTAATTAAGTTCCCTGAAGAGTGATGAAGCCTCACGGCTAACATCATGGCGGTTATTGTTGGAGCTCTTCGAGTTAAGATTTGAATGTATCGGTCTTGTCTCCGTGTGGTGCAGCGATACCGTCCTCCATGGCGCTCAGCCACGGTACCAGTGCTTTGGTAACGTGTCCAAAGTCGACTGATAACACTGACTTGTATTCAGAGCTAAAGCCACAGTACGTTGCCGGGAACCAGCTTCTATCATTCCCACGGCTCTGAGCATTTCTTCCCTGCTTAAATGACGTCGCCGCTCCATAATAACGTTGGTTTTAATCAGTAGTAGGGAAACAGTAGCACTAATAATTTCTTCAATGCGTTGTATGTTTTTATAGGGAAAATATTGGCAGCTGATTTTCATCTTTTACTCGAATTTGATTGACAGTTCCTGATTCAAATTATGAAATGCACCAAAAAGGATCCATATAAATTTATAAAATCATAAATTTATTACAAAGCCACATCTCAATCTCAAGAAATCCGCATAAAAATGCTTGATCCCTAGACACTTTTGATGTGTGTATTATATACTTGTTACAAGTTGCCCAATCAGCGATTTTATACTACTACGAGACGTGTGTTTAGTTCAATGATCGATATTGCACACTACATATAAAATGTGTTGTTATTCTATATATATTTTTGTTAAGTGCGGAGTCATCAAATCATGTACGAGCTCGTACACAGACAGATGGACAAACAGACACAAAAAAATTACTCTTTTGATATAAGTACCGTATATATTTTCCGCGTGGTGACGGATTAAGAATACAAGTGTCACCACCCCTATTCATTCCGCGGGTGTCGTAAGAGGCGACTAAAGGAACAAAATAAGCAGCTAACATCACTGCCAAGAGAGGGAAAACTTGAAACAAACCCTTTACCAACCCGTCTGGCCAGCGTGGTATAGTAGGCCTATGTCCAGCAGTGGACTGTTAAAGGCTGTTGATGATGATGATATATTTTCATACGCATTTGTTAAAAAACTGTTCATTTGATATTACATACAGACAGTCCAATTTTAATTTATATTATTTGTATAAATATAGATACATAGATAAATAGTTATACTTTTTTTTTATTTCAACGCGAATGCAAAGTTCCGTCTACTATACGATAAGTTTTAAGTATCTAATAGGGCGCAGGAGTTCAGGGGTTACAGTGCCTACTTCAGAGGTCGAGATAGTGTCAAGTGTACAGTGACATATTGGGTCACCGTGTCGAGACTCGAGACTGTGGTTGGGGTTTGATTACGGACAGATTGGGCCCTCTTAAATTTTCATGTTTACCTCCGCATTTTCCATTTTTTGGGATTATTTTTGTACTTTTTTATATTCTGATAATAATGATTGGATATTAATCGGAATAATTCTTATAACTTATTTATTTTTGGTTTGTTTACATTCGAAATACATTCGTAAGGCAGAGTAGAATCACTTTGTTAAACTTAAATAGTTTTAAAGATTTTGCAGTTTCAACAACCTGGCATTGAAAATGACTTTAAGAGTATTAGAAAAGTAAAATTCACGTATCTATAATGTTAATTTATTGACAACTGACATTTGATACAACTCAGCAATTATACATTGCCACATAAACCACGCATAAATACATTTTTTTTAAATATTTTTGGACATCTTACATACAACGTCATCTAGTCCCAAAATATGCAGAGCTTGTGTTATGGGTACTAAACAACTGATATAAATACATAAACATACCTTTTTCTTTGTAAATACTTTTTTATAAATTTCTACATACATACCACAAATTATCAACGGATTTTCAAAATGATTTCACCATTCGCTAGACAATTCAGTTTCTCATAGTCAATTTGCAATAACTCAAATATTTTCGAATTAATTCACATTTTTGTAAAAACGACACCTGAAATCCCCAAAATCGATCAGAGTGGTGTGCAATGAGAGAGGCCTATGTACAGCAGAGAACTGCGATAGGCTGATGATGATGATGAAATCCAAAAATTTTCAGTTAAAAAAAATTCTAACCAATTTTTGAATTTTTTATAGCTGTCCCAATAAATCCTGAAACTCTTGAACTACCTAGGACTCTAATCTCTCCGTTACCCTCAAAGATGTAGCCAAAATTATATCTCACAGGAATAAGATCTAAAAATCATTTTACAATAAAACGTTTCCATAAACATTGTAAAGGAGTAAGTGTAAATCCTTCTTTTTGACATTACAATTATTTAGTGTGAATATCCCCTTAACCGACTTTAAGCGTTTTGATTTCAATTACGTGTAAAACTAAAGTATTATGCAACTGCTCATTAAAAAATTAATATTAAAAAGAAAATGAACTATAATAAAAACCTTCAAAGCCTTACTTAGTTCATAAAATGTTCTACTTCGTAAACCCTTCAATACTCGTAATATTGTCATAACTAAAAAACGTGATATACTTAAGTATCAAATTTCATCACATTTTCTCTTTTATTCCAACTACAATACCAAAAGTTAGAGCAAGACAGAACTTAGCTGCTTGTTACTACTCGAATCATCACTTAATGATATGCAATACGACCCTCTTTATCTACCCATCCCTATCACTCTTAAGTGAAACCCATAGTTTAAGAGAGATAGAAATACATAATGGTGTTTCGTTTCAAAATTATATTACGAAGTAGTAAGGTACGTCCAGTCTACCCAGACCCTTCAACACGGTACTACTTATTGAAAATGATGTATTTTTTAAACCGATTTGAGGGGAAGGGAGGTTTTTTAAGGCTGGTTATTTGTGTACTATTATATTTCATGGCTTCTAAAGTGACAAATGGCGAGGAAATAAAATTTATTTATAGTTTCAGTTGACAGCGAGTTGTAAATGAAGTTTTAATGGTTATGGTGTTTGTTTACTGTGGGATTAGAGATTTATGTGATTCATATAAACTTGGTTTAGTAAACTAATGTACTAATGGACTTACACTTTTAGTAACCTTAGCTTTTAAGGGTTAGGTGTATTTTTCAATCTTTGTAAGTAGTTAGGTGTTGTTTTAGTGATTTTTTCTATGTAATTTGGGTGTGTACCTGAATAATGATTTAGGTGAAAAACACCTCGCTATGTTGAGGAAAACAACTCGGTACTTAAAGACAATCCCTTTTCAGTGAAAAACACGATTATTTTGAACCGACTTCAAAAAAGCTTTTCTGTTTGTTACCTCAGAACTTTCGATATGGTAAACCGATTTTGAAAATTCTTTTATTCTTTGAAAGCTGGTGCCTCCCATGTGATGCTATAATAAAGAAACCAGAATCTGATGATAGGATCCTGGACAAATTGAGGGAACTCCAAATATCATAGGCACACCTATCGCGATTTGGGTACTCGGAATAATTTTTCTTTGTAGTCGGGTTTTTTTTTTGTTGAAATTTATTTTTGTTATCTCTCTGTTTGACCTGTTATTTTAGTGATTAGTGAGCCTGACTAGTAGCCAGAGTTCGCGGGTTCATATCCTATGCAAGACAAATATTGTACGACTAGTTGATCATAGAGGTGTTACCCGTGTATGGTGTTGTAAGCCGTGGAGCAAAGTTACTCTTAAAAAAGAAGCCTAAGTCACTCCTAATATAATAAGCTACCTGCTACTGAAACTCTCGTCAAAATCGATCGAGTCGTTACAGAGGGTACCACAATTTAGGTTACCAGTTACCAGTATATGATATACTGGAGCGGGACCGGGAAAGGTTTAGAACCCTCCCGGTCCACCAGGCCCGGCAACGGGCTAGGTACCGCAGGCGACTCAGGCGCCGGAGATCGCAAAATGATCTCCGTCCTCCATAAGCGCAGGCCTAGGGATGGCAAGTATTTGATTTGATTCGTTCTCGCACAGTAGGGGGCATCTGCAAACCAAGATGGCCCGAGGTACATTTGGGGTCCAAGGGTGCACCCGGTTCCCCGACTTCTAGTGCCCGAGAAGGCGTGCGGTTTTGGTAGGTTCGAGTCCCACATAGCCACAACTATGTGGCATCCGGGGCGATTTCCGCACGGAAAGAAAAGGTCACATCATATACTTCATCATCAGATAGACCACTCTGGCTTACTAGAATTCTATAACACCCTACCACCAGCTCGACTGAGTGGAAGTGCCCTAGGCGGTATCATCATTATCATCAACACAGTCAGTCACTCATATTCTACTGCCAAACAGCCTCTTGAAAATTTAAAGTTATGACTTAGGTATTTTACTTACTTTTTACGGGTTCTTATAGGGTTTTGACAAATGTTATTTCTTTTTGCAGTGATGATTCCACGGTGGTCACCACTCGTGGATTCTGCTTGAGCTTTCCATCAGGCTGAGCAGAGTCATTTTGGCAGCATTTTATATAAAAAAATCCGCCAAGTGCGTGTCAGGTCACGCACAGGAAAGGGTTCCTCAGTCACCCATAATGGTACGTGGATTTAAAATCGTATCTAATAGATAATTGTTATGTTTACGTATTAGTACGTTAATTTTGTATGACGTTTTCCAAGTGAGCGCATTTTACCAGTTAAGCCTCTATAACTCCTGAACTAACAAAGTCATCTAATCCGTTATAGTTTTCCTTCAAAGTTCATTAGATGGACCATCATCACGAATTTTTTCAGATTTTTTGAGCCAGCCGTTTAGCTTTTAGAGGGGGGGGGACGCCCTGTTTTTACAAAAAAGTGCCCTTTAAAGTGGAATATCTCGCAAACAGATACCTAAATCAAAAAATCGTCTTAGAAACCCTACATTGTTTTTAAGAGACCTATCTAATGATACCCCACACGATGGGGTGGCCGCGAGAAAAAAAAATCATCCCCACTTTAGGTGTAGGGGAGGTACCCCAAATAAAAATATTTTTCATAATTTTATTGTAGCACTTTGTCGACGTAATTACAACACATATTTATGCAAAGTTTCAACTTTCTAGCGCTTACCGTTTGGACGGTAAGTCGAGGACGGACGGACGGACGGACGGACGGACGGACGGACGGACAGACGGACATGACGAATCTATAAGGGTTCGAAGTCATAAACTTCGGAACCCTAAAAAGAATGTTACCAACCCTTCCTTGTGAGTAAGTATGTGTGTATATACATACATTTGTTGCTCTTTCACACAAAAACTACTGAACGGATTTGGATGAAACTTTACAGTAATATAGCTTATATATCAGAATAACACATAGGCTACTTTTTAGTGCAATAATCTAGATAAATGGGCGAAAGCTAGGTGATTATAAAAATACATTTGTTTGTTTGTTTTAATTTGTTTTAAATGATAAATATAAATGATAAATCATAAATGATATTTATTTCTGTAAGTAAATCTTTTCAGACATTTTTACAAGTCGGACTTATAGCTAGAAGGCGCCGGCATTTCCTACGACTCACTCTGGGAAGAAACGCCGAAACAAGCCACAGAGGTGTCTTTTTTTCTTTTTTTTTTTTAAGTCCGTGTACAATATTAAAGAGAACTATGTGAGTGCAGTATAGGGTCTGGGTTGGCCTTTTGAAGAAAGAACCATAGTTTTGAGTCGACCTGTCCATACAGACGGCACACGGGCCCCAGCCATCGTATAGCCTAACCGATGTAGTCAGGATCCACAACCCGGAACACGACACTGCCGCCAGCAGGACACTTGAGTAGGCCGTGGAAACACTCAAAACCACCAGAAAATTACTAAAATATAAACTAACATTACAAGCCTACACTATACTCACATTTACAAACTTACACAAAAAAAAAACAAAAAATAAATAAAAAATACTATACAATTCAATTTCAACGAAAAACTAAACAAATTAGAATAAATGAAATACAAATTACAACAAAATTTAAGTGTTCATCACTTGTGGGAGCGAGCAGCATCACTCCCAAGCAAATTTATCATTTAAAAAATCAGTAACTGTGTAGTAAGCTTTATCACACAGTTTCTGTTTAACCAAGGACTTAAATTTGTTAATACTTAATTCATGAAATTTGCTTGGAATCTTATTGTAGAATCTCACACCCTGACATCGAAAAGACTTGCTTACTTTTTGTAGTCTAGTCGTTGGCAACACGAGTTTATCTTTATTTCTAGTGTTTATATTATGAATGTCGCTAAACTTTGTGAATGAATGTATATTTTTCTTAACATACACTAGATTTTCATATACATATTGAGATGCGACTGTCATAATACCAATTTCTTTAAACTTATCCCTCAGTGACTGCCTATAACTGAGATTATAAATTGCACGAATAGCTCTCTTTTGCAACACAAAGATACTTTGAATGTCAGCAGCATTTCCCCACAACAAAATACCGTATGACATTACACTATGAAATAGTGTAATGTCATACGGTATGTCATGAATAGCTAAAATACACCAGTCTTGCGGTGTCTACATCAGTTAATTGGCGAATTTTATAAACCGCGTATGCTGCAGAACTGAGTCTATTCGACAAGCCATCAATGTGTGGGCCCCACTGCAATTTAGAATCTAGAGTTATACCCAATTAAAAAGACAACACCCGCATTAGGAATATAAATCCTGTGTCTCGGGGGACTTTACAAACATACATGAAACGGACACAAAGAACACCCAGACTCAGAAAAACAATTTGTGAATCATACAAAGTGTTTTCCCACGTAGGATTTGAACCCACGACACTTGGCGAAGTAGAAAGCGGCGAGGAGACCACTTAAACCATTACGCCAACCGTGCAGTCTCTACATTAAATCGTAGATGTCAAAATGTATCACTGTTTATCTCCAGTCAAAACTTCACAGGTTGCTTTGCATAACACACTTGCATAGCAACCATAATGATACGCGGGTAACACCGCGGGGCGCAGCTTGGGTTGAGGGCTGTTTAATTACGGAATCGGATCTACTTACGGAAAAGCTAATATGTACAAAATTGCATGAAGTTATAATATAATCAACAGTATTTTACAGTCCACTGCTGTACATAGCCATTAGCTTAGTTATACGCCATAGGTCAGACAGGCTGGTATAGGATTTGCTTGAAGTTTTCCTTCTCTTTACAGTAACTGTTTCCTGCGTAGTTTGTCCCTAATCGTCTCTTACGACACCCGTCGTTTTCGGATGAAAATTGTAAATAAAAGATAGAAAAATTGGCCAAATGCATGTCAGGTTATGCATAGAATAAGGTCCCGTTGTCACCCAAAATAACACGTAGCTTTAAAATCGTGTCTATGTCTTTCTCTTTCAATGTTTTTAAACGACCTATCTAACGAGTACCTACACAATGGGTTAACCACGGAAAAAAATCCTCTCTTTACATGTTGGGGAGGTACCCCAAATAAAGTCATTTTCCATGATTTTATTGTAGTACTTTGTCGACGTGATAGAAACACATACCCATGAAAGTTTCAATTTTATATTACTAACCGTTTGGACAGGTCGAGAACGGACGGGCAGACGAACATGACGAATCTACAAGGGTTCGTATGAACTACGGAATCCTGAAAATGATAGTCAATATGAAACTTATTGCTTATTCTATGTCCTTACATAAAATATTTCAAAAATGTTTCACCCTCCACGTCTTACCCCCGCCGCAGTTCACGAGCGAATGAACACGCACAATACAATTTGATTTCGCAATGTACGTCTACCCTCTTCTCTCATACAATTTAACCCGACAACAATAAGCAAATTGGTTCTTTTGTGGAAAATTCTAGATAATTTTCTAGTTCAAACTAGTGGAAACATTGCTTGTTAAGTTCCTTTGTTGGTTAAACTAGCTTTTTTGTATTCTTTGGTATTTTTTTTTTTTTAATAATGAATGGGTCAGAAATCAAATAATTAGCTTTTAGTTTTTGAGGCATAATATATTTTCTGTACTGAGAAATTATTTACGGTTCTTTAAATATTAATAATGATATGATAGTTATTTTATCGGTATAAAAGCACTGAACAGGGTTCAAAACGATACAATTAAGTGAAATTCAAGTTCAAAAATTTTTTTGTTGTCTAGTGGTCAGCGTGTGCGGCTGCTGATCAATAGGTCTCGGGTTCGATTCCCGGGTCGAATCAAATGTTTATGTGATCCGCAAATATTTGTTTCGGAGTTTAGGTGTTTTTTTACGTATAATATGTGTGTATTTACAAAAAAAAAGTATGTTTATGTATTTATATCAGTTGTCTAGTACCCTTAATACAAGCTCTGCTTAGTTTGGGACTAGATGAAGTTGTGTGTAAAATCCAGATGTCAGAAAAAATATTTATTATTTCTATTTAACAGATGGCTACGAAATCGATGAAGTAGCTTTGAACAACAATTTTACTTTCTATCACCTATTTTTTTCATTCTTTACGTGTCGGTTTTATCATAAACTATCTGATCTCGCTGTGTTACTCACGGTTATTGTTGGAAATCGCGAATAAAACCGCGGAGGGAAGTTAGTCTAAAAAAATTTAAACTAAGTTACTCCTTATGTCATCAGCTGTATGCTAGTGAAATTCCGTCAAAATTGGTCCACCGTTCTAGATATGAAACAGACAAATACGTAATCTTGCTTCACGACTGTTATCTTATGATAACAACCGGGACTGACTGCTTAACGTGACCTCCGAATCACAGAAATTCTAATAACATATCATACCACAGATGGTCACCCATCTAGGTCTGACCGCGTCGTCGTTGCTTACCCTCGGTGATTGTATCCAATCACCTAAGGCCACTCGGTTTTGACTTTATAGGACTTATAAATGTACTAAAAATCTGAAGAGATGGATTATTTGGTTGGTTCAAATAAAATAAATAGCAAATTCATTCAATAAGATTATAATTTACAGAACCACTAAAGGCACAAAACCCAGCATCAATGAAAAATATTTTACTGCCTTGGTTGTCTAGTGGTCAGCGTAGTCAAGTGGTCAAGTGGTCTCGGGTTCGATTCCTAGTTCGGACAAAATGTTTATATAATGTGTTAATATTTGTTTCGTAGTTGGGCTGTTTTCTTTAAACGAGTACAATATGTATGTATTTACAAAAAAATAGTACAATGTATTGATATCAGTTCTCTAGTACCCATAGTAGAAGCTCTGCTTAGTTTGGGATTAAGTTGTGTGTAAGATGTCGAGAAAAAAATATTAAGAAAACAGAAAATTTATTATTTCTGAGAGATGCAGGAAAATGTGTATGTTATCTGGTTTAGTTCGTAAAAGATAAACATATAATAGGTCTTTACCTATGAAATTGCCGTTTTGTGTGCAATAAGTGAAAGTACTTATTTTTTCAAACTTTTCTATTTCTGTTATTCGAAGTAATCACCCATGCAATCGACGCATCTTTGCCAACGCATTGGCAGTTTATTGATGCCCTTCTTGTAAAAATCAGCTGAACGGGAGTAAACAAACTCTTCAAAGTCATTTGGTACTGCCTCTCGGGAATTGAATTGGGTTAAAAGTTGGTTAGACCCTGGTTCAGCACCAAAACAATGCCCTAAACCAAAAATGACCCCTAAAAAGGTGATGGTCACTGTTTGGTGGTCTAGTGCAGGTGTGATTCACCACAGCTTTTTACAAAACGGCATGAGCATTAATGCAGATTTGTACTGTGAAGAACTGGAGAGAATGATGGAGAAGCTTGCACATCTGCAACCAGCTTTGGCCAATCGGTCGTCCCCACTGCTCCTTCACGACAACGCGCGACCCCATACTGCGCAACAGACAGTCTCCAAGCTGCAAGAGCTGGGGTTGGAAGCTCTCCCTCATCCGCCATACTCATCAGACTTTGCACCTATCGACTATTACTTTTTCCAAAATTTAGACAACTTTTTAGTGGGTAAAAATTCAATTCCCGAGAGGCAGTACAAAATGCCTTTGAAGAGTTTTTTGCCTCCCGTCCAGTTGATTTTTACAAGAAGGGCATCAATAAACTGCCAATGCGTTGGCAAAGATGCGTCGATTGCATGGGTGATTACTTCGAATAACAGAAATAAAAAAGTTTGAAAAAATAAGTACTTTCACTTATTGCATACAAAACGGCAATTTCATAGGTAAAGACCTAATATTAGTGAGTAATAATTACACATTTTATTTTATACTATTTCGTAAACAGAATAAACGTAGTCATGAGATAAATTAAGTTTGTTATAGATTACAGTTTTTTTTATTGAACACTAAAATTGTTTGATATTGAATCAATCGTCAAACACAAATAACTGAACCAAAACATTGAAAAAATAAACATAATATTTAGACTTAAAGAAAAACACGTCATTAAACACGCAAAGTCATTCGGAACGAAATCGATTGAATACATAATAATCATCAACCTTGACAGCCTAACTTGGGGTTGTGTCCACCCCTAAAACACAGCACACCCCTATTTACTCACCCGGAAACAGAAATGACTATATATTTTTTTAAAACCGCAGTCGCGACAGACGCGCGGCGCCTGCGCAGGCGGCTTCGAAATTTGAATTTGAAATTGGAACGTAATGGCGTCCCTGGCGGCCATCATTAAAAATAGATCATAGACACGAATCAAATGATTTTGTATAATTTTGTATCGTTTAATGCTTGATCTCTTTGTAATTCCATTTTTTTTTCGTCTATATTTTAAGTATTAGGTATTAGAAACGCATTGGAGAACGCAAAGGAAATATTAAAGCTTCTAATATAATCTACATTTTTAAAATGTTTACTTGACCTAAAAAGGTTTTTCTAAATCGTCTTTAAGAGGACAAGTTTGTGAGTTTGTGATAATGAATGGGCTGTTAATACAGGGATACTGGATAAACAGAACCGATTTTGAAAATTCTATTACGAATAGAAAACCACATTTTTTTAAGTGTCATAAACTATTGGGGTAAAAAAACTTTTCTCTTTCTACTGAGACTACTAAGTGTTGATGGTTCCCCACATAGGACATGTGATCCACAAATTGTGGATCAGTGTCTGAGGGCTCTTTGTATCCGCTGCTTGTATGTTTGTACAGTCCCAAGCTACACAGGTACACAGGCTGTATTCTCTGTTTTAACTTCACTTAAACTGATTTATTTCTATTTGTGATTCCCGTGTCGATGTTATTAGTAATTCTGTCTGCTGAGCCAGAGGTCTGAGGGTTTATTCCAAAAGGGTAGTAGTATTTTTATGACCATTACTCAAGCTTGTCTCATTAAGTATTATCATCAACAACTTATTACAATCCATTGCTCGATATGAGCCAAAAACAACTTAGGATCTTTCGAAAGCGCGTGTTTTGGAGAGGTAACTAGGTTTTCCAAGTTCTTTTTATGAAGCAAAAGTTGAACTCACACGTATCTGGTAGCTATTTATAATTTGACTGCCTTGTTGGTCTAGTGGTTAGCGTATGCGGCTGCCGATCAAGAGGTCTCGGGTTCGATTCCCGGGTCAGACCAAATATTTGTGTGATTCACAAATATTTGTTTCGGAGTCTGGGTGTTTTTCTATGTATATTATGTATGTATTTACAAAAAAAAAAGTATGTTTATGTATTTATATCAGTTGTTTAGTACCCATAACACAAGCTCTGCTTACTTTGGGACTAGATGATGTTGTGTGTAAGATGTCCAAAATATTTATTTATTTATTTAATTTAGATACCATTATTTTTACTTATCTCTACACAATACTACTCGACGGCGGCAAAGCCAAATGTAAGGGTCATAGTTTTGCTTAAACCGTAGAGCTTAAATTACTGAACCAACTCGTAATAATTCTATCCAACCATGCTGATTACAGCACGAACGGGCCGGGGCAACTGGCGGTGATACTACCCTCTCACAGAAGACCTACTTCAAATAACAGCATTAGTGTTCTCGCGTTTCTGTCGTGGGTGTGAGACTTTCTCGACGACTGCAAAGCCAAATGGAAGGGACATAGTTTTGCTTAAACCATATAGCTTAAACTAATAAACCGACTCGTAATAATCTTATCCAACCATGCTCATTACAGCACGAACGGGCCGGGTCAACTGGCGGTGATACTACCGTCTGACAGAAGACCAACTTCAAATAACAGCTTTTTTTTTCTGCATCCTGCACTCTTAAAGGTGTCACAGATCGTTTCATATCTAGTACTATTTACATTAGTTAACAGGCTGCTCCTGGACATTCCGAGCCGGCGTGTTCGTTAATCTTAACAATAGCCATCTGCACATTTTCGTCACAGGCCTTCCCCGAAACATTCTAGAACAGCCCGTCCTACTCTATCCCTATTCAACAATATTTTCCAACTTATGTTGTACCTACTTTTGACTTATCTACTACTAACAAATAACAGCATTAGTGGAGTTTAATCTGGAGGTTTAATCTTTAAGAAGCATCTCAAAAGGCAACCATAATGTGGGTCACCATGTTGCATGGTCTGCAATCACGATGAGTAATGTGACCACTGCTATTGGATTCTGCCTACGCTTTCCATCAGGCAGAGTAGTCACTTTCATCATCATCATCATCAACAGCCTCTAACAGTCCACTACTGGACATAGGCCTCTCCTTAGAAAGGAGGTTTTGGCCTGCTATACCACGCTGGCCAGACGGGTTGGTTTCAAGTTTTCCTTCTCTTTGCATCCATGTTGTTTTGCGTAGTTGATCCCTTAGTCGCCTTTTACGACACCCGCGGGATGAATAGGGGTGGTGACACTCTGTATTCTTAATCCGTCACCACACGGAGTAGTCACATTGGCACGCAGTAATAATAGGGTAGGTAACATAGGCTCAATACATTTTATTAAAACTTTTTTTATTTTACAAATGTTTCCATAGAATGAGACTTAATATTTATAATTAAAAGTTATGTTCTCCCATGATCGTCCAAAAATCAAGTATACATTATCCAAACTAACCATATTAACATAATTACATTAGGCGCCATGTAACTTTTAGAATACAACGGCCATCTTGTTTTAATATTCATGAGCCGAGAATGTTTCCTGCGTTTATCTAGCTATGCGAGGATACGGAAAATTAAAAAAAAAAAAATATGTAAAAAGGAAGTCTTGGATGGATCCAATATTACGTCACGAACGGGTCGGTATTACCCTCACAAAATCCAATCTATAAGGACAGCATTCGTGTTGTCGTGTTTCATCTGGAGTGCGAAACTGGAGTGTGGGTCATCATCATAGTCTACACTCACAATGAGGATGAGGATATGTATGTTCAACCCTAGAGCCTAAACTATTAAACCAATTTTAGTCACAGAGTTTTTATATACATTAAGCCTACCAAAGTGACTCTATTCTGCCTGATGGAAAGCATGAGTAGAATCTAGAAATAGAGGCCATCATCCTCATTGTGAGTGAAAACAATGACCCACACCATGGCGGCTTAGTGACATGTTTCTGCATCATTCTCCCAGCCTACAGCCTAGAGAGAGCCAGAAGAATGATGCAGAATGATTAGGTCTCAGATTCACCAACGAAAGACGACAGCACGAATGTTATTATTTTAGGTTGGTCTTTTGTGTGAGGGTAGTACTACTCTGGAGATTCCTGGTCTCGTGTTTCGTTGATGAGTGCGTGATCATCAGCTGCATTTTCTGCATTGACTATGACGATGGTGACAACCACTCTTAAATTCTACGCATTCTTTCCATTAGACAAAGTAGAGTATAAACATATATGTCAAAAATATTCTTCTTTAGTTTCGCCGTAGTTGTGTAAAAAGTTGATGTCTCACAAATGGAGAAGATATTCGATATTGAAATTTTCTGTATTTCAGCCATTTAAAATAAAAAGGTTTTTTTTTGGTTTGCGCTACACTAGTATAATATAAACCTCTCGTTTTAGAATTTAAGCAACAAAAGTTTAAATGATACTTTTTTATTTGAGCCTGCCAAAATGACTGCCATGATGGAAAGCGTGAGTAGAATCTAAGAGTTGTAATCACCATACTCTTTGCGAACGCAGACAATGCAAAAATACCACACTATGGCGGCCTATTATGATGTTTCTGCATATCTATTACACACCGATGAAACACGACAACACGTACCTCAAACACTTTGGCTTTTTTATAATTCAATAATTAATTTCAAAACTAGATTAATTCTAAGCATGGGAATAACAATAAAATTACATTAACAATGCTTACCCAAGTTTTAAAAAACCATCACATAAATAATAATTTTATTTTTCACAAATCACGCACTTTTTTCAATCTTGGCGCGAAAACAAACACAATTATCACAGATAAAAAATATCACACAAACACCGGACTTAAAAGAGCGAACGTTCGAAACTCAAACTTCATCGATAGGGTCATTTTTTTCTATTGACAATTTTACTTTTTTTTCTTAATTTACAAATATATTTAAATAAGAATTGTATCAGTTTGTCTGTCCCCTTCGCGGGTTTCTGTCGTAATGATACGACACTATACAACGTGCGGTTTTCTACCTAATTATAATTGTGTACAATTTGTGTGAGCAAAGAGCATCAATTTGAGGTCAATACCAATTTAGTGACGCTCATTATATATAATGCGAGTGTATTAGGCCGAATATTGTTGAACGTTTTGAACATAAAGGATTCTAACTCTGTATTGGAAAATCAATGCTAGGTTTTTGAGCATTGTGGCAATTTATTCGTTTAATGTATTAGCTTAACCCGAAGCTTCCCCTAAGTTTTATTCTGATGTATAATTTTGATTGCCTTTTTATCCCCTTAGGGGTGGAATTACCTTAATAAGCGCAGCATACACATGACAAATTTCAGCTTCCTGCGTCCAGTAGTCTCGCTGTGAGTTGTCTGTTTTTATATTTATATTACTAATGCGGGAGTTGTCTTTTTAAAAAAGAAAAGAAAAGAATGTTGTCTATGTACCTACAATAAAATTCAATTGGAATAACATTTTAGGTTAAAGAACCTTTGGCGGCATAATAAGGAATAGAAAGGAATTACGTGCCGTGAATAAGATTTAATAAAAAAAAACTACGTTTTACCGGTAACGTACACACACACAGATTGTAGTTCTAAGTCTGGGTGTTATTTGTGTCCGTTTCATGTATGTTTGTAAAGTCGCCTGCGACACAGGATTTATATTCTTAATGCGGGAGTTGTCTATTTAAAACAAAACAAAATACTAACCTAGTCCCGCCTTTTTCCCGCTCTTATTGTTGTAAATCGCGATTAATGACAGCGATTCATGAAGAACGAAGTTAGTCCAAATGTCATGTCATCTATCGAGCATCAGCTATCGAGATGCCAAATCGATATAAGTACTTTATCTACAAGAAGACAAGTATAATTGTCAGTCAGCCAGCCAGGTCGTGGTCATACTATGGTCAATCTGCCGGTATGCCGGCCATATGTGCTGAATTTCAGCGTGGCTCATGTTAACTCGTTACCAGACGCTCACAGAAGAGCATCTTAAAATGATAGCTTTCGTGATATCGAGATAATAAAAATAATAATGGTTTATTTTTCAACAATAAGATACTAAAATGTTAGCATTTACTGTGACAGCCACACTAGGCAGAGCCTGTGTTGTGGCTATCAAACGATAAGATTATCTTATGCCTTGGATTTATATCTATTTATGCATAAATATCATAATAGACCTCCATATTGAGTCACAATGCTACATTTTCTGCATTCACAATGAGCATAGTGAATGCTACTCATGGGGTCAACTCATGGTTTCCTTCAGCAGATACATAAAAGTGTCGGCCCATTAAAGTGTTTTTGGGTTTTTCTTAGGCAATTCCTAATAGCAGCCCGGAGTTTGGAAGTTTGGCGGTGATTCACGCGCGTGTCTCGGAGAGCACGTAAAGCCGTCAGTCCCGGTCATCACACATCTATGGCAATCGTTATTGGGGAGTCAGTGTCCTCAAATTTACTGACAACCAGTTCAACCTACGAATTTCATTTCTCCCTTAGGGTTACGGAGGTCCGATGCCAGTCGCTCCGTGGAAAAACTGATATTCAGGTAAAACCGGTTGAACTTGTAGCCGACCTCAAATAAGGCTACGAAGAAGATGCAAATAAAAAAAAATATAAAAATATGGCTCTCCAACTGGTAAATAAGATTAAACCGAATGCCTTTTTTTATATTTTACAAATATATTTGAGGTCAATACCAATTTAGTGACGCTCATTATATTTATTGCTAGTGTATTAGGCCGAATATTGTTTATCGTTTTGAATATAAAGGATTGTAACTCTGTAAAAAAAAAAAAAAATATGGCTCTCCAACTGGTACATAAGATTAAACTGAATGCCTTGTTCGTTAAATTATGTTAGAAAAAAAAAAAATGCAGGAATACGGTACGTAGTTTTTTTTTAAAGAATCACATAATTCTTCAGTCCGTTATTTCGTTCACTCTCATTCGTTAAAATATTCCCTTAAATTACATTAATATTTACTGGCCAAACAATTTCAAAACAAAAAAAAATCGTCTGTAGCATGACGTCACCGAATTTGAAAAAAGAACACCTTATTACATATTCCCGCGGTTTTACCATAACCTATATTCAAAAACAAATTGTTTCTGCCCTGGACAGATGGGTATCGGGCTTATTATAACGCTAATCCGCAATTAGGTACAGGACTAGATTTAAGACGAAAACCTTTGAATTAACATAATGATAAGTTGCTGGTTATGTACAGAGCAGCTAAGGAATATAGAGGAGACAGATTGAGTCGTAAAAGGAGGTAGGTATAGGTTTTTTTCTATATGTATTAAACTAAACTTACTACATAACTTACTGCGTTCCGTGGTATTTCCCACGTATTTTTTATTTTGAATCGAATATTGTTCACATTTCATTGGTTTTATATTTATTCTAAAATATTTTTTCTGTAGTACAATGAAATATATACAGATACAGAACAAAAAATGATACAGCCGTTCCAAGAACCAACAAATAAACAAAAATTATAAAAAAAATTTTTTGGTGTGTGTTATTTTGAAATTACAATTCCACTATTTTATAGTTAAGTAGTGGAATAAAAGAGGAAGTGAGTTTAATTTCAAGAACGTAATGAGATAAAGAAACTGCTTTGCAAATTGACATTTGACAATGTCAATTACAAGAACTACGAAGACGAACAGTCTCGGTAGAGTTTGTTGACACGGTAGTCTCTGTATTATTGTATTACTCTGTGGTGTCTGTATGTAGTTACGCATGTCAACACTTCCATGCATGTATGTAGATATAGGTATACATACAATAATAAAAATACAAAATGTCTGTCCGTTTGTAAAACATATTTAAATCTTTGATTTGTTTTTCCTTACAAATCAGAGCATTCTATTTTGTTTTACAAATTTTCTTTTTAATTTACAAATGAATTTCTGCTAAGTTTTCTGTATCGGTGACGGATTAAGAAACGCCCAATACCATCTCAATTAGACAGCGTCTATTAGTAGGCCAAAACTTCATGTCTAAGAAGAAACCAACTATCAAGTATACTGTATAATTTTAACAAGAAAAAACCGACTTCAAAGAAAATCTATTCCTAGTACCCAAATCGCGGCAGGTGTACCTATGATATATGAGGAGTTCCGTCGATTTCTCCAGGGTCCTATCAACAGATCCTGGTTTGCTTATCATGGGGCCACATCTGAGGCACCAGCTTTCAAAAAAAAAGAATTATTCAAAATCACCTATTCGAAAGTTCTGAGATAACAAACATAACAAAATACAGTCGAATTGAGAAACTTTTCCTTTTTTGAAGTCGGTTAAAAAGTCTGTTATAACGATGATGATCTAAGCGCTGATTGGCCTACGGCTGTTTCATAATCATCATCATTTACCCGTTTCAGTCCACAGTTGGACATAAGCGTCTCTAAAGGAACACCACAGAGCCCGGTGTGTCTGTCTACGGCTGTTTATTCGACACAAAGGAAACACACTAGTGACCAAAATTAATTTGAATAAATGGCAACATTATTAAGGTTCTATTCTATTCGCCAAGGCTACGCTGCAATGTTATTTGACATAATTTTAACAAAAAGGAACCGACTTCAATGAAAAACTATTCCGAGTACCCAAATCGTGACATTGTGCCTATGATATTTGAAGAGTTCCCTCGATTTCCTTGGGATCCCATCATCAGATCCCGATATGGTGACAATGGGACCACCTGTAAGCTACGCCCATATCCAATGCGAAAATAATTTTTGAAATCGGTTCAATAACGACGAAATTATCGCTGAACATACATAAAAAAAAGAAAAAGATTCCGACGAATTGAGAACCTCCTCCTTTTTTTTGAAGTCGGTTAAAAAGAGTATCTATGTGTGTGTGTGTGTGTGTGTGTGTGTGTGTGTATGTGTCAAATATATGGTAGTGTGGAGGAACGGATGTCGTGTTCCTCCAACACAAAGGGAGGATCCTCCGACCAGGCGAGGTGATCATGCCTGGTGGGCCACTGCCCAACAGTTGATGTTGGGATGTTGTATATATGCTAATCGGCGCGAGAATACTACTTTCGCGATTCAGGATTAGTAGTTACTCAGCATAGATAATTCCGTGTTGTCTGTGTAGTTCAATGTTTCATCGGTAGATGGCGCTGTTGTATGTTTTTCGCTTGCGCGGTATGTGGAAGTCGCCACAGTAGTGTTTGTGACGTTTAATTTATTAATTTAATATATTTTTAGGAATATTTAAAAAAAGCTTCCCGCACTCCTCCCATATATAAGCAATGAGTGTGCGAATTTTCATACTCGTCCGTTAACACAATTTTTATATAATGGGGTACAAAATTTTTGCTTCACGTAGTAAAAAATTAAATTAATATTTTACGGACATCTTACACACAACGTCATCTAGTCCCAACCTAAGCAGAGCTTGTAATAAGGGTACTTAACAACTGATATAAATACATAAACATACTTTCATTTTGTAAATACATACATATTATACATAGAAAAACACCCAGACTCCAAAACAAATATTTGTGCATCACACAAATATTTGATCTGACCCGGGAATCGAACCCGAGGCCTCTTGATCAACAGCCGCATACGCCAACCACTAGACCAACAATTTTTATTATTTATATATAGATTCGTTAAAAAAAATCAAACCCTTTTTATTAATTCTATTTTCGTCCCTTCTCACAGAAACACTCATACATTACAGAATGATAAGAAATAAAAAATTTCACATCAAAACTAGAAATGAAAATCTTTCAAACGAACCCACAGGGCCCTACTAGTGCATTAGAGACATAAAATTAATGATATTCCTTACTCATATAAGTATGGTACCTACACTTTAAATGATGAATATTAAGAACAAGGTATTTCTTATAACTTGGGCATATTTTAATAATATTAATGTTACTTAATATGTTTTAGAGTTTTTGATGTTTCAGTATGTTGCACAGTAGAAGCTATGCTATAAATACTAAAATTATAAACTAACTGAGTCCCATGGTGTTACCCACGCATATTATTGTAAAACGTTTTTTTTTTTATTACGTTTTGGAACCCCCCGGGCCTTTACCCGTCGGGGTTCTCTATGCGGCGGAACGGTTTGTCGGAATCAAACCGACAAAAAACCACATGGTGTGCCCTCTGTGCACCTGAAATTTCAGGAGGGGACCAGGGAACTGTCATCTCTTTCTGCACCCCTCCCAGCGCCTGCCCGCTATTGATGCGGGCTCCGTCTCTTCTTCTCTTCCTCTCTATTTATGCGACGTCCGGAACGCCACCTGCTTATTTTAAAAACAACTTTTTATTTCAGGCAACAACCTAACCTTACCCAATGTCATCCGCTCCTTATGTTATCAACTCACACATGTGTTTAATCTGCCTTTTCACCGTACCAATTATGGTAAAAATGCTGTTATGACTCGACTGCTTCGTACCTACACAGAAAGGTTCGAGGGTATTGACATGTTTTGCTTGTCCAAGAAGTCCTTCCGCAATAAAATCGTAAAGGTGCTCGCCAGTACTTAAGTAATTAAATAATTTAGTATAACTCTTTACATATTTGTTAATGTATAAGTGTAGCTTCATCTTGTCTTGGCTTGTGGTACTATTTTGTTTGTTTGGGATTTTGTTTTGTTTCTCTAAATTTATTATTCTCTTAAGTTTAATATTAAATAATTGTTATGTCTAGTAACTGTTCATGTCATGAAGCTCTGTAATTGGCTTAAGCGTCAATATATATGTATATAAATGTTAAATATCATGTATTTATAAAAAAAAGCTGTAGAGTTTCTTATTAATAAATAAATAAAATAAATGTGAAACACAGGTCTCACCAGGCAGATCACTAATTTGAAAAGCTTATTGCCCCTACTTAAGGCGATTCACACACTGGCGACGCGAACATGCGCGTAGGCGCGGGGCAGCCAATCCCGAATCTGCTAGCGTCACGCGCTCACGCGTCGTAGCGCGTGTTCGGTGTGTTGGACCTGGCGTGTTTTCTATACTAATCGATGTACTTGCATACAATATTAAAATCTGCCACTCCGCGCTACGCGACGGAGCGCGGTGCAGTGTGTGAATAGCCTAACAGTGATTTTAAAAGGCAGCTTGTAGTAAGATATTAAAACTTATCTCTAATCATGTAATTACATAAGAATTAACATTTTTTTTATGCCATCTAGTCCCAAACTAAGCAGAGATTGTACTATGGGTACTAGACAACTGATATAATTACATAAACATACTTGTTTTTTTTGTAAATAGATACATATAATATATAGGAAACACCCAAACTCAGAAACAAATATTTGCGGATCACACAAACATTTAGTCCGACCCGGGAATCGAACCCGAGACCTCTTGATCAGCAGCCGCATACGCTGTCCACTAGACCAACAAGGCAGTCGACAACAAGGTTTCACTAATATTTAGTTAAGAATACTCATAAGAAACTCAATGTGACCTGTACATTTATTTTGGAATAAATAAATATTTATTTGTTTATAACTATGTGCCTGTGAAAGTCCCATCAAAATTTCTAGTCTAGCAGCTCCATAGAATGGCTGAAGTAAATGGCAGACAGCTAGATGGACAAACAGACATAAAAAAAATACTCTTTTGATGTAAGTACCGTATATATTTTCATACGCATTTGTTAAAAAACTGTTCATTTAATATTACATACAGACACTCCAATTTTATTTATTTGTATAGATGTATAGATATTATAAATTGATTTTGGACATTGTGGCATACAAATACAGTATAACATTATGGGGTAAATTACAAAATTTAATATTTTTCAAAGTAGCTACCGTATCTATAACATTCTAATCTCATAACTAAGCAACGTAGTTTTAACGCTATCAGTGGTCCCAGACCTTTAAATTAGTGTAACAATAATTTTGTAAATTATATCGTGCACGATGATGTGGGAAAATATCGAGTATTATTATAGTGTTGAAAGATTTTCACAGAATTATATATTGAATATATTCTCTAATACTTAATTAGCAGTTTGGGATTTCCTATATAATTGTCCCATTGAAGACAATATGGTTTAGTACATACAAGAATGTTTTATTTAGGAACAAGCTGAGTCCTGCGGTTATGGCTAAAAATCTAGCTGAAAAAAATGTCTACGTACTTTTTATATCAATAGCTATCTGCCAAAGAACGCCCGCCAAATACGGTACGCTGTTTCACAGATTAGATTATTTTGTACTTTATTGTAAACACATAAAAAATGATTCAAAATATTTTTATTCTTACTTTCGAATGGCGAAGCTGTTGCAAAAAATACACAGTGATATACAATATCAGGATACACATTTGAGGCTTTGTGTATCGCCTCATTTGGGCGATGTCTAATGTGAACAGGAATGTACATGGCTCCGCAGTAACGCGGCGCATGCGTCGCGCACCTGCGGCGCTAACGCAGCGTATTCATTTATCCTTCCGCAACGCCGCGACAACGCGACGCCTGCGCCTCGTCGTCGCTGCGTCTGCGCTGCGCATACGTTTATCGAACGCCTACGCTGGACAAACGCTAGTGTGAAGGCGCTCTTAGCCGGAGCTAGCGGCTTGACTGGAGCGGTACTATCCTCTCACAGAAGACCAACATTACCGGTAACCCCCAACTTGACGCGTACCCCGCCACCCGTACTTACCTCAATATTCAGTGAAGTCGAATTGAAACAAATGTGTAATAATGCGGTATCTATAGGAGGTAATCTGTGACCAACATGAAATGATGGGGGTGATGAGACTGGGGGTTCGATGATGCAGAAGCATCTCAATTTGTTTCAACTGCCTTGTTGGTCTAGTGGTTAGGGTATGCGGCTGATGATCAAGAGGTCTCGGGTTCAATTCCCGGGTCAGACCAAATATTTGTGTGATCCATAAAATATTTGTTTCGGAGTCTGTGTGTTTTCTAATTTATACGTATGTATTTGTAAAAAAAGTATGTATATGTATTTATATCAGTTGTTTAGTACCCTTAATACAAGCTCTGTTTAGTTTGGGACTAGATGTTGTGTGTAAAGCCCGATTTCCACCGCGAGCGGAACGGACCCATTAATGACTCCTTTTACCTCGCAATACAAAACTGCATACATGTGTTTCCACCAACAAAGAGTTGATTCATTTCTCATTTTCCGTTCGTCTCGCTCCGCCGAGTCCGCTCTGTCATTATCCGCTCGCAGTGGCAAAACTCTTTGTTGGTGGAAATGCAAACCTATTTTGTTTAAAAGGAGTCCGTTCCGCTTACCATTTCTCGCTCATTACCCTTTCGCGGTGGAAACCGGGCTTAAGATGTCCGAAATGTCCGAAATATTTATAGCGTGAATCACCATGCTCATTGGGAATGCTGACATTGCAGTATGGTTAATCTCTAAGACTACTCATACTTTCCTTCAGGCAAAGTAGAGTCACTTTGGCAAGTGTATTTAAAAAAAAATAGCAGACGCGTCATCAGATTTTAAGTAACTATATGTTCATATGGAAGTCTAGTTACTTATACTGTGGACTGGACTTATAATCTGGACTTCTATATGTACATATGGAAGTCCCGCATGTCAAATTAGTCACACTTTGAATCTTCCTCTAAAATTAGGCGGAGAACGGGTTTAGACTCCGGTAACCTCACCTTCTGCGGGAATAGGGAAGGAAACCTAATACCTACTGCAAAACACTGCACGCTAAAAAAAACTGCACGGTTGTCCTACTGTTTTAGCGGTCGCCACGCCGCTCTCTACTGCGCTAAGTGTTGTGGGTTCAATTCCTACACATGGAAACCCTTTGTATGATCCACAATATGTCATCTGGGTATGGTGTTCTTTGAGTATGTTTGTAACGTACCCCGCGACACAGTAATACGAGTATATAAATGGAGGTGTTGTATTTTTTTTATTGAAATAAATATATGAAATAAAACCTAAAATACAGCTTGATCACTTGTCACTAGTGTCATTGTACCTACTACATTTTGGTGTGAATTTAGTATTAAATTAAGCTCAATACGCACATTAGTTATATTAATATTATAAAAAATGAAGAGTTTGTTTGTTTGGTTCAACGCGCTAATCTCAAGAAGTACTAATCCGATTTGAAAACTATTTCAGTGTTAGATAGCCTAGCTAAAGAGGAAAGCTACATAGCTATAAAGTATATCATAACGCTACTACTAAAATGAGTGGAGTATTAATAAAAAATGTTGCAAAAACGGTGGGAAAATTATTACTTTTCATAGTTTCCATTGCGCGTGCTGCGTAAACGATTTAAGATTCACTAAAACAATTAATAGAAAAATTATTCTTCTTTAAATGTTGTAAATAATGATAGCTATAGTATATGTGTATCTTTTAAGGTTGAATTATTATTTTCCTTCGGGAAAAAGCCTGATATGGCATGACTTCGATTCGGATAGGACCTCAAATGACATCGTCCGGGTCTTTCCAAAGCAGGGTGGCAAAAGTCGGTCATTGGCAAAATTACTAGGGATTATATGCCCCAAAAATGATTGTATATGTATATTATGTTGTCTCAAAACTGTGGTCCTCTCTTCGAAAGACCAACCCAGACCCTATAACGTACTCGCACAGTTTATTATTTAATAGATGTTCACGGACTTTAAAAAAAGACACCTCTGTAGTTTCGGCATTTCTTATCAGAGTGAGTGTTAGGAAATGCCATCACCTTCTAGCTATAAAGTCCGTCGTGTTAGGAAAGATTTACTTGCAAAATAGAATATCATTTATCGGGCAGCTTCGCTCTGCAGCGTAAGTCGCGATTCACAAAAATAACCACGAGTAACACATAGCGGGGCTCAGTTAGTACAAAATAAAATTGCTTCAAAATTACTTCGTCGGTTTCGCAGCAGTTTGTCACAGAGATCATATAAGCTATATACTTCTATATAGCAATAGCGATATGTATAATTATGTGTATAAAACAACTAATTACACTTATAATTACGTGTTAAGACAAGTATTTTTCTTCAAAGCTTTATTATCAACGTAATCACACATAATTTCCCACTTATGCATTCCGTCAAGATATAAATCATAATTATTGGAGAAACCACGCCATCTTCCGTCGAGTAGCGTTCGACACCACTAGCGATCTTCACGCGGTGGTGGTTTTTAGTACTAAATGGTACATCAAAATGGTTGTACAGTAATTGCAACAATTTGCTTATTAAATTAGATTTATTTGCGTTACACTTAAGTAATGTTTGTTTAAATGGCACTTATTATGGCCTATTATACTATTGAAATAGTAATTATTATGTAGTAATTTTATAATGGTGTGTAGATGTGAATTAATGACTTAAGTTTTTTAGTTAAGTAAATTAGTGGAATAATTTAATCAATCTTTTTAGTGTAAGCAATAAAATTCGTTTGAACCAGTATGTTTATTTGTGTTCGGTATTATGTCCGTGTGGTGACGGAATAAGAATACAGAGTGTCACCACTCCTATTCATCCCGCGGGATCGACGCGCGTGTCGTAAAAGGCGACTAACGGATAAACTACGCAAGACAACATCAATGCAAAGAGAAGGAAAACTTGAAACCAACCCTATACCAACCCGTCTGGCCAGCGTGGTATAGTAGGCCAAAACCTCCTTTCTAAGGAGATGCCTATGTCCAGCAGTGGACTGTTAAAGACTGTTGATGATGATGATGATGATTATTGGAACGACGACTTGAAGAAAGTAGTTGACAACAGATGGGTGTGGATTGCCCAAGATCGGGATGATCATCGCTCCTTGGGAGAGGCGTTCGTTCAGCAAAAGATTGCGTTGTTATATGTCAAAATAATTAATAAAGAATATATTTTATTAAATCGATATAACTTATGGTATGCCTACATAGAATTAATATGTACTTATGAAGATAACATGAAGATATACACGACAAATCGCTTAAGTTACGTTCCTATTGCTATTTATTATTTATGTATTTATTTTAGCGGCTTTCAAACTTTTTTTTTACTTTTACTTTTTTTTCTTTAATTTTAATTGATTTTACTGCATTTTAAAATCATTAATATAAACTTAATTGTACTAATACATTCCTAAATTGTTTACCTTTAGACGTAGTATTTTTCTTTCGATTTAAATGTTGACTTTAAATGACTGAATCCAGTACATAAATACATGCAAGATGCCAACACAACAATCGATGTGACCCGAGACCCAGTGTCCTGGCGAATAATTACCAGGAGAATCAACCCTAAATAATGGGATTAAAGCTAGGCTGAGAGAGATACCCTTCAAACTTAAAAACAATCTTTCCTGAATTGAGAACCAGCTCCTGTTTTTAAAGTCGGTTAAAAATTTACTTAAGTAAATGTATGATGTCATCTGACGATCAATAGTATACACAAACGGATATAAAAAGTATTTATAACAAAAATTACGAAAGCAAAATTCTCGAACATAAGCAATAAAAATTCTAAAACAACATTTTTATCTTGAGAATTACAAAGCGCATTAACAATTAAAGTTCTTCAACAAATTACATTTAACTTCGCCATATTGGATATGCAAATGTAACTTTAATTAACTTAATTAATTATTTGATGAACAGAAAAAGAAAACATTCAACGGCAAGATTACATAGCCATAACATTATCTTGCCAGTCTGCAACCCGCACTTGACCAGCGTGGGGACGTATGGCCTTAACCCTCTCCTGAGTAGAGCCTCTCGGAGCAACGCATAACGTCCCGGAACGTTATGGGTTGTTGATGATGATGATGATGATGATGAAAAACAACACATCTTCAGGATATATTTTACACAGCTAAAGCTCGTACTTTTATCTATAGCTTAACCCGCTAGTTCCGTCCTATGATGTTACTTGAATTTGTTTCTTTGTACAATAGATTGTCCGTGTGGTGACGGATTAAGAATTCAGAGTGTCACCACCCCTATTCATCCCGCGGGTGTCGTAAAAGGCGACTAAGGGATAAACTACGCAAAACAACATCGATGCAAAGAGAAGGAAAACTTGAAACCAACCCTATACCAACCCGTCTGGCCAGCGTGGTATAGTAGGCCAAAACCTCCTTTCTAAGGAGAGGCCTATGTCCAGCAGTGGACTGTTAGAGGCTGTTGTTGATGATGATGATGTACAATAGATATGAATAACATGGCGGTTCGAAGCTAATCGTACATAAAAGTAGCCTATGTTACTCTTTATATCATCAGCTATCTCTGTCAGTGATTCTCCCGTCAAAATCGGTACAGCCGTTACAGGGATTAGCCGGACATACAAGACACACAGACGAAAATTGATTTTTGGTGTAAATACCGTATCTATATACTTTCAGATGCATTAAGTGAAAAGCTGTAGATTAAAAAAGACACTTCAATAAAAAAAAAATATATAGTAATTATTTCGGACATCTTACACACAACGACATTTAGTCCCAAACTAAGCAGATCTTGTATTATTGATACTAGACAACTGATATAAATACTTAAACATACTTTTTGTGTAAATACATACATATTATACATAGAAAACACCCAAACTTAAGCAGGCACCACACTTCGCTATGCGCTATTCGTTATGCGGGTTATTCGCGCGCATACGGCGAAGTGTGGAGAGTATATTCGGCAATATTCGCTTTATTCGTACGCATCGAATAGCGAATGCGCATATACGTCGACTTGTCGGTTTTTTGACACACTTCAAAGGACACGAATAAGGCGAATACACGCATCGACTGCCCACACTTCGGACGGGTAGTGAAGTGCCTTGTGCATAACTAACAACCATAGACTATAAAACAGTTTTTGAAATAGATAAATCAATTAAACGATTAAAATAACCTATCATATGATCAAAATAATTAGACTTCATTTAAGTATTGTTTCTGTCAATTTAATAAAATAAAAAGGAAATTAAAATAATAAAATAAAAAATTTCGTTCGTTCATTGACCATTAAAAATGACAATGCCCTGTGCTTAACTAACAACCATAGACTATAAAACAGTTTTTGAAATAGAATAAATCGATTAAACGATTAAATTAGTTTATTATATGATCAAAATAATTAGACTTCATTTAAGTATTGTTTCTGTAAATTTAATAAAATAAAAAGGAAATTAAAAGAATATGTTTCGTTCGTTCGTATGGTTTCGTTTTGTTCACCATAAAAATGACAATGACACAACTCTACAACACACATATTTGCCTTATTTGATATACCAGTACGAAGTGTGGTGGCGTGTTTGTTGTTTGCGCGCATAACAAATATTCGGGCGAATACGACGTAGACACATAACGAATAGCGAATAACGAAGTGTGGTGCCTGCTTTAGAAACAAATATTTGCGGATCACACAAATATTTAGTCCGACCCGGGAATCGAACCCGAGACCTCTTGATCAGCAGCCGCATACGTGAACCACTAGACCAACAAGGCAGTGTTATACTATTTGTTTGTATAGATATTACTTGCGTCAGTCCTTATTATCTGTATCATCATCATCATCATCAACAGCCTTGAACAGTCCACTGCTGGACATAGACCTCTCCTTTGAAAGGAGGTTTTGGCCTACTATACCACGCTGGCCAGACGGGTTTCATAAAGGGTTTGTTTCAAGTTTTCCTTCTCTTGGCAGTGATGTTAGCTGCTTATTTTGTTCCTTTAGTCGCCTCTTACGACACCCATGGAATGAATAGGGGTGGTGACATTTTGCATTCTTAATCCGTCACCACACGGACGTTATCTGTATAATAATAAGTAAAGCAATAACTTTGTACCCCTTTTTACGAAAATTAGAGGGAGGAGTATGAAATATAACACTTATAGTTTCTGTGGAGGAGGGGTGAAGGAATAGTTTTTTTTATGATATGTATAAAAAATACATTTAATCAATAAATAAAACGTCACACATTATCGTCACACAAAGTTCAATTAGTCAATATATTTGAGAGAATGACTTCCCAATAACTATTTTCATAGATATTCATCACAACCGGGACCGACGGCTTTATGTGCTCTCCAGGGCACGGAGTTGAAACACCGCCAAACTTCCTGGACTTTTATTAAGAACTTCTTGTTAAAAAAACTTAACAACACTTTTGGCTGAACCCGGGATTTGAAGCCAAGACCTCTTCATCAGCAGCCGTATACGCCAACCGTTAGACCAACGACATGTCATTAAAATAACTGTGATCACAAATTATGTAAAAAGTTTCTAACGATAATTTATCTATTTACTTCACAGATTTTTAAACTGTTTTTTATTTGAGTTCACGATACATCAACTTGCCAAAAATATAACCAAATGTTTTACCAAATAAATTAGAACAACACTTAAAGGTTTTTGCTATTGGCAACTAGATGGCGCTAGTTGTAGTTACACAATTTCTGATATTGAGAAGGTTAGTAATACTTGTCATTGCATTATAGCTGTTTTATTCATTCAAATATTATATGAACGACATGTTATATACTATTATTAATGTCTACTTGATACTTTTATTAGGTTGAATCGTATTTTTTAATCTTTTGCTGTACTCTGAAAGGTACTTCTTAAAGGCGATGGTCCTTTAAGTTGTTAAGATGTTTCAAAGACCTATAGTTCACCTATTCATTATCCTTTTCTTGCATGAGTGTCGTAATAGGGGATTAACAGAGTAAACTACACAAGACAACGACACTGCAAAGAGAAAGAAAACTTGAAACCAAGTTCATACAAACCCGTTTGGTCAGCATGGTAGATATAGTACGCCAATGAAGCCTCCTTTCTAAGGAGAGGCGTGTGTCCAGCAGTGGACTATTAAAGCCTATTGACGATAATGATGATATTTGACGATTTTAAACCCCCTTTGTCGATAAACCTGTTAAACAAACTAATTCCTAAACCCACTGAGTTAATTTCAGCAATTTCATTGGGTACATAAATATCGGAATGCAGTCTTGGGCCCGGTACTCGTATTGTAGTATTGTTTCCACACTGTTTATAAACTAGCCTTCTATTTTTTTATCTATTTAAGTCTACAAAAGTAATTCTACTCCGACTGATGGAAAGCACGAGTAGAATCCAGGAGTAGGATCTACCATCTTCATTGTAAGTACAGACAATGCATTATGGTTATTTATAGAATGGCGGCTTAGCGAGATGTTTCTTCAGTATTGGGTCTCCGGTCTCACACTCACCAACGAAATACGACAGCAAGAATACTGTCATTGTTAGGTTGGTCTTCTGTGTGAAGGTTTATAATATGGTTCTTTAGTTGACTATGTTCCTAACGAGCATTCATTAGTTAAGAAGACTGCCGCTTTTGTCTAGCGGTTAGTGTATACTTATCACTACCGATCAAGAGGTCTCGGGTACGATACCCTAGTCTGGTCAAATAGTACTATTGAGTTTGCTGACTATCGAAATGCTTAATAGTTATTACAGGTCGGAGTTTGGAAGTTAGGTCTTAAGTCTTGTGCAACAGAAAGCGCGTAAAGCCATCGGTACTGCACATGATCTCTTAGCGGTCGTGTCAGATAGATGTCTCATCGTTATGTTATGAGTGAGAAAACAGAGAGTGCACCTATGTTGATGCACACACTTGTGCAATATTATATCTCCTACGTAGTTGCCTGGTCTCCATTGAGACTGGCCGCGGTGGTCGAAATTAGCTAAGAGTAAATCATTATTGATCATAATCATTATTGATCATAATCATCAAATCATCAGACACTGAAATATTCACAATTCTAAATTCTTTACCTCTTTATCTTCTTATGTCCCAAAACTATCTAAATTAAATTAAAAACGTATTCAAACTGATCAAGCCAGAAACAGACATAACCAAAAACACACAACATACAAATTCAGCTTTCATGGCATTAGAAAAAGCAGTTTAATTGCTTCTCAACTACAATAAATATGCGTTAGAGTTGATTAATTAAAATGGTTCAAGATTTGAACCCTTGACCCCACGAATTGACAGTCATCTCACAAGCGGCTGCGCTATGATCATTTAGTATGCTATCTACCGCTGTGACGGCGCAAAATAATTTTGATTAATATGACTCAATTCATAGGTTAATAGCATAATTAAATTGTAAAAGATTCTGTGATATGGAACTTAGAGATTGTACATCTCTTAGCCAGGCCAGATAATATACAATATACCTTCTATATCGTTGGTCTAGTGGATAGCGTATGTAACGGCTAATCAAGAGGTCTCGCATTCAAATCCCGGGTCGGACCAAATAGTGTTTTTGGGTTTTTCGTAGGAAATTCCTAAAAAAATAGCTCGGAGTTTGGAAGTTGGGCGGGTGATTCACGCCCGTGCCTCGGAGAGCACGTGAAGCCGTCGATCCCGGTTGTCATGAACATGGCAATCGTTATTGGGAAGTCAGTGCCCTCAAATTTTTTGACAACTATTTCAACCTTCGAATTTCAGTTCTCCCTTAGGGTTGCGTAGGTCCGATGCCGGTCGCTCCGTGGAAAAACTGATATTCATGTAAAATCAGTTGAACTAGTAGCCGACCCCATATAATATTGGGAATAAGGCTAGGAAGAAGACCATCTTTAATGTGTATATAGAAATGCATCTTAAAATACACTTAAAAGTGGGTAGAGTCATGCTGACTTTAGCACGGGGGGGGGGGGCGGCTCGACCGGGGAAGTACTACCCTCACACAGAAGACCATCGTGAAAGTTACAGCATTGGTGCTGTTGTATTTTGTTAGTGAGTGTGAGACCGGAGGCCCAAAAAATATATTTTTTCGGACATCTCAGACACAACACCATCTAGTCCCAAACTAAGCAGAGCTTGTACTATGGGTACTAGACAAATGACATGAACGTACTTTTTTTTTGGAAATAAATACATATTACACATAGAAAATACCCCAACTTCGAAACAAATATTTCCAGATCATACAAACATTTGGTCCGACCCGGGAATCGAACCCGAGACCTCTTGATCAGCAGCGGCATACGCTAACCACTAGACCAACAAGTCAGTCATAATATCCTGATACTTAAGAAATGATAGATCTCAAACATAAACTTCCTTATATATAAGTGAATAATAATGAACTGTTTGTTTGTCATTTCAAATTAATTGCTTTCTACTTAATATAAAATAAAAATGTTTAAAACATCAAATACAAGGTACATAAATAAAAATAAAAACTTTCAAAATGTCTGTAAATTTGCATGATTATTTCGAATAATCTTCGGAACGGCTGGACAGAATTCGACGGGACCTACACTGATAGCTGATAAAATAAAGAGTAACTAATACTACTTTTTTAGACTAGCTTAAAACGCGGCGTTACTCACGGTTGTTATTACAGTACTACGAAAACCGCTTGACTCAGTTACTTTCAAATATTTTCCAATCAAAATATAGTCAATAGCTTTAAGTATCCGTCTACTATAACACCTTAATTTATCAAAATTGTTTCATCAGTTTAGGCGTGGAAAAGTACCAGATAGGTCTGCTTTCGCACTCACATTATTGATAGTTAAGATTTACTATGTATTTGTCAACTAGAGACAACGTACTAGGCCACTTCATCCTGTCAGCATCCATCCTTATCACAATGACCACCGAAAATCCCACAGCGTTGTCTAATACAAGAGAATTGGATGTAATTGGTCTTTCCTTTCGACTCAAGTGCATTCGAAAATTTAACAACACATACATATAAATTCCAACCATAAACATTCACGATACAGTCGAAATTTCAATGACAATTTTTAGTGTCACTTACAATGTTATTCGTGTGAACTGTAAAGATTTTTGTCAATGTAAATTGAAGTTTGTTTCTTAGATTATAAGGTCGGTATTGCAATGGTTGTGCCTTTCGACCTTAGCAACAGGAAAAGGGGTGCAAGTACGAAATCAAATTGATCTTAAGACGTTCTGATTGAAGATGTTGTATTATCACGCTGTTACATTGTGGATCACAGCAGGAATGTAAGTCAAGTCGATGAATAGCTGTCAATGTTTTAATTACTGTAGTTTTAATATCATCAGTTCGTTACAGTTCACTGCTGGATATAGAACTCTCCCAAGGTCCACCATAGAACTTGGATCGTGTTCTTTTGCAACAGATGCTCGAGGTTGACTATGGAGGCGGATGCGAGGAGCCAAAGTCGATCAGAGAAGGAACAATGGGAAAAGATATAATAAATAATTAATGGCACCCCTTTTCCTGTTGCTAAGGTCGAAAGGCACAACCATTCAAATATTCAAATAACATCCTTAACATCAAAGAAACAAACTTCAATTTACATTGGATGGCTTATGTACAAAAAAAAAAAGGTAGTAGAGTAATTCAGATTTCAGCACGAATGGGCCGGCTCGACCGGGGCAGTACTACCCTCACACAGAAGACCAACCTAATAATGACAGCATTATTGCTATCATATTTCGTTGGTGTAGAAGCATCTTACGAGACCGCCATGGTGTGGGTCTCCATGCTGCATTGCAAATGAGGATGGTGGCCCCTACTTCTGGATTTACTTGTCCTTCTCATCAGGCAGAGTAAAGTAACTTTGGTTAGCTTAATTATATAAAAAAAAAAGTTTAGAAATATTTGTACTGAACCAGAATCAAAATTGAATAACTTTTATTTCAAGTAAACCTTTTCAGATATCAAAGTTCTATCGAAACGCGGCCACGGCGGTCAGTCCACCTCACATGAGATATAGTGCATGAGTGTGCGCACAAACACAGGTGCACTCTTTGTACCCTCACTCTTAAAATCGGATAGGATGTCTATCCGACATGACCGGGGAAAGATCAGACGCAGGCTTTAAGACCCCAAACTTCCAAACTCCGGACTGTTGTTAAGTATTTTTTAATAAGAAAAATTCAATAACACGTTTTGACCCAACCCGGATGCGAACCTGAGACCTCATGATCGGCAGTCGCATTCACTAATTCTAGACCAACGAGTCAATTGCCTTGATAATATTTTATTAACATGTTTTTAATGGTAATTCAAGTTACAATTACATTAAATTTAAGTTTACCAACATTGAATAGACACAATTCACTTACAAACCCCTATAATCGAACTCAAAAGGACTCAAACTTATTTGTAAGTAGTCTCTACTTCAGTGTCAAGCACACTTAACTTTAAAACATTGTTTTGATTTGTAAAAACCAACCTTAAAACTATTTTCATAAAGTATCTTTTAAAACTACACTTGCAATACTATTACTTTACAAATAAAAATTCCTTTTACTGTTCTTCGAAAGAAAATGAATTCTTTTAATAGTGTTTATAAGAGTGATATTTGTTTGTAGTTATCTCAATAGTACTTCAAAACAGAATTGACATCGATACAATGGTTATTATCGCATCTGTTGCGAGTTAACCCAATTCGAGGGTAGTGGGTTCTGTTCCCATTCAAACAATAGTACAATAGTGGAGCAGGAACTCTTTCTTCTTTAATTCCACTTGATGCTGTCGTTTGTTGAAATTCTTTTTCTTTATATAAAACTAGCTGACAAACGTGGCACCGTTTGCTTCTTCTATAACCTGTAACGTGATGTTCTCCGTGTGGTGACGGATTAAGAATACAAAGTGTCACCACCCCTATTAATTTCATGGGTGTCGTAAGAGGCGACTAAAGGAACAAAATAAGCAGCTAACATCACTGCCAAGAGAAGGAAAACTTGAAACCAACCATATACCAACCCGTCTGGCCAGCGTGGTATAGTAGGCCAATACCTCCTTTCTAAGGAGAGGCCTGTGTCCAGCAGTGGACTGTTAAAGGCTGTTGATGATGATGATGATGATGTTATACAACGGAAACAAACTTTGTTTACCATAAAACCAGTTATTGTGAATCAGCCTTAAAAGATAGGCATGTGCTGTCTCAAACATTTTTTTAAAACTTTAAAGGGGAACAATTTCTTCGTGCATTATTTTTCTGAAACTAACCTTTTACATAACACACGGAATGAAAGCTTTTAAAAGAAATATTTTTTGCCCTGTTTTTACATCATTTTTCAATGCTACTCCGCTCCTTTCCTGTCGTGTCCTTTCGTTGCTCCGCTCGAATTGTGATGATACAAAGCTATAGCTATATATCGACGGGTGCAAAGTAAAAAGAGTTATCTGCAAAATAGCTACTTTACAGGAGAGCGAAAAGATCTAAAAAGTGTGTTTTTTTTTATATTAATGAATCGATTTTTCTGTAAATTTTATTAATACATCTTTACACTCTTACACATTTATATATGATATTTATTTCAGGAATTTCTTGTTATTTCACGAAATTGTGCAGTTGTTCGCATCTACATTGTATTATAAATAATACTAACTGTGTCAACTGCCAGTTGGTCGTATATACGAGGGACTTTAAATTTCGTGTATAAATTGAATTTGATTTAATTTACTGTATTAAGATTTTATTGAAACATTTAATTTTAATGATAAATACTACCCAACAACCTTTAATTAATAATAGATCTATTACAGAACATAATAATGTAGATAGCTTTTTATGCGTCGTATTTCTAAAGTAATAAATGACACACAATGCGGTCAAATGAAATATTATAACTTGGTTATTTTTTTTTATTAGGATATTTTTTTTTCCAATTACGTTTGAAAATAATAGAAATTACGTAATAACATTTAGATAAAAAAAATACACATATTTTACTTACTTTAGCCTATCAAACAATAATCACAGAAACAAAATATATAACTCTTTTTATGTGATGATTAACCAAAACCTGAATCAACATTTAAACTTACGTAGCTATTTAATTATATATTATTATCGATACATAATAAAAAAAGTAACAATAAATTAATCTCGTTCTCTATAGTTTCGTGATTCATAAAAGAAAATTCGTGATACCTAGGAACTATTAAATTTTGCTCACAAAGTTTTATCAAATCGTTGTATTTAGAATCCATCATCATCAGTTGCAATTGCATTTCAAGTGCAAATGTTTGTAGAGTCAAAAGCTATCACAGCTAAGTTACTTGCGAGGACGACTTGTGCTTAACCACTGAAAGAGAATGACCACTGAAAATGATTCAAAACGCAACTTCAGTGTAACTTATACACTGCCCGTTGGCTTGAGACAAATCTAGCCCTAGAAGTGTAAAAGTTTCCACTTCTAGGGCTAAGTAAAAGTTTTTTTTAAGATAAAAAAAATTGAGTCGAAAGTAGCTGAAGTTACACTGTCAGGATGTGCAGTTGCTTGATTTTTATCCTGTTTCTTTACAGACCTTGCAACATCTTTATTTTTCATGTGTTGATTAAACCCTTTTGAAACATTATTTTCCTCTGTCCATGCTTGATATAATTTGAACACGATTGAGAAGTTCAAGCCACTGGATAAGTAAAGTTTATTTGAGTCTTTTCTTATATAACGGGACTCCACAGGCTGAAAAGATTTTACGTGATTACAGACACCTTCGATTACAGCCGCTCTTTTTATCTTATGGACCAAGAGCCCAGAGCCGCCAGACCTACGTCATTAGTGCAAAGCTGAAATTTTCAGGATTATTAGTACAATGTCTTGTTAAGATGTATGTGTACCCATTAGCTTGAAAGCGGGGCCGTTTCTGAGATAGCGCGAAGTACAGATGGATAAAAATCTTACTTACCTACGTTAAAGGTACAAAGCTAGTATTTACATATTTTTTCAAGAATATTATTTAAAATTAAAATTCATTACTGCCAGACACTTTCCGTGGGCCATTACTTCTGCCAGACGTCTTGAAAGTTGTGAAAAAATCAGGTAAACTACGTTATAGTAGCAAACCTAAATTTTATACTATTATCTAAGGTACTATTTTAAGACCCTAGGTCTGGCGGCTCTGGGCTCTTGCTCTATTATTTTTGTTATCTTAACTCCTTTGAACGGTTCCCAGTATTTTAATCATATTTATCCAAAGCGCTCTATATAAATTGGTGACTGATGGACAAATTTGTTGTTGTGGACAATGGATGGACTAATGATTGTTTTGCAAACTTTTACACTTCTAGGGCTAGATTTGTCTTAAGCCCACGGGCAGTGTATAAGTTACACTGAAGTTGCGTTTTGAATCATTTTCAGTGGTCATTCTCTTTCAGTGGTTAAGCACAAGTCGGCCTCTCAAGTAACAGCCGTGATAGTTTTTGACTCTACAAACATTTGCACTTTAAAGTTTAATATTTCGTAAACGGAGCACTGAATAAAAGAATGTCCTATAACTACTTTGTACATTTTTGAAATACCTCTCCAACGATATAATATAGCCTAGACGAGAAACAAAATCATCTCCACTTTGCGTGTAGTTATGTTTTCTTCTTATATTTTATACTAGCTTAACTCCGCGGTGTTACCCGTGGTTATTGTCGTACCGCGGGTAACGCCGCGGGACGAAGCTAGTCTAAAAAAGTAGCCTAAATTACTCCTTATATCATCAGCTACATATCAGTGAAAGTCCCATCAAAATCGTTCTCGCTGTTCCAGACATTTGTCGGAACAAACGTCTCTAAGCTAAGCTGCGGATAGACAAACTGATATGGTGAAACTATAAGGGTTCTTTGTAAGGACTATTTAACCCTAACAATCTTAAAAAACACCTTACAAATAGGTAGGTACGTCATTTTCCATAAAATTAACCGAAGTAAATTGTAACATCTACGATGATAGCGAAGTAAAATGATTCAGGTGGCAGATGGTCGTTTATGCGTCGGTATTTTAAAATATGACCTCTCTTATAGATTTATTATTCTACAAACAACAAATCTAAGAATTTCACATTTACAACTTTGAATATTTACTAAACAAAATTAATTCACACCAGCAGTTTCACGATTATCACTTAATTTTGTGAGTTTTATTAGATCTTCTGTTTTCATGATAGGAACTTATTTTCCTGTTCTACTTAATTGCTTCAACAGTTGCCGTCGTTCTTTATTGATTTTACTAATTCAAATGAAGACTACAACAAACCCTCGAAATATCACAGATATCAGACACAAAACCTCATTTAACATAAATAATAACAAAAATCTAATCAAGCCGACGTAGCGCATGTCAACTGACTGATGTCCTTTTGTGTATGCACGGGGAAAGTCCCGCGGCCCCGTGTAAATGCGGCCAACGTTACTTGGTCGTATTTACTTCGTAGTGTTTGAAAGAACATACGTAGTTGACTTTTTTTACGTACGAAAATTTCTTGAAATAATGTGATATTTCCAAAAAAAAATATGTCATATTGTAAAGAATTGTTTTATTAAAACGATTGTACAATAAACTAAAAATCATAATTTTGTAGATAACTTTATTTACTTTGCACCCGTCGATATATAGCCTTCCTTGATAACAGAGCTATCCAACACTGTAAGAATTTTTCAAATCAGACCCGTACATTTTGAGATTAGCGCGTTCAAACAATCAAATAAACAAACTCTTCAGCATTTCAATGTTACTATACATAGATCACATACCAAATTAAGTTTCGGATGGTAATGAATTAAGAATATAGAGTGAGGCCACCCTTATTCGTCTCGTGTCTGAGAGTGGAGTGAGAGAAATGTTGTGTGTGGAGGAATGGAGTCATCTTCCTAGCCTTTATTAACACCAAGATTATTTCGTCGGCTACCAGTTCAACCGGTTTTACAACTTGAATATCAGTTTTTCCACGGAGTGACTGGCATTGGACTCCTCAATCCTGAGGACAACTAAATTCGAAGGTTGCTAAATAGTTGTCAATATATTTGAGGGCACTGATTTTCCAATAATTATTATATTATCTGCAATACCCGGGTCGGACTAAAAGTTTATGTTACCCGCAAATATTTGTTTTGGGGTTTGGGTGTGTTCTACATAACATCATACGTATGTATTTAGAAAAAAAAAGTATGTTTTTGTATTTATATCAGTTGATTAGTAGACCCATAAAACAAGCTCTCCTGAGTTTAGGATTATCGGTGCAGGTGTTTCGCCGTAAAGGCGTAACAGACAGACAGAATTAATGAATTTATGAAATTGTTGTGGAAGTATGGAATGATTATTATATTATCCTGGACGGAAATCGAACTTATGACCTTAGCCTTCATTACATCTGTTATCATTCCTTAGTATAATGTAAATCAAAAATAAATTTTGTAGGACACCATTTAATATCACAATCCTCAAGCAACTCCTCAGCTCAATAATACCCAGTATTTGTACACAATAATAAACATAATTTGTACAGATTATGACGGGTTAACAATGAAATTATAATGCTTATAACCCTATTGTGTAAAGCGGTTCGGGGTAGAAACGACCCCTTTTGTATGTACGTCCCTTTAGTTTAGCAACTGACAGATTTTATACGCTTGGTGTATTTGTAGTGTATTATAACTTTATTTGAAATTGTAGTTTATTTTGTAGTAGTATGATTTGATCATATTCAAAATTCAAATTCACGAAGCTCATCTCAGTCGAGTCGTTTTATCCATGCATTTTTAGCGATAATATTGCCATTTGCATTATTACAATCTCTACTACTACAACTACTAATTTGATGTATTTTTGTTGCATGTATTAGCTATACTAGTATATTATATTTATTTATTAGTTGGAGAAGTTCAGAAGGAGATCCCACCCTGGACTTCTCCTCCTCCTAAACGGAGAAGCGCGGAGAGGGAAAACTGTGTGGTTTTTATTCGGTTCAACCGACACACCACCACCCCGCCGTAACCCCCGGTGGGGTGACGGTCCATGATGATTTTCCACACATACAAAAAAAATAGTGAGGTCAGTACTACACCGGTCGAGCTGGTCCGGCAAATCAGAGCGTGACTCTACTACCTAAGTGAGAACCACCGCTTCTTGTAGAGAGGAAGTGATGTTTAAGAAAAGTTCCTCGGGTCTCCTCTCAGGAGAGGGTTAAGGACCTACGTCCCCACGCTGGCCGAGTTGGGGTCTCAAGACCACGTTGTGGCTACGTAATCTTCTCGTTGGATGTTTTTAAGTCACCCGCAGGCCTCCAACTAAACTTCACGACTGTTATTCTATGACAATAATCAAATCAAATCAAATAATTTTTATTTCAAATAAACCAATACAACGTCAAGTGACTGTCTGACTAATCAGTAGTCAGACGTGAAACTAATCGTCTGTTCCAATTCGTAGATCCTATGGTGAAGAACAGACAAGAAACTCCATGGACACTCTTTTCCAACATTGTTCGGGACCTCGGACAATCGGGACCTGGTTAACGTGACCTCTGAATCACGGAGACTACTTGCCACTAACGGTCATGTCGGAATACCGTACAGTTTTAGTTAGTTTGTTTCCAACATATCATTTCGTCATGCTAAGATGAGTGGATGATCCTTGTGAGTTTGTAGACTAAAAACACTCAAGTTCCAGGTATCACGATAAAAAAAGTGTTCTGTTAAACAAACAAAAAACTTCTTCATTAGTCTTTATCTTAGCTCATCGGCTACCATCAGTAGTAGCACCACCACCGTAATAAAATAATGAATTAAAAAGTAATCTAAATTTGTTTTGTGTCGGTGATGGACACAATGGATGAATGAGTCCACCGCTGTGCCTCTCAGTGGGACACTACTGTACATTAGTGCCACTGTGTTATAACATAAAAAGATCAACACTCGTCCTTTTTTTGGTAGGGTTTGAGTCATGAGAGGAGGTGATAGCGATTTATTTGAAATTAATGTGGTTTAAATCAAAGCTAGAATGGTTGAGAAATAGATATTAAATTGTTACTAAATTGGAAACGAATTTAGTAACAATATGTCGTAACGACATAAATAAATTATAGATATTGTTAATTATGACAATATAACAATGTGTGCGTAATTTAATTTAGTGCACAATTAAATAAAATTGAAGTGTCTGTCTGTGTTTTCAAAATGACAGCTTTTTACTCAATTCATATGAAAGCATATATGTTACGTACGACGAGAAAACAGTTATTATTATTTTTATTTGTATGACTGTTTGTTTCGGCTTATCTCCAAAGATTCCTGTGTTTTCCGGGACTCACCTAGTTTAATAATAAAATAATGAGGTATAATATATAAGACTGCCTTGTTGGTCTAGTGGTTAGCGTATGCGGCTGCTGATCAAGAGGTCTCGGGTTCGATTCCCGAGTCAGACCAAATATTTGTGTGATCCACAAATATTTGTTTCGGAGTTTGGGTGTTTTCTATATATAATATGTATGTATTTACAAAAAAAAAGTATGTTTATGTATTTATATCAGTTGTTTAGTACCCATAACACAAGCTCTGCTTACTTTGGGACTAGACGATGTTGTGTGTTCATACATATGTCCAAAACATTTATTTATTTATAATATAGTTATTGTTAACCAAGATTCAAGTCAATCAAGGTAAATTGCAATGAGTTGTATACCGATGGTGTTGGATGTCAGAGCCTCAGAGGTATCAAATAATTTTTATTTATTTTTACCGCACTTATTCCCTAACCTTTAACTACTTTACCTCATTTATTATTTAACCTTGACCTAAGAATTCCCCCTCCTTTTCAACCTTATGTTTACAACATTTTTTTCAAATATTTTTGTAGTGCAAGACCGGATGCCGAATGATGCATAGGCATCTCACCAGCCCGCCCGGTGTAATATATGCACCCATAATGAGGATGGTGGTTTCCATTTTTACACTTTGGCAGCCTCATATATATAAAAAAACGAAACTAATCTTGAGTACAATAAATTCTGTTGTTTGTCTAAAATCGGTTCATAATTTATTTACGATTACGAAACATCCGTAATTAAAGAGAATTGATTAATGTAAATGATCGCTATCACTTATCGCTTTCACCATACAATAAAGCGGTGTTCACACGTCTCCCGCTGTGTGCATTAGCATCGTCGATAAGCCGGCGCCCTGCCGTCTCTTTGTGCCACTGTCCTAATCGCGAATATATCAGGTAGGTGTGTCGCGACTATTAGGGGATGTGGTTCCGTAGAATGTGTTTTAAAATGACAAGGATTAAATATAATGTGGATTTAAATATAGGCCAGGTGGAGTGACTCGCAGGAGCTGGATGCGAGAAGCCCAAAATCGATCAAAGTGGTGTGTAATGGGAGAGACCTATGTCCAACAGTATACTGCGATGGGCTGATGGTGATGATGATGATGATATATAATGTATGTATTAAAATGGGCTGCTATTGTTTGAAATACAATCATGAGTTTTAATTAAGCTATTTTATAATGATCTAATAATTATCTATGCATATAAGGAATACATCATATCAAGCTTCATTATACATAGAAAACACCCAAACTCCGAAACAAATATTTGCAGATCGTACAAACATTTGGTCCGACCCGGGAATCGAACTCGAGTCCATTTGATTGGCAGCAGCATACGCGAACCACTACACCAACAAAAAAGGGATACAGTATTTACATGAAAAAAGTTTTTTTTAAATATTTTTCTGTCTGTTCCGGCTGGACCCATTTTGATGTGACTTTCACTGGCAAATAGCTGATGACATAAAAAGTAATTTGAAATTAATGTGTTTCATAGATTATCTAAAGTTTGTCAATCAATTGACACACTTTTTGTGAACTAGTGTATATGTTCTTATTTCTCAGAAACAAAAAAAACGAATACACATTCCCATTTATAAGAGAGAAAAAACACACCAGAACCTCATCAAGTTTCTAAAAGATTTTCTTCAACACCCACCGACCCCAAAATAGTGGATTAGAAACAAAAAACCCCGAACCTTTCCGCCTTGGTATCTCCAATTTGCCTCTGATGACCCTGGGATGTGATGAAATATCTTTTTTCTGTCCAACCGGTTGCGACTGGAATTAATCGTAAACTGAAGAAGCCTGAACCTTATGCCTCTTGGTACTTCTGTATAATTCGTTTGTGACATGCTACCATGAGCGTCTCCGTGATTAGCAGTCGGTCCAGCCCCCGCTAGCCAAGTTGCAAACGTTTTTCGTTTTCTATTCTCTATTCTTATTCTCTTGTTTCGTAGGCTTATGGCACTCAGTCACGTGATCAAAACAAAATATTAGCCAATGAAACAAGAGAATAGAGAAATACTATGGAGAATCCTACTAATATTATAAACGCGAAAGTTTCTGAGGTATGTTTGTTGCTCCTTCAAGCAAAATCTATTGAATGGATTTTGATGAAACTTCACAATAATATAGCTAACATATCGAAATAACACATAGGCTACTATTTACCGCCATGACGGACCTACACGCGGGCGGAGCCGCTTGAAAAAGTTAGTAGAATATTAAACGAAAATGATTGCAACTTGGGTAGCAGATTATCACAGGACCACAATCGTGAAGCGGTTTTTTTTAATATTAGCTTACCAAAGTGACTCTACCATGCCTGATGGAAAGCACGAGCAAAATCCAAGAGTGGGGGAAACCACACATCATTGCATGGCGACCCACACTATGGCGGCTTAGTGAGATGCTTTTTTACGCCCGGGCTTAAAGGGATCAATCAGTTGGAGGCCTTCGGACGGCAAAACATACGTGTTTTGTGCTTGATCACGTGACTGAGTACTGCCGGGACTACATAGTCACAATGTTGTCTTGCCAGTCCCCAACCCGTATTTATATTTTATTGATTATTATTTATTTTCGGACATCATGTACACAACGTCATCTAGTCTCAAACTAAGCACAGCTTGTATTGTAAGTGCTAGACAACTGATGTACTACAACAACAATTTTTTTTTGTAAAACCTTACATATTATACATAGAAAACGCCTAAACTCTGAAGTAAATATTGGCGCATACACAAACTTAATAATATGTAAATATGTTTACTCATTTGAGCTTGAACTGAACCTATTTCTATGAAACTTTGGTTAAATGTCCAGGATCAAAAATGAACACACCAAACCAAGGTCGAACTTTTTGTCCAGAAATGCAATATTAATAAATTCTTAACTTGTTGTGTTGTAAAATGATAAAATGAAATATGTTTTGTTTTCATTGCATGAGCGACATAATGCGCCGTGATGTGTGATTCCGGTCGCAGATTCGATTCTATGTTATTGCGGTTTTTGTTTGTGTTTTTTGTTCTATATTGAAACATCACTATTTTGTATGCTTTTCCTTTAATAGAAAATACTATAATTTTGACGTTTTTATTTGAACTAAGAGAGGTAGGGCATAGAGAACTATTTTGCTTGAATTTGAGCAGTTCAACTGGAGAAATACCTTCGCCTTCCAGAAGACCGCAGTCAAACAACAATCACTTTGGTACCTATTGTCATATTCCTGTGAGTGAGTAAGGTTCAAAATTCAAATTCAAATTCAAATTCTTTATTGCTAAATAAGTGTAGGTACACTTTGTGATCTTATATATAATATGGTTTGTCTCAACTTGTAGCCTTTTACAGGCATTGCAAATTTGATGAGATGACGACGTTACACAATTGTTACAATGTTAGAATTTTATAAGGAGAACTAAATTAATAACTATAACTAAAAAAAAATGAAGTGAACAATTTGAAAATCTCCCAAAAATTAAATGAAACTTTAATAAAAAGATCATTGATATAAGCAATGGGTATATCGAACAACTGCTTTAAATTTACATAAGCCTAAAACTAACTATTATTTATTTATTTGTATCTAGTAATTTTTATGATTTATTGTTTAGGTGTAGGATTTGTTAGTGTGTGTTCATTTATGTGTGTGTGTGGTTTTTTTGTGATATATTTTCTGGTATAGTTTCCTGATCTCCTGGGAGGTGGGGGGTGTTACGATACGAGCAGGGATCAGCCCTTCAAGTTGAGGGTGACAAGCTCATTAACAGCTACGCTACTGTATTTATCGATTTCATATTTGGATCTCACTACCGCTTAACATCAGGTAGAGTGTGGTCAATCTAGAAGATCTCTATAAAAAGAAATGACGAGGGCCGATCATGATTGAAAAGAGACTCAGATTGCATGGGTCAGCTGTCAGGGTAGTTTTATAAAGACTTTTTAAAAAAGGGTAACCGCTTACCCTCATACCAATTCTACATAATAAACACAAGATTAATTCATCATTTTGTACCGACATTGAATGAATAATATCAAGATATTGAACACAAAAAGCGGTAAAACCAGACTCATTATAACAGCCAAAAAGTCAGGCGAATGTCAATTAAGACGGACTCAATAAATAATAAAGTAGGACTTCATTTAAGGAGTTCATTAACGAGATCATATTTTATATAATATTAAGTGGACAGTAATTCAATGTTGCTAATTCTGTGGTGAGATATCTCTTTAAACTAAACACCACCACTACAATTAAATGTTGTCCTGACAAAAGACGTTCTAAATACCGTCTAAAGTTTGAAATGTCGCACTAACAATAGACGTCATTTAAATACATGTTTACAAGAATACCATTATAATTTTTAATATTTCGGACATCTTAAACAACGTGGCTGGCAGGAGCTCGATGCGAGTAGCCCAAAATCGATCACAGTGATGTGCAATGGGAGAGGTCTATGTCCAGCAGTGGACTGCGATAGGCTGATGATGATGATGATTCCCTCGCATCATCGCTTACTGGTAGCTTTCCCGAAAGACTGGCTGCATTGCCACGTTGAATGGTATTGCTAATACTCTGTGCTACTATTTTTTTGTCTACTTTTAACACACCAGACACTACCCTATACTTTCTCCTGATCATGTTTTCTCTCCATCCCATGTTTGCCTGTAAGAGATTGTCTACGAGCGATGAAGCCGCCAATTATACCTATTTAAGTAGCTAGTTTTAAGTCCTAACTGTATTTTGTTTCTGTTGTCCAATAATATCATTATATTATTATTCATTCATGAAGATACTCCTTAAAATAACTCTTCTACCTTTACCTACTAATCTCCTATCCATAACTAAAATATCAACTTCCAAACATGTTAATCCAGCTTCTATAAACAAACACACTACAAAAACTATTCGCATCCCGAATTTCGAACCCCAATACCTTTTGAACGGCGGTTTATAAAACAATTTTTTGCCATATTGACCACTCCCAAAATATCACAATGGATGTGCTGCTACAATATGGCTTTATTTTTTTATTTAATCTAGCATTGTAAAATGTGTCTTTAAGCAAATATATACAGTTGATAATTGGGAAACGAGAATCTTACCTTGCCGTAACACAGTCTCGACTAGCACGGAAGGTAAAGAAACTTTTTTCTTTGTATACCGCCAATTGACACTTTATTTGGACTTTTAACAAATTGTATCTAGCGAATAGTATCTAAAACATTTAATTTTAAATATTTATATATTTACATATTTTATATATTTACTGGTGAATGGTGATTCTCAGAGATTAACGGATTGCACAAACGTACACAAACATGTGTATGTGTTCAGGTATTGTTTTGTTATACTTATTTCTTTTGTTTAATTTTAAGTATGTTATACATTTTGTTAAAAATGTTTTATGCTAATTAGTTTATAATGGTATACTGTATCACTTTTTTGCAAAATAAATTCTATTCTATTCTATTCTATTCTATTCTATTTATGGCACAATGGATTAGGAAGAAGGGTGTTACATTACCCATAGAATATGGTTTCTTAATATCCACTTGTATTATAAATAGGTCCTTGAGCTATGGTCAAAGTTTGCTTGATTTAAAGTTAAGCCAGCAAAGTTAAACAAATTACTTTAGTAAACGGAGTTTTTTATGTATAATATGTACATATTTACAAAAAAAACGTTGTTTAGTGCTAGTGCTAGATGATGTTGTATCAAATGTCCTAAATATTTATTTATTTATAAAAAGAGATCACGTATCAAGTGGGTATAAGACCTACTTTCTAACAATAGTTTGAATAATCACGATTGTCTATACACTGATTGTCTATAAATTAATTTAATTTTTATGAATTTTGTTATACGTGTTTATTTTACAAAGACAAAATAAACCCGGGGAATAGTCGGGGAACCACATATTTCAACTTTTCTTTCTCTAAACAGTGATTTTGACCAGTATAGTTTTAGATTTCAGTTTAACATACATAAAATAACTTCTACCCTTTTTGAATGATTGAAATCGGGGATACCATTCAAAAGTTATCATGAATGTAATATTTAGTGAAATTAGTATATAGTAATTTTTAAAAGTTTTTACTTACAACAGATAATTTACATGTAAAATTTTCATAAATTATTCTATACAAGTAAAAAAAATTGAAATGCCTGTTTGTAATATCAAATTAATAGTTTTTTACTAAATGCATATGAAAGTACATACGTTACTTACAGCAAACAAGCATTTTTTTAATTTTGTCTGTCTGTCTGTTTGTTCGGAATAATCTTTGGAAAGGCTGGATCGATTTCGACGGGACTTTCACTGACAGAAAGCTGATGTCTTAAGGCGTAGCTTAGGCTTAGTAACACTGCGGGACTTAGCTAGTTATTAATAAAACAAGCTTAAACGCCACGGGGAACATTAGCAGAATTATTCTTCTGAGTCCGAAGTCATGAACGCATTGCTATAAAGTCTATCTGTACATTTTTTACACAAATTCATTGTAAAGATCTCACCTTGCTTCCGAAATAGGACGCATTTCTTCCCTATAAAGCTAGCGAAAGAATTTCTGAGACCGGAATTTGATAGGCGTGGTTTTATAAAAAACTTGCAAAGACACGAAGCTGTTTCTATATAAATTTTTTATGGGACCTTACCATCAGAACAGAAGGTATGTTAGGTTTTAATAAGCTCGTTCTATGCGCAGTTATTACGATAAGTAGTCTGGTTCGATATAGCTTAAGTTAGTTACTAAGTTAAGCTGTTTATAAACGCCTTTCGACTCGGAAACTAGTCTAAAAATATAGTCATATTTTAAAATTGTTTTCTAGATTTGACTATTTTGGCAAAGCAGTATGAATGATTGAAAGTATTTTTAGTAATTAAATCTGTACAATTTTTTTTTTCTTATGTTCATCAAGAATCCATAGCGTCCCACTACTGGACTCGGAGTCTCCTCTCATTAGGGTTAAGGTCATACGTCGCCACGCTGGTTGGGGACTGTCAAGACACGTTGCGTTGCCGTTGGATGTTTTTAAGCCACCCGAAGGCCTCCAACTAAGCTTCACGACTGTTAGCTTGTTGTTTAGTGGACTGTCTTCTTGAGACGTTGTCTTTGCTTTGTGTTTTTTTTTTATTTAAGACTACCAAAGTAACTCTACTCTGCTTGATGGAAAGCACGAGTATAATCCAGGAGTAGGGGTCACCACTCACCACTGTGAGGGTAAGCAATACAGCATGTGACCCATACCATAGCGGCCTAGTCGGAGGTCTCTGGAAGGCGGGAGAATGATGCAGAATGACTGGGCCTCCGGTCTCACACTCACTAACGAAATACGACAGCAAGAATGCTGTCATTATTAGGTTGGTCTTCTATGTGAGGGTAGTACTGCCCCGATCGAGCCGCCCATTCGTGCTGAAATCAGCGTGGCCCTACTACCTATTAAGTTTCTTTAATTTAATGTTATAATAATAGTCTTTGTTAAAATGTTTAATCACTTACACGGTCATTATTGTCCTCCTATTCTTACCGTGAAGACGTACTGGTGACCTGTAACACAGGTTATCTTCTTTTAACCTACATCAGGCACCAGTCTTTATAAGACGAGGAGGTATAGGGTTTGGTGCATAGCTGGAGTGTCTAATTCATACTTCTGTTACGAAATTCTTTATCGTTCTAGAAAACGATACCACTGACAGTATTTATTCGGTATAAGCAGTTCCATTTGACATTTTTTATTCGATAATTGTGATAAATAATATATTACACGTATAATTTTAGTATCGGATTATTGGCGCGTGCCATAATGGGCCTGTAGCTCCGTAAAGGTACTTTAATTCTATGGTGTCCGGTGTCAAGCAATTGTTTGTTGAAAAAAAAATGATTTACGTTATTTCAAATGACTGTCTCAAATGACTAATCAAGAAGTCGGGTTCAAGTCCCGGGCTAGGCCAAGTGTTGTTGGTTTTTTTTTACAGGAAATTCTTAATAACAGCCCGGAGTATGCAAGATGGCCGGTGATTCATGGTTGTCATGAATTTCTACAGAAATCGTTATTATAAAGTCAGTGCCCTCGAATATACTGACAACTAGTTCAAGCTTCGAATTTTAGTTCTCCCTCAGGGATGCCAGTCGCTCCGTGGAAAAACCGGTTGAACTATTGAACTAGTAGCCGACCATATTTGGGGTCGCCTACTAGTTTTGAAAAATACTGGGAAGTAGATGTTGTAAAGATTTGTAAAAAAACAAAACGTGCCATAAATTTATAATAATAATAATAACTAATCATTTTTTTCTGCCCACTTTGTGTCCATTTTTTTTTAATTACAATTGACTTAATACTATGGTTCGTAAAAATATTTATAACAATCAGAATAAAAACCAGAAATAAAATAATTAATAGGTACATAATAAAAACATTTAAAACAATTTCAATTTACAAATTTTAAAATCATATAATAATAACTAAAATAATTTAAATTGTATTCAAATATAAATAAAATAAAAATTTAAAATAAAATTGAACTTTAATAATTAATTAAATAAAATGTAATAAAAATCAATTATTATCATTCTAGAAGATAAAATTAGAAACGAGCTGTTACAACAACAATTTTTTAACAACTAATAAGTATTAAATTGAACACGCGTCTCTCAGCAGGCACGCTGAGAGTTGAATCAAACACAACTGCAATTTTACAACCCCTAAATAATTTATGTATAATTAAATTATTATGTATTTATTATATTTTTCTGTTCCATTTTAGTACTTGACTGTCACGCGTAATTTTTTAAATCCTTTAGTATTTGATAATGACTGCCTTGTTATAAGTTTTTGAGTATGCGGCTGATGGTCAAGAGGTCTCGGGTTCGATTCCCAGGTCAGACCAAATAGTTGTGCGTTACTCGTGTTTTGCAACAATAAGTGGGGCTACAAATACCTACAATATGAAGTTTTTATTTTTAGATAGCTTTTGAAACTCATTCTGCGAGTATGTATTGCGGTAAAAAGCTCCTTAAGAAATTGAAATTATAGTCGTCACAAAATAAGAAGCCCGGTTTGACATTTGTCATCGTGGCGTAACTAATACGATTAATTCGTGTTTTTGAGTGCAATTTTTCAATATCAAGTTAAACTTGATGCTTATTTATGATACGCGTTGTGATAGTGTATGGGTAAAATAGTAATTAAATAGGATTATGAATTTGATTTTTCAATTTCTTACATGCGGCATGTCAAATGACAAATGTCAAAACGGGCTTCTTATTTTGTGACGACTATAGTGTAGCGGTTTAGCCGTGACAGCTTCACAAACAGGCAGGTTTATGTGAGTGTGTATATCAAAATAAGATTAAAAATATAAAATAAAATGTATAAATATTAAAACAAGTATACAATAAGCTCAACGTACTCCGTGCACCAGGTTTCGTAGCCAGATGTGTTCTAAAAAACTGCTTCTTTTAAAAAATACCTTTTGTATGTATCAAAAGCTTTATACCCTAACAATGAAGTCCGTTTTATTATTTTTTAAAAGGGTTCCGTGGGCGGGACGCTTCCGTTCTGTTCTCTAATAGTTTTTGGGGTTGGCAACACACTTTTTTGTTCTTTTTTTAAGTTTGAATATGACACTTTATGGAGAGGGCGTTTTCGCATTTTTGATAAGGTAACGTGGATTAAGAAATGTGTTTTTGAATGACATTCAGCTTGCATTCGGTTTGATAGAATGAGCAAAGAAAGTATTTAAGCAAATGTTTGTATGTAGTAGTTAATGAGTATATCGAAGTTATGATTGTAGTTGTTGGTAATCCTGAAAGTGATGTTTTTCAAATTATTTGGAAAAGACAACGCCCGCATTAGAAATGTACATGCCGTGTCGCGAGGGACTTTACAAACATATATAAAGAACTCTTAGATTTTTAACATTTGTGAATAACACAAAGTGTTGTCTTATGTGGAATTTGAACCCAGCAGAATTTGAACCCAGCAGAATTTGAACTCAGCAGAATTTGAACCCAGCAGAATTTGAACTCAGCAGAATTTGAACCCAGCTGAATTTGAACTCAGCAGAATTTGAACAACACTTTGGCACAGAAGAAAGAGGCGTAAAAACCCTTCAATTACTAGACTAATCGAAATAGGTATATCTTTCTTTTGTCTTGTTTAAATAAGAATAATATATTTTTTCTGCCATATTCAATGTAGAAAAGGTTGTCTAGCAACGATTTAGGTATATCCTACTAGCGTATGCAACTGTTGTTCTTGAGGTCTCGGGTTCGATTCCCGTGTCGGACCAAATGTTTGTGTGATCCGCAAATATTTGTTTCGGAGTTTGGATGTTTTCTATGTATAATACTTATGTATGTATTTACAAACGAAGTATATTTATACATGTATCATATATATTATTTGACTAGCATACAGTAAAATAGTTTTAACGTGAAAGAGCAACAAACATACATACATATACACAAACTTTCTCACTTATAATATTAGTAAGGATGTAATATTATTTATATCAGTTGTCTAGTACCCATAGCACAAGCTCTGATTAGTTTAGGACTAGATTTTGTGTAAAATGTCCGAAATATTTATTTTTATTTATATATCTTTTGCTTACAAATTGTAGCATTTATAATAATGAAAATATTTAAAAACAATACGGACCTATGGCTTCTTCTGGACAAGCCAGTCTCCATACAGCGGCCTTCCAATGAACCACGCGTCAAAGCTCGGGTACGTCAAAAACAATAGCAGTACAGGAATTCTTATTTATAGGGTTGGCACAAATCAGATTTGAAAATTTTGTTACAAATCTATAAATATACATACAAATAAATAACATTGAAGTGTTTGTTCGTAATTCCATCAATACATCAACTACCAATAACGTCCAACTGCTGGGGTTTCCTCTCAGTAGAGAATTAAGGCCATATGTCCCCATGCTGGCTGACCCGATTTGGGGACTGGCAACACATCGTTGTGGCCACGTAATCTTGATGTAATCTTGTAATATAAAATGTACAGTTTTTTACTAAATGCATATGAAAGTATTAACATCAAAAAAGATATTTTCAAAATTATTGTTTGTAGGTTTCTTTCAAACAATCTCTGGAACGGAGAGACCAATTTTAAAGGCACTGTCACTGGATGATAGTTGGTGATATCAGGAGTAGCTTAGGCTACTTTTTAGAATAGCTTTGCCCTGCGGCATTACCTTTATCTTAGCACCTTTACAACAACAATAGCGGTATTCAGCTGGTCATAGATAAGTTTTACATAGGAACGGGAGTCATGTCCTCTCAATAAAAGGAAAGAATCCTTGGACCAGAAAAAGTGTGATGTGTGTGAGCGAGACCCAAAGTCAGAAGAGCATTTCGTAGATCACACAAAATATTATCGCGTGTTTGTTTGAACCCACATCACTTCAGCGCAGTAGAAAACGGTGTGGCAACTACTTAAACTGCTATGCCATCATGTCAATTGAACATGAGTCTTCATGTTAAATATAACCCTTATGGGTGAATTTTGAAATAAAAATTTCACATCTATCCATGAAAAACGGAGATCTGAAGCTTCTCGTTCCCTCAAAACCGTTTCAAACCAACGAGACCTAAAAAATCAAAACCCAAAAAGGTATTATTCTCAAACCTAACAAAACCTCAACGAAAAATTATGACCCTCTGATAAATATATCAGAACAAAACACTGTACATTCATCCGCAAGCACCTTGCGTGCCAACCCTATTTACGAGCGAAAAACTGAGGACATATTTGTCCCTCTGAGGCCGAGTCAGCAAGAAAAGAGTTATTTTTGTTTAAAAAAAATACAGATAAACACCGCGGCGGCATTATCAAAGCGTGCTTTGCGCGGCTGTACTCTTTGCCGGTGTGTGAAGATTGAAGAACTAAGAGTTAAACGCGACTGTACTTGCGGCAGAGTTATGGGCCTGTGTCATTGATACATGTAGGTTTAAATATGTTGAGTTACTCCCATTACACACACTGAAATATTTTTGTTCTTCTCAAAATTTCGACCAAAAAGGTTGTGACGTCAACATAGTGCTGGAATTGAATAATGGAAGTGCTATGGTGCTAGAACTGGAATTTGAAAATTTAAGGGCACTGACTTCCCAATGACGTCACAGACTGCATGGGCGTGAATTACCGCCAAACTTCCATGCTCTTATAACAGCACGGTTATCAAAAATTTCTTATTAAAAAAACCTGACGGCACTTGTGGCCCGACTCGGATTTAGACCTCTTGATCGGCCATTGCATACGGTAACCGCTGGACCAACAAGGCAATGGTAATAATATTCATGTAAAACTAATTGAACTAGTAGCCGACCCCAAATGAGCTTGGAAATAAGATGTGGTATGTTAAAACTAAGACCTACAAATGACAATAGGTAATTTAAGACACCGTTTTTTTAAATTTAAGCCTACCAGACTCTACTCTGGCTTATGGAAAGCATGAGTAGAATCCAGGAGTAGGTGTCACCATTCGCATCGTGAGGGTAAGCAATACAGCATGGTGATCCATACCATGACAGTCTGGTCGAATGTTTCTGTATCAGTCTCCCGGAATCTGGAAGCCAAGAGAATGATGCAGAATAATTGGGATTCCGAACTCAGTCACCAACGAAATACGACAGCCAGAGTGCTGGTATTATTAGGATGGTCTTCTGTGTGAGGATAGTATTACGGAACCGACCCATTCGAGCTGAAAACAGCTTGGCTCTACTACCTATGTTTATATATATATATATATTCTCCTTTAGTGGTAAATTTTAATTGAATTACAGTTATACAGCTATTACGAGTTTTAACGTGTTCTTTGAATTGTGATGTCAATTGTTGAGCTGTCATTTTTTCCGATTTGACAGTTGACAAAGTAGTAATGGGCAACCTTTATTGTCAGCCGTTAATAATTAGTTTCTATTTATTTTATCTGCTTACTGACTACTAGGAGTGTGGACTTGGAACAAATTGAAGTTTGAGGTACCTTGATGTAAACTGAAGTGGCACGGTATCATAAGTTACGGATTGATAAGTGTTTATTGCTATAAATAGACGGTCTTATGTATTGGGTCGATACGATGGCTGAATTAATACATAAGCCTAATTATAATTCGAAAATTTGCGACCCTCACTTTTCATTATTCGATATTATATAAAGGCTATGACACTCACAAATAATGTGACTTTTTATTTAGGTGGTGTGATGATTGGCGTAAGACGGCTGGCAGGAGCTGAATGCGAGTAGACGAGGATCAAACTAAGTGGCGTGCAATTAGAGAGGCCTTTGTCCAGCAGTGGACTGTGATAGGCTGATGATGATGATGATTTTCAAAATCGATTCACAACACCTAAAGATTATCGATTACAACCTCACAAACTTTACCTTTTTAGGATCTTCATGGTTTTTTTTTGAACAACTCACTCGCGATATTTCTTAATGACAATAATAATAAACATTAAAGATATCTTACACAACGCTGTCTAGTCCCAAACTAAGCAGAGCTTGTATTATGGGTACTACAACTGATGTAAATCCATAAACATAATAATTTTTGTAAATACATACATATTATACATAGAAAACACTCAAACTCCGAAACAAATATTTGCGGATCAAATAAACATTTGGTCTGACCCGTGAATCGAACTCGAGATTTATTGATCAGCAGCTGGATACGCTTATCACTAGACCAACAAGGCATTCATAAATAAGAGTGTATATTTTAACTTTCTAATTCTAAAAAGATGTACTGCACTCCACAGTATGCCTGGTGGTGGACAAATGCTTAGTGGTACAGCCACTGTGCAACAAAAACTGAAGTATCCTTTGAGCGTCGCCGCTAACACAAAAACTCGCAACTATGGGGACATGGGGACATCTGCGCGACGTTTCAATAAAGGCGGGTAATTGGCGGGCAATCGTCATTTTAATTACGCGGCCATGTTTTTCGCGATACCTCTCAAAATACCCTGTATCGATAAATTGATTGTATTTGTACTAAAATATATCTTATATTTAAAAATTCTCGTCTTACAATCGCAATGTAAGTTACCATACTCCTCCAAAATAACTGGACCGATTAGTATGAAATTTTGTTAGCATATCGGGTAGGTCTGAGAATCGGCCAACATCTATTTTTCATAGCCCTAGGATGCAAGCGGAGCCGCGGGCGTCAGCTAGTAAAGCTATATTATAATATAAATAAATATTTCGGACATCTGACGCACAACTTTATCTAGTCTCAAACTAGCAGAGTACTAGACAAGTGATATAAATACATAAACATACTTTTTTTTCTAAATAGAACATCTAAACTCCGAAACAAATATTGGTGAAACACTTAGTCCGATCCGGGAATCGAAATCGAGACAAAAAATCATTAGCCGCTTACGCTGACCGCTAGACGAACAAGGCAGTCAAAAGTTATTGCAAACGGGTTTGTCCGCATGTATGTCGGGCACGGTAAGGTGTTACCCATGTATTTATTCAAGAATCAAAGTATTTCCATTTCAAATTTCATTGTAATCGGTGTAGCGGTTTAGCGTTGAAAGCGACAAACAAACAGACAAACAGACAAAATTTATTTCGAATTTATGATATTAGCGTGAATTATTAGTTGTTACTTTTAAAAAGACAATAGCATTATTAGGAATACTAGCTGTTCCGGCAGACGTCGTCCTGCCCTTAAAAGATTCCCATTAAAAAGTCATCCCCTATTTCACCCCCTTTGACTTGTAATTTGGCTACAAAAACCAATCTTCTTCAAAAATCACACAAACAGATCTTCTCCAAGGTATCTTTCTCTATACTCAACTCAGTTCAGCAGGCGTGAAAACGTAAAAGCATACGACATTTCAAAAATATATCGGAGCCACAGTGCGCGCTCGTCGCCTGCGTTCTCGTGTTCATTATATTATTATATTGGAATAAATTTGATTACCATTAAAAAGTTTATAGCGAGTCAACCTTGAAAGATAGACATATGCTATCGCGGACTTTTTTGTAGAGCGTTTTAAGAAGAACAATTCCATCATACATTATTTTTGTGTAACTTTATGCGTTTACGCAGCGCACGTCACGGAAGCTCTCAAAGGGAATAAATTGTCCCCGTTTTCGCTACATTTTTCATTACTGTTCCGCTCCTATTGGTCATAGCGTTATATTATATACCCTATAGCACTCGTCGATAAATGAACTATCCAACAGTAAAAGAATTTTACAATTCGAATCAGTAGTTCCTGAGATTAGCGCGTTCAAACAAACAAACAAACTCTTCAGCTTTATAATATTAAGTATAGATATACCGTGTGTCGCGTAAACCTTTAAAACAGAAACGCAAAATGCAGAACATAGAACAAGAATTTCTGAACCAATGACACTCAATGTAACGGGCAGCGGCGAGGAAAGGAAACTCCTTCAATGACTACGCCATCCGAGCATTTATTTCCATTAAAACAGCTCCCGAACTACCTACTAGAAATATTTTCTACTAGCTGAGTCCCGCGGTGTTGCCCGCTGTTATTGTTGTATAACAATAATCGCACATCTGGGTTCAGCTAGTTATTCCCTGTGTCGTAGCTATCTGCCATCAAAATCGATGGAGCCGTTCCAGGAATTAGCAGTAACAAAAAGACGGACGACAGAGAAAATTATGAAAAATACTTTTTTGTTGTTGTTTATGTTTTCTTATGCATTTGGTAAAATGCTATTTATTAGATACATACAGACACTTGAATTTAATTAACTTGTAAATTATTGTATGGATTGGGATAAAATGCTGCTATGTGTTATCCCGTGTGGGTATCGAACTGTTACACGGGACCGTGCAGATAGCTTTTTAAAAAGAAAACTGTTTGCTTTATTGAAGGTTACATTTATTTTGTAATATATAGATTTAGTAATACAAATGATTTAGAAAGGAATTAGAAAATAAAACTAGAGATCCGACCCGAACCGAGTTTGAAAGTAGACTGAGCTTTCTCCTGCGTTCATGTTCTACCTCAGGATTACTTATGCTGGGTCAGCAAACGAGAGATTGCTTAGTCAGGTCGACTGCTTACATTAGTGGGGTATAACAGAACGAACATTATCTACAGTAGAAATTAGTGAGATTACCACTCAAACCACTACACCGTGGAGTAATATTAATTTTTTCCCTTTTTTTTATTTGATGCCTACCAATGTGACTCTACTCTGTCTGATGGTAAGCATGAATAGAATCCAAAAGTGGGGGCCACCAGACTGTCTGCGATGTAGAAAGTATGGCGATGCTGACCCAAACTATGGCGGCTTTTTGAGATGCTTTTTCACACCCCTCTTAAAGGACCCGAAATCATAATGGGAAGGAAAGAAAACCTTTAAAGAAGGAAGAAAATAGAAGGAAAAAAGAAGAAAATAGAAAGAATTTTGAAATAGACAGAAAGAAATCTTTCTTTCTATTTCCAAAGGGATAGAAAGCATAGAGAAAGACTGTAGAGAGTACCTATACGTAGGCCCCCCTCTGCCAAAGTATAAACCCAAACGGGCACACTGTTACAACACATAATGTGTTTAAGTGTGTGTAAACTTTGGATTTTTTTGTTTCAATTGTTATCACAAACTGTTTTGTATCGAGAAAAGACGCTATGCGTTCTCCCCTTCGGTCTATATTGCTTTATGGATAAAAAGGTATTTAGTCAGCCTTCCTATAAAACAGTTATAAATCCGAGGGGTGAGGACCTGGTGATTCGTGGTGGCAACACAGGCATCTCAAGCATCTCACAGACACCAGCCAGCCAACAAATTATCATTATTATTAGTTGGGGGGGGGGGGGGGAGCTCAGGTTTCAATGGGCATCAAATTAAAATTTATATAAAATTATTTAAAAAAATATTTTATTAAATATAAAAAAAAATGGGACATTTAATACACAACACCAACTAATTTCAAACTAAGCAGAGCTGTACCGGTAGAATACTGAAACACTTTTTTTTGCAAATACATACATAGAAAACACCCAAACTCCAAAACATTTTTTTATATTCAAGCCTACCAAAGTGAGTCTACTCTGCCTGATGGAAAGCATGAGGAGCATCATTCTCTCGGCCCCCAGAGGCCGGGAGAATGATGCATAATGATTGGACCTTCAGTCTCACACTTACCAACGAAATACACATACAGAAGACCATCATAGTCCTTCTGTGAGAGGGTATTACTGCTCTGGTAGAGCCGGCCAAATATTTGAAGATCATACAAATATTTTTTCCGAACTAGGATTTGAACCCGAGACCTCAAGCACAGCATTCGCACACACTACTACTGTACCACTGAGGCAGTTAACTAGTAATCAACACATAACTAACTTTTTTAAGCAGAAGAAACTCTTTACCCTTAAATATTATTATTAACAATTGTTTTTAACCGACTTCAAAAAAAGGACGAGGTTCTCAATTCGTCGGAATCTTTTTTTTTTATGTATGTTCAGCGATAATTTCGTCTTTTTTGAACCGACTAAAAAAATTTAAAAAATTTGAACGATTTCAAAGAATGGGCGTAGCTTACAGGTGGTCCCATCGTCACCATATCAGAATCTGATGATGGGATCGGAAGGAAATCAAGGGAACTCCTCAAATAACATGGGCACAATTGTCGCGATTTAGGTACTCGGAATAGTTTTTCTTTAAAGTCGATTTCTCTTTGTTAAAATTATTTACATTGTAATTTCTTTATCAAACACAAAAATTCTAAAAATTTAAGAACTTTGGTATTATGACATTATGTCTGGTTATAACTTTAATACCTTCCTGCAGGTTTAATTGAATGATGAAAATTACCATTGCAATCATCATTAGCACTTTTATGAGTAATAAAAACTTTAGTTTAAGTAAACAAGAGCTACTTACTTAAGCAGATCAAAATATTTTTACGCAATATAAACGCAACTTTGTAACTATCAGCTCGTTAAAACCAAACAGCTGTTTAAAATGATCCTTAGCTTTACATTGTTTTAGTTTTATTAGGTGATTTCGGACTGCACGGTTGGCCTAGTGGCTTAAGCGGTCGCCACGCCGCTTCCTACTACGCCAAGTGTCATGGGTTCAAATCCCACGTAGGATAACACTTTGTGTGATTCACAATTTATTGTTCTGAGTCATGGTGTTCTTTGTGTCCGTTTCTTGTATGTTTGTAAAGTCCCCCGCAACACAGGAATTTATATTCCTAATGCGGTAGTTGTCTTTTTAAAAAAAAAAAAAAAAAAAAAAAAAACAATTTCAGCATGAATTGGCCATCTCAACCGGGGCAGTACTACCCTCACACAGAAGACCATCCTAATAATGACAGCATTCTTGCTGTCGTATTTCGTTGTTGAGTGTGAGACCAGGCCGCCATGGTATGGGTCACCATGCTACATTGCTTACCCTCACAGTGAAAATGGTGACCTTCCAGAATTCTACTCATGCTTTCCATCAGGCAGAGTAGAGTCACTTTGGTAAACTGAAGAAAAAATTGCCTATATTATATTATAAAGTATTTTTCTTCTAATAAACTTAGATTTTTAGACAATCAGATATATCTATACAAATAAATAAGTTGAAGTGTATACTTGTATTTGTTCAGACTAGATCTCGGGAATGGTTAGACCGATTTTGATGAGATTTGTGCTGGCATATAGGATACTTTTTATTTTAAACTAGCTGCGCCCCGCGGTGTTACCCGCGTATATCATTATGGTTGCTATGCAAGTGTGTTATGTATAGCAACCTGTGAAGTTTTGACAGGAGATAAACAGTGATACATTTGGACATCTACGATGATTTATGTATTTTTATAATCACCTAGTTTCCGCCCGTGTATCTCGATTATTGCACTAAAAAGCGGATACCGAATACCGGAGGCTCAATGATGAAGAAGCATCTCGCTGAGGATGGTGACACCTACGATTCTACTTATGCTTTCCATCAGGCAGCACTCATTTAGCATTTCAAATTATAGAAATATCATTAGCAATGACACTTATATAGCATGTGTACATGCTTTAGGAATAAGAATAATATGGCGAGTACGCCATTTTGTTTTCTACAAATTTATTACTAAGTCATTTAAGTTGCATGCTAATACATTTGTTTTACTGCTTTATATGTTGTACACCAAAACTAACGGTTATTTTTTGACAATTGGCGTGTAGCCCCCCTTGCCAAGTTGCAAATGTTTTTCGATTTCTATTCTATTCTCGATTCTATTTCTCTATTCTAGTCTTGCCAGGCTGGGTTGATGTTATGTCAAGAAAGAAGATTTTACCAATTGAAATTACAAACTGTATTTGTGAACTGAAAATGTTTTTTTTGAGTTGCTGTAAATTTGACACTGTTCTGTTAAAATTTGTGAAATGCATTGTTAGAAGGGGTGGCAAATTACTAACTTACTACTAACTATATTTTCTTTTTGTGATTAGCAGCCAACCTATTGGAATAGACGGCCAGTTTGTGGCCAATTGTGTGGCCAGTTATTATTATTATTTCATAAATTCACAGATCATTTTAAGAAGTGCTATGTATAGGCATACCATGGCTGCCTAGTTAGATAATTCTGCATCATTTTCCCGGCCTTCGATGGCCGGAAAATGATGCAGTCTTCCAAAGTTGTTTTAGGAACTGGCTGCTAACAAAGTGGAATGGCGCCAAACTGTTCACCGGGTCATTAATGATTATGAGCGAAGCCGTCTGGAAAGTCTTGACGCCAAACGGCAGCATCGAAAAACTAGTCCCAAGCCCTCCTACAAGTACACTTACAACACGCAGGGTGACCTACACTGTGCCTCCTCTGACCGCACATATTCAAAACAAAATTCGGTTTTGAACGTGCACTTCTACATGAACGTAGAACTGTAGTATAAAATTGACAGGGCGTCGCCGTTGACGGATACGTCTGGGAGGACATCATCATCATCACTTGGTAGCTAGTGCACTGTCTTAGCGCGTCTCGATACCGACTACCCTCTGTTTCATAATTCGAACAGTGTACACCCTAGACAACAGGTTTGACTTTTTGACTAAAAACTTTTTTACTAAAACTTAAAATTGAATGGTAATGAAATGGATATATTATTAGGAATAAACTTATTGTGTCACTGGAGACTTCACAAACATACATGAAACGGACACAAAGAACACTGTCGGAATTGTTGTCAAACACGGGATTTGAACCCACGTCGCTTGGCGAAGTGCGCTTTGAACCACTAGGCCAAACGTACAGTCAAAATGATAGTGTGATATACACTACAATTTCATGTGGCCAGTTTCTCAATAGATGTGTTCAGTTACTTTGTTTGTGGTCAATTATTTCATAAAAAATTACATTTTTGGGTTATATTAAAAGTTGCTTAACATCAGTTAACAGTCGTGGAACTTAGTTGAAAGGCCTTCGGGCGGTTTAAAAACATTCAATGTCAAGATTATGTAGCCACAACGTGTCTTGCCAGTTACCAACCTGGTCTCAGCCAGCGTGGGCACGTATGGCCTTAACCCTCTCCTGAGAGGAGACCCGAGGCCAGCAGTGGGACTGTTGTTGATGATAGCAACTAGGTGTGATATGGCGCATGATGATAACACTTGATATCCATAGTATTAGGGTTTAAAATTTGGTTCATTTAAGAATAAAAATAAAAAACAAAATCGTATAATATTTTTCTCTTTTTATTTGACAAAAGAATTAATTCATTTTTTTTTCTTATTTCCGTTTCCTTATTATACATTGTAGTTATAAAGTAATTAAGCTACCTATATTTATATGTATAGTTTATTTGTCTATATATTACAAAAAATATTTACAAAATTGTATCATCCCGTAAAGACCCATTCTATAATAAAGATTATAATACAGTCCATTCATTTATATCATTTATATTATATAGAAATTATAATATACATTATATTATACACATTGAGAATATAAAATTGTATATAATAAAAGAAAAAGAAATGTGAAATGAATAAATGAGTAAAATGAATAGACTACACCATTTTACAGGTAATAAAGAAATTGCAATTGACATTAAAAATAATATATTTATGGTTAAAACAAATTTCTTCTTGCATTCAGAACACATAATTTTTGCACAAAATGTAATAAATACAATTTTAAAACTCAATTTTATTGTTCTATAAAAAAAAAACTTAAAATTATCTATCACAACAGACTGGTTTGTGTTCCCGTTTGATTGTTCATTTAATTCTTCATTTATACTTTTAAAAACTAAATAAATAAAAAAAAATTGAATTAAAGCTTACTTTACGAATACAATTTCAAGTAATTAAAAATATAAGTTACAGATTCATCAATAGCGTGATAATTTTGCTGTACATAAAAAAAATATTGCCACTAAAAATTTTGTATGCATTCTTTTTTTAAATAAAATATTTTTTAAATTTGTAACTTTAATTTTAAATTAAAAAAGCTTACTGATATGTACCACAGTTGATTGCCGAAAAAAACAAAAGTGCAAAACACAATACGAATTTTTATTTATGTTCTTGGCAGACATAAAAAATTGTTGTGGCGGGAAACCAAAAACATCTCTCAAAGACATCTTTAGACGTTTGTGATTTTTTCATTTCCATAATGTACCTAACACTTTCACTAGCCAATCAGAGATAGTTTTCAGGACGCGCGGTATCTGATTGGTTAGTATGTCTGTTCCGTTCCTGACGTTGCAATTATTTATAAAAGTTGCAGTTTGGTTAGATAGGCCTAATAGATACTCTTTAGGATAATAGGACGCGAACTTAGACCAATAGCAGAACGAATTCAGGAATTGAGATACCTTTTTTGGTAATTTCAATTTTTATATAAAATTTTCTTTACATTTTTAATATAATTTAATCAGATCTAATACATATAAATGTAATTATTAGGCCTATTTAACAATATGCTTTCATATACATTATATAACATATACAGTAACCATTATGAACATTTTATTCCCTATTTATATTAATTAATTATAAAAATTTACAATGATTTTCATTTTAACTATTAAATAATTCTGCTTACAATTAAAGTTGGTTGTGCCGTTGCTTCTGGCGCCAAAAATGGGACGCCATTTTCATGATGGCCGCTATTCTGTGTAATGCCATGTCATTGTAAATTTACACTTACAATTTAGTTAGTTACTTTTAAATTTTGTGCGATGGCCGTTAAACCGCTGGCCATACCCTGTTGACAAAGAAATATTTATTTTAATTTACGTTACTGGTTGTAAGGTAAGGCTGTTGGTTGTAAGATGTGTTGGTATTGGTTATAGTTTAGAGCAGATTTTGTAGTGCTAGACGTAGGTATGTATTACACATTGCTACCTATGTACATCTACCGTGGTGGCTTCGATACTCTCAATAGACAATATTTCATGGGTGTACTGTCCCCCAAGACACAAGGTATAGAGCTCCGGACTTGTATTTTGTATAAAAAAAGTTAGGATCGGTGTGGATGTTGGTTTAACATGTCCGGGAATATACTAGTTGTGGAAATGGAAAAGGTATTAATAAATCATTGGGGTCTAAGGAGCGAAATACTTAGGTTGCCTGGAAGAGAATGCCTTTGGCAATAAGGCCGCCATACACTACATCATCATCATCATCAACAACCCATAACGTCCCACTGCTGGGCTCAGGTCTCCTCTCAAGAGAGGGTTAAGGCCTTACGTCCCCACGCTGGCCGAGTGCGGGTTGGGGACAGGCAAGACACGTTGTGGCTACGTAATCTTGCTGTTGGATGTTTTTAAGCCGCCCGAAGGCCTCCAACTAAGCTTCACGACTGCTATCTTATGATAACAACCGGGACCGACTGCTTAACGTGACCTCCGAATCACGGAAACGCTCATTACATATAATGCCACAAACGGTCACCCATCTAGGTCTGACCGCGCCGTCGTTGCTTACCCTTGGTGATTGTTTCCAATCACCTAAGGCCACTCGGCTATGATATATACACTACATTATATGACAGATATATACACTACATATCTGTCATATAATATACTATATTGTAACTCTGTAGGTGTGGGGTATTTTTCTGTACTTACGTAAGTAGTCCAGGGTTGGTATCGGTCTGGTACCAGGAGTACTGCGGCACGTAGGGCGGGTGCGGCTGCGGCGCGCCCTGGTGGTGCAGCGCGTGCGCGTGCGCGCCCTTCATGTCCCACGGGCCGGGAGGTGCACCCTGTGCCAAAGGAAAATAAACTTTAGTCTTTTTGCTATTAATACGAATTCGAAAATAAACCCTATCCTCAAATTTTTGTTTAACATCATCAATAGCCGATAATAGTCGACCTTTCTTTAGAAATGAAGTATTGACTTTTTATAACACGCTAGTCAGAATGGATTGTGACTTATTAGCGTGTGGTTTGTTTTGAAGAAGAAAGAAATCAAAAAAGATCTTTGGTGTGTTTTAAGTTATTCTTCTCTTTACAGTGTTGTTATCCTGAGTAGTTTGTTCCATTAAGCCTGCTACACACGTTTCGACAAATCGTTCCAACTTATCTGTGCAGTCTGTGATATCGAACGTGTGTATGTGTTTTAGATGTCGTTAATCGTGGTGGATATCAGAACCGTGTGGAGGCACTAGAAGCTATCGATCTATCTAAATGTTGGAATGATTTGTCGAAACGTGTGTAGCGTATGCATTAATCGGTTTATATGAGATGAATAGGGATGGTGACATTATGTGTTCTTAATTCGTCACCAATAATATATTGCTTGACATTTAAAAAAAAAATATCTTCTTAACATAGAATAAGATTAAAAACAACTTAAAACAAGTGTCCAATTTACAATTTCCTTATCGAAAACACATCAATTTAATTAACATTTTCATTTAATCACACAAACAAACCGGCGGGTAGACGTTAGTCGAAAAACTAATCATATAAAACGCTAGCCGCGCCTACCACACCCACTACGCTATTATCTAATCACTTTTATACTAAAACTATGTGTTTTTTTATATTTTTTAACACGCAACCATATAAACATGTTCTTTTCAACTTTCTACGAAACCTTTTGTCCCAAAAAACGCTAATAATTTTGATGTGAATGTATCTTTTTTTAATTGACATTTAATTCTTGTGTCTAAGGAAATATTGTTTGTTTTTAATGCTGTTAATAATATTATAAAATTAAAATTGTTAGTAATAAAATAAAACGGTTAGTCTCAGAAAATAATACATGAAGTCTTTTATCATAATTTTGAGAAAATTACTCGACATGAATATTTTCAAGTACTATTTTGTTTAATTTTGTCATTTGGTAGAAAGTCCTTAATACCACCCCAAAGTATTTTGAATTCCTACTTGATTACAAATTTTAGTAAATCTATGGTAAGTTGGTGTCTGTGACGCTTATACGCCTTAAATACTCAAATAAGAATAATGGAGTTTGAAACCAAGTAGGTCAAAACAAGTGTGACATTTCATTCGTAAAAAAACTTTTTCGAAGGAACTGAGAAACATTTATCAGGGAATCTTGTCGTTTACAAAAATTTGTCGTTGATTACAGATGTCTGAATTTTGGACATATTGTGTTAAGTTCTTCAAGTAAATTAGGCTAGATAGTTTCATAGGCAATAGTAAAAGGTTAATCCTTGGTTAGTCCTTCTATCTTTCATTTTACAAGACAATCACGACACGGACTCGATCAAAGCCCCTTACCTTGAACATCCAAGGCATGGCTCGGCCCCTGACGGCCTCTGCACTCGGCGAGCCCTCTACGTCATCAGATTGAGGCGCGAAATAACCCTCCTATAGGAAAATAAGCTCCCCTCAAAAATATGTATAGCTTAAAGTACCTAAGCTTAATTTAAAACAGTGCAGTTGAATGGAACCCTTATATTTATTTTAAATTATAGAATTAATTTAAAGTTAAACAAAAAAATATTTTAAATTTAAAGCGAAGGGTATTTTATAAGGCCTAAATATTTCTAATAGCAATTTTATTCAAAAGTAAGATTTCCCAATTATTTATTTAATTTCATTTACTTTCGCTAATTAGTATTGTTTCATTTTAAAGTAATAAATAATTAAGAAATTTAATTGAAATGTATTTTCATTCAAATTGACTTACATATCCGACCCTCGGGTCCCATGACTGTTGGTGTGGAGGTTTTACATCGCAGGAACTTCCATCTGGCGACCGGCCAGCCGTCGGCTGAACAAACAATAATATAATATGTTATTATGCAGAAAAAACATATAAATTAGTTTAGTAATTTCCTATTTTTACACGACTATGGCAAAGACACAACTAAGTCACCGATTTTAATGAACAGGTGGTCGTCTAGTAGTCAAAATTCGAATTTTTTTTTTTTTTTAAGTATTTTTATTTTATTTATTATTCTTTCTACACAACTTTTTCTCCATGTACAATTTAACTATTCTAAATTTCATACTCCTCTGTTCGCAGGTTTTTCTGTTCAAAGGGGTACAAAATTTTGCTACACGTATTAATATATAGATGTCCGTGTGGTGACGGATTAAGAATACAAAGTGTCACCACCCCTATTCATTCCATGGGTGTCGTAAGAGGCGACTAAAGGAACAAAATAAGCAGCTAACATCCTGCCAAGAGAAGGAAAACTTGAAACAAACCCTTTACCAACCCGTCTGGCCAGCGTGGTATAGTAGGCCAAAACTTCCTTTCAAAGGAGAGGCCTATGTCCAGCAGTGGACTGTTAAAGGCTGTTGATGATGATGATTAATATATAGATGAGGTGGCAAAATATTCGTAATAATGGCTCGAGTGACATAGAGTGTATAAAGTTTTGTCTAAAGTAGACGTTTTAGTTTTTTTATACTTTTTCTTGTTATTTTGTAGTAAACACGATTAATCATCTTTTTTAAGTATTTATTCTCAAATGCTTATAGTTCTTAAAAACAAGAAGCAAGATACTAAACTTGTAAAGATAGAAATATCTGTAAATTACAAATTAATTTTAATTATTCCATGAAAAAAACAACACATGAACAGGACACTCCTTGATGATGAGCACCTGTCGGATCCTAACTATCCGAGCACCTACTTTAATACCCACTTGGGTAAAACCGAACTGCCTAATGTCTTTTTTAAGCCTTTCGACAATTCGAAAGGCTTAAAAAAGACATTAGGCAGTTTCCATACATCTCATACTTTCCATAAGAGACAATTCTCATAAGGAAAGTATGAGCAGAATCCAAGACCAGGTCATCAAACTCATTGCCAATGCAGGCAATGCCGCATGGTGACCCGCGCTATGCCGGCCTAATGAGGTGCTTCTGCGCCATTGGACCCCCGATTACAAGATTAAGAATTTAAATAAAACATTAACTTCTTACATATCCGACCTTTACATCCCAGGAGGGTTGAGGAGGCTGTTTAACATCCCACGGCGTGCCAGTGGGCGATAGTCCTGGGCTAAGCTCCGACACCGGCGTGGAGCTGGGCGTGGGCGAGTGGGCTTGCGCTTGCCCGCCGCTCTGATACGCTGAAGGGGAATGTTGAGAACCGCTGGAACTACCTCCACCACCACCTGTTGGAAAGAATGTTTAATTAGTATAGGAATATTATCAGCCTATCGCAGTCCACTGCTGAACATAGGCCTCTCCAACTGCACGGCACTTGGTTCGATACTCGGCTTCTAGTATAGGACTACACCATGATGTAATTATAAAATGGAGAAATTCCTTTTTCTTAGAAAATAGATTTTTGTCTACTATTCCACGCTGACCAAACGGGAAACGCTGACTATTTATCTAACGGACGGAAGACTCTTTATTTATGCACTGTATAACATATTTAAAACAATGTATACTATTATGGGTACTAAAGAACTGATATAAATACATAAACATACTTTTTTTTGTAAATACATATATGTTATACACAGAAAACACCCAGATACCGAAAAAAATATTTGCGGATCACACAAACATTTGGTCCGACAAGGGAATCGAATCCAAAACTTCTTGACTAAACGGAAGGAAACTATAAAGGGCGGCTTTATTGCCAAACGCAATCTCTTCCAGGCAAGTTAGCTGAATAAATAAGGGGTAGTGACACTATATTTTTAGTCCTTAACCATACAGAAAAACTCATATGATTTTTTTTCAGTTATTATAGATTAGAGTAAAAATTAGTTGAATATTTCCTCAATTTTATGATCTATAATTAAGAAAATGCTACGGAAATATATAAGACATTAGTTTTCGACTTTGTTTCTATAAATCAGCATAAAAATATCATTTAATTTTTTTAGAATCGACTAGGAAACACCAATTTTCATAATAATGACAACATAACGATTCAAATATGCTAATAACTGCAATTTTTGCAATAATTTTACGTTTAAAAATAAAACTGTTTTTATTTTATTGTTAACGTTCAGAAGAGTGTTTTAAATAAAACCATATGAACTATATATGACTCGTGTAAAATCTGTTTTAAGACCTTTTTCTTACTCCTTTTCTTTATCAACAACCCATAACTCCCACTGCTTTATACGTTCCCACTCTGGCCGAGTGCGGGTTGGGGACTGGCAATACAACGGTGTGGCTACGTAACCTTGTCGTACAACATAGTGTCAAGTGTCTCACAACTAAGCTTCAGAACTGTTTTCTTATGATAACAACCGGGACCCCGAATTACTAAGACGCTCATGGTAAAATATATTATCGGTCATCCATCCAGGTACTAATCTGCGCCGACGTTACTTACCCTCAGTGATTTCCGCACTCAGCTAGCGTAGGGACGAATGACCTTAACCCTTCTGAGACGAGATCCTAGCCCAGCAGTGGGACAGAGTGAATTGTTGATGATTGATGATTTATACAGATAAATGATACACAGACTTACCATGTAATAATTGGTTGTTATTGGGAGGGCTGGATGGTGCGAGCCCTAAGCTCGGAGGAGGAGCGCCCACTTGAGCTGCCTTCATCATCTTCTTGTATTTGCTGCGCCGATTTTGGAACCAAATCTTCACCTGATAATAGAAAGAGAAGAATTAGTAGAAGTAAATACATAGAATAGAATAAATATGCAGTACACCAATTACAATAACACATCCTACTAATATTATGAATGCGAAAGTTTTGTTGCTCTTTCACGCAAAAAATACTGAACGGATTTCGATGAAACTTTACAATGATATAGCTTACTTTTCAGAATAACACATAGGCTACTATTTACCGCAATAATAGACCAAAAGCCAGTATTATATTATTAACTCTAGCTGAGTTCTGCGGTGATAACCGCGGATTTTGTTGTAAATTGCGAGTAACGCCGTGGAGCGACGATAGTCTTATAAAATTGGCTTAAGTTACTTCTTAAGGTCATCAGCTTTTTGCCAGTGAAAGTTCCATCAAAATCATCACGAGTAAAAACATATACATACATATTTTATATATATGGAAAATACCCAAACTTGGAAACAAACATTTACAGATCATAATATATAAAACATTTGGTCCGGGATCGAACCCGAGCCCTAAAGCACAGTAGTCGTATATATACTACCACTGCACCAAGGAGACAATTATATATTTGAAGCTTAGAACAATTCTTAAAAGTTTATCAAAGAATATTATTTAGATGTATGTAGGTACCGAAATAAAATCTATATTGTGTACACGGTTTTTGCCGCCATTTATGTGTGTATAATACTGTCAATGTTATTTTCTCTGACTATAGACAATTTAAGACTATAAAAAACTGTATGTATGGCGAATGGGCGTCGGCGATTGTTTAAATGTAAATTTCTTAATTGACCATTTGTCTAAACCTATACCAATTAAAAGAATATATTTATAAATTTAATTGTATTGAATTTTTGATTATTTATAAAATGTGAATACATTTACATAATAATGTTTATAAATGGTGACTTGTGCTACAAAATGTCTGTCGAAATAAAAACTTAAAAAAAGTATTCATACTCTACGCTCAGCAGAATTTCTGTTCATGCTTTCTGTGTGCTTGTTAGTAACTTTTATGTATAAAATAATAAGAATGCAGGACGTTGCCATATTCAAAAAAATGTAACATCTGCAATTCAATTGAAGAATTTCGTCAAAATACAACTCAGAGAAATACCTACAGTAAGGAAATATACATATTTATGTAGTCCCACAGAGGGGTAGCGTGAATGAGGGCGGGGCCTCGCGGGGTTGCCAGCCGTTACGGTACCGTTAGCGCTAGGGATGGGACGAGTCGAGAAACAAATTGTCTATTACATTTTTAGTCTATTGCGGATACTAATAATTATTTATTTCTAGATCAGTAAAATTTATTTGAACAACTACAGTATTTATCTTTAATTGGTATAAAAATTATGTATTCGCTAATCTGCATGATTTTGAAAATATTATTATGAGTCAGCCTCATAAGGTTCAACCATTTCGATACTGTACATTTACACACGTTTATAGATATAACAAAAACATTTTTTTATGTGATTACAAGCAATATAATATGGTAGAAGCGTTCCTTCTCGATGAAGTTAAAAAAACATAAGAAGATAGTAAAAATCACTTAAGCATGACTGTCAAAAGCTATGTCTCTATCCACTTTTAATTTCTAACTATAAGTTATTACATTGCAATAAATAATTACTCGTAAATGTTGCACTAAACAGCACACAATAAAACGTATTGTTATTTATGTGAAAATGAGTGATATTTTATGCCAACTGTAGCGATGTGAGCAAGAAAGAGACAGAGAATATTTATTTTTTCTTTAATTACCACTGCTTTTGACTATAAATCTTCTAAGCCATTCTTCACACATTGTGTGATTTGTTGTTCTAAGTCCGGGTATTCTTTTTGTCTATTTCAAACACGTGTGTAATAAAAAAACCTCACTATTTACCTAGTTGGGGTTTTTTTTTAAATAAGAAAAGAAAAAAATATAAGAGGCTCATTAATTTCGATATAACTGTCATTAATACTTCGTATGCTATTATTATTTAGGTAGTGCAACATTATCGATACATATAAAACTGTTTTTACAACCCTAATCCATCCACCCCCGATTAGCCGGGTCGCAGTGCGCGATATAACTTAACCCCGAAGTCGAGTCTAGCTTATTGTATTGCTATTCGGTATTCGAATCACTTACCCCGCTTGTACGAGGTCATCTTATGTATTTGTTTTACTTTACTTAGAACATAGTTTTAGTTTAGTTACGTTTGATTTTATATACGTTTGAATTTAGTCATGATTTTATATTAAACACGTTTTCTGTCAATAGATTAACATTTGACTTAAATGACTTGGTTCACAGCCAGATAATAAAGTTCTAAACTACAAATATTTATTCAAGTAATTTTTCAAACGCATTTTTTCATTTTTTTTTTATTAAGATAATAACAAAACCTTCAAAGGTCTCCTCTATAGTACACAATAGTGTTACCAAACCATAAAATGTTCAATAACATATGAAATTTCGAAATATCCAAGGTTTAACGTAAAAAAACTATTGACAGACACACGCGTGGGTAGGAACGAATTATTTGAGTCATCGGAGCGCAGTTAATTGAGCCTCACAAAAGACTCTCGTATGAAATTTGTCAAATAAATATACATATGAGGATGTGACATTGGGACATGCATTTAATTGCTTGACTTTGTTGCTATTCACGGAATTGTGAGGGTTATGAAATATATTTTTCTGGGCAACTATGTGTGATGTAATAAAGATAGTTTTGAATTTTCTAAAAAACGAAGAACGCAGTTGTTCAAACGTTGACCAGTATCTGTTGACTGTGCAGTTACTAGTTTTCATAATTAGCTATAGAAAAGGATTTTGTGTATAAAATAAAGATTAATTAATCAGTTAATAATGCTAAAACCAATGAGTTCCTATAATTTTCTTGTATTTAACAGCCGTAAATCTTAAGCTCGATGAAAAAGCCTATTGATTTTTGTCAAATACAACAAGAATTTCCGACGTTTAGCCTAAAGAAAACGATTTTTAAGTACTTCTTCAAAAAAATTTTAAAATACAATTCAACTTATCGATATGAAAATACATCGATAAACTATACCCTAGTCGTCATCTGTCAATGAGCTGTCATTGTTTACGAAATATAAAGAAAAAAACACAAAACAAAATGGCCTCCGACATATGTGACCACAACGCAATATGTACTTATTACTCATAGCGGTCACGCACCTTTTTGTTGTATTTCATGTATATAAAATTGCGGTTCTGGGAATTTCTGTTTTTAGGAGAACTTTTTTGTTTGGTTAGTTTTATTTTTAAAATTCTGGGGTCCATTTTAATGCAAGTTTGTTCTACTTAAAAAAAGGATTTCATATTTTTTAGAATAGCATTTTCGTCGTTTGCAATCGTTCTCGTCATTCTACTCTTACTTTAAATTTCAATAGCTTGAACCTTAACTACACTCTTCTCCTCCTTTTTCTAGCCTTTATTATTCTTAAGAGTATTTGGGGTCGGTCGACTACTAAATCAAGCTTGATTTCAGTTTTTACACGTACACTGGCATTGGACCTCCGCAACCCTAAGGGCGAAATGTAAAAGATTGAACTAGATTGTCAGTATATTTGAGGGCAATGACTTCCCAATAAGTCCATAACATCCTCACTGATATCTTCATCAGCATTTGGTGCATCTTGCACTGCACACTTGATAGCCTCCACACCGACATTGTCTGCATGCATTATGTTCCCAGCTGAAGTGCAAAGATTGTGGATGGTGAGTCTCTCCTTATTGTTTACTGCTTGTAGTTTAATTTGTTTGGACTCAGTACAGCTCAGCATTTGTGTGAACAGCTCCTCACTCTGGAGACAGCTCTTCCTCAATTCGTAGCAGTTTTTGAGCCTTGCACGCCATATGTAGCAGGCAAGAACGGCCCTGCCATCTATAGTTGTCAACGGTATCAAAACCAAAAACTCGTACATGTCTTGTAGATGAGTTCCGATAATCGAAAGCAGTCCAATGTCTTTTGCTAAACAAACTCGACGTGTATGATGTGAATGTGTAATCGAAAGCTTTTCCATTATCAATTCTGTGGCAAACCCTGACACTTTCTCTGTTCGATTGCGATTTACGTTATTAGATAATATAATATGTAGGACAGTAAACACTTTTAAATACTGCCTACGCTCATATAAATTTTTGTATACTTCGCTTTGATTCGACTTCTTTTATAATTTTGAAACCAAATTAAAAAAACGCAACTCTTTTGTCTATGACTATTTCTATAAAGATAATATGAATAAAACTACTACACTTTCCAGAACCTAGTACGTATCCTATATTGCAAAAGTAGCAAAAAAAACAATGGTCTTTTTCCCATCGGTTTCGTCAGCGTGGCCGGCGGTATGCAACACCGCCGGCATGCACGCATCGCGGCGGGCACAAAGACGTTGTCGACATACCTCTCATAGCAAAAGTCTTGGTGCCCTCTCGCATACTACTATTCCGCCACTTCAATGGACAGGTTTATGTCCAATGTAGCAGGTTTTATAATCCGTATTATGTTTATACTCAAAGGAAGGCGGTAAAACCACTGCAGATTGAAGTCACTAGAATGAAGCAAATATTTAATCGCTTTATGCAAAAATCAAAGTCAATTAAAATCTATAGAACTTTTACTATATATTTCAAATATTACCTGTCATCTTTTCAACTTTACTCTTTATTATGTAGAGTTTTAACAATGTTTGAAGAAACGTTCTAAGTGTTACAGATTAAATACTGTTTCAGGAATAAATAGTACATAAATACTTAATAAGATGAAAAAAATATTTCATAAGTTTCAAAATGAAAACATATTATTTTAATACAAGTTTAGATAGGAGGTGAGGAAATATGGTAGGGTCGTTTGCAGACCAGAGAGGGAAAAAATAGTATCTATGTACATGTTTACGATAAAATGCTACATATATTTACTGTGGTATCAACCAATTCCATTAATACATTACTTTTATGAGATTAGTATAAAGATTTGTAGATTATACTTGATCTCAACAAATACTCTATCAACAAAAAGCTCATAGTCTGGTTAGCTGGTTTGAAAAGAAAAACTCATAATTCGTTAAATTAGTAACTATGTATATACCTATACCTATATTACGTCTCCATAAACATACTCCCACTATCCATAGGAGTAGCATTACTCAATAAGTTTAAAATCAAACATCAACAACGGTATAAACTATCTTAAAAAGGTATTCGATTAAATCTTGCTCGATTTTACAGCTAAATTAAGTGTAATAAGTCTGTTCATAAATCTAGAGATTGGCAATTAGACTTTGAAAGAACCAATCAGCTTCTAATATATTATGTATATTATTTATATAACAACATTTAACGCTGTTACCTTTTTGGTATTGACAAATTATACTAACATATTTGTCAGTGCACTTATATTAGATACACTTCCAATTTTCTAATATGTATTCTTGGTTGTAATATGTATTTGTAGTAACACCCAAAAGGGCTGCGATAAATGGACTTATTATTTTCAGATTGGAAGAACGCTGATGGACAGTGAAATAATTATTGAAGTAATAATTTAAAGACAAATAAAGAAAGGCTAAATTATAAATTTTCAGTAGGGACTAAACAGCTTTAAAATATTAGGAATTTTAAAGATATGCATTACCAATTGGCAACCCGGTCTGGTCAGAACGAACTTAACATACAATGCAATTTACTATTACTTAGGTATGCACTAAGAAAAGCAATTAGAAAACACGTTATAATATTTTCTTTTTGACAAAACCTAGTATTCTTCGCATACATACAAGCTTGAAAATTAATCATATCAAAGTCGTACTATTGACATACATCCCACCACAATGACAAATTATATAAAAACAGTAAAACATCAACAAAAATGTAATAAAGAATCATAATTCAATAATTCAAAACACGACATTCATCACTTTGAACATCCATCAGAGACGTCCGAACGTCTCAATCACAGCCGACTAAATGAGGAATATAAATAATTAATCGACTATGTATAAATGTTAATGCATTGAGGGATCTTGCATGAAGCCGTCCATTCGGAAAAAAACAGTAGCAGACCGCTTCAGCCGGACACTGAGTGATGTGGAGACGCTGTACTTTTATTTTATTTTCAATTACTGTATTGTTTTGCACAAAATAAAATGTGCGCTTTTGTGAACGTGGTAGCTGCTTGTACATATATTAAAAAAATACGCATTTTATTTATAAATATGTCAGATTATGAATGCAGAGTGTCACCATCTCTGTTCATCCTGTGGTTCGTGTGAGCCGACTAGGGCAGCCAACTACACAGAACAATATCACTGCAAAGAAAGGGAAGTGATATAGTAGGTAGGCTAAAACCACTTTTCTAAAACCTTTGTTAAACAGTAGACTATTTAAGACTCTTGATGATAATGAAAACGTTGCTATTCAAACCTATTTATCAGCAGAAAAAAGTTAAAATTAAACATTTTGTGTGTTAGTGCTTAAAAACGTTTTCTATTCATTTCCATAAAAATCTCCTCTACGACAGAAAGCTCTATGGTAAGACATTCAATAAGGTTAATGCACCTCCCTAATTATGTCTTTATTAAAGCAACATAACCATTATGTACTAATAATCAACTTATTGTTCTAATACACAACATGCAAATAAAAAACATAAAAATTTCAAACACTGTAAAATCTACCATAACCAACATGTTATAAAATAGAAATTCGATTAATGCAATTTCAACAGGTGCTAATGCCAACACTCAACACCCTATCGTAGGGCTTGTAATCGGAAAAAATAGTGTTTCTATTTTACATATCGATACGTTGACAGTGTTGCCCCAAGCTTCAATAAAGAATCGACAAAAACGATTGACCGCTGTTTAGGATGTACATTTTTTGTTTTAGTTTACATGGGTACATAGTGATGTAATTACTTGTTATTCATTTCATTCATAGTGATGTAGGTTTATAATAATACTCGCAACTCAGCATGATCTTAAGAATATTATGAAAGTCAATTTTTATATATTAATAGGAATATGGAAACCAGGCTTAAGTTGCAACTTTGCCTGTATAAATTTAAAGGTGTTGAAAAGAGTATTATATATTATTTATTAGTATTCATGTTAGAGAAATGATTTGTCAAATCAAGGTTTTTTTTTAATTAATACATTTGCTATCTAGGTAGACTCAATTATATACCTTATATATACTAATCTTTAATTTACCAAAATGTTAGAATCGGAGGCATTACTTCTTACTTTTTTGGGTTTAATGTCACTGTACTGATATTAATTTGAAAAAAAATATTACAATAATAATTAAATGTAAAAAGCAAATACACTAGACTCAAATATTTGTATAGGTAGGTACTTTACTTATTTTTAATTATAATTTAACTAAATATATTACAATACACAGACTCCACAGGTCTCTACGTCTGCTGTGTGCAAAAATTCAAACGTTGCTCCAATACGTCGCGGTCTCATTTCCAGAAAACAGAAAAACACAGACATTCTACTCAGAAATTAAAAAATGACGCCTGCTTATATAAGTTTGATCGTAAATTTCTTGTCTAATTATTGCGCAAATGGTACTAGAAGGTACTACACATTATACACTTATTGATAACTAGCTTAATTCGCCCGCGGCTCCGTCTACGTGTATGTCGGTTATCGCGATAAAAAGTAGCCCTTGTCCTTTCTTACACTCTAAACTATATTCGTACCGAATTCATTGAAATTGGTTCTATAATTTTGCCTCGAAAGCCGGACAGACAGACAAACAGATAGACAGATATACTTCTAACTGTAAGTTTTTTAACTTCTAAACTGTTCTACGTATTTCTAGATGTTACAATAAACTTTAGTCACTAGACAAAAGCACCTCTGTTATGGTCACAATTTTGTGTATTTAGTTAATTTTCCATTGGCTCCCATGATGATATTCATACAATTATTTATAAATACACGTTTACTGACGTGATTTATTTATTTGAAATCAGATTTCCGGGTAAAATATATTACTTTATTTATATTTATTTATTTAGAAGTTTTTAAATTAATTCCATATAATTAAGTTCCTTTTTTTAGTAACATAATAATACTAGGTAGTAAATAATGGAGAATAAATGTGCGTGAAATTATTCTTTAAACTTACAACGGTAAATATTGCCTACTATATTCATATATATTCCCATTAAAGGTTCTGAAACTCATCCAATTTAGTTCTAACTAGCACAAATCGTAAATCCTTTTTACTCTATCGCTAGAAAACTATTACCCATCCTTACAAGTCGTGTACTGCCACATGCGATGGCTATTGAATAACAATTACCATAAATATCCTTCCCATATTGCGAATTTAATGATAGAACCATTCATCGCATGTTACTTGTATCGATATCATTATTTATCGACACTCTCGCATCATTATATTTTTTTTGGTGCTAACGTCACTTGTATATGACAGGTACAAGTGTTGCTCTGTGCAAAAACAGATTTGGTTTTATTGAAAAATAATAATTTATCAATACAAAATGTTAATTGATAACTCTTAGGAAATTAGAAATACCTTTTTCTAATTTCTTTTATTTTATTCATATCAATTTTTAGGACTGTAATGTAGTGTGATGCAACTACTTTTAGTCCCCGTGCCGTCTAAATGATTTGGGTATGAGATGAAGTTTTGTTACATGTGTTTTTTTTATTTAAGTACACTAAAATGTTGGAAATTATGTTGAGAAAGTTAAACGTACATAAATTAAAGGCAGCAGCAGGTACACTTCACATATATATTTGATTTATATCACTAACCTTTTCGTTGCATTTTCTTTTTTAATTTTTCCCTGTCAATACTCCAATTTCCTTATGTTTACTGTCCTAAAAGTTCTACTGACGAGGATAGTTTTAGCCTGTAAGTGTAATTAAGTAATATAAATTAAAAGTGGGTGGTCAAAATGCCTACTTCTTTGGTCCTAATAGAATGAGTGTATGATTGCAAACAAAAAATTCTTTAGAGTTTCTCTTTTGAATAAATGAACCAGCTTTAAGCATTTAGTGTCAGGGTCTATTATCTTTCTTCTTACTTGTTTAGTCCTATTACGCTCAGCGTTTATGTATAAATAAGGTATCAGAATCAGGGTTGCCACCTTTTGGAAAAAAAAATCGGGACAATACTTATTATGTGGACAGTCGGTCAAATTTCAGTCTAATTCAGATCATGATAAAAAAGCAATTTTTTTGGAAAACAATGGCGACAATGCTGAAGTGATAAGGTCATGAAAAAAAATTTTTTTGGGGTTCCTCCCTATACGTAAAGTGGGGGTGATTTTTCTATCGTTACGGCTATCATTAGATCGGTCATTTCTAAACATTAAGAAAGTTGCGCCGACAATTTTTTGATTTCGAAATTCACTTGAGTGTTATTCAACTTTAAAGGGGATTTTTATTTTATAAAACTCCTGCCAAGGTGACTTTACTATGCCTGATGGAAAGCATAAGTAAAATCCACAAGTAGGGGTCGCCATACTCACTGCAAATGCAAGCAGTATGGCGAACCACATTATGGCGGCTTAGGAAGATGCTTTTTCACGCCTAGCTTAAAGGACCCGGGATCATAGTAGGAATGAAAAACATCAGCTGGCAATGAGTTCCAGTTTTTAACTGCTCGACACAAGAAGGAAGACCCGAGCCGCTTAGTTCTGAAGCGTATGTCTTCCACTCTGAAGGGGTGACTTCCCTGGCCAGATCGTGTTATTGTGTAGAGGAAGGGAGAGGGTGGGATGAGGTTGAGGAGCTCTTCAGAACACTCTCCATGGTAAAGGCGATAGAGGACTGCCATAGAGGTGACATCTCTTCGCAACTCCAAAGGTTCCAGGAACTCGGTGGCTTCGGGACTGTCTATGATGCGAACTGCTCGCCCCTGCAACCGATCGAGAGCGACAAAATGTCATTGATATGTAGAAGGAACAGCGTGACTCGGACATGCTGGGGTTGAGGATGCGTAGCGGCACACGTGCTTCTACGACGAATCAAACCGAGCGGGTACGCACTTCTTCTCATGCGACCGAGCGGGTTGGCGGGTTGCGGATAGCCAGTTTCCGGCTGCGGGACCGACAGTCTTTTTCCTGGTGGTCGACCCCGCAGCCGGACCCGGACAAGAGAAGCTCCCTGAAGTCAAATCCAAGACCAAGGGTGACCCTTACCTTTATTTCCATGATCCAAATTCCAATAAACTCCCTCCTTCCGTGTCATCCCTACATTTTGTTTTGTTCGGTCTTATTCCACTATGCATTGTAGTGGAGTGAGACCGAACAAAGCAAAATTCCCTTCGATCCAAGAGGAGGGGTAACCTCAAATCCTAAAAGCCCACAAAACCCCCAAAAATGAAGCACAAAGACCAAACCAATCGCCAGGTGGGTCCCGGCTAGGCCGGGGAATCCCACACCTTTCAGGTCAGTCCCCATCGTAATCTGGGGGGGACACCTTTTTGCTCCCGACGTCATCGACGTCATTCGCGCTCAGAGCGCGACCGGCAGCTGACACACTAGCGCCCACGACACCGGCTGCGACAAACGCGCCCACAGACCCAAAACCGGCTGCAACACATGCGCCTACCGACACACAACCGGCTGCAACACATGCGCCAAAAACCACCGACCCGGCTGCGACACACGCGCCACAAAAACCCGGACAGAAACCAGGTACGTCTTCCGCGAGTGTCTGGCAACAGAGCCTCGTACGGAAGAGCGCCAAAGACACTGACTTGACTAGGGGTAAGGAAGCCGGCCCAGGTAGTTCCAACCCTGCACCTGGTGGCAAAGTACGCAAACGAAAAGCTACCAAAAGCAGTAAAGTAGGCGACCCGACGAGCAATACCCGCGAAGGCGTAAGCCAGCGCGATGCTCGAAGGGCCGTTGAAAGAGAAGTATGCGACCAGTCGCAAGTCCGCGAAGGGGCAACCCAGCGCGAAAAGCGACCGGACGCAGAAACGCTCGCGCGAGGGGAAGTACGCGAAGGGGAAACCCAGCGCGAAAAACCCTTGCAAAAGCAGGAACTACCCAGTGGTGGCAACCCACCCAGACGAAAAAGGGGAAAGCGGTCTGGGGCCACGTACAAGGCGTCTCTGGCCACAACACCAAAGCCAGACACCTCTGATCCGCAACCGGGCCCTAGCGGCATGGGAGCGGTAAAGAGGGTGCGCCCGGATGAGACGGCTTCGCCGAGCACTCTCCAGGGCGACGTCAAGCGCGTGAGGACCCAACCGCCTCAAGGGGGGCAAAGAACCTATGCGCTCGCCACAAAGGACATTCCTGCGCGGCTTGCTGTAGCTATTTGCCTCTCCCCCCCAACCCGAGACATGACAACCGACGAGGCTGAATTCATCAAGACCGCGCTCGAAGACCTGGTCATGGACACTGATCCCGGCACGCCCCTCCCGGCTTTCCGTGGCTACGGCCACGGGTAGCGGATGGCACGGTGCAGATGTGGTGCGAGGATGACGGTGCTCTGGCCTGGTTGACTGAGAGCGTCCTGAGGATTCAGCTTCCCAACACCGACTTAAAACTAACGGTCATGCGGCAAGCAGACATACCGACCCGTGTTAGAGCGGCGCTTTTCGTACCGAGGTATCGGGGGGATATAGCGCGGCTCCAGAGTGTTCTGACCCGTCAGAACACTTGGTACGACATCGGTCGGTGGTCGCTTTACAGAGCAACATCCATCGGTGGTGAAAACCCGGGGACATACCTGACCCTGGGGATCCCACCGGAGGAGGCAGAGAGGGTCTTGGCGCGGGAGCGTCGAGTATCGTACCTTCTTGGTTCGATATACGTCCGCTTCTACCCCAAGAGCCTTCCCTCTGTAGCCCAGACCACAACACAGACGACGACACCGACACCGACACCGACTGACACCAATGACGATATGACCCGACTGGAGGAGGAAATGGCGAAGGCGGCGATGGAGGATGCTGAGACGGACACCCTAACACCCACGTCACCAGGGTGGACGGACCGGCTTCTCTCGTCCTCGCCGAGCGATGGCAGGCGCGAGATTGGAGTGGAGGACGGATCCGATGGATCGGACCAGGACTGACTCCTCTCCCGCGACGCCATCGCCTAAAACCAGCCCCCTCGAAGTCATACAATCTCCAGCATAGCCAGACTGCCACGGCCAACTTGCGCAGGGCGCTGGAGACACATCCCCTAACCATCGCACTGATCCAAGAGCCATGGATCAGGAACAACAGAGTATGCGGCCTCAGTAACATCGGAGGTAAGCTGATTCTAAACACACACAGTACAGACAAACCAAGAACCTGTGCGTACATACCAAATGACATCCCGACCACAACACTCACGCAATTCTGCTCCAGGGACCTGACGGCTGTCAGGCTTCAGAATGCCGATAAAAATCCTGACATGGTACTAGCATCAGTGTACATGCCAGGCGACAACGAAAACTGCCCACCGAAAGAGATGGTCGACCTTGTGGATTACTGCGAGGGCGCCAAGCTGGATCTCATTATCTGCACTGATTCAAACGCCCATCACCAGCTCTGGGGATGCGACACTTTAAACACCAGAGGAGAGGTATTGTCCACTTACTTATTTTCAACTAATCTTAATATAGTAAACCGGGGCTCAGAGCCCACCTGGGTCACAGCCCGGGGACAATCCATCATTAACTTAACGCTAGGAACAGATAACGCAACAAATCGTATATCAAACTGGCGTGTATCCAACGAACTCTCTTGCTCAGATCACAGGAGAATTCGTTTTACAATAACAGTAAACACAATAGAACCAACCCCGAAAAGAAATCCGCGTCGGACAGATATACCTGGCTACAAGCGCCTTCTCGCTTCATTAATAGCTAGTAATCTACCACGCACATCAATCACAGACACCACACAGATAGAGCATACAGTGACTAAGCTAACACTTTACATCAAAGAGGCATATCACGAATGCTGCAAATTAAGAGTTCCGTACACCAAGTGTAAAACCAACCGATGGTGGAACGCTGAACTCGAAAAACTCAGAATTACACTACGTAAACAATTCAATCGAGCCAAAAACTCGAGACATCCGGATGATTGGGAACTCTACAAGGAAACCCAATATACCTTCAGAAAACAAATCAGACACGCCAGGAGACTAGCCTGGAGGAAGTTCTGCGAATCAATCGAATCAAACAATGAAGCTGCCCGAGTGAGGAAAATCTTATCCAGCGACCAAGATCGCAACCTCGGTGCGCTAAAAAAGCCCGATAACACATTCACACAAACAGACCACGAAATCTGTAAGGTCCTTCTTGAAACACACTTCCCAGACTGTAGCCTCTCAGAGGAAAAGATCTGGAAGGAAAATACAGGAATGGAACCAACCAACAATGACTGGACTGTAGCCCGCGAAATAGTGACAGAGGACAGGATTTCGTGGGCTATCAAGTCTTTCCAACCATATAAATCCGCAGGCCTGGATGGCATTCTACCGGCCCTTTTGCAATGGGGTATTGAATCCCTAAAACCATGGCTGGTGGAAGTCTACAGAGCCTGCATTGCACATGGATACATCCCTCTCGCTTGGCGGGAGGTGAAGTTTATCTTCATACCGAAACCCGGAAAAACCGACTACACACAACCCAAAGCTTATAGACCTATAAGCCTGACATCATTCCTATTGAAGACCATAGAAAGACTATGCGACAGATACATCAGAGATGGACCTCTACGCATGGTACCGCTAGACAAACAACAGCATGCATACTCAATAGGGAAATCAACAGAATTCGCTTTGCATAGCGTGATTTCCAAGATTGAATGCGCTGTAGACCACAAAGGTTCAGCACTGGCTGCCTTCATAGATATAGAAGGCGCCCTTGATAAAACAATGTTCCACAGCATCGACATAGCCCTTAAAAGGCATAGTGTGACCCCAACCTTATGCAGTTGGATAACCAACATGCTCAGGCAAAGGGCCATACAAGTCACGGTGAATGACACCACGAGAGCCATTGTGGCGAAGGGATGCCCACAAGGAGGTGTCCTCTCGCCCCTATTATGGAACCTCGTCGTGAACAGCCTCCTAAGTGGTTTAAACGACAAAGGCTACTTCACCGTAGGATATGCCGATGACATAACAATCATAATAAATGGCACTCACGAAAACACACTGTGTAACTTCATGCGTCAAGCCTTGAAAATTGTAGAGGACTGGTGCAAAGAGCATAAACTAACAGTCAACCCCACAAAAACAGAACTGGTCCTCTTTACCAAAAAAAGGAAGGAAAAAAAGGAAGGAAAAAAGGAACAGGCAATACAAGCGTGTCAGTACTAGAGACAACTCTGGTGCACAGTTCTTTAGAACCACCGCTGGGATCCCGTCAGGTCCACTGGCTTTCCGGACGACGAGTGACCGAAGCTCCGCGCGTACTTCACTACGGTGGACACCAGGCAGTGGTCGGAGGAGCCTAGAGGGGCGAGAACCGACACACAGTACTGCGCTGGGTGGCTCGCCAGCAACAGGTGTAGCAAGGAGAGCGCTTGACTCGATGTGTCTGGTATCCTGGTGTGCTGGAGTACCAGTTGGGTGAGGTCATGCGTAAGAGCGAATGCTTGGGCAGTTCAGTCATCCGCCCTGACGAAAAGACACTCCACTGAATACAACAAATAAAGATTTTGGTAAAAAGGTTGTCATTAGTTCCATTTGGCACCCAATAGCTGTTTCTTTTTATGTACACTGCGCGAAAGGGGAAGAAGGTGAATTAAAATTGAGCAATTGTTACATTTGTGAAAAATCGGGACAAAATCAATAGGCTGTCGGGACGCGGGACGATATCATCGAATTCGGGACTGTCCCGGGAAATTCGGGACGGGTGGCAACTCTGATCAGAATACATATTTAGAGCAAAATTAAAGGTCCTCACAGAACCAACACAGGTTATATAACAAGTACATCTTGTCGCATTCAGACATCACTACACAACCTTTTTCTCGTCCATTCCTCTTGAAACATCGTTAAGTATTTAAAAAATTAACTTGCTCCGAAAAAACCGAATGCGTTGGCAAGGTCTCGCCTGTCGAAAAAAAGTCAAAACGACTTTTTGTGACAGTGAAAGGTTGTCGAGAACCCGCGAAATGTCTTTATCGACGCCGACGCCGTTTTATTGCAAACCGAAACGATGTATTGTTTGTTTTTATCGATATATTTACAAATTTGTGGTGGCCTGCACTAGGCCAAAAGGCCAAAAGCATAATGCTTTTATTTTTTTAGATTCGTGAAAATATACTCAAGTTCTTGATAGTTGTATCTTGGTTTGGATTGAAATATATTCTTATTTAGTTATGAGACTAAATATTTATTCAAAACTATGTTTCTGAATTACGCATATTGTGATGATATTGCCGGCAGATTTCCGCCACAGATCTCAACAGAAACCAATTAACTACGCAGGTGATATTATTGCATACAGGTGTGATCACAAGTGCACTGTATGTTCCCACACTCTCCCAATCCAATATTGAAGGCCTCCAACTAAACCCCACGACTGTTATGATAACAACCGGGACCGACTGCTTAACGTAACCTCCGAATCACGGCAACGCTCATAGCAATATCATGCCACATGCGTTCTATCCTGACCATCCAGGACCACGCCGTCGCTCGTTGCTTACCCTCGGTGGTTGTTCTAACCACCTAAGGCCATTTGGCTATGACTACTTCATTGCAGTCTATTGCTGGACATAAGCCTTTCCCATGATCATTTATATTTATAGACACCCATCATCATCATCAACAGCCTTTAACAGTCCACTGCTGGACATAGGCCTCTTCTTGAAAAGGAGGTATTGGCCTGCTATACCACGCTGGTCAGACGGGTTGGTATAGGGTTGGTTTCAAGTATTCCTTCTCTTTGCATTGATGTTCTCTTGCGTTGTTTATCCATTAGTTGCCTTTTACGACACCCGCGTGGGATGAATAAGGGTGGTGACACTCTGTCTTCTTAATCCATCACCACACGGACAACTATAAACAGCCATATAGATATTTTCACTGTTCTCTCTTTGATGAGGATTTTAAAACAAAGTAGTCAAACGCTTAAGGAATTTAAACAAAGTAGACCTTTTCTCCTCTAATTTATTATCAAGTTATTTACCACCCATACTGTTGAACAAAATCAAATCAAACGTGACGTCACAATAAAGGGCTGATTAACCGAAACTGAGGCCAATTTGCTAATAACAAGGGCTGCCGCAAATATAATACGAGCGCTAATTGTAATTGGCGTGTTGTCCGCGATTTCGACAACCCTAGCGAGGGTGTTGCCATGGCGACGGGGATAATTTGGAGCACATGTCTGCGATTGATTTTATATTTTATAAAATCTTTTATATATTTTTTTATTATGTCTGTATGTATAACGAATATAAAGAAGATGAAGATCAAAGCAAACGGCAAATAATTTGTAGAAATTCATCTGTTACTAGAGTTTGAATATAATTCATCATTATTTTGAATAAAAACATTTTGGACACAACAAATTGTCATTGAAACATATAAGAAGTACAAAGACAGACATTCAGATAATAGCCTACCTTGATATGTATTCTGGCTTGTTGTTAAACCTATTTCATTTTTTACCTCTGATTTTTAGACTTGTATAACACTAGCTTCCGTCCGCGTCCATGTCGGTTATCGCGGCAAAAATCGGTGCAGTAGTTTTTGAGTTTATCGCGAACATACAGACAGACAGAAGCGGCGGAGTACTTTATTTTATAATATGTAGTGATAGTGATGGACAGACTCAAGAAAGATAGCATAAGTATAAATATTGGTGGTTTTGAGTTGCTGTTATTGTGTAACTCAAGTAATTATTGTTGTAAGCGTTAATAAATAAAAAAAAAATGTAACACTTTGCAAACTGAAAATTGTACAATCAATGTTAAGTCAAAGAAATATTGCCTGATTACTAAACGAGCAATCTGATATTCATGGACATAATTATTTATTGTTTTCCTGTTTCGTAGTGTTTGAATGTAAAATATTGCTATGTATGCGAAATGAATTTATAACAACGACCCGCTTCACCCTTTAAATTTCATTATAAATATTGTGCTAATAGATCCACATAGCCCTTTGTTTCTCTTATTTCAAAATAATGATCAAACAACCCTTGTTATACGACCCCAATAATGTACCATTTGTACTTGTGTGGACTATTTTGGTTCAATATTTACACATATATTCAAACAGTATAACATTCTAATAGCTTAAAAATATTAAATCATCATCATCATCATCAACAGCCTTTAACAGTCCATCAAAACATCACCTTCTTTTCAAGAAAATTTTTTAAATATAAAACTATTTTATCCATGGTATATGTTCTTGGTACTATTGGACTTTTACCATGCCTTTGATAGCGAAGATACGTTTTATTTTGAACTAAATTACGAAACTGAAGTTTTTTCTCATATAAAATAACTATAATTTTAATATTAAATGTTTATTTAATATTAAAATTTTAAAAATACGATATCATTTTAATAAATATGGGAATTTAAGTTGAAAATTCATGTGTCATTAGAAGGGTATCCTTCAAGGTACCATCCTGGGGTCCAACAAATTTATTACAAATCTCCCAGTTCCGCCAAACATTTAACCTTGTGAAAAAGAGATTACTGCCTGTGGCATGCCATTGTACGTGTGTAACGGCTTCCAAAAATCAGAAAATCTTCTTGTACTCATTATTCGCTACCATCGTACGTAATCTAAATGCACTGACAGCTCAAAACCACTAAATTCACATCAATCATAAAATGAAAACGCATACAATTGGTCTTTTTGAGAAAAACCGACGCACCCAACTATTAGGTACCCACAGACCGTTCAGCAAACAAACCTACAGATTCATGTTAATTAGATAATGTCAAGCAATATTCGTTTTTATGCCGTCGGGATAAGAAGCGTTTATTTTATGTTCGGTTGAAAAAACTGTTCTTGTTCTCTCCGAGGTATTTTTTTTATTTTTCTTCACATTGTTTCTATGAAACACGCAAGCCAGCAATTGTAGTTTTTCTTCAAGACGGAAGTCTCCATATAATTATTTTCAAATTAGTCACAATTCACAATTGTGAGTTTTGGGATGTCTGTGCCGTGAGAATCCCGGTGACATTTTTTTTGTTATGTCTAACAAATATATGATTTGTTTTTAAGTATATACTAAAACATCGTGTGAATTCTTTTTCACAATTAGACTCTAAAGGTCTATTGACGGTTTAAGCATTGCCGTCAGCAGTTTCCTTCAAAATTACTTACATCACCCTAAACCACTGTTATACCTTGGGTGTAATACCAAAATGTTGACCAACACAATTTATTTTAGTACAGTTATTTAAGATATGTCAACATTTTATTTTACAAACGTCATGAAAATAAAATGCATTTCATTTCAGTATCATCATCTATAGGACTATCTATAATAGACCACTTCTGGACATAGATCTCTCTTATCCTCCTTCTTATCATCTCTCCTGGCTTAGCAGTCAGGAATCACAAGAACAACTGGCCCGTTGAAAATAGAAATTAAAGAATTTTTTTCTAAGGAAGTGACAACCCTGTAAGTATTTTGTACTAGTTCAACGCTCGATTGACTACTTAATAAGGATGTCACTTGTTATATTTTTTTTACAATTAATCAACGTATGTTAATTAATATATACAAGTAACAAGTATGTTCGGTTATTTTTTTGAATAATTAGTTTTGCGGAGAAACGCGTTTGTAAGCTTGTAGTTCTTAGGCGGTGTACCTTACATGTATTTTAAGTAATTATGTAAAATTAGAAAACACTGATATGATCTAGATAATTATCTTTTAAAATGAAATGAGCATATATCGTGATGAATTTCAATAAACTGTATTCTTGATTACTTAATTTTAGGCCTAAAGGGTTATATTTTTACATAAAATTTAAATGGAAAAGGTAACCCCTTTTTAAAAACCAAATCCTTTCATAATTCTGAGATAAGAAATGTAAAAAAATGTACAGCTGTATTAAAAATAAAAGTTAGATAAATGTAAATTAAAAAGAATCTAAATTATCGTGAAGTAACATTAATAATTTTAAGTACATTGGAAGGTTATTTTAGATTCATTGGGTATCTTAGGAATCATTTACAGTATTTAAGACAACCTTTGTTCATTTCCTGACCGAGGACAATATATTCGTATTATACAACATTTCTTAATGAGCAATTAAGGCATGATAGCGAAACTAACAAACACACATGATAAAAAAAGTCAAAATTATTGACCTTTTTTTATCAACAGCTAAGGTCCTCCCAAAGATAATATTAGGAGATAATACAGTGTTTAATACAAAATGTAACATTAATGTAACAACAGAACAATCCTGGAAATTTATTACTCTTTCTCTTACTAAAATCACGGCATTTGTGTTTTGACATTAATAAAGTACCCATAGATGGTTCAATCTAAGGTATACAGTTTATAAAGCCTATCTAGTTACAAAATCAGTATTTACGCGTGGGCTACCTTATTGAACGGTTGGGGGGCGGGTTCTAGTCTTGGAAATAGATGGGTGTGCGGTGAAAGTGTTGACAGCTCTCTCTTTTTAACCAACTAGAACGAGAATAACTAAAAACTAGTTTCTATTAGACCTATAATTGAAACATCTTTTCATCATCATTATTAGTGGCCTCAATTTGTCCATCCTCCTTACCAAGGAGGGTTTTTCTTCTATAACCAAACTGGCTGGATAAGGTGGTATAGAGTTTATTTCAATTTTTCTTTCTCTGTGCAGTAATGTTGCTCTGCGTAGTTTCCTCTCTTTCGACACCCACGGGATGAATAGGAGTAGTGATATTTTGCATTCTAATTCTGTCACCAATGGCTCTATTAATTGTTCTACAGCTGGCATTACTATTAGAAATCAATTTAATCACAAAAAAAATCGTAACAAACATTTTCTCTAGAAACAAACTATAAATAAAATTTTATTTGTAACATACAACACTTTTCCAACAATCTTGTCGCATCAATCATGTTCCAGTACGTAATGAGCGAGCAGATACCATCGTGAACACCGTGACCTCATAGATTATATAAAATATGAACGTTACTAAGAATATTTTGTAGTATTACTATTTGGTCTATGGTTTTACCAAACTTCGAAAGGTCGAAAAAGTTGAGATTGTTTTCATGATTTTTTTCTAAGGAGGTTCTCACAGTTTGAGTTATTTTATTCTTTATTTGAAATATGATTTTGATTCTATTAAAATTAATTAAAAATTGATAAATTTCAAAATTAAGTCACAAATTATATTCCAAGCCTTAACTACACAGATTATTTACTGCAACCAGTTTTCCCCGATTGACTTGTACGCAGGATGGAGCTGATACATATCTATGGTTTTCTCCTATTTGCATTTATTCAAGAAAGTTTTTACAAGAAAAAGAGCAAAAGACCTGAGGCCGAACATGCTATCATTAAAATTTCCAATAAAAAGCACCGGCTTGAAACGCATCTGACAATCATTTTTGTTTCGAATTCCAAAATCAAAAATCGATTTCCCGCCGTCATTTCGTCACGTCACAACCTAAAAATAAAGGTTTCAATCGGAAAGGACTTTTATTCACCCATATCTAAGGTTCTATTTCGCTTGTTGTGTCATAATTGTCACTGAAAAGTACCACTTGCGGTATTTTTGCCTCACGTACCATGGTCTCGGGCTGAGATCTGTCATTATTCTGATAACACTGTCTGTCTACGTGCGGGAACTGTCCGTCGAGATAGTGATGCGACAAAGTTGGAAATTGTGGTAATCGATATCGAGGTTTAGACTTGTTTTTGTATTGTGGTTTGAAATATTTTAGATAAATAAAACTTCCTCCTATTTAATAATCAGTCTGTGTAAATGAAATTATATTTATTTCACTTTTAACTAAATATAATTAGCAAATATTTTCCAAACAGTGAGTAAGTTAGCGAGACAAACTCATATCAGAGTGATCATTCATGAATTAAAGTGGTGAATTCGTGTAATTTTCTAAAGTCAAATTTCCTTTACATTACACATACATATTGTTTGTTTAGATGACATAATTCACTATACATAAGCTATGATGTAAAAATATTAATTTACACGAAACTTTGTAAATACGCTGTGAGTGCAAAATATGTGAGACCCTCGAGCCTAAGAACACACCGTCCCTAAGGTGTATAAAATTATTGATACAGTGATAAAAAGACACATTGTCGATATTTGTCTCGCCCCATCACTAAACTATACATACCCATACATATACAAGTTGTGTTTGTAAACATATAATTACCTGGTAGGTCGATGCATATCAACGAGTTATAAGTGTGCGAGATATATTTGCATGTGGTCGTTTCTTTACACTGTAAGTATAAAGATTGAACACACACAATAAAAGATTTGTACATGTGTGTGAGAACTAGTTTTCTTAAGCAAGTACTTGAGTGATTGTACGGAGTCGACCACACTTGACGTATATATTTTTTATTATTATTTTGAATTTATTATTTTTCGCTTGTTATCGTAAAGAGTTTGCAACAGATTAGTGGACAATCTATTAGATATCAGTTTTATGTAATAGTGTTATTTTGTTATGCAGGCACCACACTTCGTTATGCGCTATTCGTTATGTGTCTACGCCGTATTCGCCCAAATATTAGTTATGCGCGCAAACAACAAACATGCCATCCACACTTCGAACTGGTATGCCAAATAAGCATCAAATAAGGTAAATATGTGTGTTGTAGAGATGTGTCATTGTCATTTTTATGGTGAACGAAACGAATATACTCTCCACACTTCGCCTTATGCGCGTGAATAACCCGCATAACGAATAGCGCATAACGAAGTGTGGTGCCTCCATTACCCGAATACGGCGTAGCCTACGTTTGTTTGTATGTCCACCTAAGCACCTAAACTACTGAACCGATTTTGTAGAATGAGGGGTCAAAATATTCTTAACTACCAATACGTACCGCCAATTCAACGTCACTCAATGGCTGTGAATGACATTGACATTCGTTACGCGCGTTTTTTTAAATATGCAAAATTAAATGTATATTTTTCAATATTTCTGAGAGATTTTCTTAATATTTTTTTCCGTAAGAACCTTCTCCTAATAATAACAAATACAACAAAAAAAGAATTAGTGAAATCGGTCCAGCCATTCACGCGTGATGCCGTGACCAAGGAAAACGGGTTTCATTTTTATATATAGTAAACTAGTTGACCCAGCGAACTTCGTACCGCCCAACTTTAAAATTCCAGAACTTGATCGCAGCGCCACCTACCAGGTCCAATTGCGAATCTAAACCATTCCCAGATCCCCTTGAACACACACAAAAAATTTCATCAAAATCGGTCCAGTCGTTTGAGAGAAGTTCAGTGACATACACACTCACACAAGAATTATATATATAAAGATAGTATGGGCAAAATAGTACGGGACATGGGCTATTTTACTTTTATCCCAAGTTTTTAAGCTTGCCAAGGTGACTCTACTCTGCTTCAAGAAAAGTATGGGCAAAATCAGCACTAAATGACTGCACGTTTGGCCTAATGGTTTAAGCGCTAAGTGTCGTAAGTTCTAATCCCACGTGGGACAACGCTGTGTGTGATCCAGAAATTGTTGTAGATTTAATCTAAGCTTAAGTAAACAAGATATAGATATGTCTGCCTTGTTGGTCTGGTGGTTCGCGTATACGGTTGCTGATCAAGAGGTCTCGGGTTCGTTTCCCGGGACCAAATGTTTGAATAATCTGCAAATATTTGTTTCGGAGTTTGGGTGTTTTCTCTGTATGATATGTATGTATTTACAAAAAAAAGTATGTTTATGTACTTATATCAGTTGTCTAGTACCAATAATACAAGCTTTTCTTAGTTTGGGACTAGATGGCGTTGTGTGTAAGATGGCCGAAATATTTCTTATATAGTTTTGACCTCAACAATACACCGTAACACAGCCATTATACAAAACAATTCGAATTATTACACACAACGTTGATTATGTAAAAAAATTGCACTAAATGCATTATAAACTGACAATAAAACAATTAGGCGTTTACGCTTAAACTCTGATTAAGATCAACGCTTTAATAAATGTAATAATACTAATTATATAATTGTTTTTTGTTTTTATACTGAAATTGTTTTGTCTATTAAACTATTGTTTAACTTTTGGTTAACTTATAAATTGTCGACAAAATCAGTTGGTTTCATTCATAAGCAGTTAATTTTTAAGTACTTAGTTACCACACTTTGGCATGAGTAATATTATCAATTCAAAAATAATTATGTCTCTCTGTCCATCTGTAATGCTTCATTCTATGTATCAATTTCAATTAAATTTGTCATAAAGATACCATAACTTTTGAGGAAGGACTTAGGCAACTCTTTCCCGCAATAATCTATATATTTACGGATGAAGGAATAGGAAAGTAAATCAGTTGCAATTTGACAATTATTACAGCTATATTCTCAATTTACGCGCCAAAAGGTTTTTGTCAACTGGTTTTGTATTGGTCATGGTAAATAGGTGACAATTATTCGGCCTATCTATGCTATAATCATTACTAATAAAAGCAAATTAAAAACATAAACTCTAGTGTTGCCAAATAAAATGTCTTAGTTTTAATTATGGACAAAAATAAAAATTGTTTAAAACATAAACTTTTATATATTACAAAAAGTTATAGCTTACTAGAAAATAATATAGAAGTACTTTAATATTAATACAGATCTTTTTAATGTGCATCTAGACATTAAACTTAGATTATAATAATATTTTATAATTAATGAGTCATTAAAAAAAGATATTCAATAATGCTTTTTAGATATAATAATTGTTGATTTATTATAATTTTCGTATTAATGCCATCATAATAATTATAATTTTATGAACACGAAAAAATGCGATCGCAATTCCATTTAAACGTTTTCAGAATTGACTTAATTTAATTTCATGTTTGCAATTTTAATCCTGTACTTAAATATAAATTGTGCCATAAAACTTTGAATAAATTATTGTTTATATTCCATTATTTATAATTGTAGAAACTTGTTATGACTTGAGTTGTTTTATTTTATTACTTCACTATCCTTTGGTTGCCGCAGCACATGCGCACGATTTTTTTTTCATATATTAGTGTTGCCAGTTTAACAAATCCGACATGCAACATGAAAAGTATGATTAATAATTATTTAAGATTTTAAGCTTTATGTTGCAGATATGGTTAAAAAGACTAAAAAAGATATGTTACAAGTTTGTTGTTAACCATAACAATAATAATTTATTCAACCGTTAAATTCTTATTTCCAGAACACCTACAGGATTTTTAAATACATCAAAAATCCACAATTCATAAGTCATTAAACTAAACAACTGATTTTAATCCAGTTTATCCCAATAGAGGCATTAATTTAAGAGGAAAGTAGAAACACAAAATACATACATAGTGTAGTAAAAAAATATGTAAAATCTAAGAATGTAATCCAAAGATTTCTATACGATGTCACTTATTAAATAATTAATTTTGTGTTTCTTGCCTCCTCCATAAATTAGGCAAAGTGTCATAAATACTTGCATTACTTTACTCATTACAATCTTGTTTTTCAACAGTCACAACCACAACATCTGCCACTAAGGTTTAAATATCAAACTGCCAATGTGACGTCTTGAAACATTGCGTTTTAATCCCAAATTAATCAATATTTAACGAAGGTAGGTATAAAGTGCATCTTCTATCTCTCTTCTGACTAGATGAGGCGATCATGCTTAGCGGATTTGTATTCATTTATAGAATTACTAGCTGATGCCCGCGGCTCCGCTCGCGTCACAGGGACATGAAAAATAGATGTTGGCCTATTCTCAGATCCTACCCGATATGCACACAAAATTTCATACAAATCGGTCCAGCCGTTTCGGAGGAGTATGGTAACTAACACTGTGACACGAGAATTTTATATATAAGATAAGCACAAATCGTTGCGAAAATGTTCATAGCGCGATGCAGAATTCTTAGATAGAGCGTGTCTTATTTAAATGACATTGAAGGATGTGTTCCTTCGTATATGGAAGTCGCCACAATTTGTACGTCTGAATTAAACTCGCTAAAACATGTAGGTTTAGACATCAAGTTATTCACGATAACTTGACGGTATTTCTCAACGTGCATCATCGGCTAGTAATCGTGGAATGACCTCCGAAACGCACGCGCACCCCGGCCAACGCCGGCGGACGTTCCGCGCTGTGCTTTTGTAATTGATGTACATAAACATGACGTTATACGGCGTGTTGTTATTTATTGCTTTATTTTCTTTGGTTATATTATTTTATTTGTAAAGACTATTAATTTGGATGAATGGACCACTCGATTTATCAGTTTGTATTGTATTTTATTACAAAACATGGGAGAAATGCAAATCGATTAGAATGACGTGCAATGGGGTCTCATTTCTACGTCAATTGTGATAAAATTTTAACATTATAAAAGTACTTGTTTGCAGCAGTTTTACTGGTGTTTATTATTTTTTTGGCAAATGAAATGAATAGATATCTTCTTCTGCTTCTTTTGATGAGATGGCAACCAGCCAAGTAAAATAAGCCATTTCTGTCAATGTCAAGTAATTAAAGTAAACTTCAATTGTATAGTCTTCTAGTCTTCAAGTCGTCCTCGAATATCGAGACCGAAAATATATCAATAGTATACACAACAAATCGAAAATTTTGACAGTTGTCAGAGTTCAACTAAAATGAAAAAGAGGTCTTGTATTTACTTGTTTAAAATTTATGTAAAGACTGTGTGTATGTAATCTTTTCTAGTACAACTAAAAATCTATTCTGTGTTTGTGAATATCTATATAAGCGCGGTATGTAAATCCATGCTGGAGTCTAACATTCCAATATTAGAAACAGATATAAGATATCATAGTGTGCGACAACATACATTCAGAATGAGAATGATGACCACCAATTTTGTATTCTACTCATGCTTTCCATCAGGCAGAGTAGAGTCACTTTAACACGCTTAAAGATAAAAATAAAATAAAAAAATATACATCAGAGATAAACTATAAGTATATCAATTTAAAAAATGTTTCGTATCTCACCGAAACTCTCTTTAGTACGAGCTGTAACATGCTTCATATGTTTTGGTGATATTTCTTAGAAGTTTCTAGAAAAAAATCTAGACAAAGATGACGGATTAAAAAGTTAAGGTCCACTGACACCAAAGACCACTATTCAAACTACCTATAAGTAAATACATTTAGAAAGCACACAAATACACGCAATTAATCAATCATCAACGGGTTCACGAACATCCTATATTCGTACACACACGCAAATCGTGTACACGTACTCACACAGACATTGTAACGCCGACGCGTGCGCAGCGGCGCGTAAATATATTTTGTACGGACAAAACTGTTATTTTAAAATAATAATTGATGTGCATTCGCATTGTCCATAGCAATTGTCAATGGACAAGTATTTTTTTTCTTTTGTGCCAGAGTCATTATATTTCTAGCACTAAATATAGGGACAAAATTAATCTTTCCGCTGGTACCAAGGCTTTTCTATTGTACACTTGTGTCCCATAGTCGCATAAAATAGTACATAGTTCAGTTTTAGTTGTGTGTAAATGTTTATATAAGCAATTGTAATTTGTCATAAATCGTGTGACATTTAATGAAAGATCAACTCATTATTCAAGGGCATTTTTATTACATTCTTCTGACGGCTGAGATGATTATCACTTTACTATTACGTATTTCTATGCCTTCCTTGTGATTATTTTAAGATTTTATACCAAAATTTGAATGGACTTTTTGAATTGACCTCAAGCGAAGTAGTAACTCTCAGGAAATAATCTTATCGAGATTTTTAAAGGTCGCCATTTTGAACGAGGAATGTCAAATGATTTGGCGCCAATTTCTTGGAGACTATACCATTTTGAACATAAAATTTCTTGGAGACTATACCATGGGAAACATGATTAGAATCTAAGAGTTGGGGTCACCATCTTCATTGTGAGCAAACCAAAGCAGCATTTTGACCCACACTATTGCGGTTTAGTGAGATGCCTCTGCATTTTTTTTTAATATTCTTATTTTTTATAACTGGACCTGTTTTAACGACCATAAAAATAATAGACATACACTTTTTTTTTAATTTTGTTTCATATTTAATTACGTTTGAATAAATGTTTGGAGCTATAACTAGTATAATGAAAAATTTAGTCGTTCCCACAATTACGTTATAAGTATAAAAACCTTGTTGCAATAAAATTAAAGATCGTTTTCCAAGTAAATCAACTTGCTCCACAAAACTTGTTTGTCTTGATAACCTAAAAAAACCTTGCACTAATAACTGGAGCCCTTAAAAAAAACAACAATTCGTCAAACGGTACTTCCGTGACAACATAGGGCTACTGTCGACCGGGCGGTCATTAAATACCCATAAATTAAAGGAGAGTTGGTTCGAGTCTCGATCGACATATGTTGGCATTCGACAGCCTGTTCTTGTAAAAATAAATACGCAATACCATAGACTTATAACATATAGACGCGGCACACAAAATATTCTCTACATTAAAAAAAAAGTCTTAATTAAGATTTTTATAAAGTTATAATTTACTTGAAATACATACTATGTATAATAATTGTACGAGTATATGTAATTCACACCTCGTTATAAACTGGTTGTAAATTATATAAAAATGTTATTAACTTAAATATGTGATAATTGATTACAATAAAAGTAAATTATGTATTGAGTATATAATTACATTAAAGATAATTGTTTACAGTCTTTACTCAAATTAGCCGAATCTTTAATTTACGGCTTCATATTAAATAAAGTGAACGGATTTATATGTATTTACAAAGAGTTGTTATTAACAATTATTTTACTTTATAACTTACTGTACTAGCGTAGTAGACTCTGTCCGCGTGTACGTTGGTTATTGCGATAAACTTTTAAGCCTATGTGATTTTTCATTACGATTTTTTTATTGAAATCGTTATAATAATTTAGCCATAGAAGCGTAACAGACAGACAGAGTATGGATTTAAAGATATTTGACTTTACAAATATCTACTGAAAAAACACATGAAAGATATAGTACATGGAAAATTGTATACCAAGATGTGAACATTGGAATATACATGTAACTTAAACTTGACATTGATTTAGTCTGAGCCTTTCTAAGCAATCTAAGGAGAATATGAGAGGATATGCCTCTCAATCTCCTCATTATATAATTATCTTTTAGTAATCTACTGTTGAACTGAGTGGCGTGCAATTGGAGAGGCCTATGTCCAGCAGTGGACTGCGATAGGCTGATGATGATGATGATGAATCTACTGTTAGACTCAGAAATAAGGCCTCTACTTACCACCCTAGGTAGTTGGGTTGGTATTTTAAGTTTTCATGTTGTTTTCGAAGCCTACGTCATAATCACTTTCCCGTAAAGAAATTACGGGAGTTAACAAGAATTAAAATAATTCCAATCCATGGATGTATTAATTTTTGTGTGCAATATACGTATATATCCTCCTCAATCCTATCCTTCCCCCTTTCTAAAGATGATCGTATATCGAATTATCTCGTTGTCAAATTTTATCTTTGACATTTATAACATTAGTAAGTATAGGAACCGTTTTTATTATATCTTAAATTCATAATTCAATGATTCAACAATTGTATTAATTTACATCTGGAATGATAAAATGAGGTGATGGTCAGACTTCGGTACAAGTTCTGTTTAATTTGCGCAAATGGCAAGTGAGAAGTAATAGCCCATTGTCAGAAAGCAATATTATCATAGTTATTACTCTAAGAATTGTAAACTGATAACAAAAAATAAGTTTTATATATCTCACTCACATTAAGTCTGGTTTCAAAGAACAAGCAGTTGTTACATAGCTTTGTAAAAAAACTATATGACAATTCGTAGTGCAATAAAAACTATGTTGGTACCAGTTTACTGTTGGAATATAATTGAATTTATTTAAATATATATTTACATTTTGTAAATATAGTTGTAAAATTGTTCATACCGTTAAATAGTAACTTAAAACGTAGGTATTAATTACCGACATTTTGTTTCCCATGATTTTAATTATTCATACTGACATAATAAGAGGCAAGTCGATTGCAAACTAGAGATTAGAAATAAATTAATTTTGAAAAGGAGATAGAAGATAGGGTCTAAAATGACTAAATATTGAATTACACCTTTTGAAGAGTTGCCGCGTCTAATATCTTTGAAACCCTGAATATTATTTGTGAATGTTATAAGTCCGCAAGGTGTGAAGTGACTTTGTTGAGAATAGTAGAAAACAACTTGTATTTATAAAAAAGAAAACAAAATTCTTAATTTGAAAATGAAAAAACTTCATTCGTTTCCTTTATCGAATAGTTCCCTTTAATGTTGGCAGTAATAAAATTGTGGAGTAATATTCTTTTTCTAAGTCTACATGTTTAGTGGATAATCTCGTTTTTGTGCCAGTGTCATGGTCTAGTAAGAAATGTTGCTTTTTCGTTCAGTAACTTAACTCCTTTTATTACTAAAGTTAAGTATTTTAAATGTAATAAAACTAAATTACGAGAAATTGTAAAATGCGGTACGTTTTAATATTACCACACACGTTGACTAACACTACCTGCTTAATTTTAAGAGAGTATCAGCGCTTAATAAAAGCAACAGAGGTTGTAAATTGTCAAATTTAAGCAATCCTACTTATCGCATCAGACGTAGCGATATTTCAGCGCTAATGAGTAATCGCCCACTAACACTTATGGGAAAGGGATAAATTTGACTTGTTTTACTATTTTTTGAAGTGAAATAAGTTTTTGCCAATATAATAAAAAAAATTATATGCGGTAAAAACCTGGTAAAACAGATTATGGAAGTTGGCAACTCTTAATATATCTATGATTGGTGTATAGTCACCATAGACAATAGAGAGAAGGTTTGTTAGGACCTCATATATGTATAACTTAAAACTACATCAATTCTTCAATCGATTAAATTGCAATTCTTTTGTAAGATTGATTCAAGTGAATTCTTTCTCTAGGTAGTAAAGTAAAAAACCATTATAAACGGTTTCTTATTTTCCCATTCAAGATGGCGTCGTCACGGACGACACGCAGCATAATGACGGTATCTGCGCATCGGCCTTAGACACATCCGTACTGGCCTCAAAATTGTTTTATTATTTTCTAATACTTTGCTTTATGCAGCATGTATATAAATAATATATGTAGGACACAAGACGCAACTATCTATTTATTAAAAAAATAGTACGTAAATAAAATACTTACGCTTTTAAACGTTTCAGAAGTAAGATGTTACTAAGTGTGGAATTGTAATTACCTACTGCATTCATTCAATAGCTATGAACAGTCGTGGTATTTGTAAATACTAACTATTATTGTATCTAATTACAATTTATCTGAAATAAAAAACTAACTGAATAAAATGTATACATGCATGCGCAAAATACCTGTCTTGATTTCCCGCGTATTCAGACTAGGCTCAACGTACCTGCAACAAGAACAAAAAAATATAACATACGTCACAGATAAAATAAAATTTTGGCGCCGAAACAAACGCTAGCCACCATAAATTCTAGTCCAATAAAAAAGCAATTTAAAATACATTCAAATTTCGAAACTGACCACTTAATTCTGACCTGTAAGTGAGTGGATACTGTTCTGGTTTTGTTTTTGTAAGGGGGATATGAGAGGCCCTGGTATTCTGGTTGCTTCCCGTGGTTACTCACGCGAGCGTGACGTCATCGTTCGGTAACCACGCTCAGTGCACAGCGTTATAACTTCACTATCGTGAGATTATTGGTTGTACTGTTAGCTCGCTTTTGCACATAAAATGTTTTTTTATAGTCAGCTCAAAAAAAAATAGTAACTTATGGTAGAAAAGAATGTTAATAAGCGTTCCTACAACTTTGTATAAAGTCTATGTGCGGTATTTTCAAAATGAATTGCAACTTTTATGAATAAAATCTTCTGCAGCTTATCCACAACGGACATACTTGATTTTTGATCACAAAGTAAAAAAAACAACACAATAGCTAATTCAAAACTATGGAACACGCAAACCAAAGAGACTTGACTACTGACATTTCCTGTTTTAAAAAAATGACGTTTTACAAAGATAGTCTCACAATGAGAAAGATATTATGCATCTATTTTCTTCGCAATAAAGTTTAAAATCAAATAAATTTGTAGAATGAAGTAGATTTAAACTTGTCAAATTCGTCATAAAAGCATCTTTTGATTGAGGTGTTGTTTTTTATTCCAAAAAGATTTAAATAATTATTTTCTGTTCTTGCAAATTAAGATTGTATTTTTCAGAGAGAATTATTTTTATTAGTGCAGTAAAAAAGTTATAAAATAAATAAAGTTGTATAATTTTAATTTTAAAGACACTATTTGTGTTCTAGGAATAGGTAACACTTGATAGAAGAGCATAAAAGTTAAAAAAAACAAATAAACGTCCATACATTCAAATTTAGAACTATGAACGATTTTTTCAAATTTATTTCTTCAGTGAAGGATGGAAGCTTGTTGGGAAACATTGTTTCGATGTTTTTTTTTATATGTTTAATCCTACAAAAGTGACTACTCTGCCTGATAGAAAACATAAGTGGAATCCAGAAGTAGGGGCCACCATTCCCATTGTAAATTCATACAATGCAGAATGGTGACCCACATCTTGACTTAGTGAGATGTTTCTGAGTCTTCGATCTCACACTCACCAACGATTACTAATTTAACATCAGTTTTAAGTAACACTTAACCATTTTTAACCGACTTCAAAAAAAAGGAGGAGATTCTCAATTAGTCGTTTTTTTTTTATGTATGTTCAGCAATAATTTCGTCGTTTAAGAACCGATTTCAAAAATTCTTTTTGCGTTTAAATATGCGTAGCTTACAGGTGGTCCCATCGTCACCATATCGGAATCTGATAATGGGATCCCAAGGAAATCGAGGGAACTCCTCAAATATCATAGGTACACCTGTCGCGATTTGGGTACTCGGAATAGATTTTCAATGAAGTCGGTTCCTTTTTGTTAAAATTATAGTTAACCATGTAAACGTAGTCTAGAAGAACAAAACCTCTTTTCCAAGGACCTATCTATGACCAGCTGTGGACTTTTATAGGCTGTTGATAATGATGTAAGAAAAGTGTGTAATATATTTTTGCTTCTTGTTTGACAGTTTGTCAATAAGCTAGCATTGTTTGTGGTCACATAATTACTAGTTTTTTAAATACTGCAATTTTGGATTTTTCTTAGGAAATTCCTAATAGCAGCCCGGAGTTTGGAAGTTTGGCGGTGATTCAAGCCCGTGCCTCAGAGAGCACGTAAAGCCGTCGGTCCCGGTGGTTAAGGACATCTATGGCAATCGTTATTGTGAAGTCAGTGCCCTCTAATTCAACCTTCGGATTTCAGTTCTGCCTTAGGGTTACGGAGGTCCGATGCCAGTCGTTCCGTGGAAAAACTGATTTTCGGGTAAAACCGGTTGACCGGTAGCCGGCCCAAAACCGGTAGCCGACCCAAAATAATATTGGGAATAAGGCCAGGAAGAAGAAGACTGCAAGTAAAGCCGATGTGCGTACTATTTTTGAAATTTCTTTTTTTAAATAAAAATGAGGTTTTAGTCTTTTATTCCACCTGTGGCTCTTTCGGCCTAGTTTTATTTCATTGTAAGTTTATTGTTGATGTTTAAAAAGCATTGATAAATAAAAAAGTATACCTATTTCGAACGGAACCCTCTCCCAACGGACTGTCATTTGTTATTTGTTTCATTCGTTCTATTTTTTTTTAAATAGACGAATGATTGATAGATCGGTTGATGTCTTTTTTGTTCGTTCGTCATTAGGAGTTAATTAGTTGTGAACTTGTTCATTTGTTGGCGCGTACTTTTGTTGACGGGGAGTTATAAAAAAATGTGATGCGGCAGTTTTATTAATTTAAATTTTATATTTAAATAACTTTACTGAAGAAAAATATAATACATCCATAGCAATATTAAACTATATTTCTACTTGCAAATAACAATTTACTTAATTAAAATCAATTACAATATATTTCTGTAGTCAAATTAATCAACGCTTGTAAATACGCCATTACACTTAAATCGTACGATAAGAAATCAGTACTACTTTAGAGATTTTATTTAAAATGCTCAAAGAAGTGGGATGACTGTACTTTGAGTGTTAACGGTTCGAAGGCAGCGGCCCTCACCTTTTTATAAACTAAACTCACTTCCTCAGTCGTTTCCGTGCCTGTTTCTTGGAAATCACATGGTAATAAGATGTAATATTTTATTTTTTGGCATCAAATGAACTGATTAACAAAAAAAAGTTGTACTGAGTCTGGGCGTTCTTTGTGTCCGTTTCATGTATATCTGTAAAGTTCATCGCGACGCAGAAGGTATATTCTTAAAGCGGGAGTTGTCATTTTAAGGAATTAAAAAAATATCAGTTTTTTTTATGATAGTGCTTTCGAGATCTACGCTTCAGACCATCTTTTTGCTCATGTCTTCACAAAAAACCACAGAAACAGTACTAAGAAGTTCATTTGTCGCTTACCGGCTGGTAATTAGTAATCACATTCACTCCATGAGCAATGACGCACTTCTTGATTTAGCGGTGTTAATGTGCGCCGGTAGCCACTTACCATGAGGTAAAACTTAACTTGACTTGACCGATCGTACATAAAGGCCTTTGTACCATGCAATAAAACAACATAACAGTATTATCGTTCTGTTACACAATTATTTTACAGTGATCATAAAAATTATAATGGAATGTTGTTGAACAGGCTTTTTGATAACAATTATTTTTGTAGTTTAATTTTAAAGTACAATTTCGAAAGTTTATTAATATAACCAAACATATTTTTAACACACTCATTTTTAAAATATTTTATTTGATACTAGCTTTCGCCCGCGGCTCCGCCCGCGTTTATGTCGGTTATCGCGGTAAAAAGTAGCCTATGTCCTTTCCCAAGTTCAGTTCTATCTTCATACCAAATTCTATCAAATTGGGTTCAGTGGTTTAGGCGTGAAAGTGTAACAGACAGACAGAGTTACTTTCGCATTTATAATATTAGTAGGAAAGTAGGAATAAACGACCGACAAACATTTATTCTTTATTGTACACACATTTTCTACTCTAAGCTTAAGCGAAGGCGAGCTTAACCCAAACCTGAATTTTTTTCCAGCGAACCTTTAGAGTGAATAGAGATAATGATAAATCTACAAGTGGCCCAGTAGCGTACTTGTCAATCGCATAATAATTATCTAGCAAACCATAGAGTAATACGGTAGGGACTAGCTATACGCAGGCGTTCCTTATGTCAAAGCATAAGCCCAAATGGGCATCACACTGTTATGACACAGTATGTGTTAATGTGTGTGTGAAATTCTGAACTTTGTCTTTTAATTTACATGTGTGAGTTGATAGTGACCGGCAGTTGTTTTTGTGTGTGAAAAATACGCTATGGTTGCTTACCTTCTGTCTACAGGCTTGTGTCGCTCTATGTAGCAACCCTACTCATTATTCTATACCCAGTCAACCCAAAACAAGGTGTCTATAAAATAGTGTCCTTAAAAGTACTTCAGTTACGAGTGTAAGAAAAAAACTGGGCTCAGAATTACGTTATATAAAATATTTTTATGTATATTAGTTATATTATACTGTACTTTTAGCTCATAAACTTCGTAATAAAGCCATTAAACCTCATCAAACATGTTCAATTATTACCAATAATAATCTTAACTTAAAACCTTGAAGTAACACCCACATACCACATCCAAAAACTACACATCTACGTCCAAGCAGGTGCCTAGTATATATTTTGATTTATAGCAACACCAAAACAAATCGATCTCACTAATTGGATCGACTAACTTTAGTCGAGTATTGCACAACACTACTAATTGTAAGTTTTATTACGTTCGAAAATTGATTAAGACATTTAAAAAAAAACGGTATCCCTTTGACGGTATGTTATAATTAAGTTTTAATGTAATATTTTGTGTTCGGCTTGTTTTAAGTTCGAGTGTAGTGTAATATTTTTATATCAGCTGTCTGTCTTGGTTCGGTTATTGTGGGAACCTAGTTTAACTCACAGATATGAACTGTTGCAACTTGAACCTCGATTTCTGGATTAAATGTAGATATCAATAAGGTTTTAAAACCTTAATACTTGATGAATTAAAAGGCGAAATTTTGAGAGATTTTAAACATATTGAATGTGGTTTTAAATACGCATATTTACGTTATTTATAATACCTAATCGCTACGTTTCGTTTAAAATGTTACGTTGTCCTGTTGGTTACTTCGTTTAAAAACCATAGTATCAAACAAAGTTATGTATTTAAAAAGGTATACCTTCTACTTTACCTACAATCCACCGCTTTACCAACTGAGGTATAAACAACAAAACACAAAAAAGTCACTATCGGAAAGATGAATTAAGGCGTGCAGATGTTCTAAGTGTGGTGTGTAGGGGGGGTACCGACACTACAAGAAATCAACGCGATCAAGTGCGGGTAGACACAACCTGCACATCACGAAGGCGACGCTAAGCTCACATCAGTCTACCCGTGACCACGAGCGGTATAACTCGTTCGAAACGTCGGAAAATAGAAGGTGTCGTAACCTTTAAAATATTATCGCGAATAAGTACCGTTTACAGTAAAAACAAAAACAACACAAAAACATGAGCATGTGGACCAGTCGGGAAGTCTAAAAACAGTCATAGTATTAAGAGTACCTACCTATGTAAGAAGGTAGACCTTCTATAAGAAGGTAGAACTTTAATCTAAATTTAAGTGTTTATAGGTATAAACACCTAAGTTTAGTGTCTAGGTAGACATTGTAACGCCTTTACAAAGCACATTGGCTTAGAACCTTCCCAAATGAATGCTTCTTAACACAAAAAAGAAATTACATTTTTACTTTACGTTTACGTAGAAAATTCCAAACTTCTCAGTTCTATTAAAATAGCATAAATTAGAAAAGTTATATATTAGAAAAATCAGGCCAAATGTTGGTCAAGGTTATAACGGTAGGTATATCTCGTTGAAAGATAAATATCAAATTTAAACATACTCAGTATAATGTTATCGTGTGGTTTCGTAAGAATTGACTATGGGCGCAAACCACAATTTTTTTTTTTTTTTTTTTTATCTTTATTTTGTACATATAAAATGTAGAGGCTTTTAATCTAACATGATTATGCCAGCCTCATTGTATCCTATAATAGCTATTTACATTATTTTTATTGTATGGACAGTTTCAAAATACCTTTACCTATTACCACTACAAAAAATCGGCCAAGTGCGTGTCAGGCCACGCACAGGAAAGGGTTCCTCAGTCACCCATAATGGTACGTGGATTAGAAATCGTATCCAATGGATAATTGTTATGTTTACGTATTAATGCGTTGATTTTGTATGACTTTTCCAAGTAAGCGCATTGTAAAAGTTAAGCCTCTATAACTCCTGAACTGACAAAGTCATCTAATTCGTTATAGTTTTCATTTAAAGTTCATTATATGGACCACTATCACAAATTTTTCGGCGGGCGGGACGGCCTGTTTTTACAAAAAAGTGGCCTTTAAAGTGGAATTTCTCTCAAACGGATACCTAAATCAAAAAATCGTCTTAACAACCCCTTAATGTTTTTAAAAGACCTATATAATGATACCCTACATGATGGGGTAGCCGTGAGAAAAAAAAATATCCCCACTTTACGTGTAGGGGAGGTACCCTAAATAAAAATATATTTCATAATTTTATTGTAGCACTTTGTCGACGTAATTACAATACATATTCATGCAAAGTTTCATCTTTCAAGCACTTACTGTTTGGACGATAAGTCGAGGACGGACGGACGGACGGAAGGACAGACGGACATGACATATCTATAAGGGTTCGAAGTCATAAACTTCGGAACCCTAAAAAGTTGTAGATCTTTTAATTACCTACAACTTTGCCATTTAACTTTTTTCCTTGTAGTTTTGCCGGAAATCAAGATAAACCGTTTTTTACCCTTTGTTGTATATATTTAGCCATCCAATCTGACTCTACCCTGCCTGATGGAAAGCATGAGCAGATTCCAAGAGTCGGGGCTACCACACTTGCTGCGAATGCGGACAATAATGTATGGCGGCCCACACTATGGCGGCTTAGTGAGATGCTTTTTCACGCCCCGGTTAAAGGACCCGAAAACCTCCCCCCCCCTACCCCTTCCCGACCTCAGATCGCCCGTAAATTATTTTTCCTTTCATTTTTATAATATTCTCCTCCTTTTCCAATAGGTTTCATCCTACTATAATTTTATTTGTTTTCAAAAATTATCTACTCTGGTCTACTGGTCTATAGATATGCCATTTACAAACTATCATTATGGTTGCCATGCAAGTGTGTTATTCCTAGCAACCTGTGAAGTTTTGGCAGGAGGTAAACAGTGATACATTTTGACATCTTCGATTTATGTATTTTTATAATCACCTAGCTTTGGTCTTTGTATCTCGATTATTGTAGTAAAAAGTAGCCTATGTCCTTTCCCAAGTTCAGTTCTATCATCATACCGAATTTCATTAAAATCGGTACAGTGGTTTAGGCGTGAAAGCGTAACAGACAGACAGACAGAGGTACTTTCGCATTTATAATATTATAAGTAGGGATTAAAAAAAAAACTACTCACTAGATCTCGTTCAAACCAATTTTCGTTGGTAGTTTGCATGTTAATGTACAACATATATTTTTTTTAGTTTTATCACTCTCTTATTTTAGAAGTTAGAGGGGGGGGGACACACATTTTTCCACTTTGGAAGTGTCTCTCGCGCAAACTATTCAGTTTAGAAAAAAATGATATTAGAAACCTCAACATCATTTTTGAACACCTATCCATAGATACCCCACACGTATAGGTTTGATGAAAAAAAAATTTTTGAGTTTCAGTTCCAAGTATGGAGACCCCCAAAATGTATTGTTTTTTTTCTTTTTTTATGTAAAAATCTTAATGCGGTTCACAGAATACATCGACTGACCAAATTTCAACAGTATAGCTCTTATAGTTTCGGAAATAATTGGCTGTGACATACGGACGGACAGACAGACAGACAGACTTGACGAATCTATAAGGGTTCCGTTTTTTGCCATTTGGCTACGGAACCCTAAAAAGAGACTCAATCAAAATTCACACTTTGAACAGTCAGTTACCTCTCCTTAAATTGTGAATAAATGTGTAAAGTTTGATTGCGTCCTCGCTGCACTATTTTATAAAGATAAATCCGTACTGTACTATTATAAATTCGAAAGTAACGCTGTCTGTCTGTCTGTATCGCTTTCACGGCAAAACTACTGAACAGAGTCAAATGAAATTTAGTGCACAGACAATCCAGAGCCTGAGAAAGGACTGACGCTACTTTTTATCGCGATAACCGACATACACGCGGGCAGAGCCGGGGGCGAATGCCAATAAAATATTAGAGAAGTGTGTACCGATAGAGCAAAGTTTTATCTCGAAATAAAATCGGAAGTGACTACACATGGTGTCAGAATTTATTGCTCATAAATCGCTTATACCGCTCAATAACCATGTCCGGGTTTAAAAACTTAGTTGTATAAAAAACCTTTAACATTCAATGACTAACGGTAAAAGTACAGCTGAAGTATTTATGTCGTAAAACATCTCATAAACATCCTATTTTAGTTCACAGCTGGACATAGGCCTCTCCTTAGGCAGGCTGTGACCTACGAGTTGATAGGGATGGTGACGTATTTTTAATCCGTTAGTATAGATTAGTCGATAAATCGTAATATACTAACGGATTATAAATACGTCACCATCCCTATTTATGCCCGTCAGTGTCGTTAGTAAACTACACAAGACAACAGAACTAAAAAGAATAGGAAACCTTAAAACAAGCCCAAATCGTAATAGACACTTCAAACATTGTGTCTTAGGAATTTTATTCAACAACATATCGAGTAGTTCACGCTACAAGTAAATATAGAGAAATAAGAATTGCAAAAAAGGAAACTGGTATGTGACGATATCTTTAACTAAAGTCGTGCAAAAAAGTATCGTCTCACAAGCACTGACAAACAACATTATGCGTCAAACGTACTTTAAATTTACATCTAATGTACTTTAAAGTACATGCCAAATTGTAAGTTTGTAATAATTTTCCTTAGAGAGATTGAGGTTAACTTGAAGTCTATTAAAATATGGCCGAACTTCGACTTTTTACTTGGAGTGACTGCCATCAGACCTCCACAATCCAAGCGCTATGAGATTTCGAAGTTATGTTGAAATATTGTTAAGATGATGGCATGACCGTATGATTAGTCATTGAATTTTTACTAAGAGTGCACTTTGGTTCAAAACATTTAAAATAATATCATGCCACCAAAACTTATATATAATAGTCTAGTTACATATACCAGTTTATAATGGTAAGAGGTCCTCTATAAATCAGCTACATATTAATCAATTATTCAATTCAAATTAAACAGCATATATTCTACGTTGACAAATTGGCTGACTAATTTTATGCAATCGATTTTTTTAGACGATTATCTAAGCCAATCAATCGACTAAAGCCGAGACAACAGTGTTTTTTTTTAACGTGCGGGTACTGGTAACCTTACATACATGTTTTTTTATTAATTTTTTAAATTCTTTGATCGTAACATGTAGGTTCGTGGAGCAATTATAAGGTCAGAAGTGCTGACATTTAAGTACTTGACATTTATTACACAGACCTCAGTAAAAATATTGAATAAATTTTATGGTACTTTCATATTTGTTATGATTTTTACACTTTACGAGTTTTGTGCACGCATTTCATGTTATTTTTAATTAAAAAGTGAATAAAAACTGCAGTTACTAATAGCTTTGAATAGTTATTTCTGTAATAAAATATTAGATTGTTTAATTTAATGATGTAATAACAAGCAAGTTATGTAGCAATCGACTAAATACAAGCTCGTCCTAAATCAATTAAACGTTAGTCAGAGGGATGGACATTTTTAAGTTAAATTTTGATTTTGGCATTTTATTAAACTCTCAATTTGATTAGATAATTTGCGATTAAAAAAGAAAAACTAAAAGCACACATATGAATTTTATTTTAGATTGTAATACTACTCGTAAGTCCGTAGTTTATTTTAATTTTTTCTGTCTTTGCGCTGATGTTTTCCTAGTTAGTCATGGCTCACGAAAATAAGCTCATAAAGCCTTAAAAAAAGGCTATTGCACTCTACTAACTCTACATAGAAGCTGCTCTATTTTCTTTTTCCACTTGTCAGGGTCTGGTCTATCATAAGTAGTATTAAAGGTCTCGAATCTGGTTAGTCAAAAGTGGTCTGACATCTTCGAAATAGATATCTGCTTTTTATTATTTCCATAGCCGTTTCACCAACTCCCTTAAATTTAAGGGAATACTTAGAGAGAGATAGGTAACCCTTTATACTATTTTCGTTTTCACTATCCTTTAAGATATACCAAAGTGACTTCATTTGTTTTAAAATTAAGGGATTACCTACATTAAGGGGCTCTCAGTAAGAAGGAGGTTTATGGCAAACTGGTATCAAAGTACCAGGCGCTAAGATGTATTGAAGAGGTCTTTGAAAACACAGCCCAGTTAGTACCGTGTATTTCTCAAACTAGCAACAGCACTACAAACGAGATATAGTACATGTACAACTAGATAACCAACCGTCTTGAGCAAGCATCCGGTAAACCAATAAAGCCAATATAACAACCGACGTAATAAGACCTTTGACCTATTTCCACCTTCCTCTTGTAACATCCGCGTTTGTTGATATATAGGGCGGGGAGGGAGGTCTAGGTATGCTGGCTGATTTTAACAGAACGAACGTCACTTGAGCGAATTAGACAGTAATGGGGACTTCCTACTTATGTCCAGTACTGTCAGTGATTTGTTACGTTTTTCGAATTGGACTTTTGATTTTGGATACCGGTTTAGTGCCCTAGAGATGTTTAGTATCAGGGGGACTTGTTCGTTCTTTTAAACTCTTCAGTTTTCTGCTTCATTCACTCTTTGCAGATATAATATTCACCGTAGGTTGACTCTACCATTAGTAACTACATGACATATTTTATTAAATATTATTAAGTTCTTGGTAATGATAAACAAGCAAAAAGAATGGCTTCAGGCTTTAGGACGTATTAATATAGCTTGTTGTCATTGGTATTTAAGGCAATACTGTCACAGTTTTTAATATGGAATAAGTAATTTCATATTATTTTATTTTGAAAAGCCAACATTATTTTTATAATAATCTAAAACAGTTTTTAAAAATATTGCTTAACTTTGAAAACGTGAATAGAAACTTCTTTACTTTAATTTAAACATTATTCGTTATTTTAAAATTTTAATAGAAATACTAATTTGATGTACCTATAGTTTTTTTATGACTTGGTTTATTAGTTAGTGCTTCTGCCATCATCTTAAACTATTATTTCTTAAATACAGCAACATTCGTCTGTCAAGATTAGCCATAGATAATTTAGAAAGCCATATATTTTCTAGAACATGGTGTAAGATGGAGTCTAACCTATAAGACTTTATGGCTGTTAGTTTATAGAAAGGCTACCGTCAAGAAACTATCGTAATGGATTTTTTATTGCTACGAGTAATGTCATTATTGCTTTTTAATCAACTCTGTGTGAGGGCCTGTCATTCTGTGAGAGCTGTATGATTTTTTCTTGAGCGACCATAGAGTTATAGACTTTTGTAATTCATTGTTTTGATTATATACGTATACTAGTTGACCCAGCGAACTTCGTACCGCCCAACTTTAAAATTCTAGAACTTGATCGCAGCGCCACCTACCGGGTCCAATTGCGAATCTAAACCATTCCCAGATCCCCTTGAACACACACAAAAAAATTCATTAAAATCGGTCCAGTCGTTTGAGAGAAGTTCAGTGACATACACACTCACACAAGAATTATAAATATAAAGATTATTGATAAAAATTGTTAGAACAATCCAACACTTTTGCCCCGACCCATGTCCCCTGGCCAAGTTGTAAACGTTTTTCGCTTTCTATTCTATTCTCTATTCTATTTCTTCATTCTCTTGTTTCATTTGCTAATATTTTGTTTTGATCTCATGACTGAGTGACATTAGCCAATGAAACAAGTTGTTAACATACCCAAAAGTCGAACTAAGCGGTTTGACGGCTCGTTTTTGTTGAGAGTCGCCAAAATTTGGAACGACCTGCCTGGGTCTATTTTTCCTGATGGGTTAAACTCTAGAGCCTTTAAGAGTAGAGTGAACAGGTTTCTTTTGGATGGGCGTGTCCCACCTTCGTCTTCATCTACACTTTCCATCAGGTGAAATGGAAGACAAACGCCTATTCCATTTGAACTATAAAAAAAAGAGAATAGATAATAGAAAAGAAAACGAAAAACGTTTGTAAGTTGGCTAGGGGAGCAGATTTCGAAACCCAGACCTCTCGATCTTCAGTCAGTTACTCTTTTTCCTTATTTAATTCGAAATTTACTCATACTTTATTACTTAATTCACGAGTAACACCGCGGGACGTTGCTAGTTTTGTTATAAAAGTAAGTAACGTTAATTGTAACGTATTTTTAGGGGATTTAAGCTTTTTTTTAACTTGACGTCATACAATAAGATTTTGAACATTTATTACGTTTATAAAGTAAAATTAAATGCTGGTTGGTTTATTTATTTGAATAATGTATCTTTTTAATTTTAATCAGCGTCATGATGAGGAATCATTTGCTCATATTGTAAAAAAAAATAGGCGGATATAACAAAATAGAGCTACACTGTAGGGTGTGGCCATACGCAGGTGTTTCCCTGTCAAAGTTTAAGCCCAAATGGGCATATGCATTACACTGTGATGACACAGAATGTGTCATTTTTTTTTATATATGTTTAAGCCTACCAAAATGACTACTCTGCCTGATGAAAAGCATGAGTAGAATCCAGGAGTAGGAGTCACCATTCTCATTGTGAGGGTAAACAATGTAGCATGGTGACCCGCACCATGGCAGCCTAGTCAGATCTTTCTGAAAATGATGCAGAATGATTGGGCCGGTCTCACACTCACCAACGAAATACGACAGCAAGAATCCTGTCATTATTAGGATGGTCTTCTGTGGGAAGGTAGTACTGCCTCGCTGGAGCCGGCCTATTCGTGATGAAATCAGTGCGTCTCTACTACCTACAATTGATTATATTATTCTTACTTTCATATGTTTTTGTAAAATTGAAATTACAAACAGAAATTTTAATTAAATTCATTTTATTAAAGTATTCATTTCATTAGTTTAAGTCGAAAAATACTAAGTATAAGTGTATTTTATGTAGAAGCACATATAATAGGAATACTTAAACAGTTTTATTATCCTGCTTGATAGAAAAGGCAGGCTTTTTGCATCGTTAGTCATAGCATCGAAGTGCGATAAACACGTATTACCATAGACAAAGGCATAAACAATTCCACGTGTTGTAAGATTTGTGATGTTAACTTGTGTTTTTATTTCAAAACCGTTCAAAACACATCGACGAGTATTATACAGATCAAGTAAACCCCCTACTATAAAAAGAAGTGTAATAACCAAATCAATTCTGGTGAATCTAACAAGATTCACACGTCGCCATTTTAATCGATTTTTGATCTGCATGAGGTAATGTTTTCACTTTTGCTCATGCGCAGGCGCAGGTCATACGCTTACTTATTAACTTGCACGACCAAGGTTATTTTTTCTACCGTGTAGCAATTGAATCGTCGAGTTATTAATATTTATTTAATTTTAGATTTGTGTCTGATTTCTTTTGAATGTAGGTATTGTATAAGTCGCCATGTTATTTTTTCTGCTTTTGGTGTATTAATATGTGTCTAATATTAGGTAAGGTCACTAGGATTTTTAAATAATCGTCAATAACCCATAATGTTCTTCGAAACGTCAAAATATAATTTGAATTTCGAATGTACAGTTTAAAAAATTATTACTTCAACGACTGTGTCTATGGTAAGCCGGCAGCGCCACCTAGATTAGGTGAACGTGATTGTAAATTGAATGCAGAGGTAGGTATAGTACAAAGGTACAAGCTAGGCGCGTCGGCATCAATGAAGAGGGCGGGCCCCGTGGCCCCGATACAACATGTACAGTCGGACAGACAATTGATTTGAAATATTATGAACATATTTAGTTCAGTATATTATTATGGTTCTTAGGATACGTCAAAGATATGTAAAGTCACCAGTCTTGGATACTAGATCTATGATACTTCTTACTAGTTCAATTTCATGCAGAACTTTCATATTAATCTAATACTAGGCTTATAGAAAGCCAAGACAAACGTTTATCGTTTTTCATTCTATTCCTTAATCTTTTGTTTCAATAGCTAATATTTTGATTTGATCACGTGATTGAGTGGAGTGACATTAGCCAATGAAACAAGAGAATAGAGCAATAGAAAAAAAAATGGAATAGAAAACGAAAAACGCTTGCAACTTGGCTAGAGGGGCTGATTTCAGCCTCTTCAGGTAAAAGAGCTTCATATCTTATTAGCTTTTGACGTTCCTTCTCCCAAGTATTAAGTTATAGCGGTAAAAGTAGCCTATGTCCTTCCTTCCATTGAAATTAGGTATAATCAGTTAAGCGGGAAAAACATAAAAGACAGACAGACAATCATAGTTACTTTCGAATCTACAATAAAATACACACATAAATATTCGACGTTTCAAAAACTTTTATAAACGTTCCCGCCCAAACAAAACCAGTTGGAATATTTACCGCGATTACAAGAAAACAATTAAACAAACTACTCAAAGAAAGTAAAATTCGCGCCAAAAACGTATTCTCTGCGCGTGTACACAAACATTCCCGCTTAATAACCTTCAGTCCACCTTAAAGATATTTGCCAACTTTTTACCAATGTCGATTAAAAAGTCAGTGCCGCCATCAGGTTTTCTTACCTCAGAATCGTATAAAATGAACTACTTTCTCTTCATCACGTGTTCTTTCATACATTATACATATACCACACATATATTAACCTTTAACCATTGATAAAGTGCTTGAGGAAATGTTAAATAAGTATTTTTGGCCAAGAAATGCTGTGCCGTAATCGATTGTACATTAATTAATCATTGTCAGTTTGTTTCTGGTGTTTATTTTGGGTATCTGCAGGCACACCTCAATGATGAACGTAAATTTTTTGTTTTAGTTCAATAAAATAGTGGTGGAAATTCGATTTTTTTTAGAAAAGTGATGTTAGGCTATTCTAGCTTTGCTTTTATCCAGTCAGCATCGAACCAAATAATCAAAAGCGAGTTGTGACGTCGAAGACATAGACCACAGACAGCACATGTCAAAGTTTATGTAAGTAGTAAAAAAAAAAAAACATTTGTACATTTGTATTGAATACATAGTAAACTAGCAGAACAACGCGGTGTTACCCATGATTGTAGTTGTAAAGGTACAACAAAAATATTATAACTATTTTAATATTTTTTTTAATTTCAGGAGGATTGCGTCACACTATGGCGGCCTAGTGAGATATTTCTGCATCATTGGACCCCAAATGCTGTCATTCAAATCAAATCAAATCAATCAAATCAAATCAAATCAAAACCATTTTATTTCAAATAAACCATACAACGGCACCTTTGAAACGTCAAGTAGTCAGTCAGTAGTCAGTCGTGAAGCAAGCATTTTTAGGTTGGTCTTCTGTGTGTCTGAAATTAGCATGGCTCTACTATTTTGAATAACAAAGGCACTCTTTATTCTCATTTAAAACCTATGAAAATATACCATTATAATACGTACTCGCATATTTATACCAGAATCATATTACCTCTATTAATCTTACGTTTTATCTTTAAGTCCGTTTATAAAACGTTAATTAGCGCACAAAATTAATTGAAAACGAAGACGTAATTAATAAAATTTTGCTGAGTAAGTTGAAAAAAGTCGCGATACGGTACGCTGGCATACCGTTGGCCGACTTGCGTCTACAACAAAAAACTACGCGATCAAACTGATATGACGAACAAACGCAACGGTACTACATCGAACAAGACGTATGAGTATGTTGTCTGTGTGTTTGTCCGAAACTTTATTAAATCAATGTTTTTAAAACTATTGTCTATGTGTTAGACTAATTTGAAGGTGTCTTATCCATTATAATAGTATTTAAGTAGTAAACAGTGTATTTTAATGTGTGAGTTATATTGTAAAGTTGAGTTATATTGTAATGTTTTGAAATACCTCAATCGGGGTAATATAAACCTTATAGAATTATCGAACCTTTCATAGTCGACTGTTGGACATACTATGTAGGAGGACCGTCTAGAAACTGCACGTTTCTCGGGCTCCAGTGGCTGGTGAACCAGAAAGCACCCCAGAGAGGTTTAATCCCTGGTAAGAACCTCCAGTCTTACAGCTTTCACAATGCATATTTTATGATAGTTGCAATCACCTGCAACTGCAAATAATAACAAGTCCACATAGATACCAAAAATTCCTTAGCAGCTTTTAATAGCCCAGTGCTGGACATAGGCCTCTCTTTAGATAAGAGATTTTGGCCAACTATACCTCACTGCATGGGAGTGGGCTGGCCATATAAGCCGCAGAACTGATGACCGTTGGGGTAGAAGATTTCTGGAGTAGAGACCGCGTCTCGGCAAACGTAGTGTAGGACGCAAACAGGCCAGGTGGAGTGATGATTTGCGCAAGATGGTTGGCAGGAGCTGGATGCGAGAAGCCCAAAATCGAATAGAGTGGTGTGCAATGGGAGAGGCCTATGTCCAGCAGTGGACTGAGATAGGCTGATGATGATGATACCTCACTTGGTATAGGGTTTGCTTCGAGTTTTTCTTCTCTTTGTAGTTATGTTGTCCAGTCCCTCTAGCCAAGTTGCAAACGTCTTTCATTCTGCAATCGCTGACACCTCTATTCTCTTGTTTCATTGGCTAGTATTTTGTTTTGAACACGTGACTGGGTGACATTAGCCAATCAAACAATAGAATAAAGGCGTCAGCAATTGCAGAACTGACTTGGTTGGGGGAGGGGGAGAGGTTGCGTTACCGCGGTCGCAACCTTCTGCGAGGACGTAATCACGCAGAAGGAGGCGGCGGAGAAGGCCCGGGAGGACGACATCCAATCGGACCTGATTCGGCGCCGGCGACTCGGGCGGCGGAGGCGCGAACATCTGCGCCTCATGCCGCATTATGTGGCCAGCCGCAAGGGGGCGGCGTCGGTGTGTGCCGGACGCCGCCTAAGAGAGGGTCGTCAAACAGAGACGGTGCCCGCATCAGGAGCGGGCAGGCACTGGAGTAGTTCAGAAGGAGATCTCACCCTGGACTTCTCCTCCTCCTAAACGGAGAAGCGCGGAGAGGGCACACTGTGTGGTTTTTAGTCGGTTCAAGTCCGACACACCACCCCGCCGTAACCCCCGGTGGGGTGACGGTCCATGATGATTTTCCACACATAAAAAAAAAAAAAAAAAAAAAAGGTGGAGAGGTTGCGTAGTTTGTCTCTTCGTCGCTTCTTACGACACCGGATAGTGTTCCGTATTGTTAATTCAATAACACACGTACACGTATGGTTGTGTGTATATATTAATATTTGTATACAATACTGCCTCGTTGGTCTAGTCATCTAGTCGTTAGCGTATGCGGCTGCTGATCAAGAAGTCTCGGGTTCGATTCCCGAGTCGGATTAAATATTTGTGTGATCCACAAATATTTGTTTTCTCTGGGTGTTTTCCATGTATAATATGTATGTATTTACAAAAAAGTATGTTTATGTATTTAAATCAGTTGTCTAGTACCCATAATACAAGCACTGCTTAGTTTGGGACTAGATGATGTTGTGTAAGATGTCCGAAATATTTATTTATTTATTTACAGTAGCAAGAAAACCCGCAGAATTAAGGTGGGTAAGTGAATAAAACGAGGTAGACAGGAATAACCCCGCATTCGTGTTGCAAAGGCTACACTGCAATACTTTCACTTTTAACTAGATTTTGTGACATTTCATACACTGTTTTTACATGAACTTTGATTTTTTGTCGTACCACCTTTATCGGGTACGTCCGAATATGGAATCTCACTATCTCACTAATTTTTCTTAACGTTTCGATGACAAACGTAACGTTTCGGAAAGATTATATTTTTTTAGCCCAGAACGCGTTCCTTTTAATAGCGTTATCGGTGGCATCGTCCGTGTGGTGGTGGATTAAGAATACAAAGTGTCACCCCCCCTATGCATTACATGGGTGTCGTAAGAGGCGACTAAAGTAACAAAATAAGCAGCTAACATCACTGCCAAGAGTAGGAAAACTTGAAACAAACCCTTTACCAACCCGTCTGGCCAGCGTGGTTTAGTAGGCAAAAACCTCCTTTCAAAGGAGAGGCCTATGTCCAACAGTGAACTGTTAAAGGCTGTTGATGATTGATGATCGGTGGCAGCCATTAGGTCTTCCTGCGTGCAGGTGTCTGGGCACGTAAGGTTCGATGCAAGATCGGACATTGTTTTAATTGCACCGCACAAACAGCTGAGATCATCACCGTCCGAGCATCCCCACCTAAACAGGTCCTCCTTACTTCAGCCAACTAGGGTCCGAAGTCTATTTAAGGACCTCCAGATCACTACTCATATTCATCCTGTGGGTGCCGTAAGAACAGGCTAGCGGAATAAATAAGACAACAGCTCTGCAAAGATGACTGCACATTTGGCGTAGTGGTTCAAGCGGTCACCACACCGCTTTCTTCTGCACCAAGTGTCGTGGGTTCAAATCCCACGTAGGATAACACTTTGTGTGATTTAAAAATTGTTGTTCTGCATCTGGGTATTCTTTGTGTCCATTTTATGTATGTTTTAAAGTCCCAAGCGACACAGGGTGTATATTCCTATTCGGGAGTTGTCTTTTTAAAAAGAAAGAAGGAAAATTTTACCAATCTTCTGTACGGTCAAGTGAGAGTAAAAAAGAATGAAAAGGAACTGTTCTAGGAGGTAAATATCATTATTGCATTTTCTAGGTTTATTTAAAAAATATTAATAAAACAAACCACTCGTCTCAGTAAAAGGATTTTTTTTAATTTGCAATGAAGAGATTTTAATAAATATAACCGCCACACCCAGTGTGTTGTAAAGGTTGGATGTGTATCACACCGAAATCTATTAAAGTTTAAACATCACGTGAACAACTATTAAAAAAATTCTTAAATTTCTTTATTAAATACTGTATTCAACTCAACTACTTTATTAATATGAAGTTCCTGGGTCCCTGATAATTTTTCCAACTTATTTGGGAACGGTGCAATGTATTTTCTTCTCTATCACTCGTCAGTTCACAGCTTACTCTTTTCTTAGAAATATACTCTTTCACGCAGTTCATTTATTTTTGTTTTGGCTCTTATAATCGACAAATATAGGAATAGAAATTCCATACAATACAGCAATAGGGAGTCCATACTAACACTGTTTTTACTACACTTTGCTCATCTCTACGCTTCATTAGTTCATACCAGGATAATATGACTTTTAGTAAATAAAAACCTTTAAAAGCATTTTGTTATGGTACAATAATCTTTATCTATTTTATATTTTTAATTGAAACAATACCTACGAATCATTTAGGCGGGCAATTAAATTTATAGTCACATTAGACTTATTTTTTTATTGAATAGAATAAAACTGTTAATACAAACAATGACTATTTTAATGAATTGCATAGAACCAACAAAAAGTCATAACGCAATGTTAATTTAACCAAACAAACGACAAATTAATTCATCACGGTGTAAATGCGTCCATATATGGGTGTGAATATGTCTGTAAGTACCAGCTTACGGGATGAGAAAATTAATAAATAATATGGCGACCGCCCCCTCGCCGATGTAGATACACAATATCTTGCTTCATCAGAATATTGGGACAATCAACGCTTTGTAGTATTCATACACCCTGTTGATAATCGCTTCACTTAATTTTATATCGAAATTGGTTCAGCGGGATATATTTATGGCATCACCTGTCAAGTCAACCATCTTGTTTTCTGTTTGTCTATAGTTCTGACTTTTTTTTAAAGCGCATAGGACGCATGTTACACTCTGTCATAGATTGCGAGCTTTTTTTTTTAAATATACAGCTTTAATGGATGTTTTTAAATACAGCTGTCTTAGAATATGATCAATAGGTTTTATGAACTTCTTTGACTAGTAAAAAGGATATAGGTTTAATTCGATTAAATTAGTTCAAACCTAAACCTTTGGATTACTTGGATTTCAAGATCGACAACACTCCAGGGGTAATTTGATGACTGTTTAAAGAGTCGTTTTCCGAAATCAGGGTCGATAAGGAGGCGCTTTTATTCACATAGGTATAATTTAAATAAAATTACCATAGACAAACTTGCAGAGATAAATTGTAACGATTTTATCCAATATTACTACTGGTCATAATTTAGGTCAAACAGCTAACCTCAGTTATTGAATAAATTATACAAATGCATATAAAATATTGTTTTGCAATTTATTCTTGTGGAAAATCTAGTGACAAAACTAATCAGAGCTTATGTTGTGGTAACCAGTTTTATGATAACACACAATTTTTTTCGAAATATGTTCACCTTATAGCTAAATCACATTCAAACAACGAAAAAAAAATTTTTCATGCCACACAATAATTTGTACTGAGTGAGAATCAAACCCACGATTTCCTGTTCAGCAGTCAAAGTTTCTAACCACTAGACCAACAGAGCCATCAAATTCATAACAGGTACAAAAAAAATCCCTAAAAGTTGAGTTAAGATATTGTGCCATGTTGGTTATAAACGACATTCTTTAATTAAAAGATGGACCCGGATATATCTGTCGCTAGCGTAAATCAGATGTTTTTTTTATATTTCTAGGGTTACCAGAGCATAATATTTTTATAATACCACTTGAGTCATATTGGTAGAATTTTTTTTTTAAGTTAGGACACTTCGAACCAGTAGAAGCTAAGGGTTATATCTACCAAGGTATTTAATAAATATTTACAATCTGTTTTCGTATTTATTTGCCTGTCATAGGAAAATAACTGACTTTACTATAAGTTTTAGATCTTGTGGGGTTATTTATAGAAGTTTCAACGTTTCAAGGCCCGTTGGAGAGTCTTCTGCTGCGAATGTCGTGTTTTTACAACTAAGTATGACAACAATTGTCATGATTTTCGAATTAAATATCCAAACCATGACAGATTGAGGTTTTTTTTTGTAGAATGTTACTGGTCTCTGTAGGGTCTCAGACTATAATACAATTAGCTTAATAAGAATTAATAGATACTTATTGGACTCAGTATTGTCAATACGTCACCTTTTAGGCACTGTTGGATAAAAGGACATTGAATTTTCTGCAGTAAAGGATAATTCTACATATCGAGTACCAGGAGCGCATAAAAGAAAAGAAGTTACCACAAATACTTAGAAATCAAGAAAACGGTAAGTAAACAAAACCGCACACAGACACACTGTGATCAAACACAGTGTTACCGTTCTTTTATCATTTAAACGCTGAATAAAACACTGTGCGAAAGTTTTTGCTAGCTGGAAAACGGATTGGAAGTAAACGTTGATTGCCTTGAAGTAGCGCTAGCTTTGTACGTCTCTTTCCCACTTGTTTTGTTATGTATCGCGGTCTCGGTCTACGAGTTACGCAAAAGGCGATTTTAAAGAATGCTGGAACGTGTACGTAGTGATGATGATGATTGATTTTCTTGATATAAATTTGAAATTGGAATTTTGTAATTTAAAAGTAAAAATTAAAAACAAAACTTCTATGAAGTTTGTACCAAAACGAACGAAAAAATATTTTTTTATGAAGCTTGTCGTATTAATTTATGAATTGAAACTTTAATAGTATTTATTATTTAGTTCTGTGTCCAGGTGTCTGTATCTGTGTCATCATCAACAACCTATAGCGTCCCACTGCTCGGCTCAGATCTCCTCTCATAAGAGGGTAAAGGCCATAATAAGTCCCCACACTGGCCCAGTGCGGGTAGGGGACTAACAAGATACGTTATAGCTTCGCAAATCTTGTCGGTGGATATTTTTAAGCCGCCCGAAGGCCTCCAACCAAACTAGACGACTGTTATCTTGTGATAACAATCGGTAACGACCGCTTAAATGACCTCAGAATCACAGTAACGCTCATACCATATCATGCCGCAAGCGGTCACCCATCTAGATACTAACCGCGCCGTCGTTGCTTACCCTCAGTGATTGCTTCCAATTCTTTTTATATTTTCACTAAATGCATATTTAATGAAAGTATACCGACATACTTACACAAAAAAAGTATCGGTTATCCCTAAGAGATAGACATATACCATCGCGGACTTTTATGTAGACCTTTTTAAGATGTACAATACTGTAGAACATTATTTTGATCTATCTCGTAGGGCAGAGCCAGCGTTTGCAATGTTATACATAAAAACCTTCCTCTTGAATCACTCTATCTATTAAAGAAAATGGCATCAAAGTCCGTTTTTTTTCAAAATTCATAAGCCATCCAAAGTGACTCTACCCTGCCTGATGGAAAGCATGAGCAGAATCCAAGAGTCGGGGCTACCACACTTCCTGCGAATGCAGACAATAATGTATGGCGGCCCACACTATGGCGGCTTAGTGAGATGCGTTTTCACGCCCCGCATAAAGGACCCGGGATCATAGTGGGAAGGAAACACGTGAGCTGGTAGTGAGTTCCAGTCTTTGACTGCTCGGCATAGGAAAGAAGAGCCGAACCGTTTTGTTCTGGTGCGTATTTCTTTCACTTTAAAGCGGTGACTTCTGAGTCCAGCACGTGTTGTCCTGTAAAGGAAGGGAGAGGGAGGGATCAGTTGGAAGAGCTCTTCAGAACACTCTCCATGGTAAAGGCGATAGAGGACCGCCATAGAGGCGATGTCTCTCCGTAACTGCAGAGGCTCAAGGAACTCGGTGGTTTCGGGACTATTTATAATGCGGACTGCTCGCCGCTGCAACCGGTCGAGAGCGTCAAGCAAGTGATCCATCCATCATAGATCCATCGCAGAGGTGAGAACAATACTCCACGCAGGAACGAACTTGGGTCTTGTAGAGAAGACACAGATGCTCCGGCGTGAAGAACCGTCTCACCTTGTTGAGTACACCTAGCTTCCGCGTGGCCGCCTTGGTGACGCTCTCAATGTACTCCCGTCGGTTGAGATCCCGGGAAACATCCATGCCCAGGATACCGAGCTTATCCTGTAGTGGCAGTTGAGTGTTCTGAAAAGTGGGGAGAGGAAGGAATGGAGACTTTTTCGTAGTGAGCGCGCACACCTGTGTTTTCTTGGCGTTGAACTCGAACTGACGTTGCGTAGTTTTAAAGATTTAAGCGTACATGGGGACAGAGAAAGCGACTTTGTTTTATACTATGTAGTGATAAGGACTGTAATAAGATCATTATTTTTTGACAAATGATATAACTCAAACCAACATTTAACAATCTTTAAATCTAACACTCTTTAACTTAATTACAACATAGTATTCATTAACTTAAAATTTAAAGTAGGCAACATTAAAAATGTTAAGTTCCCGATAAAGATCTACAATTCATACCGACATAGGAATATAAATATGTTATACGAAATGAGCAAGCGTTCTACGGGAAAAACCAAATAGGTAAGTAGATGCGTTATGACTAAGTTAATAAAGTTATTATAACTATATTAATACTAGTTTATTCCCGCGGTATTAGCCGTTTTTATTGTTGTAAATTGCGAGGAACGCCGGGGGGTGAAGCTAGTCTAAAATAAATTAACATAAGTAACTCTTTATGACTGTCTCGTTGGTCTAGTGGTTAGAGTATGCGGTTGCTGATCAAGAGGTCTCGGGTTCGATTCCCGGATCCGACCAAATATTATTTGTGTGATTCACAAATATTAGTTTCGGAGTCTGGGTGTTTTATTTACAGAAAAAAAAAGTATGTTTATGTATTTATATCAGTTGTCTAGTACCCATAACACAAGCTCTGCTTATCTTGGGACTAGATGATGTTGTGTGTCAGATGTACAAAACTAATTATTTATTTATCTTTATGTTATCAGCTTTATGACAGTCCAGTCTTTTCAGAGATTAGGCGTAGCAAACAGACAGACGGACAATAAAATAGTATATATACTTTGATATGCATTAAGTAAAATACTATTCAGTTGATACTACGAACAGACACTCCAATTTTATTTATTGTATATATCTAGCTTTAACTTCGACTGCCTCAGTGGCGCAGTGGTAGCGTGTGCGACTGTTGTGCTTGAGGTCACGGATTCGATTCTCAGCTCGGACCAAATGTTTATATATGTCTTTAGCCGCCATAATATGGATCATCATGATGTATTGTCTACATTTACAATGAGTATGGTGATCACTACTCTTGGATTCTACTCATGCTTACCATCAGGCAGAGTAGAGACACACAAAGTGTTTTATAAACGTGGGATTCGAACCCACAACACTTGGCACAATAAAAAGCGGCGTGACGACCGCTTAAAACCACTAGGCCACCCGTGCAATCAACATTGTTTCATTATTGACTTGTAATAGTGTTTAAAATTTACCTCTTTAAATGTCCTTAAATCCTGGTACTTCAACATCAAAACCTGGCTTATCTATACACTAACACTAGCCTAGAATATAAATATAGTAATTATATAATAAATATAGGTATACAAACCAGTATGAGACAGGTTAATTGCAGGAAATGCACTACTACAGTGACATTTTGTGTAAATATAGCACACATTAATAATATGATAAGTTGCTGATGTATTGGAGGGATAGCACAAAAAAACATAAAAAAATTGGTATAACTTACTCGTTAAGCAGTCTGCATTGTATTAATTGTCATTATGAATGTGTTTTTAGGATATTATATAACTCTGTGTATGTATATTATTAAACGATATCAGGGCGGGCAGGGCCGACCTGGACTAGACACGCCGCATCCAGAAGCGAATGGAGAACCATACAAGATTCATATATCCAATAGTGGATGCAAATATGCTGAGGAAGAAGAAGAAGATGTATATTATTTCACTCTGTATAACATTATACAGCGTGAATTGATTGCATTAAACAGCATTATTTTTGCAAAAATTTAATCGCTTACGCAATAGGATAGGATTTAAAGTTGAAAATAACACAGCACCGTTGCTTAAAGCTAAATAACGTTTACTAATAACGGTATTCGAATATTATTATAACCACTTGACTGTCGTGAATGTTTTTGCTAACCATACATCATGTTTTCCTAGTGCAATGAATGCATCTAGATCCCATAGCTTGAGATGCAGAGTGACTCAGTTCATGGTAAATTAATAACATATTTTGCAGTATAGAATTTAGCTTGTTATTGTAACTTGTTGTAAAAATAATAATGATTGTCTAACAATGTACAAATATTAACTAAAGCCACTTTTGAGATAGTGTCAAGGTAGTAGAATAACTGATTTCAGTACGAACGCGTCAGCTAGACCGGGGCAGTACTACACTCACACAGAAGACCATCCTAATAATAGCATCCTTCTTGCTGTATTTCGTTGGTGAGTGTGAGACCGGAAGCCCAATCATTCTACATCTCGGACTCCGGAGGCCGGTTGAATGATGCAAAAACAACTGACCAGGCCGCCATGGTATAGGTCACCATGCACGCACCAGACACGACCGGGGTAATACTACACTCACACAGAAGACTATTTATGCGATTGTATGACCTTAACCCTCCCCTAAGAGGTGACCCGAGCAGTAGGACATTATGGGTTGTTGATGGTTTTGTATTTTGTTAGTGAGTGCGAGACCAGAGGCCCAATACTGCAGAAGCATCTCACTAGGCCGCCATGTCGTGGGCCACCATGCTACCTTGGTGTTTTAGTGTCTCGCGTATGCGGCTTCCGATCAAGAGGTCTCGAGTTTGAAGCTCGGTTCGGACCAAATGTTTATTTGTTTGATCTGCAAATATTTTGTTTCTGTGTATAAAACGAGTATGTATGTATTTACAAAAAATATATATGTATTTATATCAGTTGTCTCGTATAAATAGTACAAGCTCTACTTAGTTTAGGACTACTATTAGTCAGTTGTCCAAAAAAAGGATGAAGACCCTTAACTTCTCATCAGGCTTAGTAGACTGCCTTGTTGGTCTAGTGGTTAGCGTATGCGGCTGCTGATCAAGAGGTCTCGGGTTCGATTCCCGGGTCAGACCAAATATTTGTGTGATCCACAAATATTTGTTTCGGAGTCTGGGTGTTTTTCTATGTATAATATGTATGTATTTACAAAAAAAAGTATGTTTATGTATTTATATCAGTTGTTTAGTACCCATAACACAAGCTCTGCTTACTTTGGGACTAGATGATGTTGTGTGTAAGTTGTCCAAATATTTATTTATTTATTTATTTATTTTAAAGAACCCTTCTTCTCATATTTGTAGAGGGGAGGATTCAATACCTTGCAATGCACTCAATGCACGTGTCTCTCTCAAGCATCGCTGAGTATACCTCAGAAGTAAGTATTATTTTCTATCAGACATAAGTCAGTTCGTTTGCCTTACCATAAAATAGCTACACCAATTTTGATGGTGTGATATGTTCCAGAATATTATTATCATTAATTTATACGGATTCTGATCAGCCAGTGTGAAGTTGTTCACGCTGTAGAACAAAGAAAGCCCGAAACTTCCGAAGTTGTTTTGACGGCAGCCTACCGAGGTGGAACGGTTTTTGTTCCCCGTTCGTACAAAAATATATGGTACCTATATTTCGTACGTATTCAAGCTTAAGTTATGACTTTTGGGACAATGAGAGACATGGAGCCAGAGGTTTTGTGTTCGATTCTCACCCAAGACAAATATTTGCTGATAAGCATGATCATTGGTTCTGGGTCTGATGACTTCGCTAGTGTGTTTGTCGGTTATCGCTACAAAGGCTAGCCCATATTCTTCTCTATGATCCAATCTATCCATATGCCTAAATTCATCCAAATTGATTTAGTAGGTTAGCCGTAAAAGCGAAACAGAGAGATACTTTCTTTATATTACTATGTATGATTTGATGATTGATTGAATGATTACTGAAGTTCGGCCTCTGTCTAGTTTGAATTTGTTTAGTGGTCCCCCAACGATGAAATCACCTATGGTAACATTGCTTAACAACCTTTTTTTTTTTAAAAGGCAACTCCCTTGCCTAACGACTTTACAAATATACAATAAACGGACACAACGAACACTCAGACTTAGAATAGCAATTCATGAATCACATGACAAAGTATTATACTGTGTGGGATTTGAACCCACAACTCTTCTCTCAGTAGTGATGACCACTTAAACCACTAAGCCAATAGTGCACTATCGATTCATATTATGTACAGCATAAATACCTATGTATAAACAAACACATGTAATGTTAATTTATGTCTGTTCGCATAACCCGTTTTCATAGTACATTCTAAACATTAAACAACATAAAAAACATAAAAAACATAAAAAAAAGCTGCCAAGTGCAAGTCGGACTCGCCTATGAAGGGTTTCGTAGCAGCAAGTAACATCATTTATAAGTTCTTATAATAGTGTTTTGATTGAATAAAAGGTAAATTACGGTGTACGATTTATGACGTATTAAAAAAAACTACTTACTAGATCTCGTTCAAACTAATTTTCGTTGGAAGTTTATATGGTAATGTACATCATATATTTTTTTTGGTTTCATGATTCTCCTATTTTATAAGTTACAGGGGGGGGGGGGGGGGCATTTTTCCACTTTGGAAGTGTCTCTCGCGCAAACTATTCAGTTTAGAAAAAAATGATATTAGAAACCTCAATACCATTTTTGAAGACCTATCCATGGTTTTGTTGTTGGTTCCAAGGTATGGTTTTGATGAAAAAATTTTTTTTGAGTTTCAGTTCTAAGGACTCCCAAAATTTATTACTTTTTTCTTTTTTTGTGTAAAAATATTAATGCGGTTCACAGAATACATCTACTAACCAAGTTCCAAGGAAAAAAGTGGCTGTGACATACGGACGAACAGACAGACAGACATGACGAATCTATAAGGTTTCCGTTTTTTGCCATTTAGCAACGGAACCCTAAAAAACGACACAAATGATGCATGGTTTTATTATGTGGGTAGTGACGTAATGAGAATGCAGTTGTGATTGTCGCATACCATAGACATGTTTATGGAGGTTTGAGGTAAAGACGCAATATCTATGACTTTTCTGTTTAAAAAGTTTTTATTTGTTATAGAACTGACCAACATTATATCTATACAAATATATATAATTGGATTGTCTGTATGTATGTAATAACAAATTAACAATGTTTAAATATTCCTATCATAGTGTATACGGTATTAACATCAAAAAAATCGGCGAAGTGCGTGTCAGGGGACGCACATGAAAGGGTTCCTCAGTCACCCATAATGGTACTTTATGGTAATTTAAAATTGTATCCAATAGTTATTTGTTATGTTTGCGTATTAATGCGTTAATTTTATATGACGTTTTCCAAGTGAGCGCATTTTTGGACGGTAAGTCGAGGACGGACGGACGGACGAACGAACGGACAGAGGGTTCCGAGTCATAAGCTTCGGAATCCTAAAAAGCATTTTTTAAATTGTGTGCAGGTATGTCTGTCTGTCTGTTTGTTCTGGTTAATCTCTCTCAGGACTTTTACTGGCAGAAAGCTGATGATATGAAGAGTAACTTAGACTATTTTTTTTTTAGACTAGCGTCGCTCCCCGGCGTTACTCGCGATTTACAACAATAACCACGGGTAACACCGCGGGACTCAGCCAGTTATAAGTAAATTCGAAACTAACTGTATTTGTCTGTTACGATTTCACGGCTGAATCGATTTTAGTAAAATTTGGAATGGTTATTACGTGTACACGTGTAAGTAACAACTAAACTACTAAACCAATTTGAATGAAACTTAAAATGAATGATCCTTTGCTTCTACAGGATTTGAAGGACATAGGTGATAACCGATATACATGCGGGCAGATCCGCGGACAAAAATTAGTATTAAAACCTATTAAGCCGGTGAACCGATTTTAATGAAATTTAGGGTGTCAATACTTTATAAATAAAGATGGACATTGGCTACTTTTTACCGCGATAACCAAAATATAGGCGGGCGAAGTCAAAGAGTAAAGTTAGTTAACTATAAAACTTACTTAATTTCTTATTTGCATACGTTATTTGCGGCAAAGAATACACAATAAATATGCATACGCCTTGCTGAGGCCATAATAAAATTAAGATTAAATTTAAATGACCAACAATAAACTAATTTGAACTCCATCGCATACAGAATAAAGCACAAAATTTTATTACCCACATTCAATGATAAGTTTTTTAGAGCCTATCGTTGGGTACAGTTATTCAAACATGTTTTGCAATGAAAATGTAAATAAACAAGGGGTTTTTGTGTAAACCGCGTTCTTTACTGTATCGGGTGAAAATTTATAATTTACTTTTTTCTTGCAAGTGAGATTAAACCTATTTGTAATGCATTGCATTTTTATTGACGAGTCAACAAGTTCATAGATGTCCATCTATACACAGAAATGGAATTGATTCGTCTATTTGTAATTTTATAATAACAGCTTTTCACTAAATACATATTATATATGGCGTACTACCGTCACACAGAAGACCATCCTAATAATGACAGCATACATGCTATTGTATTTCTTTGGTGAGTGTGAAACATTCTGCATCATTCTCCCATGGAAGAATGATCCAGAAACATCGTGCCAGGCCGCCATAGTATAGGTCACCACTCACAATGAGGATGGTGACCCCTACTCCTGGATTCTACTTAAGCTTTCTATCAGGTAGAGTAGAGTCACTCTGTAGGCTTAAATATATGAAAAAAGCGGCCAAGTGCGAGTCGAACTCGCCCATGAAGGGTTCCGTATCAGCAAGTAACATCATATAAAAGTTCTTGTAGTTCGTTGTAACTTTCATCGATGTTTTATACTAGTGTATTGATTGGATGAAAGGTAAATTGCGTGTTACGATTTATGACTTATTAAAAAAAAACTACTCACTAGATCTCGTTCAAACCAATTTTCGTTGGTAGTTTGCATGGTAATGTACAACTTAATTTTTTTTTACTTTTATCACTCTCTTATTTTAGAAGTTAGAGGGGGGGGGGGGACACACATTTTTCCACTTTGGAAGTGTCTCTCGCGCAAACTATTCAGTTTAGAAAAAAATGATATTAAAAACCTCAACATCATTTTTGAACACCTATCCATAGATACCTCACACGTATAGGTTTTATAGATACCTCGCACGTTAAAAAAAATTTTTGAGTTTCAGTTCAAAGTATGGGGACCCCCAAAATGTATTGTTTTTTTTTCTATTTTTATGTAAAAATCTTAATGCGGTTCACAGAATACATCGGCTGACCAAATTTCAACAGTATAGCTCTTATAGTTTCGGAAATAATTGGCTGTGACATACGGACGGACAGACAGACAGACAGACTTGACGAATCTATAAGGGTTCCATTTTTTGCCATTTGGCTACGGAACCCTAAAAAGAGATGAGATTTAGAACTAAAAAATGATTCTCACAGTTTTGTGATTAGTTGACTCCGTTTTAGCTTTCAATTTCATGCAATAATAAGGAATTACTTTTTACTTCACCTGTTTTATATATACATGAGTCTCTGGGCTTATCTAAATCTCCCTAGAATAAATAAATAAAATAAATATTTAGGACATCTTACACAAAACGCCATCTAGTCCCAAACTAAGCAGTGCCTTGTATTATGGGTCACTGATATAAATACATCAACATCTTGTTATTTTGTAAATACATACATAGAAAACACTCAGACTCCGAAACAAATATTTGCGAATCACACAAAAATTTGGACCGACTCAGGAATCGAACCCGAGACCTCTTGATCAGCAGCCACATACGCTAACCACTAGACCAACAAGGCAGTCGAAGAAGAAAAAGCCTAAACCTAGTATTAGAACTATTTAAGTCTATTAATACCTATAATGTTATGAGTAGTAAAATCACCTATCTAGCTTGCTTATTAGTTATTTATGATTAAACCATCAACAATATTGTGTTTTCCCTTGGCACCGGCGCGGGCGCAGCGAGTTTTTGTACATCTTTCCTACAGCCACCTACTAAACCATGCGGCGAAACGAGTGTGGTGACCATAAGGTTAGAAATCGTAGGATATTTCAGTAAATTTTTGTGGAGACCGGAGATAGATAGACTTATGTTTTATTCTGTCTGATTGAATGATTTTATTGGTTTTTTTTCGTAAAAGATTGTAATTGTTATCTGCAACTTTAGTTTAAAAAAAAATGAAGGTATCAAGCTCTTACAATAATTTAGTGTCCCAGTGGACGCAGTGTAGCTGAAATTCTACGCTATTCGTGCAGTCATTGTCAAGTTGCCTTTGAACCTTCTCTTAAAGTTAGGGGAAGAGATTTGTATCTCTGTCATCTCGTCATCGAAATAATTTCTAAGCACCGGTTCTCCAAAAACCAGGACGGTAGTACCATGCTAATTTCAGAACGAAAGGGCTGGATCTACTGTGGCCAACTTAAAATATTTTTTTCGGCTATTTGACAGCATTTCTATTGTCGTATTTCATTTGTGAGTGTGTGAGACCCAGAAGCATCTCTCTAGGCAGCCATATTGTGAGTCACTATGCTGCCTTGCCTGCATTCGCAACGAAGATAATGACACCTACTCCTGGATTCTACTCATGCTTTCAAACAGGCAGAGTAGAGTCATTTTAGTTGGCTAAAATATATAACAACCATGCTGCAATGGAGATAATTATGGGATTATTCCTCTATAATCTGAACTCATGGTGTCCCTCCCCCTCTGTCCGTATATTACCATACAATGGCAGACACTCACACGTCCTTGGTCCATGTTATCTATTTATCATTCTACCTTCCGATTAGTAATTATGAATAGCACAGTTTTATATGTAGTTTTAAGGTCAAGTGGTTTGATATGGGCCTGTTGGTCTATAGGTTACAAATCCTGACCGTTGTGATGGAGGTCGGTGGTTCGATTCTCATCGAGGACATATATTTGTGTGATGAGTGATGTGCATATTCGTTTATTCTGTGTATTTCTTGTGTGTCTGGGTATATTATATCTTTAATTAGTTTTTGTACTATCTATAACCAATTTAAAGTGAGATGTGTAATAAAAAAAAATAGTATGTGATAGTAATTGTACTGTTCGAACTTGAAGAATGAAAAAAAAAACTTGTTTTCCAATAAAACTGTAATATTTTTGCTGATGTTGCACTTAACCTACCGCCACAAAAAAGGTGTTCAAATTTATTTTTATATCCCGACATGTTGCAACAAGTTTAACTTAAACACAGGATAGTAAGTCTAAGTAACACCTAAGTTTATGCTAAGTTTATGGCCCAAAACTGTCCGCTATAAGATATAAAGGTGATTATATACGGGATATTGCTTGTCTATCGTCGCTCTCTGATCTATGGTTTGTTCCGTTTGTGACTTAGTGATTTGTACCTCAAGTGAAACTTTATAATCGTAATCATGACCATAGTTGCCTCGGTGGCAAAGTGCTAGCGTATGCGAGTGCTGTGCTTGAGATCTCCCTTAGGGTTGCAGAGGTCCGATGCCAGTCGCTCCATGTAAAAACTGATATTCAGGAAAAACCGGTTGAACTAGTAGCCGACCCTAAATAATATTGGGAATAAGGCTAGGAAGAAGAAGAAGATGTAGCTAACTTAAATTATTTCGAAGAAAAAGAATTAGTATCATGTTATATGAGCATTGTATTATTTTATAAAGTAGTGTAGGACGCCCATAGGCCAGGTGGAGTGTCGTATTGCTCAAGATGGCTGGCAGGAGCTGGATGCGAGAAACCCAAAATCGATTAAAGTAGTGTGCAATGGGAGAGGTCAAAGTGCAGGGCTGGTGAAGATGATGATGTAAATGGCCTATTCCTAATGATCATTCAATAGCGTTTTGGATAAGCATATAACGCATGTAGGTATGACCTTTTAAATGTAGATGAATAATAAATTATAAATGATAAAAAAACAGTTTTCCTTGCAAATCATAATATCTGAAGTTTTGCTATTTCATTTAATAAATTTAATTTAATAAATGTTGCAACGCTTGATTGAAATTTGAGGATTTTATTGCAAGCTTAATTAATGAAATAAAACGAGTGTAATAGGCATAGGCATACATCCAGCAGTGGGTGCAAATATGCTGAGGATGATGATGATGATGATGATAAAACTATTTATAAAGGGTCCGTTTCTTTAAATCATAAACTGCCTCGTTGATCTAGTGGTTAGCGTATGCGACTGCTAATTAAGAGGTCTCGGATTCGAATCCCGGGTCGGGCCAAAAAAGTTTTGTTGGATTTTTCTTACAGAAAATCCTTAATAACAGCCCGAAGTCTGGAAGTTTGATGGTGATTCTCGCTCGTGAATTTCAGTTCTCCCTTAGGGTTGCGGAGGTCCGATGCCAGACACTCCGTGGAAGAACTGAAATTCCGGTAAAACCAGTTGAACTATTAGCCGACCCCAAATAAACATGGGAATAAAGGCTAGGAAGAAGAAGAAGGTTTCTTTGAATCACAAAAGTAAATTATTTTAAAATAATAGTAAGTAGGCAGTATATCTCTATGGCACGGTACTTCTCATAAAACTACATTTAAAATATGAGGCGTGCAAATTTAATTGCTAAAATAACAAATCAACAAAAACCAAACATAGTAATAACGGATAATATTTTTCTACAAAACTTCGAATATAAATCCGAGAGTATAAAAAAATCCGTTGATTGGTTTGAAGTTTAAAAAATATATATAACGGAAAGATACCGAAGCTAATCGTGAGTGACCTCAAATATTAAAAAAAGTAAAAAGAAAGAAAAAAACAGGTTCTATTTAACAATTAAAACCTTTTCACGCTGGTGGGTCATAGTAATCGATTTTATGATCAATCCTCCTTATTTTATAAAAATTTTACTACGAACCAATAGTCTATGGATTGGAAAAAACATGTTTTGTAAAGTAATCAGAGAACGTCACGTTTTGGTGTTTTTGTCGAATAATTGTTTTATTGTAGAAGACGCGATATCTTTGAAAATATACATTTCTTTGAATAACATGAGTCACAAACTATATCCTGGAACGAGGCATTAACTTAAATTATTAAATATGCAAAGTTTTTATATCTAACTACCTCAAACGATTTTTTTTTCAAAGTCGAGGAAGTCAAAAGTACATTTTTTTTATTTGCCTTAATCCTCTCTTTTTTTGTAACCGACTACGGCGGAACTAAAAGGAAGGGTAATACTTTTGGCAGTTGACGTATGTTTGTATGTTCCACCGCAGTGTCTAAAACTACTGAACCCATTTTAATAAATGAAGTGTCCATAGATATATAAAAACATCCCGGATGACATAGACTACATACATTTTGTCAGACACACAAGGTGCAACAATTAAAGCCAAGTGGACTAAAAAAATATTTTTATATCAAACTACTTTTATTCTGTGTTAGAAAATAGTACTAGTACATGCTAATTTCAAGTTCGTTCTCTATAACCTAATGCACTCTCAAACGTTGATAATAAACTGGTGACAAGAGGAACAAACTTGAGCCGACATCCTGCCTGACTCGTTCTTGTGACTCATTTTCAACATTTATTTTGCATCAAGTACGATGTATTGAACCTATAACGGCAATCACGTAAATGGTCAATGTATAAAATCTACATAGATTTTATACATTGACTACACAAAACAAATAGGAAGCCGATTTCTGGAAAAATTGCGTTGACATTACAGTTTTTTTAAGGAAGTATCATAATTAGAGGAGTCTTAAGGAGTCATTAATTTTAATAATAATTTTGTTCTGTTAATGTAATAAAATGCATTCAAGTTCAAAAAAATTGTGATGGAATGAAATTAAAAAAAAAACATCAACCAAACGTTTAGCTAAAGCTAGTTTTCGTTAACGAAAGATATTGTTGGAGATCGTTTATTATTGTTTCGGAAGACTGTCCCCATTATATTACTACATCTACATTTTTTTATCATAAAATTCATTATGACGACGACTTGAAGACTAGAATACTTTACAATTAGAGGAGTTAATTACTTGACATTATTTTGCAGAAATAGCTTGGTTGCCATTTCATCAAAAGAAGAAGAAGAAGATATTGTCTGTCAGGTTAAAAAGTTTTTTAGAAATGGAATTCAAACTTTTTACTTAGTCCTAAATCTAAAAGCAGATTCAAAAATACAACACAACATTTAAAAAAATAGGTCTCATATAATCATAAATTTAAAAATATATTCGGTCAATATTAAGTTGGTATTCAATGACAGAAATATTCCCTATAATTAAAAAGTTATTGAACTTTTGAAATTGGAACAATTAAAGGAAACCAATTAAAATTGAACAAAGTTGTGTTAGGTATGTATAGAAAGTTCCACAAATTCAAATCCGTCAATTTAATTGATTGAATTTTTAACAGAAATGCAGAAAAACTTACTAACTATGATTAGTATTTTAGTAATATTATTATAAACGAGCTGAGACTGCGGTGTTAGAAGCGGTTATTGTCCAAGCTAGTGTAAGAAAAATAAGGCTAAGGTCAAATCGAACCAGCCGTTCCAGAGATTATCCCGAACAAACAGTCAGACAAACATTTGAAGTTTTTATTATCATCATCACCACCACCATCATCACCATTATCAACCACCAACATCAAAGTTCACATTTGAACATAGGTAATTCTAAGAAGGGAGGTCTTGGTCTACTATTTTTAGGGTAGCAAGACAATATTGAAATAGGGTTTCTTATAATATTGTCAATATTGCAACCCTAAAAGAGTGGACCAATACCTCCCTTCTTAGTACGATGTATTCAAATAGGTTTTTTTTCAAATTTTGCTTCTCTTCGCCATGTTATTGTAATGTAATGAAATTATTTAACCTGCAATTAGGTTACACGAACACTTTTGCAAGTAAACTTTTTACAATTTTTTTTGCGGAGTTTGCTCACTTAGTCGGTTCTTGCGACACACACGGGATGACTGCCCTGTTGGTCTAGTGGTTAGCGTATGCGGCAATCAAGTTATTTCGGATTCGATTCCCGGTCAAACAAAATGTTTGGATGATCTACAAATATATTTTTTCTGAGTTTGGGTGTTTTCTATGTATGTATTTACAAAAAAAAGTATATATGTATTTGTATCAGTAGTCTAGTACCCATAGTACAAGCTCTGCTTAGTATGGGACTAGATGATTTAGTGTTTCAAATGTCCTAAATATTTATTTATTATTATTTATAGGGGTCGTGTTACTACGTATTCATACTATAATACTATAATCCACCACCAAAAGTAACGACGTAAAATTAGGACTATTTAAAAGAATATTACAGAGAAACCAGGATAAATAAACTAGTATTATTTCACCGTAATACATTAATGTCCAGTGGCGCCACCTGCCGGTAGCTCGTTAAGCTTCGCTACCGAGCAAACTGGATCGAGTACAGACACAAACAATCTCATTATATATTTTATCGTAATTAACTTTTAATGAAGTCCAAATTCGAATTGTTGTCATTTATAATCAATAGCATTTGACAGCGGCTCCGCCCGCGTGTATGTCTAAAAGTGGCCTATGTTCTTCTTTAAGGCCCAATATCTCTGTAGCGAAATTCATTGAAATACGTGATTTTACGTAGTAGGCATCTTTTTTTAACGAAAACGCTATCTACTTAATACAAAAATGACTATAAAAATACGTCTAATAGTTTCTGAGTTTAGTGCTTGTAAACCACAAAAGAAGAAAACGTTAAAAACTTTAAATAAATATATTTTGGACATCTGACACACAACATCATCTAGTCCCAAGCTAAGCAGAGCTTGTGTTATGGGTACTAGACAACTGATATAAATACATAAACATACCTTTTTTTGTAAATACATACAAAATACTTAGAAAACACCCAAACTCCGAAACAAGTATTTGCGGATCACACAAACACTTGATCCGATACGGAATTGAATCCAAGACCGTATCGTAACTACTTTTGACACCTTATTCATTCCAAATGGTTCCATGGTTTAGGGGTTTCTGTGGGACATACAAACATACATCGACTTCTATTTATGCCCTTCCTTTCAGTTTTGCCGTAGTCGGGCAAAAAGCTCACGAGTTTTATTGTTTCACTAACACTTTTGTTCTTAATTATACAACATGTTTGCATAAGCATAGCCCGTGGCGTCACTCGTTTTATTACAATGCTACCAACACTTGAAAGTCAGCGGTAATGATAATTATATAGTTTCTAACTATTAAGGTTATTATGCATTTGATCAGCGCCATTTTGTGTTTAAAGGTATATACCTACCCCGGTTTCTTTTGACACCGACTTGGGTATAATTTTCCTGCATATTTTTTTATGTAAAAGCAGTCAAAATAACTCTACTCTGCCTGATGGAAAGCATTAATAGAAACAAAGCTCAGTGCACGGTTGGCCTAGTGATTAAAGCGGTCGCAGCGCCGCTTTCTATTTGGCAAGTGTCGTGGGTTCAAATCTCTTGTGGGAAAACACTGTGTTTGACAAATTGTTGTTCTCAGTGTGGGTGATCTTTGTGTCCCTTAACGTATGTTTGTAAAGTCCTTCACAACACAGGATTTATATTCCTAAAGCGGGAGTCAGTTCGGACACAAATGTTTGTGTGATCCGCAAATATTTATTTTGGAGTTTGGGTGTTTTCTATCTGTAATATGTATGTATTAACAAAAAAAAGTACGTTTATGTATATATATCAGTTGTCTAGTACCCATTATACAAGCTCTGCTTAGTTTTAGATTAGATAACGTTGTGTGTAAGATGTCCGAAAAAAATATTTAGGATTTATTACACCGAATTTAAATGAAATTCGCATAAGAATTGTACTAAATCCAAAAGTGACATTCCTCAATTTCTTACCAAACACTGGCCAGTAATAAACATTTTATTGAATCTATGGTTCTTAAAGAAAAAAATTATTACTCTATGAGTGCGCGTACCATGAAGTAGGTAATATCAGTTCTTTAGCGGCTACTTTGCATGTCCGTTATCTCATTTATATAAGCTGTTGATGAGTCGTTTAGTTTCTATTTCTTTACCGTCGGTTTTGTAATAGATATCGGTGAACATTTAAATATATGTAAAAACTAGTACTATCTTGAGGTTTTACTGATTCTAGCAGAATCAGTAAAGTTGTTTGGTTATTAATACACTCGTATGAGTTATGGTGAGATTTTATTAAGTTTTTTTAATTTGTTGGAAAAATGACATTAGTAAGGAGTAAATGAGTATAGTGACCACTCGTTTTAGATTCCACTTATGCTTTCCATCAGACTGAGTAGAGTCACTTTGTCACGCTCATATATTGTAAAAAAAAAAAAAAAAATTTTTTTTCAAAAAGTGACAACCCTGTAACCTATTTGTTCCAACAGTGCAATAAAAAATAACAACAATGCTCATGCACTAGTAAAATTATTTATAGAATAAATATTTTAAGACCCACAAATATATTACTTCTATTCTAGGGAACTAGTTAGTAATTTCGATACTTCATGGACATCTGTCATTAAAATTAAAACGCGGTTAAAACACTAGTGTCGTTATTTAAAACAATTAAAAAACATTGGTTCTATTGCGACGATCAATTGACAACAATTGTTTGACCATTTTCCAATTAATTTCATTGGCTCGTCCTTTTTTTACGATTACTGGCCTATTTTTTTAAAGTACAACTGTCAAGCTCTAATAAAACCTCATAGTCAATTGAAATAAAATTGTGTTGTCTATGGTTTGATGTTGACATTCGTCCTGTAAGAGTCGAAACGTAATCTTAGAGCCTTATTGTTTTATACTTATTTTGCATTATATGTAGCAAATTGTGATCTATTTATATATTCAACTGTATTTATCGTGTATTTGCCTTTCATTTATTCTTCTGTTAGACTACCAAAACTTTTACCCAGCCTTTTCAGTTTTGCTTCCTTCGGCTTCTCGGTAATCGACTAAAAAATATGATCGATTTCTAGCATACTGACAGGTGCAAATGAAAAATAAAATACTCTAGGTACACGAAAAACTATTGTACAATCAATGTCTAGAGAAGGAAATTAACAAATCGCAATCAAAAAAGTTTCAATGTGACTACCTATATTTTGAATGTCGAAACACAAAGGCACTATCTTTTGACCGTCAAAGACCTTTCAATAGATTATAAAAAAAACAGAAGCAGTGCCACTTTAACGGAAGCACGTTCTTTTTTTGAACAATTGTTCTTAAACCGCACAGTCATGACATTTGACGAGCCTCTATTGGTCGTCGGTTCGACTTTGACAGCCAATCAGGGGCGTGTTCGAAATACGTAAGTCATCATTCTTAACGTTTGAGATAGTGACTCGGCGTGTTCTTAGAAACGTTATGTATTTTTGTAAATAGAATTGTCTAGGTACGAGGAATACGTGTGCCTGAAAAAAAAGAAACTTCTAAAGCTATTACCGCCAATATAAATTGAGGTTAAAATGAAACCTTTCCAACAAGTCACCATCCGAATAAAAAAATAAATCAGCAATTTGTTTGTTTCTGCCAAAACACAAATAATTTTATTGCAATATATTTATGTACTTACCTAACAGCCTTAGCTTTATTAAAAATTGATAGTGTAGACACAACATGCTTTGAAACCTCATTATTTAGATTAAAAAAAAACAATTAAAAATACAAAATAACCTCGATAGAAACCCTTTTAGCGGTACCTCACAATGGAATACAATTCAAATTTAAAAGAAAACAAGCCACTTCATGCTCTATGGTTGAACAGTAGCAACAGACATATTTAATTCGGGAAGAGCCGAGCGTAACAAAAAGAACACTGATAGAAACTCAAATAATTAGTATAAAAAGAAAATCAAGAGAGCATATAGCAGCAATGCAATATAATATAGTTTGTACATTCGTCACAGACTTATAACGAATTAACTTATGCCATCAATCATCATTTTGTATGACGCGCTGTGATCAAATGAGTTTTTTTTTACCGCCATGTCACTACCAATGTATTTCTGAAGGTTATTTTGTGTAATTTCCGTGTTTATTTCACACCTGTATATTGTTGTGGTCTATGGGAGTAGAGTTTCGGATCGTCTATGGTTTCTTTTCACCATGGCATCGCAATTTTTATTTAAAATTCTGTACTGAAAAACCATCGGACATTTATGAATTAATTAGGTAATTTTCGAAATATAAATTATTTTGAATCTCTGTGTTCGAAACTCATAGAGCACAACAATAGTGCAGTCGAACGTTAAACGAAATAGACGATTAGTAAGTTTTATTGCAATTAAAAAGAAAAGACCGTAACCGATTCTGTTCAGACATTGTGAGAATCGATGATACGCTGATTATGAAATATTTTACGGATCCAATAGTTCATTGGGTAAAACACTGTGTAATATTTTGATGTCCTACATTTAGTTTAGTAATAAAACCTTCTGATAATATTTCTTACAATTTAAACACTTTATTTTACTTTACTTTTCTTGCTACACCGGGAAAAAATTAGCATGAAAAAATAAAACTAATCGACTAAAACTATTTTAAATACGACAATCTTCGATTCATAATTTGTATTTATTTTTCGTACACGATAGACTTAAAGTTCTAAGTACAGTCTTAAGTACAATACACCGATGTGCAATGACTTATTAAGCCTTCCTATCACGTTCAAAACTCGGTTCACCCTCTATTTATGGTTATACAATGCAAAACTTATATCTACTGGACTCCAATCAATCATAAGGCATTTTTTACTATTTTTTCTCTCGCTTATTCGTTACTCACACAATGTAATCGATAAAAACAGCCTGACCTTACAAGTTTAATCCCATTGCATAAGAGCAATTAAAAAAGTTGCTTTTTATTAGGGTTCCGAAGTTCATAACTCGGAACCCTTATAGATTCGTCATGTCCGTCTGTCCGTCCGTCCGTCCGTCCGTCCGTCCGTCCGTCCGTCCGTCCGTCCGTCCGTCCGTCCTCGACTTACCGTCCAAACGGTAAGTGCTTGAAAGATGAAAGTTTGCATGAATACGTGTTGTAATTACGTCGACAAAGTGCTACAATAAAATTATGAAAAATAATTTTATTTGGGGTACCTCCCCTACACGTAAAGTGGGGATGATTTTTTTTTCTCGAGGCTACCCCATCGTGTGGGGTATCATTAGATAGGTCTTTTAAAAACAATAAAGGGTTTCCTAGACGATTTTTTGATTTAGGTATCCGTTTGCGAGATATTTCACTTTAAAGGACACTTTTTTGTAAAAACAGGGCGTCCCCCCCCCCCTCTAAAAGCTAAACGGCTGGCTCAAAAAATCTGAAAAAAATCGTGATGGTGGTCCATTTAATGAACTTTGAAGGAAAACTATAACCGATTAGATGACTTTCTTAGTTCAGGAGTTATAAAGGCTTATATAGTAAAATGTGCTCACTTGGAAAACGTCATACAAAATTAACGTATTAATACGTAAACATAACAATTATCTATTGGATACGATTTTAAATCCACATACCATTATAGGTGACTGAGGAACCCTTTCCTGTGCGTGGCCTGACACGCACTTGGCCGATTTTAAAGTAATGGTTGTTCAGACTATTGAAGTCCGTTATAATCTACTTACAATATTTTTATTGCTGGTCTGGGTTATATTTGTAACGTTTTATAACTTGTTCCTGGTTTATTAATAACTAAATGTTACTATTGCTATTAACTTTCATTTAAATTAATAAAATTATATTTCCATTAAAAGTGATGAGTTTTTTAGGACACAGGTTCATAAAATCTAATACACTTTTTTTACAAAATACGTACGTATGAATTGTCTGAATGATTTTTTATTGTGTATGCATTCCAATCGATTTAAAAATGTAGCATTAATGAAGTTGAATGGGTTTTTAAAGCGTTTATGGCTTATAAGAATAATAAAGGAACTAACCGAACCTGAAAGGCTCAAAAGCTTATAAAACAATAGCGCATCAACAGCGCATAAGACAAATGTTATAATTTATTTTCAATAACAAAAACTATATCCACACACACACCTTTACTTTGTTAAATCTTTATTTCTTTACGCATATGGTTTAAAATCGCTTGTAGTTAGGATTGTTAAGAGTTAATTATGTTCTAAGTAAGACAGCCTTAGATTAGATTGTTTCGTTTTTGTTAGAAAGACCGGAATAGTACAGAATTTAATTCCGTATTTTTTTGCTTTAATGTAGAATCGAATATTGTAGACTTTGTCGAAAAAATAGAATTTATCGACTAAGTGTATTACGAGTTCTAAACATAAACTGAACAAAATTTTCCGTTTTGTTTATTTTAGCAAAACCATCAATCAAAGAAATTCAGCAAAATTCTGAATTTGTTTGTCATGCTGTACTCGTATCTATAAAAAAAAAATATCCGCGAATCTGTAGGGTACAATTATGGATCGGGGTTGTTGTATTTTATCACGATAAAATGCAGCACCTTATTTATTTTGTTAGATCACTTCTTAACACTTTTATTGCTTAAAAAAAAATATTCAGTACTTTAAAACATAAATATTAAACTATTATAATGTTATTAAAACTTACATGTCCGTTAATTATTGTATTAATACTGCCGATATATACACTCAGCTTTATCGATAAACAAATTTAGTAGATTTACTCACAACCCTATTTTGACGCGGGTTCATCAAAGTAAGGACCACAGACAATAACTGAGAAATATTAACTTTTAATAAAATTAACGTTGCTCTTGCTTTTTATACCGTTATGGTTTGACTTAAGAATATCTAGACAGGACTCGACAGGATCTAAATTAAAGGGAAAGGTCAGTGTTTAATTATGTACTTGTTAACAGAAAAACGTTTTGCAATTTTAACGTAGCTTTGCATTATTTTATCAGTTAAGTGAGTTATTTTTAAGATATAATCAGACACAAACAAGCTATGTCTTAGCTATATATTTATAAATATACACTAGTAATAAGCTACTTGTCTAAATTTAAAAATAATTGGATATACTTTCACTTTCAAAACTTAATTACGCTTCTAATAGTATTATTTTGTGTTATAAAACCATTGCGATGTTTTAATAGCCCAATTACAGGGCTATGTGTCATGTGAGACTAATTGACACTGTTGACATATGTGAAAATTTCAAATTTTGCAAATTGGCCTTAATATGCTATATATACAGTACAGTGTATACACCCAACTGTAAATAGTTATAGTAAATTGATTTCAAAGGTTTTCAACTAACAAAAACCCTGAAAACGTGTAATTCATCCCAAGTTTAACACCTCCATAATTATGACGTTCAGTTTTGTTTGTAATATTTGTTCCAATGACATTTGACATCTGGTTAGTAAGAAAAAATCTTACAAACTATATTTGTCTATATCTTAAAATGTTACTTAAAAATGTTTAGTCTTACTCTGTTTGTCTCCTCATCTATACTTAAAATTATGAATTCGATAACAAAACCATTGCACTAATTTCAATGAATTTGACATGAAGAGACATGAGACAAGACATACCGCGATAACCGTCATTCACGCGGGTAGAAGCCAATAAACACTGTTTACTTTTCACGACATCACACCTACGTCATTTAGTGACAGATTTCGGAAAGTCAAGTCTGTGCATCATGCACTCTATATGTTACCGTCGCGGCACTACGATTATTCATTCCGTACGGTGACACATGACGAATCAATTTACGAACGAAACCAATCGAAATATGGTTTCCGAACGTATGCGTTTGTCTATGGAATAGATTTTTTTTTTGTAATAATGATAGGCGCGGGCTTTGATTGCGAGATCCGGTAAGATTTGATGTTAATGATAATGATTATTATTGGAATATAATATTTTGTTGGCGGTCTGTTTTATGTGAAGGAAGAATTATTTAGAATCAAAATATAAGTATATCCGTCGTTTTTGGTCATAAATATCTAGTGATTTGTTTTGCTAGACAGTTACTTTGACATGAAGTTAGCGGACATTCTTATTAACTAATAATTTACGACTGGCGGTATAAATAAGTATTCTCAGTACACTCGTAGTGAAAAGCAAAATGAATTGTTAAAAAAAAAAGAAAAAGAAACATTTGTTTCTTAAAAAATCCATAGACTATTCACAAAGAAATTACTACTTAGAGGCAGCAGTGCGTTATCTGTGACAGATATTAAAAAAAAACTCCTTGTCTTTTAATTACACGTTACAGACATCGCGTGGATACGATAATAATTTATTTCAAATCATAGCACGTAAGACTTAAGGTTTACTTTTTGTTGAGTAGTGATTTACAGATAAAAAATGTAGTGAATGTATACACTGACGGTTAATTATAAGGTGTGTGACATAATTACTGTACAGGGATTGTGGGGATTCTTTTTGCTTTTAATTTCAGTAAAAATAAAATGTTATTGTTTAAGTAATAGTAAATTGTTGAAGCCGAGTGTGGTGAATGTTCTAATATACTTATGGTGATAATAAATTCTTATATTGTAAATTTATGAAGTTCGTTTCAATTTATTCTGTGTTTATTAATAGTAATGTTAACTGTCTGTACTATAAATATATTTGTAGAATTTAGACCCGTAGTAAGGCAAAAATTGTTTCGTATGATTTTAATTACCTAATGATATTCTGTAATTTTGCTTGAATAGCATAGCTTACAGAATAGAGGATTATGTATTGATGATGACTTAATCCTCTGAGGATTACGTATTAAAAGAAAATCATGTGTAGGAACGAGTACATCGTACATTGATCCTACATTTACCTACTTATTTTCCATATAAAAGAAGATATATCTAGTTTACATGAGCTTTCAGTCGCAATATTGGTCAATATAAACGATTTACCTGCTAATCATCCATCCACCATCACATAATTTGAATAACACAAAAAAGGTTAGTACCTACTGGTAAACAAATGCCCGTACATTGGTCCTTCGAGCTGAGTGGAAATAGGAAATATGTATTTTGAATTTATGGTTTATAGGCGAGACTTGTAATCTGATAGTACGTGACTAGCTAAAGTTATCTGTAAATAATATTAAAGATTCGAAGGTCGGTCTATTCGGTTTGAAAATGCCGCAGGTGTTAATCAAATAGTTACTTTATTAACTAATATTCAAACCACTAACCTGAGTTTGCGTCAGTCCAAGACTCGCAGCAAGTTCGGCCCTCTCCGGGAGTGCCAGGTACTGCGTCCTCTGAAACCTCCTATTTAGCTGCTGTAGTTGAAGACTGGAGTATATCGTGCGAGGTTTCCTCATCTTCTTTCCTTTGCCGTTGACACGAAGACCAGGATCGTCTGACAGGCCGCATTTTTCTGTTGACGAATTTCGAACTGTAGATTATATTATTGTAATGAAAACTTTTCTGTTTATAAAAAAACTAGTGCACTATGGTTTTTATGAATTTTTCTGTAAGCATCCAATAAAAAAAAACACCGTCACATTCATCGCATCGCTGCTGAAATAAATCTACTAGTGGGTTAGGCCTCCCCAAAATTCACAAAAAAAACAACCTGCCAGCAATACCTGTCAAATCATAATTAGTTTCTAAATTAAAAAAATAAATCGAAGAACATGGATTTAAAAAAGAAAATCTAATTTATCATCGTCTCATTATCATCATCAATAACAGCCTTTTAGTACACTGTTGGACTTCTGCTTTTCCTAGGTAGTCCTAGTAAGTCCTAGTAATTGTTTAGCATTGCCGTTGTCCTGGGTAGTTCACGTCATTAGTCAGTTCTTACGATACCTGTGGGACGAGGATTCTACTCATGCTTTCCATCAGACAAAGTGCAGTCACTTCAGTAGGTTCCCCTAAACAGAAGAAAAAGGGTTGTGCTACCACACAAAAGTATAAATAAACATCTATCTAAGTTATACACTGTGGATAGAATTAGCCAACGATATTTCCAGTGTCAGAATCACACCTTTTTACTTAGCAGACCAGTGTTACCAGTAATAAAACATGTTTTATTTCCATCTTAGACATCTATAGGTTTAAGTAGGTCGATAAAACTGAGTGACTAACTGTCCGTTCCCTGTCTAAGTTGGCCCTAATCCTTGCATACAACCTTGAGATGTCTCACAACTGGCTTCAAGCAGTGCATAAAATTGACTGCCTCGTTGGTCCAGTGGTTAGCGTATGCAACAGCTGATTGAGAGATCTCAGGTTCGATTCTTAGGTCAAAGTAAATGTTTATGTGTTCGGCAAATATTTGATTCAGAGCTGGGGTGTTTTCTATGTATATTAAATATGTATTTACAAAAAAAGTATGTTTATGAAATCAGTTATCTAGTACCCATAATACAAGCTCTGCTTAGTTTAGGACTAGATGGCGTTTTTTCGTTTAGCAGAGTTTAGCCATAACTTCCTAACATAACATTTTTATTTAGACGTTCTCTACCTTTTAACTACTAGTCAACTTATATAGCTACATATCGTAAAGACCTAAGACTCTCTTGCCAACCACGACCATTTACGAAACATGTTTCTCCCAAATTGAACAAAAAGAGTTTCGTAAACATTTCACTCCATTGACATTTCACAATTCCATTACAACCCGATAAGATAAAAAAAACATCTTCAAAAGTTACATTTTATCATAGACTTAAGACCAATAAATATCTACCATAAACTTCCACTTCCATAACGCTGGCAATTTTTTTCTGTATCTATGGTTTTTATATTTTAAAATATACTCCTTAAATCAACTCGTTTCTCTATTCCCTATAATCTATAACTACCGTGAATAAACTAGTCTTGAAGAGAACGTAGGAATAATTAATTAAAACCATTTCGGCGCCAACTCTTAACTTGATTGATTTTTATTACTTCAATATTTTGAATTGAAGGTATAAAATACTGCTTTCCCGCGTTAAAAGTACCGACAGTATAATTACTAGCTAGCGACGACGTTTGAAACCAATAAAAGTATATTAAACTAAGAGTTTTGAGCAAAATATTAAGATGGTATCAGTTAGGTCACGTTTTTTAGGGTTCCGTAGCCAAATGGCAAAAAACGGAACCCTTATAGATTCGTCAAGTCTGTCTGTCTGTCCGTCCGTATGTCACAGCCGATTATTTCCGAAACTATAAAAGCTATACTGTTGAAATTTGGTCAGTCGATGTATTCTGTGAACCGCATTAAGATTTTTACATAAAAATAGAAAAAAACAATACATTTTGGGGGTCCCCATACTTGGAACTGAAACTCAAAAATTTTTTTTTCATCAAACCTATACGTGTGGGGTATCTATGGATAGGTCTTTGAAAATGATATTGAGGTTTCTAATATCATTTTTTTCTAAACTGAATAGTTTAGAGAGACACTTCTAAAGTGGAAAAATGTGTGTCCCCCCCCTCTAACTTCTAAAATAAGAGAGTGATAAAAGTAAAAAAAATATATATTGTACATTATCATGCAAACTACCAACGAAAATTGGTTTGAACGAGATCTAGTAAGTAGTTTTTTTTTAATACGTCATAAACCGTAACACGCAATTTACCTTTCATCCAATCAATACACTAGTATAAAAACATCGATTAAAGTTACAACGAACTACAAGAACTTTTATATAATGTTACTTGCTGATACGGAACCCTTCATGGGCGAGCCCGACTCGCACTTGGCCGCTTTTTTTTAAGTCTGGATTTGCTACAGTATTCGAAATACATATAATTAAAAGTATTGACATAATGATGTTAGTTGTAATGTCATAGCACACATTTATCTGTTATCTAGTTGCAAGAATATACTAATATTCTTTATTATATATTATCAGCCTGTATCTTAGTCTACGATTAAACTAACCAGGAAATACGTTCCTTTACGTAAACCATCAACAATGCAAACCTTTTGTTTTGCAACTCCCTTCTAAGTCTTTCATTAAATATTTCAAAGAAGAAAAAATATATCGATTAATATCCAATTATCTAGTATTCAAATCGCAATCTAAATGTCATCTACATGTCATCCGCAGTAGCTAAAAAAATCCCGCAAAAGTGTATCTAGTTCGAAATTCAAACTTGCGAAATGCGTTTGTATACACAGCCTCTATAAATCAACATACATAAACATTGCTCATAAATCTCCAATATAAATATTCAACACGAGACTGGCTGAAGCATGGCCATCCATTTTGTAAAATATATATGAAAGGCATGCGCTACTTGATAATAGTCAGTGGTAAGTTGTAATTACTGGTTTCGTATCGCAACATCGGATCGGACCAACACCCTGCTTTTTGGTAAGCGTGCTGTATCTGGGCTAGTGGTGCGAAATAAATCGATACGCGTAGTCGATTTGCTTGATTTATTATCGAATGATTAGAATATTGTGAGTTAGTGAGATTGTTATGTAGATACTTTTACTTCATCTGAAAAGGCTTTATTTGTTTATATAATTCTCACCAGAACTAATCCTTATAAATACGATATTATATTGATTATTTAGATCAAATTTGAAAGTAGGAAAAAAAAGGGACTAAAATATCTTAAAATGCTATTTCATTCACACAAAACTTAATAGAATTACACGTCTCTGAAAATTCGACTAAATTACTATGTATAACTACAGCACTAAAAGAACGCACCATTCTCAGCACTGCATATTAATATCGAACGCACTTTAACTTTTTTATTCGGTATACGAATGCCTGGCGTGGAAAATTTTGAATTTGGACTTGTCCGCGGCTCTTTTGGTGTGCTTTTTAAAAAATCGAACGGCATCATGTTTTTTTTTTCGGTTTAGATGCGGCGGTGATTATTTTGGCGGTAATGGAATTTTATTACTCACTTTTGAAAACGCTAAGTACTTTTTTTAATAAGATTTTATGTTTAATAAATCAGTAATATACCTAATAAATTTATCCTGGTAAATATTATAAACTTTTATTCCACTATTTTATTAAATGTGAAAGTTTGTGAGGAATTTGGCACGATTAAAAATTAAGATCTTGGGTCATTTCAAAAAAAAATATTACGAATATTATCTGGTATCTATATAAATAATTATTTTCTTTTTAGATTCGAATAAAGATACCATTTTTTACACCTAACCAAAACTTCTGTGTTCCATTTTCAAAAAATATTTTTTTGAATTAGTCAATTAGTCATTGAATACCTTTTTTCTTTGATTATTACAAAACTTACAAAGTCAGTTAAAATTAAATTTTTCAAGCGTCAACCCTCGCGATCAGATTACAAATATGCAAAATGTTTGCACAAACACCCTCATATTTCAGACGGACGATGTTAATGCGACCATAAAGTTAGAGTATTTGCTTTCTGATAATGGCGCGAAAATGGTATCCATTACGTAGAAATGATATATGTATGTGCAGTTTTCGTGGCTATTCGTGAATACGTACCAAATATTATGCGAATTTTGAATGGTAAATGCTATCCCAAGAAACCAAAATGTTAATCGTAAAATTTTCTTTAGTAAAGTTATTTTGCTTTATATCAATGAATGTTTATAGGTTACAATTTAAATAGTTTAGATGCTACAGTGAAATTGGTTGTCTTTTTCAATGTAACAAGTGGTAACACTAAAGTTCTATTAAGTTAAGGAAAGCCGGTGGTAGTTTAACTCTTTTTTATCGTACAAAGAAATGTAGATTGTTATTCTCTCAATAATTTTTCATTCTCTCTCACTCTCTACTTCAAAAAAGTTTATTTTTGATCTCGATATTTGGATCGCTTTGTATCGAAATCAATAAAAATATCGAATAACCTAAAATCTGATAGTTCAGTTTGCTTTTTTCTATCCGTTATCTGTTTTATTTTTTTCATCGATTACAATTCTGATGTTTTAATCATTTGACTTCTGCTTCTTCGATATTCTATCAGTTTCACACTTGACTTTTTAATTCACCGTTGGATACGACCATAGTGGTATAATTAAAAAAAAAACAGTAAAACTTACAGTTTGCACAGATTAAAAAATCCCATGACATTTAAAGACACATGTTAATTGTCTATCATTCTTTATAAAAGTATCAGAAATATTCCCATGGTCCTATAGAATTTGTATGTACGCATGTGTCGGCGTCCGTCATACGTACAGACAAAACAATGCCAGCCTCGGGCTCTGACACACCCTCCAGCCACTAGTGATGTGTGTATACGGTGTCGATAGATAGTGATGGGATGGTTAAAAGTCGATTGAAATAATTGTCAATAAATAATTACTTGACGAAGAAAGTGATACTATTTCATTGATTACTAGGTCTGCTCTGTTCTAAAAGTAACCAAATTAAATCCGGTTTATCCATGTTCTCTAAGTACTTATTAGTGTAGTTTAAATTAGACAAAATAAATAATATGACGTAATACGATTGTTTTTAATTAACATTATCCCTATTTCCTCTCATCCACATTTACTTTCATAACGCCAACTACTTGACGACATTGAATACTTGACGTTGGCAGGAACAACTGATATTATTCAACTAATTGCCATCTCATCAGAAGAACAAAATCAATGGCCTTCCTGACTGCTCAGCCATAGGCAGTGGATATGTTCCACAAACCAAGGTAGAAAATTGTGTAAAAAAAACTTAATAATATTTGACTATGTCTATGTGCTTCAAATAATGTTTCGTTGTGACAACTAATACCTACCTGAAAAAATAAGTTGTCAGTTTAAATAATTATTATTAGTTGTCACAAAATGCTAAACGAATACTAACCTCTTTGAAAAATTGTCACATACTACCCGCATTAATATTTTAGAACACTTAAATTTAAATGGAGCCACACACGGCCCGTACTGGCTACCCCGCCCATTACCCGCCTACCGAAAAACCGACCATAAAACGCACAAGAGAAAAAACAATAAAACTTCTTATACAAGGAAAAATAAAAAAAATAAGAAGAAGCGAGCGGGCGATAACGGTTGCAACGTCAACGTCTCGGTAAAGTGCGGTTTTTAAGAAAGTACATAGTGTTTTAGTCGATTTTACTGTTTCAGTTTACTATTTTATTTTTTAACACGGAAGCACTAAATAAAAAAATAAATATGTATAGGCCCTTTATACTGTCGTGTTTTGTTTGTAAGTGAGAGACCGGGTCGCCATAATATGGGTCAGCAAAACACCTTGTCTGCATTTGCAATGCGTATCATCATCATCATCATCAACAGCCTTTCCACTGCTGTACATAGGCCTCTCCTTGAAAAGGAGCTATTGGCCTACTATACCACGCTGACCAGACGGGTTGGTATGGGGTTGGTTTCAAGTTTTCCTTCTCTTTGCATTGATGTTGTCTTGCGTATGGTGACCACTAATCTTGGATTCTACTCACGCTTTTCTTCAGGCAGAGAAGAGTCACTTTGGTAGCCTCGTACATAAAAACATAATCAAAAACGATAGTTCTTCTAGAACCTATGTAAAAAATGTCTAAGACATTAAAAAAATAACTCTTTGAATACTTGTAGCCATTATCAATTACGATTCCAAACCTCCTTGCGTTTAGATAACTCTCACATTACTCACTCGTGTATCCCTCCCTCGACAAGAAAGCGAAAACGCCTTATTCTCCGTAAAAAAAAAATACCTTTCCCTCCATAACTTTGCCGCTCTTTTTATGGTTCAGACTATGGGAATCAAATTATTAACTTTTTAATTAACTGAACAAGTTTAATTAACTTATTACAGTAAAGTTAAAATGAATACCTTTACTGAGGTTTTTATAAGATGTATTCGTATTTTCTAAACGGTTTATTTCTAGAAAATCGATCGTTTAGAATAGAGTAATCCTTAAAACTATTACATTGACAAAAGGCCACTTCATTTTTAAATTTGTTTACCATACATGACAAAGATAACATGCAAAAATCCATCATAATTTAAATCAAACTATTTCAAAGATACCCGAAATATAACCGAACAGGACGTTTTATTTTTTTTGTGTAACTTTTTAAAACATTAGGCAGGGGAGTGTCCAGAGTTTAGCCTTAGGACCTCTACCCTAAGATTGTTTAGATCTAAGATTTCCAGCACTGTTATGAACAAAATCGTTTCACTATATTTTGTGTGTTATTTTTAACAACTGCTGGGCATAGACCGCTCTTTAAAAAGGAGTTTTTAGAAACAAAAAAGTGTGTAAAGATTAATGTTATTTAACGAAATGTTTATTTCGAACTATGTATGTAGCGACACAAATATACATAGACAAATATTTATACTATGACATTTTATGTTAGTAAATATCTATATAATAAAATAAATGTAATATATTTGCATGCACTAAATCAATGAGGTTTGTCGGTACTTGTCTGCAGTACGCTGCAGAAGCCACGGAAGCTTGAGGCCAAAAAAAAAAGAGGCGGGATACAAAGGCAGAATAAATACTGCCTCATACTCATATTCGTAATCAATTCCCTAATAAAACTTATTTGACAGCTACTTTGACAAGTTGCCACTTCAAAAAGTACCATAGACAATAAAACACGAGTTGACGATATCTTAGAAACAGTTGCATTTACCTCAATAAATATTATTTTATTATTCATAGTTATGCAGTAATTCTACAGAAATGGCGTGTAAACATACTTTATTGAAGTGTGAATATTAATATGACAAGTGTTATAGCAATGTCAGTCGTCATTAACAGATGCATTGTCGGCCATTTTGTATTATAAGTAACTACTTAACATTTTATATTGATGTTTATGGTGTGACGGGATTAAATATAAGATGACTGGTTGTAAAACTTTGCGTGATTTTAAGATAACTACGACATCGCAACTTACTTAAATACTTGCACTAAACTTTTATTTCTAGAAGCATCTAAAAATAAAAATTTGTTGATTCATAAATAACCATCTAATAATTTAATGTGCATATTTGCTTCCTTATTAATATAAAACTCTGGATTTCAAATAATTTGAAATTGCAAATTAAAAAATATTTGTTTATTATTTAATCTACTAATTCTTTTATTATTTTTGTTATCGACAGTACTTAACACGTGCTTAGCCCACAGCTAAACTCAAAAATTCTTCCAAAACTTTATAAAAATGACTATGTAAGTTATAATTAAAAACTATTCAGTGTGTTATTATACACGTCAAGCTGGCGGCGATGGCCAGTTGCTTGATCGAAGGTTCCGGGTTCTACTCCCTAGTGTACTTTAGCAATAATAATAAGCGCATCTGTACTTTAATAATAGTAATAATGTTATAATAATAGGTGTGTGTGCGCATGTTATGTGTGAGGTATTAAACATGTGGTATTTTGTGACGATCGACCGTTTTTGACATATTTTTTTTTACTGTGGAAGTGGTAGAACAAACATGTCTAAATATCGTTAGTTTAGTTGTATACGTTTTATTTTGAGCAGTTTAGCTCGATCAGCCCCCTTAGTCAATAAAATATATAAATAGAGAGAAGAGAGAAATAGAATAAAAAATTGTACACCTGTTACAACTGTTATTGAATAAGACTTTTGTAATAAACTAGATATTATAACTTTATGTAAATTGTAATTAGCTTAAATGTAAATTTTACTTTTTTTTAGTTAGTTTAGTTATTTTAGATTTAGTTTTCTAGACTTCAACATATATGAAGAATTTTGTTAGTAATTTAATATTTTTGTATTAGAATTTATTTTAAAAAAATGTTTGAATTTTTACTAAAATTAATTTAAATTTTAACGTTTTAATGTACTCTAAAACTTCTTGTTACATGGTAGTCTAGGTTATTTTAAGGCTAAAATGAGATTACTAAAATCAACTCACGAAAGCATCGTGTTGTTTTATAAATTCTTACTCAAAGCTAAGGAGTTCGTTATTCCAACAGCCTTTAACAGTATACTGCTGGACATAGGCCTTGAGAAAAGAGGTTTTGGATGATTTTTATAGGTTTATCTTGTCTTTATAGTGATGGTATCCTACGAAGTGTGCGCCCTTAGTCGCTTCTTACGTCACTCACGTTGTATTGCTATTAATTATAGGACTAATACTTAATATTATACATTGAAAAATACCTTCGTTTATCAGAATCTGTCACAAGTAAACTACACCGATTTCAATAAAGGACCTGGATATACTGTGATTTTTAAAGACACGGGCTACTGTTTATAGCGATGATCGATAAACACGCGGGAAATGTCAGAAACACAAGACAGTAAATTATAAAAAAAAAACAGGCACACCAAATTAATAAATTTATTTAAAAAAATGAGTTTCTCACAAGATAATTTTTAATGAATAAATCGAATAAATAGACAAATTCATTGATAGTTTCAATAATAAAAATACCCTTTTATAGAGTGGTAACCTTTAATTCGTTCGTAAATGTGAAGAATATAATTCATTGCAATATAAACGTCAACTTCCACATAAAACAAGAATTACCTAAGAGTTATGAATTAATATTAATAACTTCAAGAAATAACTGTCGTACGTTTTCAACACGAAGATTAAAATTATAAATGAATACAATATGGTACTAAATATTTATATAATAAATATAAAATTCTTGCGACACAATGTAAGTTGCCATACCCCACCAAAACGGCTTTATGGATTCTTATGAAATTTTGTTTGTTTATTCAATAAATCTGAGAATAGGATGTAAACTATTTATATGCCTTTAGGTAATACAGAATGAAACGGACGAGAACGAAGCTACGGGTATCAGCTAGTATTATAAAAAATTATTGATAATATTTGAAATAGAGCACGTTTCATAGCGTACGGCCAGTGGGTGTGACGACGCTTTTTAACATGAATGTACTTTGAACGAAGCACTTTTTTATTTTTTGTTCGACACTTTTGTTTTGATGTTTTAGTATGTTTTACGGCTCTAGATATATTTATAGGTGAGAAAACCTTAAAAGTTTTTCTGCCTGTCTGTTACGTTTTCACTGCTAAATTGCTGAACTAATTTGAATAAATTTTGGTTTAGAGATAAATTGGATTTGAAGAAGGACATCGCGATAACTGACTTACAATTAGGCTAAGCCTCGAGTACAAGCCAGTATTAAAAATGACTTATACTAAATGAAATTTTCAATATAACTATATATAAAACTGCTTTAAGAAATTGCTTTTTAGCGATAAGGCCGCCCTTTGTACATGTTCATACTTTCATTGGAATCCTAGATGTAAACTGAATGAAATGGTGTACAATAAAGATTATTCTATTCTATTCTATAAAACATATTTCAGAAGTACACATAAAAAAGTATTAATCGTATGAAAACTTACAGAAATATACAACGTTTCAGTAATATAAAATATCATGATTTTATACTACTCTGTTCGCTTGAATGGAACAACAAGGATGCATATAAAAATGGAACTTATATGATCTTTTAAAACATATAACCAATTCATTTTAACAATTTATGAATGTCTCATTACACAACAATCAATTATTTACTATGTTCGGATAATTTATTAACAACAATTACGATAGATCAATGTATTATATCAAGACTAATACACACATCATGAATTATAATCATTACACCAGTTAAATTTAAAAATAATTAATAAATTAAACAGAGCATCATTCATACCATTCGCTGAAGGGGGCGTGTCCCACCGAACGTTATGTTAAGCGCTTTTTAACATGACTGTACATTCACTTTTATTTTCGGACAAAATATTAGACTTTTTTTATTTTTGTATCAAGGAGGTTTTGTAGATTAGTAAAAAGGAAGGAGAGAAAAATATATTTAAAAAAATGTATGAGTACCATTACCTACTAGTTAAACAATGGACCCTTAAAGCAATGACTTCGAAGTAATTTTTGAATGGACTGCATTTACGATAAACCAATTTAATGATATCATGAACATTTATAGCAACTGTTATTAGAAAACCTCGAACATACTATTAACTATTTCAACCTTCGAATCCAGTTGGTTCCGTGGAAAAACACCCGGACACCGGACTGGTATTTGTCGTAGGTGGGAATCGAACTAACGACCTCTGTTTTAACTATCAAGATCGCTAACCACCACACAATCCTATTAGTCTAACAAGCCATATATATAGAGACCAGAGGTCCAATGAAGCTGTAGCAACTCACTAGGCCGCCATAGTGTGGGTCACCATACTGCGTTGTCTGCATTTGCAATGAGGATGGGAACCACTATTCTTGGATTCTACTCATGCTTTCCATCAGGCAGAGTAGAGTCACCTCGGCTTCATCATCAACTCATAACGTCCTACTACTGAGCTCGGGTCCCCTCCCAGGAGAGGGTTAAGGCCATACGTCACTACGTTGGTCAAATACGGGTTGAGGACTTTGACTTATAAATAAAAAAAGTCGTGTGACACTCAGGGACTGCCACGGTAAAGCTATTGCATAGCATTTTTTATCAAATTATGCAAGAAAAGCAAGGAAAAAGAATCTAGAATGACTGTGTTATCAAGGCAACAGATGACGGCCGGTTTCGGCAGCACGCATGCGCTAATCTGCCTGTAGAGCACGGATCCGCCACGTCCTTGTCGCACTGCAGTTACAATCATATTCTCTATCCTTTTTAGGGTGTTAGGTTTTTTCGTTACGTACTTTCTTGATTCGGTCGCGGCGCTCAAAGCCCGCGATAAAAGCTATACAATAGCTTAAAAAAATACAAATAAATTTCACACGAACAAAACCGCGGCAAAAAACTAGCAATAAATAACCTCTAGTTAACTTAATAAGACAAATGATGTTTTAGCTAAAAGCCTACTAAACACCACAACAATGGCAATTAGGAGTATTTATCATTAAAATTCAGTAATTTTACGCATTTTAACTTCACTTAATTAAAATGAATACTATAATAGAACAATTTGGTTATCATTGTTTAAACTAGAGTAGTGTCATCATAAATTTTAATTGGGTTCCGCAGCTATGATTTAATTTCGAGAGCTCGGGGGTTCTGCCCATATATATTGCAAACTAAACTAAGTTTGTCAAGCCCAACTTGTCAAAGTATAACATGATATCGAAGTTGTGTGCAAATGGTATGGTAGTTAGTAGAGACACCCTGATTTCAGCACGAATGGGCCATCTTGACCGGGGCAGTATAACCCTCACACAGAACACCATCCTAATAATGACAGTATTCTTGCTGTCGTATTTCGTTAGTGAGTGTGAGACCGAGGACCCAATCAACATCTGACCAGGCCGCCATTATGCTTTGCTCACCCTCACATTGAGGATGTTGACCCTACTTCTGGATTCTACTGAATAGAGTCAGTTTTGCAGGCTTAAATAAAAAAATAACGAACTTTAAAGGGCTCCATCTGATGGTAACGTTTACTATGTAAGGAGGTTCGTATGGCGCCAGGGATAGCAGCGTGACAAAAACTGTTTGATATGTAATATATTCAAGTCAACTTGCTCTAGGTGATTAAAAACAATTACTGAGGGCAAGCAACAACTGCGCAATCTGTACCTGGATGGGCGACCGTTAGTAGTATAAAACCCTCAGTCTCCGTGATTCTGAGGTCCGGTTAAACAGTCGGTCCCGGTCGTTATCATAGAATAACAATCGTGAAGCTTAGTTGGAGGCCTTTGGACGTTTAAAAAACATCCAACAGCAAGATTTACGTAGCCACAGTGTCTTGCCAGTCCCAACCCGCACTCGGCCCGAGTGGGGACATATTATGGCCTTAAAGATCCTAGTCCATAAGTGGGACATTATGGGTTGTTTATGATGATGAAGCGATTGCCAAAGAAGTTGAACCTTTCAATGACGCAGATATACTGAACCCTAATTAAACTCGAACTAGTTTTAAATAATTTAAATTAATCTGTTAACAAATGACATTTATTACACAATTAAGATTAAAAACAAACTGTTTCTATTTTGTGTCGTCACCCCCTGTTAAACATATAAAGATTTATAGCATCATACTGCACACGAATTTAGACTTTAGACGGTTGTGTTACAGTTGATAATTGCGAGTAGTTATTGAAGTCAGATATGCCACCATTTTGTACTGGAATGTGAAATGGTTGTCATTATATTAAAATAGGATAAGATGGGTGTTATTTTAAATTGTACTTAAAATTAACATATCTATACAAATTATTATAATTAGATGTCTGTATGTAATAACAGTTTTTTACTCAATACATAATATGAAAGTATTTAAGATCCAAATATCCAAAATGATTTTTTTTAAATTTCTATCAGTCTTTTTGTTCCGGGCTATCTCTGGAACGGTTGGACCGATTTAGATGGGACTTTCACTGGCAGGAAGCTGATGGCACAAGGAGTAACTTAAGTTTTTTTTTTTACTCGCTTATCTCATATAACAAAAATAAAGTTAGTTAGACGCCTCTATGTATGTGTTATTCTTCCATTCATAGAACCACTTATGGCACTAAGCCTTTTGGTTTAATTAAATAATAAGAGGGTTTGTGTTGCCACTCAGAATTAGATAAAGATGTATGATCCGTATTTAAATTGATACAATTATTTGATTATACACTTTGTTTGTTACAGATTAACTTTTAAAAAGAGGATGTTGGGCAAAACTAATCTGGTACAGAACCTTTACAAATAAATAGAATTGGAGTGTCTGTTTGTGACATTGAAATAATCGCTTTTTACTTAATGCATATTATTATGTATTTAGACGGTACATATGCCAAAATATTTGTTTTACAAGTTTTGTCTGTCTGTTTGTTCCGGGTAATCTCTGGAACGGTTGAACTTAGGCTACTTTTCGGAGACTAGCTTCGCCCCGCGGCGTTGCCCGCGGTTACAACAACACACGCGTGTAACACACCGCGGAGCTCAGCTAGTAATTAATATATCATCTTCCTAGCCTTCATTTTCTAGGGTCGGATACCATTTCAACTGGGTTTACCTGAATATCAATTTTTCCACGGAGTCCCTGGCATCGGATCTCCGCAATCCTGAGAGCGAACTGAATTCGAAGGCTGAACTAGTTGTCAGTATATCAGAAGGGCGATCAACATAGATGTTCATGACAACCGGGACCGATAGCTTAATGTGCTCTCCGAGGCACGGGCGTGAAGATGCACAAACTTCCATACTTCAGGCTGTTATTATGAACATCTTATTAAAAAATTCAATTACACTCGTCCGACGCCGGAATGGAACCCGAGATCTCTCAATCGGCAGTCTCTAAGACAAACAACACTTTTTTAAATATATTTAAGCCTATCAAAGTGCCTCTTCTCAGCCTGATGGAAAGCATAAGTAGAAACCAGGAGTATGGGTCGCCATTCTCAATGAGAGGTTAAGCATGCAGCATGGTGACTCCTACCGTGGCGTACTGGTCGGATGTTTCTGCATCTTTCCACCGACCTCTGGAAGCTGGGTGAATAATGCAAAATGGTTGGGTCTTACACCGGAGACTGGAGTCTTACACTCACCAACGAAGTACGACAGCAAGAATGCTATTATTATTAGGATAGTCTTCTGTGTGAGGATAGTACTGCCCTGATCGAGCCGGCCCATTCGTGCTGAAATACCTACTGATCTTTCGATCCCTACAGAGACAGTACTGGGATTAGTGGTCGTTCTGAGTCTGAGTGTTATTTATGTCCGTTAAGGTATGTCTGTAAAATTCCCATACATGGTTTTCCTAGTGGAGGAATGGTCTTTTAAATAAAAACGTTCAATGGCCGTGAAAGCTTGCCTCTCAAGATACGTTCGTTTTGAGTAGCATCAGCCATAGTTGTAATGTAGTGACTTTTTATAAAGCTAAGTTACAAGAAATGTTATTCTAGCTGTAACTTAAGCAAATACATGTTGAAACAAGGCGCAACATTGTAAGTTCATTGATTTGTATGTGCTACTTTAACAACTTGCTTTGCGAATAGATTATTTAATACATTGTAATAGGTAAAATAGTAAAGAGTTACTAATAAAATTAGCCACTTGTATCTCTGAAACAATAAGTTACTAGACGAATGGGCTCTAAATTTCAGGGGCCACTTATAGAGAGTTAGGTAACCCTTAAACATGTTTTCATTTTCACCAAACTTTAAGGGCTACCTTCGTTAGGAGCCTCCAAGTAAGGAGACGGGTTAAGTATAGTTGGGGAAATCGGGTATAAAGGTAGTAGATCCTTCAATTTTATTTATATGTATAGATATTCCAATTTACCTTCATTGCCCCTTTAGAGGTCAAATTGCATAACTTCAATCCGTTATGCCCCTGTATGTTTTTAGTTCAGCAATGTTTAGACTTCCTCCATGCTTAGAACATCCTGAATAGTTCTTCCTGGACTTAGCGGAGCCTTGATGTCAGGAAGGGATTTAGAAATCTCTGGGTTCGTGGAAATATAATTGAAAATCAGCCTTCGCTAGGGTTGACATACACTTAAATATGGAGTTGTAGGGAATCGACTTAAATTTTATTTTTTTTGTATACTAATGTTAAGAATTAGGAAGTATTCTGTAGTTTGGATACAGCTCCCAAGGTTATTCCAAGAGTGGATTCTAAGAAGAGTGGACACTATACTCATTGCTAATGACGACAAAAAACTCCGCTTAAAGAGCCCGAGAGTGTGTGTCTGACTGTTGCGCTGTCTTTCACGGATAAACAGCTGCTCCCAGGTTACTCTTTACAGCGATAACCGGCATAGATATACTACTATAAATATCTATATATATCAGCAAACAAGCGGGAAAAATAACTTGCGCCCTCCATGGGAATAGGAAATACGTAATATAACTTCATTTTTCGAATTTTCCTAGTAGGGTATGCTATTCCAGAGGAAAATCTATTTCTGAGACAAATTTCATCAAATGAAAAAATGATTAAAACAGTTCTTAAGAGTGCCATCCTTAAAAGGTTTGTATACGCGCAAGGAAAACGTATGTCAGAACACGTTAATTTCAACCTCCTAGTTTCCTTTGTACGAATATTCTAACGCTTAAAAAAGTTATCAAGTTTTTTTTACATTGTCTGTGGTTGCGTGTTGTTATTTTTTTTTGCGAATGGCATCCTCGAAAGCGAAACCGATACATAGTTAATCGCGTATGAGCCTTTCAATATAATTAATACGTAAAAACTAAGCACATATTTTTAACTTTACCTTTTTTTAAGAGAAACTATTTGATTATAAAGAAGCATATATTTGTGTAAATATATCGCAGAGTAGAAATGTAAAACTAAGTATAGGCTGAATGCAATTGGCTATCATTGCCTAAGTATAAATCGAAACTTTTCACTTTGATAGTCTATAGAGACACGTCTAAATAGAGGAAAACATATAATTCAAGTATTAAAATTGAAAAACAAAACCCTTGAAAAAAAATATTTTTCTTACTGTAAGGAAAACACGAAGCCATTATGAAAATTTTGACAGCATTGACAGAAAAATGAGCGCCAACGACATTTTATACTCTTATAAAAAACTCATAGGGTTGCTGTCAAAAACCAAATAAACATCTGTCCACGACTATTGAACTAAAGTACTTTTATATTGAATATACCGTTACTGTGTGGCTTAAACCCGTGAATGATCAAAGCGTAAATGCATGCCTAATTACTTATTTAGCAAATCACAATTATCAAGCGCACGCGAACACAGATAATTAATAATAATACGTGGAGATAATATTGTCTAGCCTTTTTAGGGTTCCGAAGTTTATGACTTCGAACCCTTATAGATTCGTCATGTCCGTCTGTCCGTCCGTCCGTCCGTCCGTCCGTCCGTCCGTCCGTCCGTCCTCGACTTACCGTCCAAACGGTAAGTGCTAGAAAGATGAAACTTTGCATGAATGTGTATTGTAATTACGTCGACAAAGTGCTATAATAAAATTATGAAAAATATTTTTATTTGGGGTACCTCCCCTACACGTAACGTCGGGATGTTTTTTTTTTCTTGCGGCTACCCCATCATGTGGGGTATCATTAGATAGGTCTTTTAAAAACAATAAAGGGTTTCTAAGACGATTTTTTGATTTAGGTATCCGTTTGCGAGAAATTCTACTTTAAAGGCCACTTTTTTATAAAAACAGGGCGTCCCCCCCCCTCTAAAAGCTAAACGGCTGGCTCAAAAAATCTGGAAAAATTCCTGATAGTGGTCCATATAATGAACTTTGAAGGAAAACTATAACGGATTCGATGACTTTGTTAGTTCAGAAGTTATAGAGGCTTAACTTTTACAATGCGCTCACTTTGAAAACGTCATACAAAATCAACGCATTAATACGTAAACATAACAATTATCCATTGGATACGATTTCTAATCCACATACCATTATGGGTGACTGAGGAACCCTTTCCTGTGCGTGGCCTGACACGCACTTGGCCGATTTTTTTGCATTTAGCCGGTTGGTGAAACCATATTCATTTGCTTTTTAGTATTCTCTGTCTATGAAGTACCGAGAAACTATAAAATAAATACGTTTTGTGCATGTTTTGTGTGTGTAATATTATTATGTTTGTGAAGTTCAATTACGATATAAGTTTTACTAATTTTTCACCAGTAACTACATACCTTTTGAAATAATAATAGATCAATGTATTATTTCAATTATGTATGTCATGTTCATGATAGATATTTAAGCAATTTACCAAAATTATAAAGAAAATTATAATCTTTTAGTAAAATTAAATTCCCCAGTGGGTGTAAACGGTAGGAAAAAAGTATTAATGTCTGTAGTAAAAAAGAAAACAGTATAAAAAAGCGGGACGTCATTGATTCTGAATTCAAACTCTGCGTTCCAAACGCGATGTATGAAAATTTAATGTGTCAAGCCGTTATATGTGACGTTTCACAAAAAAACACCGTAAAGTTAGGGGTGTACATTACTATACTTATTTTTTAAGGTATTTTTTTTTTGAAGAGATAAAATAGCATATTGCGCCTAACTAACGTATGAAACAGGAATGTGCTAAAATATTGTTAGGTTTGTATCTATAAAAAATCTTCACGTTATATATTGACTCTACACCATTATCGGAATTCACTAAAGTTATGAAGTAATGTTCTTTCTTGTGACAGCCCTAGTTTAGAAATGACTGGCACAGGGGACTCTATTAAATATTAACCCCTAGTTCAGTACTACAATTATCTATGTTTTGACGTACTTGGATATATTGCTTTTTACACGCCACGATTTTTCTAGAATACACCACTGGATGTTGGGTACTATCTTTTTTATGAATTTACTAAGACTTTTACGACTCAATAATATTGCAAACTCTAAAGTTTAAACTTACCATAGTCTGAAAATAAGTATAGCCTATCTAATTTAATTTTTACTAAAGCTACATACATTTTCGTCTTCCTATTCAAATATATAGTTCTATATAAATGTAAAAAAACGTGGTTATCAACATGTACAACTTATTAACTTTGTTAATAATAAAATTTAATACAAATTTTCTAACTTTAAATTACTTAGGTCAGGAAGATAAGTCGTTATCGTATCGTAGCCTGTAAAGAATATAAACAGCCACAGAACTCGTCATAAAATATTAAAAACAAAAGACAATTCCTCTTTTTTATTCTGGCCAAGGAGTTTTAGTTCGGAAAACTTTTAAAAGTTGTACATTGACACCTCTAATATGACGATTTGGAATAATACCATGATCACATAGCTTCGGTAATTTGGGGGTTATCGGCCATTTTGTAACCAAATTATCTGTTATTTGAATACTCAAATACGTAAAAAAGATGACTTATTTTTCAAATGGAGGTGTTGGGGAAATTGGTGAAAATTATACGTGTGGCTTTTTACGGTAAAGTTTTTTAGTTGTAGTTTAGTAATAGATACAGTTAGCATGTTTGATGAAGTGCTAGAACACATGAATAAGGTATGTTTGAAATACTTAAATTTCTAAATTGCATAGTTTCAGTACGAGAGTGTATATCGCATTATTTTAACCCTTTTCAAAAGAAGGAGAATAGAATAGTTGAGTAGTCTGCTTCGGTGGCGCAGTGTTAGCCTATACGACTGGTTTGCTTAAGGTTTCGGGTTCGATCCCAGTGTCGTACCAAATGTTTGTATGATTCACAAATATTTTTTTTGTAGTTACACCCTAACTATGTATTTCTATGTATAACATGTATGTATTTTAAAAAAAAGGAAGTTTATGTATATAAAACAGTTGTCTAGAACCCATAATGCAAGCTGGTTACTTTAGGACTAGATCGCTGTGCGTAAGATGTCCAAAATATTTTTGTGTATAGAAAACACCCAAACTTCGAAAAAAATATTTACAGATCATACAAACATTTGGTCCGACCCGGGAATCGAAGCCGAGTCCTCAAGCAAAGTCGCATACGTTCCCACTCCGCCACCGAGAAAGTCAAAATGACTTGTACTTAAAATGATATCTACATTGTACTTACTCAAAGTAAGCTTTTCGAATTTCTACCCAGTGGTGCTATGTTGAAGGTTTCTTTTTACATGTACTTTAATATATAATAATAGATTAAAACTTACCATCTTTAGGTGGACTAGCACACTGGGGCGCGTAAGACCCTAAGTGATAACCATACGTATTTTGGTGCATAGGAGGGAAGGGATACCCTAACGACCTAGGACTTGGAAACCCTGAGGCCTCATGAGGATTCTGCTGTCCCCCAGGACTCCCAAAATGGTGGGGGTGCTGATAACCACCCTTGAATGGACCATAACCGTGCTGTTGTAGTTCTATGAAAGCAGATTTCGAAGAGATATTTGTCGGCGTTGAATTCGCCGAGTTTGAAATATCATGGGGGGTCTGCGAACCCCCCAGATGGTGGTGTTGATGGTCTATTGATTCTTGGGTGGTGAGGGCCGGCTGGGGTGTGGAAGGGCCCCCCCCGTCCGAGGACTGGGGAGGCCCAAATGGATCTGTGTAACTCAGGGTGGAGGGTTTGTTGTTGGGGGATTGAATTCGGGTAATTTTGAGGGATTGTATGGTCTTCTTGGTTAGTAGACCGCTGAGTAAGCCTGGAACAGAAAGAAAATAAAAGTGATTATCATTTTTTATCTATACATATAAATAAAATTGGAGTGTCTGTATGTAACATGAAATGAACAGTTCTTTTACTAACTACATATGAAAGTATGCAGGGTACTAACATCAAAAAGGCATTTTTTTTTCAATTTTAACGGGACTTTTTATGGCAGAAAGAGTATGACCTAAGGATTAACTAATGCTATTTTTATAGACTAGCTTCTCACCGCGGCGTTACTCGCGATTTACAGCAACGACCGCGGGTAACACTGTGAGACTCAGCTAGTTTTCAATACACCTAACTGATTAAATAAAATAAAGAATCTCTATTTTATACTTGCTACTTATGTCCGTGTGGTGACGGATTAAGAATACAGAGTGTCACCACCCCTGTTCATCACGCGGGTGTCGTAAAAGGCGATTAAGGGATAAACTACGCAAGACAACATCAATTCAAAGAGAAGGAAAACTTGAAACCAACCCGTCTGGCCAGCGTGGTATAGTAGGCCAAAACCTCCTTTCTAAGGAGAGGCCTATGTGCAGCAGTGTTGATGATTGATGATGAAGAGATAAAATGTGCAGTACAACATAATTGCAAAGAGAAGGAAAACTTTTAACAAATTTAAAACCCGTCCGTCTGGCTACCGTGGCTTAGTATCTGGTAGTATCTGTATTAGGGGGTTCCTTGACAAGTTTTAGATCCGACGGGGATCTTTTCGAAGAGATGAAGTCTCGGTGACCAACCCGTCTGGCCAGCGTGGTATAGTAGGCCAAAACCTCCTTTTTAAGGACAGGCCTATGTCCAGCAGTGGACTATTAAAGGCTGTTGATGATTGATGATGATGATGATTTTATACTTCTATATATAAGCCTACCGTCGGTACCGGTTGTCATGAACATCTATGGCAATAGTTACTGGGAAATCAGTGCCCTTAAAATATACTGACAAGTAGTTCAATCTTCGAATTTCAGTTCTCACTTAGGGTTGCGGAGGTCCGATACCAGTCGCTCCGTGGAAAAACTGAAATTCAGGTAAAACCGGTTGAACTAGTAGCCGACCCTAAATAAACTTGGGAATAAAGGCTAGGAAGATGATATTTAAGCCTACCAAAGTATATACTCAATGTAATGTAAAGTATAAGTAGAATCCAAGAATAGGGGTCACCAGGACAGTCAGACCTGACCATGCAGCGTCACCACCAACACTATGGTGATTTAGTGAGATGCTGTTGCATCATTGGGCTTCCAGTGATCACACACTCACCAACGAAATACGACATTACGAATGCTGTCATTTTTAGGTTAGTACCACCACGTTCTAGACGGACCATTCATGCTGAAATCAGCATGGTTGTGAATGTACTACCTATGTTTGGTACCAAAATTGACATACTTCTCGTTTACTCTACATATTCCTACGTCATATAATGTTTGAAGTACATAATTGATAGAATTTATACATAGATAAGCTTGGCCACCATATTTCAAATATGAGTTTATTATCGATCGCGTAGAATTCGGACAGTCTTTATCTCGTTGAGATTAAGACGTGATTATAGGCACTGTAACGATAGGTTTTAGAATATATAATGTAGCTATAAGTCGGTACCAACAAGCATACCGTCGAAGTAATCATAGAGTGAAAACTAAGAATGATTCCCATCGTGTGTGGTGTTTTTAAAAGGAATAGTGATATTATGAGATAACCTACATAAATGACACGTTTCTTTGTTTTTCCGTGATTCACGTTTGTAGAGCAGGTACCTGTACTGTTTTTAAAATAACAATATCTATTAATATACATGTACAAAAACCCAATACGGAAATAAACGAGTAATAACAAAAAATGTAATAAAGATATTTATTGATCAGTACAAAATGATCGACGCCTGCGCATTGCGTAATTAGCCAATCAAAAGTAACGGTTTGTTTTAAATTTAAGAACTTTTTTACTGTAATTTTAATTTTTGATCGTTATTTTATATTCGATTTTTAAACTTAATTTAGGAACTTGCTTTCGCCCGCGACTGCGCCCGCGTTTGTGTCGGTTATCGGGGTAAAAAGTAGTCTATGTCCTTTTTTGGGGTTCCGTAGCCAAATGGCAAAAAAACGGAACCCTTATAGATTTGTCAAGTCTGTCTGTCTGTCTGTCTGTCCGTCCGTATGTCACAGCCAATTATTTCCGAAACTATAAGAGCTATACTGTTGAAATTTTGTCAGTCGATGTATTCTGTGAACCGCATTAAGATTTTTACATAAAAATAGAAAAAAAAACAATACATTTTGGGGGTCCCCATACATGGAACTGAAACTCAAAAATTTTTTTTTCATCAAACCTATCCGTGTGGGATCTATGAATAGGTGTTCAAAAATGATGTTGAGGTTTCTATTATCATTTTTTTCTAAACTGAATAGTTTGCGCGAGAGACACTTCCAAAGTGGAAAAATGTGTGTCCCCCCCCCCCCCCTCTAACTTCTAAAATAAGAGAGTGATAAAACTAAAAAAAATATATGTTGTACATTACCATGCAAACTAACAACGAAAATTGGTTTGAACGAGATCTAGTGAGTAGTTTTTTTTTTTTTAAATCGTAACACGCAATTTACCTTTCATCCAATCAATACACTAGTATAAAAACATCGATGAAAGTTACAACGAACTACAAGAACTTTTATATGATGTTACTTGCTGATACGGAACCCTTCATGGGCGAGTCCGACTCGCACTTGGCCGCTTTTTTCAAGCTCCAGACTATCTGTATACCAAATGTGATTTAAATCAGTTCAGTAGATTTGACATGACAGACATATAGACAAACAGACTTTCTAACTTTCGCATTTAAAATATTAGAAAGGAATTGAAAGAAACATGACGAATTTGTACCTGTCAGATTGAGATAGTGGATCTACATGTATTTCCAAGGGTTCCATTTGGTGAGCCAGTACTGCCTGGGGAGGACATTATAACCTTTCGATACAAAGATTATTACTTTTAACCAGTTATCGGTCATATAACTATCTAAAATTGTTGTTATAAAGATATTTAAAACATTTTAAGATGACAATATTGTAATTACTATGTCGTTTGCCATATCGTCTCTAGATGGCGTTGAAATATGAATCATTATCTGCTTGGGCTGAAGGTCCATTGATATAAAAGGTATTCCAATATTAATTTACCTTTGTTTCAATTCAATTTAAGATAAAAATCAACAAACACAGTGACAATACAATACGAAAAATACAAAAGTTAAATTAAAACGATCTGTCTCCCCTTCATGGCTGCCCACTTATTGATTCAATTGAGCGTGTCGGCTAAATTGTTTTAAAGAAAACCCACAACTTTTGACCTTATCTGACCCTGTGGGAGGCGGCACAAAGTACTGTTTTTAGAAATCGTATATTTTTTTTATTATTTCGTAACGTTTTTTGAATACCTAACTGTACAGATAGATAAATGTTGCTGACTATGGTTGACTGCCTCGTTAGTCCAGCGGTTATCGTACGCGACTGCTGATCAAGAGGTCTCGGGTTTGATTTCTGGGTCGGCCTGTAGCAGCCCAAAGTATGAAACATGGTGGTGTTTCACGCCCGTGGGTTGGAAAACATGTTAAGCCGTCGGTCCCGGTTGTCATGAGCATCTATGCCAATCGGTTTTGGGAAGTCAGTGTCCTCAAATAAACTTACAGCAAGTTGAACTTTTTAATTCGTTCGCCCTCAACTGGTGAAAACTGATATTCAGATGAACCCCGAATAATTTTGGCAATAATAATGGCCAAATAAATAAATGATAGAGAGAGAGAGAAACGCTGATCCTTTACTTGGTTTTAACTGATCTCCACAAGAAGAAAAATCCTAACCTTTTAGTTTGAGAGCGTCTATCAACTGTAAGGCGGCAACTGAGAAAGCCGTGCTGGCTTTGTCGTAGCCTGCAACACATCATTATTAACAACCCATAACGTACCACTGCTGGGCAAGGGTCTCCACTCAGGACAGGGTTAAGGCCATACGTCCCCACGTTGACCACGCTGACCGAGTGCTTGTTGGAGATTGGCAAGACAACGTTGTGGCTACATGATCCTGCCATTGGATGTTTTCAAGCCGCCCGAAGGCCTACAACTATTATCTTTTATACAACGCTTCACGACTGTTGTGATCATGGAGATGATCATAGTATTACGTAAGTAATGGTCACCCATCCAGGAACTGACCGCACCGTCGTTGCTTACCATCAGTAATCGTTTTTTAAGCCAAGGCAAAACCTACAAACTCTGTTTATATTAATCCCTTCCTTCAACGTAACAAATCAAAACTTAACACTATCTACTCAGTGTGGTCTGTGTTCATGATATTTATTATACTTGCCTAAAAAAAGTTATATTGGGCAACCATAGATCTTATGGTGCTAGCAAGAACAAGTTTAAAACAAACGATCGAAAAAAAAAAGTAAATCCTTTTCGGCAAGCTTTATGTTAATTACTGTCAGGGTTGGCACTCTATACTTAGGTCAATTTTGAAATTTACTAATTACTTCAAAATTGTTAACTTCTAATAAAAATGTTAGTCTAATTCTAGATACTGGATACAGAAACTTTAGAAGTCTAGTACTGGATATAGACTTTGCTAACAAATAAATTTTGGTTTGGTTTGCTACCACACTAGCCAGATTAATTGGTGTTGGGTTTGTTTCAAGTTTTTCTTCCCTTTACACTGCTGCCACTGCTATTAGTAATTAGTATTGCTTTTAGAAATATTAGTTTAATTCTGGGTACTGGATACAGAATCTTTAGAAGTACTGGAAATAAACTTTGCAAATAAAGAGGATTTGGTTTGGTTTGGTTTCGCTATACCAGACTAGCCAGACGAATTGTTATGGGGTTTGTTTCAAGTTTTTCTTCTCTTTGCAGGGCTGCTACTGTTCTGCGTGGTTTGCCTTCTTAGACAGCTCTTACGCTACCACAGGATGAATTGGGGTGGTGGCACTCCTTATTTTTAAACCTTAACCACACGGGAAATCGACACAGACAACAATGCTCTTATAAATTTCTTAATTAAAAAGACAATTCCCGTATTTGATTTATACATTCCATACATGTAACGGATAAAAAGACAACCCAGACTCAAAGCAACAGTTTGTTGATCACAACAAGTATAGTCCCACAACACTTGAAATTAGAAAGCAGTGTGGCGACCTGACTGTAGTCAATTCGTATGTAGTCGGCCTGGTGGTGTAAAATATATTTATATTAATTTAAATCTTTAAATAATCACCAACCCTACGCTTCATTATGCATCCCTTTCACTCAACAACCACAACCCATATTGCCCTCTCGTACCATTTCCAAGAGATGCACCGGCGCCGTCAAAGGTCGGGTCAAGCATTCCATTTTTGTATTTGTTAGCGTTGATTGGTTCTCGTAATAATAATGTTTAACCTCAACTAATTGATGTAAATTTTTATTGAAAAATATGATGAGAGTTTAAGGAATCAATTTATTTCAAATGTGATGATGTGATACTTGTTATTGATGATGACGGTACCATTGAAGATCATCACGGTGTTGTGATAAGTAACTTAAAGTGATATTTAGTATGTGTTTAAGAAAACCGATACCCTATTTTACGTATGTGTAGGTGGTTATTGTACTAAAAAGTATTAAAATATGTACGCATCTTTTTTCGATAGTTTTTTTTAAATGTCAAAATAAATACTAAAATCATTTCAATCGCGGCAGACAGAAAGACAGACAAACAAAATTTATATATACATATGGCAATACCTTATCTATAGACAAGAACCATAGACCTCACCTTATAAACATCACATTTTATAGTTAAGGAACCGTCTCTTTAAAAAAAGTAAGTAATAAAATCACCATCAATTCAACCTGTAGGTAAGATGTATATCTAGAACTTCCTCAGTCAGGGCACGTCTGCCAACTGATCCGTGACGATAGGTTCATGGGAACCCATGGAAAAACTCCATAAATAATGGTGCCACATAAAATGGTAACATGTATTCATTATAAGATACGCTTCAATAAGTTTTAAGTTTGTATCAAATTGTTTTATTGAGATTTAAATTTTGGCGGTTGTTTTGACCGGTTTTCGTAGTTTCTCTAAGTCTCTGGTAATTAAAAAAAATAAATCATGGCCTGGACTTGGGAGAGAAAATTCGTATTTAGAATATGGTCATTTTAATCGTATGAGACTAATATATACTATATACCTACTTTGTACGCAAAAAAAAAACAAATAAATAAAATAACAACAGAATATGGTCTAAAATGTAATATAAGTTTTAGAAAAATGAACCATGTTGTTAGTAAAAGCATTTTAAAAATAAAAATAAAATACTTTCTCCAACTTAATTTCCCTTTGCTAAGAGTGTAGAGAATACGCGTACATATATTTCTTTTAAACTAACTAAATTGTGCTGCGTTTAAATTATTTCAACATGATTTTATTAGATAATACTTATAATAGTTATAATGTACCTAATAAATATAGGAAATAAGTCCAAAAAAATCGTATAGTAGCGACATAATGATTTCATATTTTACCATAGAGCCGAAAAACTTTTATTGACTTTTAAATTTTTTAAGTTCATTCTACTTATTCTTCTTTTGGTTAAATGGCAACCAGCCGAATATCAGCTATTTCTGCCAATGTCAAGTATTTACAGTCTTCAAGTATTCGTCGTAATGAATTTAATGGTAAAAAAATGTGGATGAGATGAAATGGGGACCGTCTTCCGAAAAAACAAAAAGGATCTCCTCCCTTCATTTCTACATAAACAATATTATGTGACATTTATGACAGCTATACATATATGTTTTTAATAACAAGCAGACGACGAGGCAAAGGGAATACGTTGCTTTTATTCCAATGGTGCCTACTCATCAATCGAGTGTAACGATTTGTGAATAGCAAATGTTTTATCCCCTACAATGACGTTTGTTTTGTAAAAAATTGGCGCCAGTTCTGACCTAGACTTAGTAATTATCTGTAGAAAAGTATGGGGATAGTAATTAAGACCGTTTTCTTTGAACTTTTCATGGAGGGTGACTTTTGTTTTACGCGAACAATGTGCACATAACCTCATTCGGTGTTGTAATTCTTGCAGGAATTTAGTGAATACGAGAATATTATAGAATGATAACTTTCATATTTTGTAGAAAATAAATTTAAAATAAAATACAAGAAGTTATAACATCTAACAATGTTTATGGACCATGGGCTTTCGGCATAAAATTAATTCTGTCTTCTTTGTGAGTTATCGAATTAAAGAATTTTGCAAACTTCATATTTGGAGGACTAAGGACATACGTCCCCAAGTTGTCCGAGTGCGGGTTGTCTTTATATTAGCGATGGTAAAGTACATAATTCATCTTAGTCGAACACAAAAACAAATGTTAAAAAGTTTGTAGAATTGGTAAAACTGATTGATGAATTTTGTAAAATATGTGACAACTATCTTCGTTATTTCTATCAAATTGCAACGATCTCAAAATCTCTCCTAAGATCAGAAAACAGTTCAGGTATCAGGCTCTAGTATAAAACCTTTGCTGTTCGCGTAAATCAATATTCACCCTAACAACACTACAAAGTATGCCACATGTATATACCTACATGGCAACATCTGTAGGTTTGTTTCCTACTTTTTAATTCATTTCTGTAATTATTGATTAATATGCTCTATTCCCGGCCATTTTGCTGATAAACTGTATTAGTTTTTATTAATATTTTGCGTCTACTAGTTCTACTAATGATAGGACTGGCGACGTTTGGAATTCTAGGATCTTTTTAATGCTGGCTGTGTTTAATATTCGATTGTGTGAATTAGTATTTTTTAATATGCAGTACTAAGGCTCTAATAATACTTCTTTGTCATTTAATATTAATCTAAGGATAGGTTATGAATTGATGACTAGGTATTAAAAAAAAACCATTTTACAGCTAACGGTCATTAAAACAATTACTATTTTAACTTTATGCAGGTAGCTTAAACTAGCTACCAGGTTTGAAAAAAGAATATAAATTGTCTTAAAATTGATAATTGATAAAAATTCTAACTACTCAGACGGTTACAAATAGTATTTACACAAGAAATAACTTATACAGTGGAAAATAAAATTAGTGAAAGGAATCTTTGTGATATGATAATCTTGAGTATATGTCATTCGTATTCTTGGTACGACATTTTAAAATTAACATAATAGTACAAATTAAACAGAATTATTTTCTTTTACCAAAAAAAATTGGCCACATGCACGGTATACATGTTTTTGTCTATGGACAGAAAAAAACTTTAAACGTCAAATATATACGTACTCGAACTATTTTAATCTTACGTACCTACAGGTTTTCCTCCATCAAGGAAACAATAATCTCGAATTTTACTAGGAATAATAAAGTATCGGTAAAAAAAACCCGGGCGTGTAGCGGTATCTACAGACTCCGGCGTGTCTAATTCCCTCCATTTTGGTACGTGGTGCTAGCACGCGATCCGTCAGATTTTATTGTCATTGTTAATTAAAAACATGCAATGGCCAACAATGTATTGTTTATTTATGTTGGAAGAAATCTTAAGAGCTTGGACCGTTGCCAAAGCGCATTTCATTAAACCTTGTAATCAAATTTTTTTAATAAAATCCTAGAGGTGAATCTATGGTGAGGATTTTATTTTAAAGAAAAAAAATGTATTTATAGGAAAGACAACAGACCTAAATTGTCTGTTAATGTGTTTTACTACTAGTAGGAAATGTCCCCCATAATGGCTACCAACATAGTGAGAAGCTTCTCTCGTTACGTTTTTACTCTTCTGGTTATACTTAGGATGTGTTTTAAACCACTCGGTATTCTATTTAAATATCACGGAATTTATGTAAAATTAGCCCCTAAACTCACGGAACACAAATGCAGTAAGATTTCATGACCAGACAACCATCTACTAAATCTAGACAAACACGGAACTAAATCTTGAAGCAACGAACAAAAAATGCAAATTGTGTGCAATTTTTAGCTTCAACGTATGTTCAACGTACAATCAATCGGCCATTACAGACGATATGGCACCGATTATATGAACACGTCACTCAAAGTTGGCATCGACATGACAATACTTTTTTGTTTCTATAATTATGTCACGATTGATTGAGAAATATCAGTGAACTTAATTTCATAAATACACGCTAGGTAAAGCGACAAAGATCTTGTATAGCGCGTGCCTAAAATTAGAACTATTGGCGCCATTTTGTGATACGTAATTTTTTGACATTTTGGTGTTCTTACCTACGTATTTTCAACCCTTTAAATTTTATGTTATTTATGAGTTTTTGTTTGAGGGATTTAAGATAGATGAAGAATACAATAAGGAGACATCCACTCCCTCCTTCCTCTCTCGGTGAGATGTCGTGAGATTTGACTCAACCCCCTTTTTTTTTTTTTTTTTTTTTAACGTGTGGAAATCCCCGCGGACCGTCACCCCGTCGGGGGTTACGGCGGGGTGGTGTGTCGGACTCGAACCGACTAAAACCACACGGTGTGACCCTCTCTGCGCCTTTGTATTGGAAGGAGTCCAGGGAGGGGATTTCCTTCTGGACTCCAATGACTCAACCCCCTCCCTCATCCCCTATACAAGATGCGTTTCTGGTGTAAACGCTTAGAAAATAGAATAGAATTAAGAAAAGTAAACAGTTTTACGTTGCGGAGACTTCCTTCTCCCCAAAGTAGGATTAGATAAGACTCTTCCAGGGTTCTTATTCTTTTTTTACATATTTAAGCTTACTAAAGTGACTCTACTCTGTCTGATAGAAAACATGAGTAGAATCCAGGAGTAGGGGTCACCATTCTCATTGTGAGTGCAGACAATGCAGCATGTTAAATCTACTACCTACTCAATTCGATTAAGAGATTTTTTGAGTTTAATGACTAACCTTATCTTAATTTTAATGAAAGTATTTTATGACAATCAGTCAAGTTATAAAATGGATAAATACGTCTCAAAATTTGTATAAAATAGAATAGAATAGAATATACTTTATTGCACACCAAATACAGTTTTTTTTTTACACTTTTACTAGATATGTACTATGGGCGGCCTTATTGCTAAAAGCAATCTCTTCCAGGCAACCTTAGGATGGACATTTCGACAGAAGAGAAATGATAAAGATACATCGATGTTTGAGTGGTTTGTAACTTGAATTTTATCCACAAGACTTCCCAGGCTTATATTAAATCAAGGAGGAAATTATCTATGCAAAGAGCGTCATGATGAAATGAAACTTGATGAATGGCTTTGTAAACATAGGACGACGGTCTGAGACATTTTCTACTTATCTACAAACTAGTTAAACTGGAGTCAATCTCCTTGCGTTATTAATATCAATCATGAAGCTATGAATATGATCAAACTATCATTCAAAGTTGTATTTTAATTCTATAAATCTCTTATTCTATACATTGTCTATGTTTAAAAAAAAAGAAATGTCTAAATAAACGTCACATTTGTTAAGGAAGCTGATGGAAACAGGCTCATTGAATGGAGAGTTAACTAATAAAATTGCCTGATGAAAAGCACAAGTAGAATGCAGGAGTGGGTGTCAGTCACCATTCTCATTGTAAAAGAAGACAATGCAGCATTGTGACCAACACTATGGCGGCCTAGTGAGCTGCTAAATTATTGAGCCTTGCTTAGGACTAAGGCTACTTTGACGTTAACGTCAACTATTTAAAAAACGAATCAGTTCCATAGACAGAACTAGACCTAAATAACTCGATACAAATCTTATTCACTCAATAGAACAGTGGCAACAAAAAAAAAATACTTTAAACTTTCGTAGTTCTTTCGATAGGTATAGGTACTCACGTACTCAATACTCCACCCCAAAATTCTAAATTATTTATTAATGCACCTACTTTAAATATTAACATAAAATCTAATAACTAATATAACCGACATTAATTCGCCACGGTAAATCAAAAATACGGTCGCGTGTCACCGACGCCATTTTAAGTCTTAACCCCATTGACAGCAGAGCGTAATGGCCGCCACAATAGAAAGGGCGCGAATAATAGCTATTGTTGTTTATTAATCTGTGGACGTCACGTCGTCGTCGTGGACAAAAAGTATAAGTACTGATTAAGTTTTCATGAGTTTTTTGTACACGAAATAACAGTTTCTCAAGGTAATAATAACATTTACAGGGAGAAGATAAACTTATCTCAAGTATTTTATTAAATTCGTATACAAACTACATAGAACAACATCATTGCCAATTAATAAAAACATAAAAACATGGCACAAACAAAACAACAAGTATAGCTAGACAAAACCTATTATACCAAAACCTCATTACTAAGGAGAGCCCCATGTCCAGCAGTACCCTGTTAAAAGCTGATGATTATGAAATTATCAGAAAAGAACTTCTCTCCACTGTTACAGATCAAATTTTCAAACATGTTTCATAAGAATAATAACAGAGTGCAATATTCGAAAAGAAAGAGATTTGTATCCCTAAATGCGTCTTAAATTGTCTTACTCGGTTTAAAATTACTTTTAGAACCTGTCAAAAATTACATTCACGAGTATTTAATGCAAAAATTATGTTATCATCATTAAAAGGTTGACTTAACATTTTATTGGCAACAGTATTTGATCGTCAGCTTTAGGTTAAGCACGCGCCCCGCTGCGCTACATGTCTTGATTATACATTTTTTCCATACAACAGTAAAAAGACGTTTGCGACAGTAAGACGTAAAACTGTACAGCTTACGTATAAATTAGTTATCAATACAAACTGGATGAAGTGTTTAAAGTAGCAATTTAAGATTAAATAGTTGTTTAATTTCGAAAATTTTAACAAAAACAAGTAATTCTCTTTTTAATAATGTAACACACAATGCCATCTAGTTTCTAAATAAGCAAAACTTGTACTAAAACAGCTAGATAAAAGAGAAAGAATACTTAGATACCTACTTTTATCGTAAATACATATGTACATATATTATACATAGAAAACACCCAAACTCCTCACAAAAGTGAGGGTGATCACACATTGATGAGTGCAAACAGGGACATCACTATTTAAAATGACATAAGGAATTGTTTCGATAGGGTTGTTGATTTGTGATTTAACTCATTTAAGGGTTGTAATCAAGTATTCAGATTTTTTATGTTGCTCGCTTATGAGTTCAATATTGACATGGTTTTGATGGAATAAGAATAAGGAGTGTCCAACATACTTTTTTAGGTTTTTTTAAAAAAGGACACAAAGAACACTCAGACTCAGAACAACAATTTGTGGATCACACAAAGTGTCGTTCCATGTGGGATTCGAACCCACAACATATGGTGCAGTAGTAAGCGATGTGGCGATCGCTTAAACCACTAGGGCAACCGTGCAATCGATATTTTCTTTGATTAATGATATATCGTTTAAGGAGTATCGCTAAATATAAAAAAAACGACTATTTGCTTTTTATTAATCGGTTAAAACTCACAATTAATATGATCCTTCATTAGCCAGGACGAACTAATTTGTTCAATACTATTAATAATGGCCATTAGGAACTAAACTACGCTATAAGGGCGTGGTTACATTGACTACCTTTATTTCTGACCTATATTGCGATTAATGTTACTGCGTGTAAAGAAGCTTATACTGCATTCCACAAACGATAGCCATAGATTTTATAAAAGTACTAGTTGACCCAGCGAACTTCGTACCGCCCAACTTTAAAATTCCAGTACTTGATCGCAGCGCCACCTACCGAATCCAATTGCGAATCTAAACCATTCCCAGATCCCCTTGAACACACATAAAAAATTTCATCAAAATCGGTCCAGTCGTTTGAGAGAAGTTCAGTGACATACACACTCACAGAAGAATTATATATATAAAGATAAATGATAATTACTGAAAAATGCATAAAAATTTAAAAGGAACAAATGTAAATATGTGGTTTTGTACAATTTAAACCATCCATAAAATCGATCAAAGTGGTGTGCAATGGAAGAGGCCTATGTCCAGCAGTGGACTGAGATAGGCTGATGATGATGATGATGATGAAACCATCCATACTATTATAAATTCGAGAGTACCTCTGTCTGTTGTCATGCTTTCTCGCCTTAATGGCTGCACCGATTTCGATAAAATTTGGCATTTTGATTCCTAATGCTACTTTGATGTTATTTTCCTCAAATTTACAAGTTCATTTAATTTAGATAGACAAATTCTTCAGCTTAATAATTTACTAGCTTTCATCCACGGCTTTGCCCGACATTTATGTCGGTTTTAGCAGTAAATAGTATGTTTTATTCTCATACGTAAGCTATATTATTGTGAAGTTGCATCAAAATCCGTTTAGTTGTTTTTGCGTGACAGAGTGAAATAGTAGCCTATGTCACTATGTGTTATTCTGATGTGTAAACTATATTATTGTGAAGTTTCATCCAAATCTATCCAGTAGTTTTTGCGTAAAAGAGAAACAAACATACACACTCACAATCTTTCGCGTTTATAATATTAGTAGGATCATCTTACGCCCGCGGATCCGCCAGCGTTTATGTCGTTTTAGCGTAAAAGCGCGACAGACAGTTATTTTCGCATTTATAATAACATTAGCTGCGCCCCGCGGTGTTACCCGCGTATTTTCGGGATAAAAAGTAACCTACTTAAGTGATTATCCAGAACTCTTTTTTATTTAGCCATTTACAAACTATCATTATGGTTGCTATGCAAGTGTGTTATGCATAGCAACCTGTGAAGTTTTGACAGGAGATAAACAGTCATACATTTTCACATCTACGATATAATGTATTTTATAATCACCTAGCTTTCGCCCATGTATCTCGATTATTGCAGTAAAAAGTAGCCTATGTGTTATTCTGATATATAATCTATATTACTGTAATGTTTCATTCAAATCCGTTCAGTTTTGCGTGAAAGAGCAACAAACATACATACACACTCACAAACTTAATATTAGTAGGATAAATAAGGATAGAGAAATAGACAGAGTTTTTATCGGTTCTAGTGTTTTAAAAAATAGAGCTCAGTATTCAGTGTGTAGATACCTTTATTGGCATTTTATTTGCAGCTGGCAAACAAGAATAGTGACAAACATACACTCTAGAATTATTTCAGACATCTTGTTTTTATAAAAGAATTTCTTGTTCGAATGTTAAACCTTATTGACTATTAATGACTTTTGTTTAAAGACTATTTGTGTGATAATCTGGATTTGAATTTGTAGTTCAGCTGTTCGTTGGGAATTGGAAATTTTATTGTGATGTTCGCCATTTTTTAACAGTTCCTTTTGTAGAACTTTTTACAAATTGTATGAAAGTTTTATTTTGCTATTACTTAATGTTGAATTGCATTTCTTTTCTTTTTATAACAACTCCCGAATAAGCAATATACCCAATATCATGAGTGAATTTACAAATACACAAGAAATGGACATAACTGACTTAACATAACAGACTGAGGGCAACAATTTGTGGATCACATAAAGTCTTGTCCCACATAGGATTTCAACCCACAATACATTTTTTTTTTCAAATTTATTAATGTTAACAATAATAATTACAAGACACATGGCACAGTAGAAATCTCTGGAACGACTAAACCGATTTTGACGGACCTTTCACTAACAGAAAGCTGATGAAAGGAGTAACTTAGGCTAACTTTTTTAGACTAGCTTCGCCCCGCGGCGTTACTCGCGATTTACAACAATAACCGCGGATGTCACAGCAGGACTCAGCTAGTAAGTAATATAATAAATAATAGAAGAATATAAGCCTAGCCTATGGTACATAAGACCCATAATCGGACTCCAAAAGCGGTAATGCAGTTGTGACTCCTTTAGGTCCAGGTATTCATGATCCAATACTACGAAATTATGACTGCATAGATGGCGCAGTGTCCCCGTAGTGGTTTTTACTGTGCTGAGTGACAAAACTTTGTGGAATCCAAAAACAATAATTCTGAGTCAGAGTGTCCTTTGAGTCTTTTTTATACATGTTTGCAAAGTCACCCACCCGTGTTTCTACCCGATCGGGATGTATCTCAGTAGCGAGGTAAGACAAGGAAGACCTCATAAGCCATCCACGCGTTCCTGGAGCTCCTCCCGGCTAACAAGATAGGCCGTCGCGGGGTAGAACCGGGTCTCCGGGAGTCCCACACACGCTCCCAAAGCATTCCCGTGCGTTAAATATGTTTCTAATACGGCAGAATTTGAACTGACTATGAAATCGCAATTCAATCATTACAAATGTACAATATTATACCACAATTAGATAGATTTATCACCAGTTTGAATCATGGCCCTTTTCGCCAACCGAAGCGGGTTATCTTAATCAAGTTTCAACAATAGAAAAAAAAAGATATTCATCGTAGTTTTCCGAGTAGATGGTACATGGCGTGAGCTTAGATTTGCGTGAGATAGTCGAGACATGGAGTTTCTTTGTACTGTTTCGTTATTTCGTGTTGGAATCAGTTGTCATGAAGTTGGGATTGCGTTATTTGAACCGTGATTGAATGAGCGTTCAGTTCTTGAGTTTGTTTGGTTTTAAATTGAAATCTAATCTAACCTTTAGATAGGAGGTTTTGGTTCTACTATATCATGCTGGCCTTACAAGTCGATATTGAGTTTATTTAAGTGTTCCATCTCTTTGTAGTGATGTTGTTCTAAGTAGATTGTCTCTAGTCGAATCTTACGAAGCCCACGGAATGAATAGGGGTGGTAGCACTTTTTATTCTTAATCCGTGTTCACACGATCATTTTTTTTATATTTCAGACATCTTACACACAACGCCATCTAGTCCCAAACTAAGCTGAGCTTGTAATATTGGTAGTAGACAACTGATATACATAGATACACAAACATTTTTTTTCGTAAATACATACATATTAAAAATAGGAAAACCCAAACTTAAAAAAAAATATTTGCGGATCACCCAAACATTTGGGTCGACCCGGGAATCAAACCCGAGACCTCATGATCAGCACCCGCGTACACCAACCAATAGACCAACAGGCAGTAGGTATATAATTAAGGTATACAATATGAAACAATCAGGAAAAGACACAGACAATACAAACTGCAATTTAGAATATATTAAAGAAGATTTAATATCCGCAACATAAAAATTAAATTTTAATCTGAATCTTTCAAATTCAGTAAAATATCGATTTTAAAATCGATTAAAATGTAATTTGTAGTTTAATTTGACACAGATAATGAATATATCGAATGATACTTCTATTATTTCCGACATTTATTTAATATATATGATTTAAAGGCCAAATCTAATATACAGAATGATAAAATTAATGAAAGAATATGCAAAATTAATTGGTATATATTTATTTACATAGACTAATAACTTTGATTGATTTAAGTATCGTCTTAACAAGTTTTTTTTTAATTTACACATTGGGTTTACATCCCTTATCTGCTGAGTAGTATTTTGGACTCATGACAACCCGCAACTTCGAGCTTTTTAGATAAGTTTTACCATCATCATCATCATCAACAGCCTTCAACAGTCCACTGGCCAAAGTTTATGCAAAATTTTATAAAAATCGGTTTGCTTAGAATTGACAGTTGTATAAACAATCTACTAATCTATATGTATAGACTACCTTGTTGGTTTAGTGGTTAGCGTATGCGGCTGCTGATCAAGAGGTATCGGGTTCGATTCCCAGGTCAGACCATATATTTGTGTGATCCACATATATTTGTTTTGGAGTCTGGGTGTTTTTCTATGTATAATATGTATGTATTTAGAACTAAAAGGTATGTTTATGTTTTCATATCAGTTGTTTAGTACCCATAATACAAGCTGTATTTATTTTGGGACTAGATGACTTTGTGAGTAAAATGTCCGAAAAAATAAATAAAAAAAAGTACAATTCTCATCTCAATCTAAGTCTAATAAGTCGGGATTCTTTATAAGTAAACTTTTAAGTTACACTAGACTCTCAGAATTTTGTGACATGACAAGTGTGGTCTGTGGTCTAGCGTGCGGCAGCTGATTGAGAGGTCTCGGGTTCGATTCCTTGGTCGATTCAAAAGTGTTGCTGCATTTTTCTAACAATAAATTCTTAATAAAAGTCTGGAGTATGGAAGTTGGCAGTATTTTACGTCTACGTTTCGGACCCATAATAAACTTGGGAATAGTAAAGAGCAGGAAGAAAAGAATAACCACGGAACTGAAGATAGGCGCGTTTAATATCCTGGAATCCTCTGACACTGTATTGTTGTAGCTAATATTCAAGGCAATTTAATTAGTCCTTAAAAACAAGTCAAAAGTTGCTATTATAACGGTTTATACTTACATTTACTCTCATTACTTTCTGACAATTAAAACTTGTCAAAGTCACTACTACGACGCATTCTACAAGCGAGCAACTCAATTAATTTTGAAATAACGCTTATCAATATAATCTATGGATATTTGTTGATCAGCTTTCGCAATTTATTGCTAAACGAGTTGTCCATTGTAAGGGAACATAAATTAACAACTTAAAATGTATTTTTGTAAGTCACTAAGGTGGTTAACAAGCTTTTATTAAACGCATACAGAGAAAATAAGTTGCATGTAAAAGTTAAAGGAGATAAATAAATATTTTGGACATCTTACACACAACATTATCTAGTCCCAAATTAAACAGAGCTTGTGCTATGGGTACTAGACAACTGATATAAATACATAAACATATATTTTTTTGTAAATACATACATATTATACATAGAAAACACCCAAACTCCGAAACAAATACGATCATACAAATATTTGGAACGACTCGGGACTCGAACCCGAGACCTCTTGATCAGCAGCCGCATACGCCAGCCACTAGACCAATAAGTCAGTCAAAAAGAGTACAAAAAAAAGAAAAGAGGTAATAAAGCCATGCCGATTTCAGCGCCCTCTTACAGAAGACCAATCTCTTAAACCGCATTGATACATTCGAAATGAGTTTCGTGACCACCACTCCCCAGGTGGTTCTTCTCGTAGACCTCTAGAGGTCTCGGGGTAACTTTACCAGGTCTACAGCCTGTCTAAGTGGTCTTCCGCGCCACCTGCAACTACAGGCGGGTCGTGACCACCACTCTTGGATTTTACACACACACACGGATTAAGAATACAAATGTCACCACCTCTATTCATTCCATGGGTGTCGTAAGAGGCGACTAAAGGAACAAAACAAGCAGCTAACATCACTGCCAAGAAAAGGAAAACTTGAAACAAACCCTTTACCAACCCGTCTGGCCAGCGTGGTATAGTAGGCCAAAACCTACTTACAAAGGAGAGGCCTATGTCCAACAGTGGACTGTTAAAGGCTGTTGATGATGATTGATGTTATAAGTAAAGTCACTTTGGCAAACTCATACATATGAAAATGTGTGTTCTTGAGGACCGCAATCTATCTATCATTTGCTCTTTGGCTACTACCTAGCAAGCGTTTTCTGGGTTATCTTCTGGACTACCATCAACAGCCTTCACTGTGTGTGTGTGGCTCTCCTTAGAAAAATGGGTTGGTCCTATCAAGTAGGTTGAATTATAGCTATCATAAATTATCATCAAAGTGAGCGTCGCCAAAGTTTGGAACGACCTGCCTGGGTATATTTTTCCTGATAAGTTGAACTCTGGAGTCTTTAAGAGTAGAGTGAACAGGTTTCTTTTGGATAGGCGTGTACCATCTTCGTCTTCATCTACACTTTCCATCAGGTGAGATGGAAGACAAACGCAATAGGCGTTGTCCATTACAACAATAAAAAAAATAAAAAATCATCAAAACATAATATTCATTATTTGAAAGGCATTAATGAGGAAGGTTCTACCTCTAATTTTAACTACGCGGAGGGCGTAGTAGGGACAGTTATTTGTGTGATCCACAATTAGTGTGACACTAGGGATATTACACAGGTTATATCCCTAGTGTCCTCGTATCATCCTGTTAGTGTTGCCAGCACTATAAATAAGTGTAGAAGTTGCCAGTACAAAAAAGCATTATAAAATATTTTATTCCGTTAACATTTGCTCCGAAAGACATTCATAAATCATTTGTCACTGCTGCCATTTCTGTCTTATTAACCTTATAAGGAAAGTGTGGGTAATTACCTAGGGTTGAGCGTCAATAGGGATGAGAAAATCTATTACAATCGAGTTTTACTGTAAATGTTTGATTTTGTTAAATTTTAGTTTTAGAACTTTTCATTTGTGGCATTTGAACCTGCAACACTCAGCGCAGTTAAAAGCGGCGAGTAACCGTTTAAACCTGACATTCGTGCAGTCAACAAATATATATTTAAGAGATCAATGCATTCACACCACTATATCGATGAATAAAGTTTACCAATTATAAACTAATGACGGATAATAAGCTATTGCGCGTCAAATAATATCTGGAGTTCAACGCGTTCATTCGATAGATCATTATTTTTATAATAATCTATAGATAATACTACTTGTCGCTTATGCACATCACTATTAGAATACATTCTTAAAAAGCTTAAATTAGTAGCTAAGCAATTTTAATCCAAAATACAATCCAACTATACTTTAACCGTCTCCTCACTAGGAGCCCCCGATGTGGATAGACTTCAAACTTTAAGAGACAGACATCATAATCACTTAGGTTTCCTCTTAATGTTCGGCAAAACCAAAAAAAAAATGTTTGAATATAGGGTCTCTGGTTATAAATCACTGTTAAGTTTTTAATAGGGTTATCATAGGTAAAGGTAGATAAGTATCAACCTTTACCTATTTAAATACTATGACCTCCGCAGGAGCACAGTTAAAAGACCGTATGTAACAAATGAAACGATAAAAAAAAACAGTTTATGGTATTTAGGTAAGCTAACTACACTAGGATTAAATAAATAATTTGTCAATCTTTTTGTTAAAGGTACATCGTTCTAAAATAATATTTTTTGACTGTATCTGAATGCTGACTACTTTGATTAATAGATCACAAGCTTGAATTAAAAATAAACATTTCAAAGGAAAAAAGACATATTTTGATCAAATCCTTTGATAAGATTACGGGAAGCTACTAAATCAATATAGTTGACTGACTGAATGACATTTATCGCCACTAATGACAATCGACTGTCACTTGATGTCTCTTTTGACTATAGTTATTGACATGTCAATGACATTACTGACGTTTAAGTAGTATAGTCATAGACAATAGTATATTTGTTTTATCGCCCATAATGTTGGTAATTTGAATGTTTATTTATTTTTTTATCCATAATTGCACCGATTTGATGTGATGAAAGATATAGAACCCGTTGATGTTTAATCGCAGCAATGGGACGTTATGCGTTGTTGATCAAGAATAGGGATAACTAGATAAAATTTCTAACTAGACACCCAAAAACAAGGTTAAATATTATCATTGCTAAAGTTTTTGTAGATTTAAAAAAAAAAAACTCTTGGTTAAATCTGTAGCTCATATTTTTAATGTAAGCTAAGGATTACTAAGGTTAGGACGTCCACAGGCCAGGTGGAGTGATGATTAGCGTAAGATGTCTAGCAGAAGTTGGATGTTAGAAGCTGAGGATCGAAACAAATAGTGTGCAATTAGGAGAGTGGGATTCGAACCACGACACTTGGCGCAATAGAAAGCGGCATGGCAACTATTTAAACCACTACACCAATCGTGCATTTAAAAAAAGATGAAAATAAATATAAACAATACATGTATTTATGTACACACTAGCTGCGCCCCGCGGTGTTACCCGCGTATATCATTGTGGTTACTATGCAAGTTTGTTATGCCTAGCAACCTGTGAAGTTTTGACAGGAGATAAACAGTGATACATTTTGACATCTACGATTTAATATATTTTTTTATTAACCTAGCTTTCGCCCGTTTATCTCGATTATTAAGTCGCAGTAAAAAGTAGCCTATGTGTTATTCTGATATATAAGCTATATTACTGTAAAGTTTCATCCAAATCCGTTCAGTAGTTTTTGCGTGAAAGAGCAACAAACATACACACATACACACATACTCACAAACTTTCACGTTTATAATATTAGTAGGATTACAACACATATACAAGCAAGATACATATTTCGATATTGATATCAATTTTGGTTGTTCGAAGCGAAGAAGGACTATCAGGGTTGCCTAATATATTGTTTTGATCACGTGTCTGAGTGATATTAGCTAATCAAACAAGAGAATAGAGTCGTCAGCAATTGTAGGACGAAAAACGTTTGAAACTTGGCTAGTGGGGGCTGGTTATTTCCATGCACAAACAAGTCTTTATTAACACTCCGGCATGTCCGCATTGAACATACAAATCGCTCGAATAGTAAGAGTTTTGACTGTAGCCTGTATTTTCTAAAGTTTCAAATTTTGCCTAAAGCGTCAAAATTTTAACATTAAACTATAATTAAATAAATATTTCGGACACCTTACACACAACGCTATATATTCCTAAACTAAGCAGAACTTGTATTACGGGTACTAGACAACTGATATAAATACATACATAAACATACTTTTTTTTGTGAATACATACATAATATACATAGATTACACCTAAACTCCGAAACAAATATTTGCGTATCACACAAACATTTGGTCCTACCCGGGAATCGAGCCCGAGACCTCTTGAACAGCAGTCGCATTCGCTAACCACTAGACCAACAAGGCAGTCAACTGACTAATCTAAGGACAATTCTCTTTAAAATAGACAACTACCGCGTTAGGATTATATTCCTACGTCGCGGGGGACTTTACAAATACAAGAAGTGGACACAAAGAACACCCAGACACTCAATTCAATTTGTGAATCACACAAAGTATTTTCCCGTATAGGATTTAAAACAAAGCGTAAACCACCATTTAAACCGCTCAGTCAAATTATAACCATACCAGCAATATTAAAAACATTTTTTTTATCCTTTCAGCAGAGTCGATCGGAATCAAACTAGAAGTGTAAACTTGTGATAATATACATATGTCTTGACAACGGCTATTAAAGCATATAACCAAAGGCTTGAACTAAAACAACTATTAAAGTATATAATAATGAAGGGGTCAAGCGGTAACCTGACCGGCCACTACGTGTAGTAAATTAATAATTAACTCTATTGATTTGGTAGAAGCCGTTTTAGTAAGAATATATTTTCTGTGAGACTTACAATAGAATATTTAGACACAGTAGGATAGTATTTTGTTTGTTTCAATGTATTTCGAATTAGGGCAACACAGAGTTCCAAATTCAAATGAAATTCATTCCGGTATGTCAATTGTTTTTTTTTTTTGAGATAAAAGTAACCTCTTTGGTATTTCAGGCTTTAGTTTTTTTTTATTTAAGATTGTCAAAATGCAGTTATACCGTCGCCACACCTCTTTCTACTACACCAAGTATCGTGGTTTCAAATCCCACGTGGGATAATACTTTGTGTGATCCAGATATTATTGTCCTAAGTCTGCTAATCAAGAGGTCTTGGGTTCATATCCCGGGTCGGGCCAAAAGTGTTTTTGGGATTTTCTTAGGAAATTCCTAATAGCTGCCCGGAGTTTGAAAGTTTGGCGGTGATAAAAAACTAGTTTTTATATACGTTGTTAATTGCCGTGCCTCGGAGAGCACGTAAAGCCGTCGGTCCCGGTTGTCATGAACATCTATGGCAATCGTTATTGGGAAGTCAGTACCCTCTAATATACTGACAACTAGTTCAATCTCAGAATTTCAGTTCTCCCTTAGGGTTGCGGAGGTCCGATGCCAGTCGCTCCGTAAAGAAACTAAAATTCAGGTAAAACCGGTTGAACTAGTAGCCGACCCCAAATAAACTTGGGAATAATGACTAGGAGGACAATGCAGCATGTTGATCCTTACTATGGCGCCCTATTGAAATGCTTCTCCATCATTCAGCCTCCGGTCTCACACTCACCAATGAAATTCCACAACACGAATATAGGCCGACTAGAGTCACTTTGATAGGCTTAAATTAAAAAAAAAACTGCGCAGAATCGCTAGTCTTGTATAAACTACGTAATGCTCATGGGCCTACGCATATTTTTTCTAAAGTTTATGCGTTAACGGATCTTTCATATATAGGTATTATATGCGTGAATTTATAATTAACCCAAAGGCCGCTTGAAAACCGGTGTTTCTACACAAATTGCCGACATTAAAACTATATGTGATTAAACGTGAAATCGTCTTTTTATTATCTATTGATTGAAGAATATTTACGTATATCTTAATGAATATAAAGATTTATACATTCTTTCATTAAAGAAAAATCTTTTCATTTCAAATAAGGTTTTTAATAATGGTAGACGTGTAAGCTAGATTAGATGGTTTGAACTATCGACAAACATTGCACAACAAAGTCCTCCACTGTCTGTCTGTTCGCAATAAACTGAAAAACCACTTCGGATTAAATCGGTCAAAAATATTTTAAAAGCTATCTAGTGTAAAGCCTGAGAAAGGACATAGGATACTTTATTTTAATATTTAGCCTTCCAAAGTGACTCTACCCTGTCTGATGGAAAGCATGAGCAGAATCCAAGAGTGGGGGCCTCCACACTTGCTGCGAATGCAGACAGTAATGTATGGGGTCCCACACTATGGCGGCTTAAAAAACGCGGGCGGAACCGCGGGCGAACGCTAGTTTCGGATAAAAAGAAAGAAAGACTGTCTCTAATGAAAATATACAACGGTAAAAGTCTTTTACCAGAAGAGAAAACCAATCAAAGAAATAAAAATGGCGTCTCTCAAAATTAGCAAACGTTAGTCAGAAATTACTCAAATTAAAGCTCACCTGTACGATTTATATTATGTACGAGTTTATATTTGGCCTTTGAAAATAGGTAGTAACATCTTCACAGCAATAAATCATATTGCAATCACCGATTCACCTGACAAGCATATCTGTAGCCTGTACCGACCATTCGTCATAACAGTCACAGAGACAGATGATACACGCCATGACGCCATGGAGCCAATCCGACGACGATTGGCGGGAAAAGAGTTTAGAAAGTACAACATTTTATATAGGGAACATTAATTTGACAGTTTTTTTTTTCTAGAGAATAGCTTGCATGCAGTTTATAACTCACTAGCCAGCCATTATTATTATTGGGATTATTGTTTTACAATATCGGGAGTAACGTCGCAAAACGAAGCTAGTCTAATAAAAATTAGGCTAAGTTACTCCTTATGTCATCGTATATCTACCAATGAAAGTTCCGTCAAAATCAAACCCGCCGTTTCAGAAAAAAAAAACAGACAGTATTTTTTTTTTAAAATTTGGTAACGTAAGTACCGTAGGTAGTCAAAACAGTTCGTTGATATTATATACAGGCACTTCAAAGTAATTTATTTGTATGGATTAGCCAGTGTTATCCTATCAAAAAACGAGCTAATTTTAAACATGAAAATTCCTTCGAATAGTCCGAGGTAATTTGAGAAGGTTAAAGGGCGTACATTAGCTTTGAGCCGTCAGTAAAGCGCCCTTCACAGCAGGAGTCATGATATCGGAGACACGTTCTGGTGTGAATCAGTTTGATTATGTCATAGTCAGGTGGTCCTGCTCACACTTTCTGGTAAACTTAACATAAAAATTCTATATAAGTCTGTTTGTAACGAGTAAAAGTATAAGTATATGGTACTTCCATAAAAAAATCTATTAAAAAAAACTGTCTGTCTGTTTGTTCCGGGTAATTTTGGAACTGCTGAATCGATTATGACGGGACTTTAAAATATCGATATAAATTCGAAAAACTGCATCTACTTCTAGGGGGGGACAGCTCTAGGCAAAGGATTAAACACTGAACAAGCTTTGTAGATAAAAAAATAATTAAGAAAGCTTAGACGAATTTTTTTTTAACATAATAGTGGGTAGCGTTTTGGTTTGATATTGTCACTTGCAGTTGACAAGGATAGGGTACAAGAACTGTATTGCAAATAAAAAGTAAACATACTTATTAAGCCAAAATTTTTGGCAAGGCATTTACAATGCAGAAAAGTTCAAAATTTACTTCAGTTTCCAGTCTCAGGTCGTTAACAAACTCTTAAAAAATTTTTTTCTTCTTCTTCTTATGATAAGATGGCAACCAGCCGAATATATCAGCTTTTCTTCTATTCTAAAGTCTTCTAATCGTAATGAATTTAATGATAAGAAATGTGGATGAGATGAAATGGGGACCGTCTTCCGAAAAATCAATAAACGAACTCCCCATAAATTTTTTATTCGTTAAATTGTGACACTATCTTGATTGACAGCCTCGCTAACACATCTACAAATACTGAGTTCAAAAACAATACACCTCTATTTAAAAAAAAAACTGCATACCATTCCGAATTATAAGCCGGATTATGGCAATAATTCGAATAAGTGTTGCCAGTAAAAAATAAAGTTTTATTGCTGCAACACGAGTCTAAATTACCTAAGCATATTATCTATGAAATAAGGAAAATGCAAGATATCAGTGTATCGTGAAATAATTATATTCATCTAGGCGTGTTTGATGGACAACCTTGTTATTTTATTTGCTGCGAATTAATCTTATTAGAACACTATAAAGGAGAATACTATTGATGGATGTTTTGCTGTCATCATAATCTATATGAAGTTGTTAGCTTCCAAGTTTAAATCTAATGAAAAATCCTTGTCTTTGATATTTTTTTTATTTTATACTAGCGGAGTCCCGCGGTGTTGCCCGTGGTTATTGTTGTAAATCGCCAGTAACGCTGCGGAGCGAAGCTAGTCTTAAAAAGTTAGCTTATGTTACTCCTTAGGTCATTAGCTTTCTGCCAGTGAAAGTCCCGTCTAAATCGGACCAGCCGGCTCAGAGGTTAGCCGGAACAAACAGACCGACAGACAGACACACAAAAATTTTAAAAAATGCCTTTTTGATCTTAGAACCGTATATTAATACTTTGGAATGCATTTAGTAAAAAACTGTTCATTTGACAAACACTCAATTTAAAAAAAATGATACATAGATTGTTACCGTAGTATGGAAATAACTTAGATACTAAGGAACTTCAGTTAATTGGTTGAAATTACTTTCCAATAAATAGATTTTTTAGTAACCTTTACTTTTAACTGTAAGTGTATTCAAAAGTTCAAAAGCTCCCTAAGTTTTTTCAATTTAAAAAAATGATTTTATTTAGTAACTGGACTCTGATCAAAATATAGACGTTATTTGGTCTTGTAGAGAAAAAAATTAAGAGGATCGTTTATTGTTTTTTCGGAAGACGGTCCCCATTTCATCTCATCCACATTTTTTATTATTAAATTCATTACGACGACGACTTCAAGACTAGAAAACTGTAGAATTTTAAGTCGCTAAATACTTGACATTGGCTGAAATAGCTGATATTATTCGGCTGGTTGCCATCTCATCAAAAGAAGACGAAAAAAAGTCCACGTCAAATTTAAAGCTCAATGTTTTTGACAGTTTCTTTTTTTTCTGAACTACCAGGGTTTTGGAGAGCTCCGTGAGGATACCAAGTATTTTTGCTTAATTGATAAATGTGTTATGCCAGCCATTTTTATTGAAGACTACATTTTTATATTAGATATTGGACGCTGCGACTAGTTGTTTTGTTTTTTATACAAAAACTAGCTGATGCCCGCGGCTCCGCTCGCGTTTTAGAGGCGTGTGAAAAATAGATGTTGGCCGATTCTCAGACCATCTGAATATGCATATAAAGTTTCATAAAGATCAGTCAAGCCGTTTCGGAGGAGTATGGCAACGAAAACTGTGACACGAGAATTTTATATATTAGATATTCTTAACAAAAATGAATTTCAGAAAGCCGATAGGTGTTTTTATAGACATTTATATATGGGTACTTATCTATGTTTCGATTGTTTTTTTTTTTAAATCAGATTTGCTCAAATTATTTCACTAAAGATGATATGACAGGCTTTTGCCAATATTTTTATCTACCTATCTAATTAAATTCTTAAACGGATGTACCTGAGAGGTGACCCAAACCCAGCAGTGGGACGTTGTGGGTTGTTGATTGGTTAGTAGGTACCTGGATTTGAAAGAATATTGTCTTTGGAATTAAGTTTTTATTTTTAATTGTAAGGTAATGATTCCAATAAGTTTCTTATTAGGCCTAAATTGAATTGCAATTTTTGTCTTTTTCCTTAATAATCACCTTATAATTTTCATACCTAAAGATTTGTGTTCAATTATGGAATGCCTCACAAACGGTCCTTTATGGGAATATTGATTTTTAATTATTTTTTTTTACATTTTTATTCCCTTTTTTAATTTAAAGTTTGTTTGTGATTGCGATAATAAAGAAATAAAAAAATGGTACTTACGGTTTTCGGGTTTTATCAAGCGGATTTACACAGCATCACTTTTTTCACAATAATTTCTTTTTACACCACAGAAGTCACACAAATTATTTTATTATTTTTTAGTTTTTACTTTTTAAACACTTGTCTTTGTCATACACTTGTCCTTCACTATTCAAAACTTTGAAATAATCTTGTGATTGGTCGAATTTGAATTTAGAAATACGAATCGCTTTTTTTTAACTAATGAGTGAGCACTAGTGTAGTGAGGCGTAGCAATCAAATTTATTATTGCCAGCAATTAGAAAGAACAGGACAGAAATATATAATTGCCTATCAATTAGCGATCCATGCATTACGATTCAGCAATTATGGAGCACGTGGCATCATTTTCTAATGTTACTTCGATAGTTGTTTCGATTTTCGCGTTTTACGTCACCGATGTCATTTTTAATCACAACACGTTCCGCAATCGAGTCATATTATAGTTACAACAACGAGAATCACAAGCGATCACCTCACACTAAACACGAATGATAACAGTCATCAAGTTTCGAAAAAACAGATTCGTCACTGGCTTCGAAAAAAAAACAGCTCGCCGACGCACACAAGCACAAAATTCTGTCCAATTAAAGATAATGTTTGTGGATATTTTAATAGCGTACCCCTCCGAAGAAATCCGACACAACCAACTCCTGTTGAATTTAAGCACTTAATGATCGGTTGGGGGAAATTGTGCGAGAAACGAACGGCCCAGCGTCGTCCTATCTCTTTCTAATTAGTACCTGTAACCTCCACATGTATGGGTTCGACGGCGCCACTGTCGCTTGGTGGGTGTGGTTAGTTTCTAGGCGGTATTTTACAAAGGTGGAGCTGTCTTGTGATTGGTTGGGAGTTGTGGCGCGATTTTTTTCGGTTGTACGTGCACGGGCTTCGGGTTGGCACTGCAAGATCGATCGTTGGCGCCAGGGTTACTATTATATATTTTTTATGGATATTTTTTGACGGTACTCTGTGCTTTGGGAACCTGTTCGTGAAGCCACGCCCCGCGTCTCCACGGATATGTGCAGACAGAAAAGTTGCGGCTATCAATTCAGACTTAAGCCGTAAAGATAGTTTTTTTTAAGTGCGTATTTTTTTTGTTGTTGCAACTTTTACCAAAATTGAGTGCGTGAGTGAGTTCGTTTGTGAGTTTTTCGTGCATACGTATGAGTTCGTGTTTGTAGTATAGTTTTCTTTGCTTAGCTATTTTCATTTGAAGATGTACCTAGATATGGTTTGTTTATCTGTTTGTGTATACATTTCATGTAAGCTATGTAACTGCTGTACTGTAAAGATAATTATACGTCTGTGAGTTACAGATAGTTTAGATAATATGACAACCAAGGTATTTCCTAAGTTATAGTCACCTAGTAGGTAGGTATAATAATAATACCTATGTATTGCTGCATTAGGTATTAGGTACTAGGAATAATCATCCAAATAATAACAATAATAAAAAGTAATTTTAACAAAATTTATAAAGAAAATATTTTTTTTTCTAATTATACAAAACAAATTTGTGATTGATTGTACTTAGTTTGCTGAAGTGCATTTTGAAACTTCTATTTATATTCAAGTCAAAATGTGTGCATACATAATTAGATTTAATTTTCATCAATATCACTCCTAGGGGTAGGTACACATGTTCATTCAGGATACATATTATAATATACTAGTAGTAAATAATGAACGTAGTAGACATGAAAGTTAAGCGGTTACCAGCACCTGTAATTGTTTATAATAGTAGCAATAGGTACCTGGTTGCCTCTATATTGGGTAGATTAATTATTAATGCTATACAGAATAGATCTCTTCTTCTTCTTCTTCTTGTTGTTCCTCTCCAATTACTGAAGATTGGACATCAGCCCTGAAAACCTCGCTTTGTCCCTGGCGAGGTGAAAGAGTTCCGCGGCGGTCTTGACTCCGGTCCACTCGCGGATGTTTCGAAGCCACGATTTTTTTCTACGGCCTACTCGACGTTTCCCCGCAATTTTGCCCATCATAATGAGTTGCAGTAAATTGTATCTCTCGTGTCTGAAGACATGACCGAGGTAGGCAACTTTTCTTGTTTTGATGGTCTTCATCAACTTGCGGGTTTGACCGACACGTGTTAGAACCTCAACATTGGAGATTTTCTGATAAATCTCTAATAACACTCTTAATTTGAAGCACCCCACACTAATAATCGAGTAAGACTTACGTAGTAACTATTTATTAATCTGTGGTATGACTGCACGGTTGGCCTAGTGGTTTAAGCGGTTGCCACGCCGCTTTTTACTTCGCCAAGTGTCATGAGTTGAAATCCTACGTAGGGGCAACACTTTGTGTGATTCGCAAATTTTTGGCCGGGTCTGCGTGTTCTTTGCGTCCGTTTCATATATGTTTGAAAAGACCCTAGCGATACATGAATTTGTCGTCTTTTTAAAAAGAAGAAAAAGAAAGGAAAGGGTAAAAATAGGGTTTAAAAAAAGCAATGTTTTCACTGAAACCGACGTTAGGTAAAACTGAAGACTGAAGTTGATAACTTTACAGTCATTTACTTACCCCGTTATTCAGCAGCAAATTCACGTCACAATCGAGGCTTTCGAGGGAATGGACACCTCTTATTTTATTTAACGCCTGCCAAGTTGACTTTACTATGCCTGATGGAAAGCATGAGTAAAGTCCAAAACTGGGGGTCGCCATATTCACTGCGAATGCAAGCAGTATGGTGACCCACATTATTGCGGCCTAGTGAGATGCTTTTACGACACCCACATGATAAATAGGGAGGGGGAGGGGCTAGGCGAGTGGCTCCCGTATCCTTCCCTCTAAAAATATAAATATATTTTAGAGATTTCAATTTTAGATCTATCTACTAAACTGTACGGTTGGCCTAGTGGCTTATACAGTCGCCACGCGGCTTTCTATTTCACTACGTGTTGTGGCTTCAAATCCCAGATGAGACAATACTTAGAGTTCTTTGTGTCCGTTTTATGTATAGGTTTGTAAAGTCCCCCGTAACATTGGTACGAAGATATAGTATTGAGGTAGTAGAGCCACGCTGATTTCAGCACGAATGGGCCGGCTCGACCCGGCCAGTACTACCCTCACACAGAAGACCATCCTAATAATGACAGCATTCTTGCTGTCGTATTTCGTTGGTGAGTGTGAGACCGGAGGCCCAATCATTCTGCATTATTCTCCCGCCCTTCGAAGTCCGGGAGAATGATGCAGAATAATCTAACCAGGCTGCCATGGTAAGGGTCACCATGCTACATTGCCTACCCTCACAATAAGCATGGTGACCCCTACTCCTGGATTCTACTCATGCTTTCCATCAGGCAGAGTAGAGTCACTTTGGCAGGCTTAAATATATAAAAAAAAAAAAAAAAAAAATTGTGTTGAGATAACTTCCATGTCAATATTTTATTGACGTTTCAATTTTATAATGTCTTTTGTTTTCTTTCTTTTTATTTTATTTTATCTTTTTCGATAATTAACGTTTTCTGAAAATATATACAGAACGCGTCTACTTCTATTATTGTAACTTGTTGATTTTGTGGCAACCCAAGATACAAGCATAGCTTAATTTTTGTGCCATCAGCAAATGTTGTTGTAATTAAGTATTAAATGATCTTTACTTGAATAAATAATATTATTATTAACACAGAATGTATACTCAAAATCCACATTGAGAATGTGAATTTTGAAGATTCTTTTACTCAGCTAATTTCTATACCATCAGCTTTACCTATAAAAATAATTGATCTTTATGTAATCAAATAAAAGCACATGCCACCCTTAATACAGTTAACGTAGGGAATCACAAAATAACAATTAACACACCTTTTGTAAACGTTATTAAATACTTATTAGTTATATAACGTTACCCTTTTATTACCTAAAATTACGTGAACAATCACTTTAAATTCGTTATCTAAGGTAAAAAACCTCTGGATCTGTTTCTATAATTTTAATGGGGTGCTGAAAGTCAGGGAAAAGTTCGGGTGGGGTCAATATCAATCGGCATTATTAACGATAAAACTACTTAGTATGGGGTTCTTTCAGTTTAATTCAGCCATCTTCTTCTTCTTCCTAGCCTTATTCCGAATATTATTTGAGGTCGGTTACTAGTTCAACCGGTTTTACCTGAATATCAGTTTTTCCACGGAGCGACTGGCATCGGACCTCCGCAACCCTAAGGGAGAACTGAAATTCGAAGACTGTACTAGTTGTCAGTATATTTGGGGGCACTGACTTCCCAACAACGATTGCCATAGATGTTCATGACAACCGGGACCGACGGTTTTACGTGCTGTCCGAGGCACGGGCGTGAATCACCGCCAAACTAAAATATTAGCCAATAATACAAGAGAATAGAGGCGTTTGTAGAAACAGAATCGAAGTGAAACACTTGCATCTCGGCTCAGAAGATTTTTTAGAAAAGGTTAATTGGCCGCGTTGATTTTATTTTTAATTGTTTTTAAAAAAAAATAGAAGATTCTCAGTAAGACGGGATTTCTTTCACCGTTTCGTAGACAACGTTCTGCCTTCGTTATCCTGCTGTTTCTGAGTTAGCGTGGTATTAATTGCTGGTGTCGGTTTGTTACTTAAGATTTTTTTAACTTGAGAGATGTTTTTGGAAAAATACATTTTTATTTGGAAGGATATACTTTGGTGATCTTGATCAGGTTCATTTATCTATACAAAAAAGTAGAATTGGAGTGTCTGTTATTTCATATTAAAATAACTGCTTTTTACTAAATGCATATGTATGTAAACACGGTTTTACAATTTTTGTCTGTCTGTCTGTTTATTCCGGGTAATCTCTGGAACGGGTGGACCGATTTCGACGGGACTTTCACCGGCAGATAGCTGATGATATAAGGAGTCATTCGGCTTCTTTTTTTTAGACTAGCTTTGCCCCGCGGCTTTGCACGCGGTTACAACAACAAACGCGTATAACACAGGATTAGCTAGTAAAATAAATCATTGTGTAGAGCATATTGAAGTAAGTGATAACTTTGAAAACTTAGTTCTATAATGTAAGTTTAGAGATTAAAAGTTTTCTATAAGTCTTTGAGATAAAGAGGCCTACTGTAAAATATACAGAGATGCCATCTTTCAGCCTACCATGCGACTGAACTACGATTTTATATGGACATTTTTAATCTACTTCAAAAAGAAGAAGGTTTTATATTCCACTCTATGTATTTTGTTATGTTTATTCACTGTTGTTTCTTTTTAATAAATGAAAAACTACCTACCTAGGTAATAAACAATTTAATTAATCACTGTTTCTTCCGTTTCCTTCTTAATATTTAAAATGTATTAAATAAATAGTCGCGTTGTACGCCCGTACAAGGTTTAAGGTAAAGGTTTAAGTTTCTCTCAATGAAATTGACTTAATAATAAATATTTCAGACAACTAACATACATAGAGGTATTCAAACTAAGCAGAGCTCATATTATGACTTACTCGATTGCCTGAGAGAATTTACTTTTTTTCTCTTATATCTAAATACAAACATATTGTAAAAATATCCGAACTCCTAAACAAAGATTTGCTGATTTTACCTACATGACTTATGTGTATACTTAGCCTGACTTGGAAATCGATAGTTACTGCAGTTAAAAATAGCTAAGACACACACACATAAAAATACAATTAAAATCCTATGTTAGTTTATTTTTAATAATTACATAAATGTCACCTCACAAGTTATTAAACCTCTTTAAAACATTTGCGAGACTTTTTTAAAAAAACAGTTCTCAATTCAAAATGGCTAATTAAAAACGCCCGATAAATTACGGTAGCAGTTAATTTATTGCCCCGAAAGCTGTGTGAAATGAAGTAGTGAGGGGAACTTAGTGATGTCAACTTGTAGAAATATTGTGACCGCTTGTCATTTTGACGTAAGTACCACGTCACTAGGTAGTATATTTAGCGGGTGAAAGCAATTAACTCAGTGAAGTCGTTTAGGAACTTAAAACAGTGACAAAGTTCGCAGTAATGAATGGTAACCACGTTTATTATTTGGTTAATGATTTGTTAGTGCAGTTAAAATACAAACACAATTAAAATCTTATATTAGTTTCCTTTAATACACTTCACCCATATACTCCCAACGCTCACTTGGCCAGCGTGGGGAAGTATGGTCTAAACCCTCTCCTGACAGGAGAGCCCAGCTGTGGGCCGTTATGGGCTGTTGATGTAATGATAATTTGCGAATTACGTATGTACATAAAAAGTTTCAGAACGGAACTTATCTATTTCAATAACAAAAAGAAAATATAAAGTACGCACGCACGCACGCACGCACACATCCACACAGAGAAAATTGTATAAACATATGTAATGTAATAAGTGTTTTTGGAAATCATGTAATGCAGGTTATTTTTGTCAATGTGTCTTCTTTTTGACAACGCACGCATTGTCGGTAATATTGGAGGAACACTGATTCCCAAGTCACAGGTGTACACCTAGTTTGGGAATCAGAGGATCAACTTCTTATAATGTAGTCGTCATATGAAGGCCTCTGACAATAGAACTGTAAAAATCATATGTTAACGTTAATGCATCAATAAATAAACTATTATTATATTATTAATAAAGTTTGAGAATACATCAGATACAATTATGGGCCTATCGCAGTCTATCTACTTCTCGATATAAGATTCTCTTGTTGCCTTAAAAAAGTAGATGCCCACATTTCGATAAATTATTGTTAAAGTATGTTTCTTAATCTGTAGTAGTAGTGTCAACCTATTGCCGTCCACTGCTGGAAGAAGGTCTCCCCTAAGGAACGCCAACCAATCCGGTCTTGGACAGTCCGCATCCATCTTAATCTGTATACATTTAAACATCTATATAAATAAATAAATGTAAAGTGTCTGCTTGTAACTTTTTCGTTTTCGTTTCGTATGATTCGTATCATACCGATTTGTACCTAGGAATATACGGTACTTACGCCAAAACGTATTTACAAAAAAAAAATTGTCCGTCTTTTTATGACAGCTAATCTCTGAAACAACTGGACGGATTTTGCCAGAACCTTCACTGGCAGACAGATGATAATATAAGAAGTAACATAAGCTACTTTTTAAAACTTCGCCTACATCGTCATCATCATCACACAATCCACAGCTGGACATAGACCTTTCTCTGACTGCACGGTTGGCCTAGTGGCTTAAGCGGTCGCCACGCCGCTTCCTACTACGCCAAGTGTCGTGGGTTCAAATCCCACGTAGGATAACACTTTGTGTAATTCACAATTTGTTGTTCTGAGTCAGGGTGTTCTTTGTGTCCGTTTCTTGTATGTTTGTAAAGTCCCCCGCGACACAGGAATTTATATTCCTAATGCGGGAGTTGTCTTTTTTAGAATAATTTAGAATAACCTTTCCTTATTAAGGAGGTTTTGGCCTCTTAAACCATGCTGGCCAGAGAGTTTGGTGTAGGGTTGATTTTTCAAGGTCCATCCGTTGTAGTGTGACCGGACGCCGCCCAAATGGAGAGTATGAACCGAGTCAGTGCCCGTAACAATGCGGGCAGGCGCCGGGAGGGGCCCAGAAGGAGAAGTAGGTACAGTTCCCTGGACCCCGTCTCTAAAGACAGGCGCAGAGAGGTCCCACCGTGTGGTTATAGTCGGTTCGAGTCCGACACACCACCCCGCCGTAAATCCCTGGTGGGGTGACGGTCCGCGGGGATTTCCACACGTTAAAAAGAAAAGGGTTGAATTTTCAAGTTTCCTTCCCTCAGCAGTGATGTTGTCCGGCGTAGTTTGCTCCGTTAGTCGCCTCTCAATACACCTAAGGGTTGATAAGGGGTGGTAACAGTCCGTATTCTAAATCCATCACCTGTAATCTAAAAACTCATAAACTATTACAACTATTTATATAATACTTAATGTGTTGTTTGGACTTCAACTTATATAAAGCATAAACATAATTAAGTTATTAAGATATGAATGTAATGTTTAAACAAAAGTTAACACGAACGAAAATACTCATCTATCTTTTTAAAAGATTTATAGGCGAGTTTTTTTTAATGTCACTACCATAGACTACGTTATTTGTGTCAATGTCATTTTGACAACTCGAGATATTTAATTCTACTTACAAACAAAATAATAACTTTAAACAAACTCTATGTAGAAATAAAATGACAATAGATTGTTGTTTGTGATAACCTCAACGCTCAAGTGCCGGATGTCATATGACGTCACGATTGTTAAGAATCAAAACGTAGGTATAATTATATATATCTAATTCTATTCTGGGAAATGGAAAATCTTTTGTACATTTATTAAGAAAAATAATATGTAGGTATGGGTTTAATTCGATGCACTTCGCAAGAATAATAGTGCTCCTCCTTCTCCTTTGACCTCAATTCTGAGAGTCGTGACCTCTATTCGGAGTTATTTTGCGAGTGATAGCTACTGTCTTAAACTGTGTGTTGTGCCGACAGTAGAGCAAACTTGATCTGACCAGCGCAATGAGCTACGGTCTCTGGGTCTTTTCCCCTCTATTTTACCTGTCACCATATTCGAGGTTAACGCTTTCTCTCTTCACCATATGGGCGAAGTATTCAAGGATAATCACTCGCAAATATTCAGTTCCTTGAGCATTCGCAGCAGTTTGCTCTAGCAGCACATCTCGAAGGTGTCGCTGCGAATAATATTGGCACCTTTTTTATTTGGCTTCTTCAGCATAGATTGTTTTGGTACTATTCTCTTTGGTTAATAGGCGACTAACTTAGTCTTACTAAGAGACAAAATGGGCAGTACTACATAATTGCAAAGAGAAGGAAAACTTTTACCAAATTTACCCACCCGTCTGGCTACCGTGGTTTAGTATCCGGTAGTATCTGTATTTGAGGGTTGATTGACAAGTTTTAGATCCGACGGAGATCTTTTTCAAAGAGATGAAGTCTCGGTGACTGCCTCAGTGGCGCAATGGTAGCGTATGCGACTGCTGTGTTTGAGGTTTCGGGTTCGATTCTCGGGTGGGACCAAATATTTGTGTGATCCACAAAAAAATGTTTCGGAGTTTGGGTGTTTTCTATGTCTGACATGTACATATGTATTTACAAAAAAAAAGTATGCTTATGTATTTATCAGTTGTCAAGTACCCATAACACAAACTCTGCTTCGTTTGGGACTAGATGGCTCTGTATGACAAATGTCAGAAATACTTATCATAAACATTTTAGTCAGTACAACGTCAAACACGTAAAAATATAATATTTTACAATACCTCTGCAATAGTATGACAAAAACCTTCTCTCTCTACTCTTTAAACTTTTAGAAGATAGGCTAAGCTATCTTGTACAAGTAATTATCCAATATGAAATAAGGCTATTAATAGATTTGAATGAAGGATCAATTCTTCACGAGACTATGGTAATACTTACATCAATAAGACAAGTACTTAAATTATATTAATTGATGTATACATCGAAAGACATGTGTAAGCATCATGGCTGACATATTCCTCTTTATTATCCATCGTCGACGCTAAATTGCATTATTATAAACTCAATGTGTGCAATTATGTCACATTTGAATCTAAAAATGGCGGGAATACATCCATATAGGAAAGAGTTGCGTGACTTTTGTTGTTTCGTTTAGAAATGTCAATAAAATGGGCGTGTGGATAGTTTTATATTTAATCTGTAGATTATTTTATTTTTATTAAAAGTGATAAACCTCTGATAGGTATATGGAAGAATGGAACAGGAGGATCCTTCAATCATATCAGGTTCAATACTAGTACCAGTCATACCTTTTTTCGGCCAGGGTCCATCTTACGTGTACTAATCCTTTCAAATGATGCAGAAGCATCTGAATAAGCCGCCTTAGTGTGAGCGCTGCATGCTGCATTGTGTGCACTCACAATGAAAATGGTGACCAACACACAGTGACTCTCGGACTGATAGGAAGCATGAGTAGAATCAAGAGTCTACTCATGGCTGTTATAAAAAACTTGATCAGGAATGTACAGGTCGGAACAGCACGGTGCCTTCAGCATAAGTCCTATTACAGGGTGAGGAGGTATAATGTACCTATAGTCATTGCTTCTATGCCAGTACCTACATATATCCAGGAAATAAAACCTTTTAATCCCCTCTTTAGAAGAGGGTACAAAATAAGATGTATTGTTCTTATCACCACCGCTTAATAAATGAGCAGTGTGCCTTTAACCTATCCCTAGGGTAACTCGAAAAAAGACTATCACGGAGTGGGTTCCGTAAGATTATCTACTCATTTGAAGCGTTTACCTGTCGTCGTTATTAATATCGAGCAAAAACCCCAAAATAATCAGGTTTGTTATATGGAAGCTTCCCATAAATTATTTATTATTTATCGTTATGAAAATTTAAACTTTTTCATTATCATGATTCATGAGATACAGGCTGGTGACAGACAGACAAACGGACGGAGGAATCTTACTAATAAGGTCCCTTTTCATCCTTTGAAATTCCATTCCTTTCAAAAATTAAATTGTCTCCTCTACCAGTTAGTGTGTTTATCAAAATCGTAATACTAATAATGATTAATAATTAAAATCACACACAATCAACATGCGTCTATTAAAAAAGAGTTATTTAGTCCATATTCTGAGGACCGAGTGCCTCAAGAACTCATTAAAGGCTAATAAGATACAAAACTAAAGCTATAACATAATAATATTTATTCTTTAATGGCCCGGCTTCAGGCCCATTTATTGTACGATATAAAAGCCGCTTCGATATTCAAATTTCGTTTCCTAGAAGTTGTAACAGGAGCGTAGAACACGGCGCATTATAATTTTATTGTTTATTTATTTTACGCGGAAACGGGTATTTTCTTTTTAAAATGGCGCTTGAAATGAATTCGTTCCGTTATAATTTGTGCATATCTTTTGATTGTATATGGTCTTATGTGAATGTCGTGAAGTTAATAATAATAATCTAATATGTTTAAGAGTAATTCTTGTTTAAATATTTTTAAATATATACAAAATATATAGCTGAGATTTGGTATTTGAGGATTTTCTAGTTTAGTCTTATGTTTGGGAGGTTTCAAGTTTTAGTGCGTTTTTCTTTTATTACTTAAGGTAAGGCATTGCTTGCGACATCTATACTACTCTTTCAGTAACAGTTAGTTGGTGGTTGTGGTTAGTACTCAAACAAAGCAACACTACAGCTAAAAATTTGAGTAAGCGTGACTCTTCTTCTTCCTAGCCTTTATTCCTAAGTTTATTTGGGGTCGGCTACTAGTTCAACCGGTTTTACCTGAATTTCAGTTTTTCCACGGAGCGACTGGCATCGGACCTCCGCAACCCTAAGGGAGAACTGAAATTCGAAGATTGAACTAGTTGTCAGTATATTTGAGGGCACTGACTTCTCAATAAATATTGCTATAGATGTTCATGATAACCGGGACCGACGACTTTACGTGCTCTCCGAGGCACGGGCGTGAGTCACCGCCAAACTTCCAAACTCCGGGCTGCTATTAGGAATTTTCTAAGAAAAACCCAAAAACACTTTTTGGACCGACCCGGGATTTGATTTTAGTAAGCATGACTATCACAATTAATTTTACAGGTCAACTAATGAATCAATTTCAATGAATACACCCTTTGTAAGAAATTCTTTAATGGAATTAAACTTTTCTGCATCAACCACTAACGTATTTTTTTTAACTTAGGTATTATAATGGGTAATATTGTTATGCTATTGGAAATTATGTAAAAAAACCATATAGTATAGTTATACGTGTATACTTACTTATAAGAAATCAATGACACCTTCTTTAATTTCATTGAGGGGTGAAAAAGCATCTCACTAGGCTTTCATAGTGTGGGTCCCTATACTGCCCGTATTAGCAGCGCGTGGTGACCACCGATTTTAAATTCTACTCATGCTTTCCATCGGGCAGCGTAGAGTCGCCTTGTGAAGCGTTAAATAAAATAAAAACTTACCCATACCAATAGTAAAATACCTTACCTAAACATTTCGCATCAATTAACTACACAAATAAAAACAAATTAACATCTAACCTACGTTTATAATCTACTAAACTAACTTTTTAATTAGTTCAGAAATGGTTACAAAATCTTATTATATACTTACCACAGAGCAAAGTCATAAAGATACGGAATACCACAAAGGGTCTTCACGCCTCATAAAAATAAAATCGACTAAACAAAAAGATCACTAACAAACAATAAATGTCAAAGAATATAAATAATATAGAAAAAAAGGTTGATCGTTAAATAGAACAAAACTTAATAAACTACTGTGCCAAAGGACTTGTTATTAATGATTACTGAACGAAATGAATAGAGAAGGCGTTTGTTTTTTTTTATGTGACTTTGTTTTTTTGGCGGTAAATTTTACACAATTGATTAAATAGAATTATTGTGCTGCGTATAAAATAATATGATTATTATATAGTCATGACGTTACGTTTGGACCGCATTTTGAAGTGTATATTATGATTATGACCTTTATCCACCTTTAATAATCAATTCCTGGACATAGCCCTCTTCTTAGAAAGAAGGTTTTGATTAATTTATATCGTAATGTCGTTTAAGTTTAACTGTTGTTTAACTAGCTTTCGCCCGCGTGTATGTCGGTTATCGCGGTAAAAAGTAGCCTATGTCCTTTCCCAAGTTCAGTTCTATCTTCATACTTTTCATCCAAATCGGTTCAATGGTTTAGGCGTGAAAGCATAACAGACAGACAGAGTTACTTTCGCATTTATAATATTAGTAGGGATTAGGTTCCTTTTTTTATTCCCTCCCTTGGTTCCTCTTTCTAGATTATCGGAGGATTCGTTACTCTAGTTTTGACTGAAGCCGTCCGCCGCATCAGTCTAATCAAACCAATCATTGAATTAATTTAATTTTACTGGCAACAATTTTACGAATTCATAACTACATTACCATAAATTAACATCTTAATTTTCATGTCATAAAATATTAATGTGAATTTGTCATTTCACACTTTCGACTTAACAGACAATGATTAATAATGCAGACATGATAATGCAGGTTTTTTATCATTTCTGAACGTAAAGGGTACTAGTAGAGGTGTATTACCCGCCCGTATTTTAACAACTACAATTTTAACGATTTAATAGGATGCGAATGTATTGCCATCAAAGTTTGGACAGTTTGGAGTTGGTTGAAGAAGAAGTCGAGAAAGGATTATTTATTTATAGAGATATAATGTTACATTCTATAGAAAACCTATGTCAATTCGGTTTCCTTGCCAACAAGCAAGTGTATTGAAATCAGGCATCCTAATATATTTGTCCTTCCTTATCCCCGAAGGGAGGTATGGTAGAACCGACTGACGGCTGTCACACTAAGGCTAGGTATTAACTCGGAGCACCTAGAGTATGTATTTTAGTAGTAACATATGTATGTATGTAGGCGCAAGAATGTATGTATATATATGAGTATTAGGAAACTCTAAATGTGCACCGCTAACTACAACTACCTTTAAGTATAGTCCATTTTAAGGTTGCCTGGAAGAAATCACAGTCTGCGATAAGGCCGCCCATTGTACCACTGTTTTTATTTGATTGAATCCTACGATGTATCTTTTGTATTAAGGTGTGCAATAAAGAGTATCTATCTAGAGTAGCCGTTATTTAAATACATATTTTAAAAGAGCAGGCAGGCAAGTATTATTAGTTTACCCATCATTCATTTACGTAACTACATAAAAAGTTACAGCTAAATCGCCATTCTCGTAAACTCTAAAGGACAACAAATCATTTACAACTACTACTCTACACTTCTCAATCGAGCAGAAACTTCCATCTCAACGATAGCATCAACTATATTTTAAATACAACAAGTACTTTTAAATACAATTATCCAAACGACACAAACCATAAGGATACCAATAAAAGTCTTTATACCCAAAGAATACATTCAATCACAAAGAAATACAATGCACACTATAAAGACGGCCAAGTTTTAGCGCCATGCGCCATCCGAACAGACCCGAACACATCCGATCATAGCCGAAGTGTGTCGGCCTCTTTGTTAATCTGTTTAGGCACGTCCATCATTTTTTACGACCAAAATGACAATCGGAATGAGTCGGCTCTTTGCAATTTTTTTTCTCCATAATAGGGACTTATTCATCTATTGTTGCAGGGAGGTCTAATAGGCCCTTTGCAAATTTTTTTCGCTTGCAACACAGGTGAAATGAAAAGGGGTTGCCAATTTATTTCAATGTTATCGATGTTGTGTATTGTTAGCTGTGTTAATATTGTGATTTTTATATTGTAGTTTAGTATTTTGTTGTAAGTTTTAAACGGTAATGAGTGTATTTCGATTATGCAATGACGTCAATAAATAAATATTAAAAAAGTTTTGTTCTATTTATTTTCTTTCTTCTTTATACAGGAACCCTCTAAACCCTCATAACTATTAAGTTTAGGAATAAATGTTCATAGAAGCTTAAATTTCTTCAAAACATAAACAAATAGAGTAGTTGTTTCACTAGCACAGTATGTAGTAAGTTATTTCAATCAACAACCCACAACGTACTACTGCTGGGCTCAGATTTTCTGTCAGGAGAGGGTTAAGGCCATACGTCCCACGCTGGACGAGTGCGGATTGAGGACTGACAAGACACGTCGTGGCTACGTAATCTTATCGTTTTATGTTTTAAAGCCCGAAGGTCTCCGACTAAGTTTCACGACTGCTATCTCACAACCGGGACCGACAGATTAACGTGACCTTCGAATGACGGAAACGCTCATATTGTTAATAATAATTTACAGCTTTGGAATTCAAAATGACAAAACAATATTTTTGAACAGAGCAAACTTGTCCCCTGATATGATGGGAAGTGCCTTCCGTCGCTTATGGTCACTCGCAACTTAAGATAATTGAGACTTCAAGCCTCAATTATCTTAAGTTGCGAGTTTGCGAGATCGACATAGTGGGTCGAAATGGAGTTGCTTGCTGATTCTTTTCCATGAGAATGACATATTTGGAACCGCGCCACTGGAGTCACTAATGTAACGTTTTGAAAGACCTACTGGAAATAAAAGCTATTTGATAAGGCTGCCATTTATACATGGTCATACTTTTGATGGCCCTTGAGAGACCTGAGCCACAGCCAGGCGGCAGTTTCATGGGGGCGTCAAATCCTTGAGAATATTTTTGAAAAACAAACTTTTTTGTTTCGATACGATTTATGAACGCAAAACGTAGTAGTAGCACAAATATGCTATTAATTGGCAATTTTAACAGTTTTTCTCAAACACTGAACGGAGGGGCGCCACTATCAAGGTTTTGCCGCGGTTCGTAAAAATCGTAGATCCGGGGCGCTGAGCCCAGGTATGGGACGTTATTGGTTGATGATGATTATACTTTTGATACTCCTAAGTGTAAAATTGAATTAACTGGTGTACAATAAAGTTTATTCTAGTCTATTTGATTTTGAAACAATCTCCTTTTTCCGTCTCTGCATCCTCACAGTAGTATCACTAAAATGAAATTTGGCATGGTGATACTTTGATTCTTAGAGCTCATTCCCACTTGTCGGTTGTCGGCGCCTTTGTTCACACACACACGATTAATAATCGGTAGCCGGCCACGTCCGAAGCTAGTGCCAATTTTAAGCACTCTAATTGTACACGAAGTTCTTGTTGTGTATTTTATAATCATTTAGAGTTTTATCCCAAAGAACACCTCTTTCCTGAACTAGTGTGATCAATTATTCGGGGTTGGTATTTGTTTCCACCACAACCACGAATCACCAAACGTGCGTACAATAAAAATACAACAACTGCTTTATTTTACTTTATTATTATACTTTATTCTAAATTTACATACTCAAAGTCCTAATAACATGCACGATCGCAGCGACGACATACTACGGAGCGAGGGGGAGCGGGGAGAGGGTTATCGGCCCCGACATCCGATAAATGTGAACAGCGCCATTCTTAATCATATGCGAGCGAGATCCGACACGATTTTTTTCCGGGTATTGAGGGCTGGCAAAACACCCGACAATTCCTGTCGGAGCCGACACAAAATCGGTTTCCGATAAGTGTGAATAGCTTCATATACAATGTTCTGCCACTGTAACCTCCAATTAATATACGGATCCGACACCTGGCAAGTGGGAACGAGCTCTTAAGGAACATTCTTTACCGTGATTATCGTCACATAAGCGAGCAGAACTGCGGGCAAAAGCTGATTCACAATGATTTCTACAATGTTCACATTCAGCCTTCGCATGTTTACAAATACATGTGATTGTATGTACATAAGTTAACATAATTTTTAACAAATTGATAGCACGCAACTCCAACGATGGGAAAATAATGCTTAAATGTCATAACTGTATCAAATTAGTTAGTAATTGGGTAGCATGCAGTCTTAAGGTCAATGTTGGCAAGTAATTCAGTGTGACCATGTCAAAAATAATAATAATCAGTAAAAAAATATTTCGGACATCTTACACACAACACAGTCCTAAACTAGGCAGAGTTTGTTTTATGGATACTAAACAACTGATATAAATACATAAACAATTTGATAACAGCCAAACTCCTAAACAAATATTTGCGGATCACACAAACATTTGGTCCGACCCAGGAATCGTATCCGAGACCTTCAAACACAACAGTCGGCATACACTGTGATGAATGACTACCTCATAAAATTCAATTGTTGAAAATAGACCACTTCTTAGAAAGGTGGTCTTGGCTTACTGTACACCGCCGAATAGACGGGTTGCATACCTATCGTTTCTTTCAAGAATCTTCTCTTTGCAGGGCTGTTCTCTTACGTACTTAACTCCCTTACTCAGCTCTTACGACACCCTAATGATAAATAGAGCTGGTGTCACTCTATCTTCTTAAGCTGTTACCATCATCATCATAAGCTTATCGCAGTCCACTGCTGGACATAGGCCTCTCCAATTGCACGCCACTTAGTTCGATCTTCGGCTACTCGCATCCAGCTCCTGCCAGCCGTCTTGCGCAAATCATCACTCCACCTGGCCTGTGGACGTCCTACACTACGTTTGTCGAGACGCGGTCTCCACTCAATAACACATTTACCCCAACGGTTGTCGGTCCTGCGGTCTCACAATCACCTCTGAAACACCACATCACGAATGTTTTCATTTTAAGTTGGATTTCTATGAGAGTTATGTTGAAAAGAAGAATAAAATAAGTAGTTTAAATAATAACCAATGAAATTGATTGATTAATAAAATTATGTACAATTTAAAGGAAATTAGTAAATAGGCGAGTCAGTACTTAGAAAATTGGCCAAGTGCGTGTTAGGCCACGCATAGAATAGGGTTCCGTAGTCACCCATAGATTAGATTTAAAATCGTGTCCAATAGATAAATATTATGTTTACTGATTATTTTTTTATTTTTGTACGAATTTTTCCTAGTGAGTGCATTTCACAAGTTAGGCCCCTATAACTCCTGAAATAAAAAAGTAATGAAATCCACTATAGTTTTACTTGAAAGTTCAATTTTGGATTGGATTACTGTCATGAATTTTTTCAAATTTTTTGAGCTAGCCGTTTGAGAACGCCCGGTTTTTAAAAAAATATGCACTTTCAAGTTTAATAACTCGCTAAAGGATACTTATATCGAAAAATGGTTTCAGCAACAACGCAATAATTTTAAAAGGCCTATCTAATCGTGAGAAAAAAAAACCCCACTTTACGTGTAGGGGAGGTACTCCAAATAAAAATATTTTTCGTAATTTTATTGTAGTACTTTTAAACACATATACATGCAAAGTTTCATCTTTCTAGCATTAACTATTTGGGCTGTAGGTCAAGGACGGACGGATGGACATGATGAATCTATAAGGATTCCGAGTCATGCATTACGGAACCCTAAAAAAGGATATTTATAAGAACATAATATACTAACCACAATTTCAAAAATTATTATTCGTAACTGTTATCCAGAATAGTTCAAATGATTAGAGCAAGGAGTTATGATTCGGAGGTCACCGGTTCAACTCCGGCGAACTTATAAGATAACATGTTAAAGCAATTTATTCCAAAAGGTCAGCAGTAATAGACCAAAATATCTTTACCCGACTGTGGTGAAGCCAAAAAGAAGTGTAATCTTCCGAGCCGTTATTCCAAAGTTTATTTAGGGTCGGCTTACTAGTTCAACCGGTTTTACCTTAATTTCAGTTTTTCCATGGAGCGACTGGCATCGGACCTCCGCAACCCTAAGGGAGAACTGAAATTCGAAGATTGAACTAGTGGTCAGTATATTTGAGGGCACTGACTTCCCAATAACGATTGCCATAGATGTTAATGACAACCGGGACCGAAAAGAAATGTAATATTTATAATAATTGTCAGCTTTGTAATTTCCATCAGGCAGAATAGAGTCACTCTGAGGGAAAACATGAGTAGAATCCAGGAGTGCGGCTTGAGGGGTGGTGCTACCCTTATACAGAAGACCAATAAAATACATAAAATTAATATGAATATTCTCTTTTTAATGCTAAAGCAGGCACCACACTTCGCTATTCGCTATTCGTTATACGGGTTATTCGCGCGCATACGGCGAAGTGTGGAGAGTATATTCGCCAATATTCGCTTTATTCGTACGCATCGAATAGCGAATGCGCATATACGTCGACTTGTCGGTTTTTTGACACACTTCAAAGGACACGAATAAGGCGAATACACGCATCGACTGCCCACACTTCGGACGGGTAGTGAAGTGCCCTGTGCATAACTGACAACCATAGATTATAAAACAGTTTTTGAAATAGATAAATCAATTAAACGATTAAAATAACCTATCATATGATCAAAATAATTAGACTTTATTTAAGTATTGTTTCTGTCAATTTAATAAAATAAAAAGGAAATTAAAATAATATGTTTCGTTCGTTCATTGACCATTAAAAATGACAATGCCCTGTGCATAACTAACAACCATAGACTATAAAACAGTTTTTGAAATAGATAAATCAATTAAACGATTAAAATAACCTATCATATGATCAAAATAATTAGACTTCATTTAAGTATTATTTCTGTCAATTTAATAAAATAAAAAGGAAATTAAAATAATATGTTTCGTTCGTTCGTATGGTTTCGTTTTGTTCACCATAAAAATGACCATCTCTACAACACACATAATTGCCTTATTTGATATACCAGTACGAAGTGTGGTGGCGTGTTTGTTGTTTGCGCGTGTTAGATTCATCTAATGTACTTATTAATATAACTAAATACTTTGTATAAATATTGATATGTTTGTCAATAGTTTACTTTATATATTTTTTGAACATATTGTTTGATGACGGTAGTTGATAAAATACATACTCGTATGTTTTACTCAGTTGTCGTTGCCTATAAACACTGTTTAGTAATGTTAATGTGATTATTATTACTTTTAACTATATATTTTATATTAATATTGATATGTTTGTATTAATAGTTTAATTTAAACACATTCTGAAAATAATGTACTTTGATGAAGGTACTTGATTAAAATACATGTGTCGATCTTGTTTGTCGTCGCCTATAAAAGCGAGGGTTCCGACTGGACAGGAGGACTTGTTGTCGAGACGTGGGCCAGTACGGAGCTCTCTACTATTCAACCAGTAACTGAGGATATTATATAGATTTAAAAGCTAAGTATATGCAATTCACTTTTGTGTATTGCTCTTTACTAAAATGCTCTCTAAGTTTTGTAATAATTTATAATGTTTGATTTATGGATATGTGTATAATGTGAAATATGTATGTAAATATGTTGGAAAAGAGTGTCCATGGAGTTTCTTGTCTGTTCATCTCCATAGGATCTACACCTTGGAACAGACGAATAGAATCACGACTGACTAACTGACTGACTACTGGACATTGAAATAAAAAGAAAGTTTAATATGATTTGATTTGGTTTGATTTGATGTACTCAAATTCCTTTCGTTCTAAATATTCTAATATTTTAAAAGATAATTAATCTCATCTTTTTCTCTAATCTAACATCAGAAGTGGGATCGGAACCTATGTGCTTTGTTATTGTTTATGTACTTTGTCACAAAAAAATTCAGATGTATCCTGCTATGTTGGAGGGCCTTCTGGAGCCATACGTGATGCTGTAGCTGGTAACCGAAGTGAAGATGTGGTGTTGCCGCCGTTTCATCCGGACAAGAACAACAACGGGGCGGAAGGCTGGGACAACACTGACGCCGTAGCCAAGGACCATGGATGGAGCTTCCATCACTACCGTAAGCAAAGTATTTAAAGCCCTTAAGGGCTTTGGCCATACTCTATTGTAAATATGCAAGTAGCATTTTTTGAGGGACAGCTTGTCGAGCTTGTTTATGGAGGTATATCCGATATTAATAGTCATATCATATCAATTCTCTTTTAACAACCTATATAAACTAAAAAACGCCCAACCTAAACAGATAACGTACCTCGCCAGCCGAATCGAAATACCCTTGTATGAATTAGAAACGTGAGCGTTTTAATGCTCTTAAATAATTTTATTTACTAGGTTTAACCGTGAATAAGAGATTTTTTCCTCGTATTAGGGGTATGCAAATAAATCCAAGCCACGGGTTTGATTCTGCAGCTGTCATAGCTAGGCAACGTCTTAGAGAAACTCTGCAGAAAAATACTGATAGTATTAGTAGATAATGATTTTCATATAGGTGATTATAGTTTATTGATGATTAGCCATGATAGATTATTATTACGTTGTTGTGTTAGTTTATATTTGGTGTTTTCTATGTATAATATGTATGTATTTACAAAAAAAAAGTAAGTTTATGTATTTATATCAGTCTTCTAGTACCCATAACACAAGCTCTGCTTAGCTTGGGACTAGATGATGTTGTGTGTCAGATGTCCAACATATTTATTATATTTTATTTATTTATTTATTTTGTGCGAGTATTTAATTCCCTTAATGATTGCTGTCTTGTGACAAGGAATTGTATAGATATTTTGCAATAATTATAAATTATTCACAATAAATTGTGTTCAATTAACAATTGATGTTTAAGAGGGATATAAGCTTAGAACAAAACGGTTTTTATATCACTACTGGTTGCCCTGTACAAGCTTGATTACTGCTGGTCGGTCACTGCCCTTATATCAGTCTGAAATTCATTCGCAGCAAGTGATAGAATTAATATGTCAATACCAGAGACGTTCAAGTACTTCGAGAGCGAAGTACAGGTCAGTCTGGCCGTGATAGATTATGCGGAAAAGTTCCGTTTATTTATTGCAATAGCTAACTTGTTTTGTTAATTGAACACGAATAAAAACATCCCTATAATAATTATAACCTTTTATGCACAACATTCAACACTTTCGCATCAATATTATTGCAAACTACCCGTCTACTGTTCTTACATTTTTATCTTAAATCTTTATTTTAAAAAGTCACGAGACATTTAGTTTATATATAATTGAACTAAAGATATTTTCTAGTTTCATGCTAAAGTACAAATGTTAAAAGTACTACACGATTGATAAACTTGTTGACTTAATATGCCCAAACCAAAAAAAAAAAAGACCAATAGATTGTTGCACTAAACTCGCATTCCCTAAAGGTTGATAGATCCTAAAAAAAAAAAAAAAAAAAGTTGTAACTGTGGGATTATCTTCTTACTAATTTTAAAATAAAATGTGTTTTACTAAACAACATTGACAATATTTTAACCAAAGTACCCACTATCTTTCTAAATAATATATAAAATCAATTTCGGTATTTCTTGACGCACAATTCGTACAATACCGTTATTTGTGTTGTGATCTTTGAGGAATGACTAAAATCTAACCGTAATCGTACAAGAAATTCAAAAAACAGTAAATCAACAAATGATTCGTAATCATAATAGCGACAACCTGCTGCTCACAAAATTTTGTACTTATTATAAAAAATCGGCCAAGTGCGTGTCAGGCCACGCACAGGAAAGGGTTCCTCAGTCACCTATAATGGTACGTGGATTAGAAATCGTTTCCAATGAATAATAAAATTGTTATGTTTACATATTAATGCGTTAATTTAGTATGACGTTTTCCAAGTAAGCGCATTGTAAAAGTTAAGCCTCTATAACACCTGAACTAACAAAGTCATCTAATCCGTTATAGTCCTTTAAAGTTCATTATATGGACCACTATCACGAATTTTCCCACATTTTTTGAGCAAGCCGTTTAGCTTTTAGGGGGGAGAGCGCCCTTTTTTTACAAAAAAGTGGCCTTTAAAGTGGAATTTCTCGCAAACGGATACCGAAACCCTTTATTGTTTTTAAAATACCTATCTAATGATATCCCACTCGATGGGGTAGCCGCGAGAAAAAAAATTCATCCTCACTTTACGTATAGGGGAGGTACCCCTAATAAAAATATTTTTCATAATTTTATTGTAGCAATTTGTCGGCGTAATTACAACACATATTCATGCTAAGTTTCAACTTTCTAGCACTTACCGTTTGGACGGTAAATCGAGGACGGACGGACGGACGGACATGACGAATCTATAAGGGTTCCGAGTGATATACTTCGGAACCCTAAAAAAAGCCCGGGCATATAGATCTATTCTGCACATTACAACCTAAAAATGATTCTCCTAATTCTGAAAATCAAGTCAGTTTGTTTTTTGTCAAACGAAATTAGATTTGACACCTAGTCCTGGTGATGATACAGGTTCAAATTGTAGTATAATCAAAGCATCGGTAGCTTACAAATATATGCAAAAATCGTAATTACTGTTAAATGCGAAGAATTAGAACTGATGAATATTTTTTTAGCAAAATTAGTCAAGATGTTACTATATGTAGCAAGTCGTCAGACTGGCCAAGCGGGTTTTAGAAAGTTCAACAATCAATTAACACCACTGTCTAAAAATCTACGGGTTTTACGCTGATTCTTTTTCTCGTTGGTTGTAATGCAAATATCCCCTGTATTCAAGCACATCTGAATGATATTCCCATACCTGAAAGTAATATAGACCTAAGGGCAGACCGTGAACTTGCTTATCAGGCAAATAAATTTAAAATTCGATTTGACATTGTAAGACGAGACAATAAGGTTTTTGAGATTGGCTAAACTGTAGCTAAAGATAAATTGAGACTATGGCCAGGTGAATGGGCTGACGAAGACGCAGTGCCTCACAATGACTAATTTATGTATTTTCTTATTGTTAAATAATATTAATATGTAACATGTAATTTTGATTTGTATTCCAAATTGTATGTATATTGATGTCCTAAGGAAATATGTACTGACACGATGTAAATGTGGTAACACGATGTAATTGAGGTGACAAGATGTAATTGAGGTGAACTGATTGAGTTGAACTGCTGAAGTCTTTTGCTTTGATTCTAGCCTGTCTCATGTGCAGCAGGTGTGAGGCTAGATGATATTGTTGTCAAAGCAACTGACCGTTGTTATAGTCTTCTTAATGTGGAAAGAAACTATAGCAATGAGAAAATGTATTAGTTTTTAACATTGTTATTGTTAATCTTACATTATGTATGTTAGTGGTACTTTGTACTTCGAGAACGAAGTACAAGTCGGTATGGCCGTGTTAGATTCATCTAATGTACTTATTAATATAACTAAATACTTTGTATAAATATTGATATGTTTGTCAATAGTTTACTTTATATATTTTTTGAACATATTGTTTGATGACGGTAGTTGATAAAATACATACTCGTATGTTTTACTCAGTTGTCGTTGCCTATAAACACTGTTTAGTAATGTTAATGTGATTATTATTACTTTTAACTATATATTTTATATTAATATTGATATGTTTGTATTAATAGTTTAATTTAAACACATTCTGAAAATAATGTACTTTGATGAAGGTACTTGATTAAAATACATGTGTCGATCTTGTTTGTCGTCGCCTATAAAAGCGAGGGTTCCGACTGGACAGGAGGACTTGTTGTCGAGACGTGGGCCAGTACGGAGCTCTCTACTATTCAACCAGTAACTGAGGATATTATATAGATTTAAAAGCTAAGTATATGCAATTCACTTTTGTGTATTGCTCTTTACTAAAATGCTCTCTAAGTTTTGTAATAATTTATAATGTTTGATTTATGGATATGTGTATAATGTGAAATATGTATGTAAATATGTTGGAAAAGAGTGTCCATGGAGTTTCTTGTCTGTTCATCTCCATAGGATCTACACCTTGGAACAGACGAATAGAATCACGACTGACTAACTGACTGACTACTGGACATTGAAATAAAAAGAAAGTTTAATATGATTTGATTTGGTTTGATTTGATGTACTCAAATTCCTTTCGTTCTAAATATTCTAATATTTTAAAAGATAATTAATCTCATCTTTTTCTCTAATCTAACACGCGCATAACAAATATTCGGGCGAATACGGCGTAGACACATAACGAATAGCGAATAACGAAGTGTGGTGCCTGCTTAATATGCAAACGGTAGTAGAGCCCCGCCGATTTCAGCTCGATTGGAGCAGTACTACCCTCATACAGAAGACCTACCTAAAAATGACAGTATTCATGCGGCCTTTTTTTTTTTATATTTATAGCCTACCAAAGGGACTCTACCCTGCCTGATGGAAAGCATGAGCAGAATCCAAGAGTGGGGGAAACCACACATCATTGATGAAAATGCAGACAATAAAGTATGGCGGCCCACACTATGGTGGCTTAGTGAGATGCTTTTTCACGCTCCGCTTAAAGGACCCGGGATCATAGTTTGAAGGAAACACGTGAGCTGGTAGCGAGTTCCAGCTTTTGACTACTCGGCTTATGAAGAAAGAGCCGAACCGTTTCGTTCTATTACGTATTTCCTCTACCCTGAAGCGGTGACTTCCAAGTCCAGCACGTATTGTCCTGTAAAGGAAGGGAGAAGGAGGGACCAGCTGGAAGAGCTCTTCAGAACATTCACCATGGTTCTTCATTTCGTTGGAGAATATGACACCGGAGGCTCAATTTTTCTGCATCATTCTCCGGACCTGCAATAAAGAAACATCTCATTTGGCCGCCATAGTGTGGGTTACAATGCTGCATTTACTGTGCTTACAATGAGGACCCCTACTCCTGGATGTACTCACAATGAGAACTCCTGGATTCTATTCATGCTTTCCATCAGGCAGAGAAGTCATTTTGTCAGTCAATAAAAAAATACAATAGTTAAACCCATTTACACATAACAAGATAAACATAATTTTTCCACATAACAAAACACTGCCAGCGTTTTTGCCGCCGAAAAGATAAAGACATCATAAATGACTTCAGAAACATTTAGTGTCATGTTAAACCGATATTGTTTGAACACAAAATGAGTGGGTCCAAATGCAAGAGAAAAATACATTGAAATATTCTAAGGTAACTGCGACCGCTGTATTTATTACCAGTGGGTTTTGTTGCATTTTTATTGTTCTTCCTCTTTATAAGATCAGCCAGGGAGTCTCGTTAAAATCGTCTAGCTGCTCCAGAGTTTAGCTGCTGTAAAAAACAGACAGACTGACATACAGGTAATTTTTTTTATTTTTATTTATGTATCATATCACTACAATGAAACACATAAATGACACTATCCCTAGTGGGTGGTCAGTAAAAAAATGAAAGTAGGCTTAAACGGAAATACCTAATTTCATATTGACGATAATTTAAAAAAGATCAAGGTATCTAAAATGGCGCTAACATGCCATTTTACAGATTACACATAAGAAAAAAAAACAAAACAAAGAAGATACCGCGCAAAGGCACCGCGCGTTCGGCCAAAAAAACTAAATTAACACAAAATTTTCAATAATTAAAACTCACCTTGTTAGTAGGACTTCGATGTTTTTATAACACAAATATTTTCCAGTGACTTGGAATCTTATTTAAAGGGCACAGAGTTGAAATTTATTAATATGATTGTGAATATTGCGTTTTGTTTGTAGTTTGAAATGTGCCGAAGTAAATTGCGTTTCACGTTTTATTGTTTATTTGATTGTCCTTTTTGAACTTATGGATGTATACTTTTGCTACCAGACTTTTGCATTCGTATATGCTTAATCCCTTTTAAACGATTTTCAATATTATATTTGACCGGAAAGCGGCAAGTTATTAACAGTAAAACGGCAATTTATTGCCTTCATAAAATTTCAACCTCTACACTATGGGAAACTGTTGATCATGATCATGATATTATTTAAAAAAATCGGCCAAGTGCGTGTCAGGCCACGCACAGGAAAGGGTTCCTCAGTCACCTATAATGGTATGTGGATTTAAAATCGTATCCAATAGCTAATTGTTATGTTTACGTATTAATACGTTAATTTTGTATGGCGTTTCCAAGTGAGCGCATTTTACCATATAAGCCTTTATAACTCCTGAACTAAAAAAGTCATCTAATCGGTTATAGTTTTCCTTCAAAGTTCATCAGATGGACCACCATCACGATTTTTTTCAGATTTTTTGAGCCAGCCGTTTAGCTTTTAGAGGGGGGGGACGCCCTGTTTTTACAAAAAAGTGCCCTTTAAAGTGAAATATCTCGCAAACGGATACCTAAATCAAAAAATCGTCTAGGAAACCCTTCATTGTTTTTAAAAGACCTATCTATTGATACCCCACACGATGGGGTAGCCTCGAGAAAAAAAAATCATCCCCACTTTACGTGTAGGGGAGGTACCCCAAATAAAATTATATTTCATAATTTTATTGTAGCACTTTGTCGACGTAATTACAACACGTATTCGTGCAAACTTTCATCTTTCTAGCACTTACCGTTTGGACGGTAAGTCGAGGACGGACGGACGGACGGACGGACGGACGGACGGACGGACGGACGGACGGACGGACAGACGGACATGACGAATCTATAAGGGTTCCGAGTTATGAACTTCGGAACCCTAAAAAAGAGGTTTAAAAATAAATGGAAGAACGTTATAAGGGTTGAAAGTTAGGTACTCTGAAGTCAATCGGGTATTTTACTTACCAGTGGAAAAAAAAAAATTCATTTGATAAATTAAATTTGCACAGTTTCCAAAGTCATTCTAATAACCATCAAAACTCTTATTTAAGTACTGGTGTCTTAGATCATTCAAACCAGCTTATTTAAAACTGTAGGGTCTCACTCAGCTAAAGAGAAAACCTATTTAATTTTAAGTTTATATTGATTTGGTAATAATAAATCATGTTACGAAAGCCTTTTGGTCAAACCAACAAAAAGTAATCTATCAAAATTTTAAATTTAGAATGTCAATATTTTGACTCGACACTTTATAAAGATGTTACTTGCCACTATTTCCGAACGATGACGCGACAATAATTTTTCTCAACATTTTTTACCAACATACATTAGTAAATGATAATGCACTTTTCGATGACATCTCTTGGCGCTACTTTATTTTGGCAACACTTTTTTTTAAAGTCATAATATTTTAGGGTTACTGTGAGATTATTTGGAATTCTTCTCATTAAATAAATTTCAGTATATAAGACAGCGTGTAAAATAAGGCTGACAAGTCTAGAAATTTTTCTATATCTTCCTATATACGTTGTGTGTAAGATGTCCGATTTATTTATTCAATTTTTGTTTTAAATGTATCCATGCAATCTATATCTATATCTTTGATTTTAATCTATACAAATAATTGAATTAAGAAGTCATGGTTCGAGGGGGGACCTGGGGTCCTGTAACACAGGTTTTCATACTTATCTCAGGCACCAGCGATCCACAACCGAGATTGTCAAATTTTAATATTTCATGTAATTGTATTTTATGTATTTTCGGTTTTTGGTGAGAAATAAATCATATATTATTATAAAATCTCTATATCTACATATAAATAAAATTTAAATATTTGCGATACTTACATTCAAAAAAGCAATTGTTTAAATTTTTCAGGGGTAAGTAGAAATTATCTAGAACGGCTAAGCCGATTTTCATTGGACTTTCACGATGCATCGTTAATCGATGCTGTAAGAATAAAATCTCTTTATAAAGAGAATTCTTCAAAGGAAAGAAGATACATAATAAGCTCGATAGCAAATATTCGAAACTTAAAATGTTAGACAACCATAAACTGTCAAACTCGCAATTTTTTTTTAATCCATTGTTTGCGCGCGCTTTCTAAGAGAAAGAATCGGCCAACGGTTACCTGTGCCCGACAAAGAGATGATATATGTGCATGATTTCATTTAAATACTGTAGTAGGTACCGTATTAAAAATTGGTTTATGATTTATGGCATGTGTACCTAAATTATTTAACATTTTTGGTGTGAAATTCGGAAGAAAGACAAAGAGAGAACCTGAATTTGCGTAATAGATAATTCGCTATGGATACTTTAAGACCACAGGTGAAGTTGCGAGTTTCGCGCCATAAATAATTTTATTTTTTATAGGTGAGTATTTAGTAGGAAAAGCAGAAGCTGGATAACAATGATTTTTTCCTTATCACAGAGACTTTCGTGTAGATAATTGACATTAATGATTCTTTATTTTATTTCTTAAGATTAATAACATCCTACTATCCTATCCTTTTTCCTGCTGACATTAAAAATGCGAAAGTAAGTGAGGATGGATCGATGTTTGTTACGGGTCGGGTAGTCTTTCACGCAAAAACTACCGAACGAATTTAGATAAAACTACAGTAATGTGGCTTGCGATTATATATCAGAATAACACATAATGCTACTTTTTACTGCGATGACCGAGATACACGGGTCGCGGGAGAAAACGATTTAAATATATTTTAAATCAAATCAAGTATATTTACGATAATTGTATAATTTTTTATACAATTTAAGTAAAAGCACTAATGCTAGACACATTAAGGACAAATCAAACTTCATTCTCAATTATTAAATGTATTAATCAAAAATTAGATTCAATCAATTTTTTTACTGCTAGAGGAACATTTAGAAATCAATTTTTACATATAAAATATTTTAAGACTGTAGTACTTTCTACAAAAAATTACAATATTTTAGTTTTGCCATTGACACTAAAAGATGACAGCACCGAAAATCAAATTCACCAAAAATAGACATCAATTAGCACTAATAATAGACATGACCATCACATTAATTTTTAAAATACAAAAAGACCAGTAAAACATTATTTTTCATTGGTGTTAATGTTTTGGTACACAGTTCGCTCTCCTTTTGGTGCTAGGATCTTACTTCCTTTTAGGGGTTCAAGAAAAAAACCCTTTCGTCCGTCGTGTTATAAACTCATTGAGGTATATTATGAGTATCTGTATGATTATTACTGTTGAAGTAAGTCCTAAGTTCTTGAATAAAGTTTTTTATTTGAGATGTCGTTTGACACAGGTTTGCGCGTTTACAGCAAAAAAATTGTCGCTTGTCGTATCACCTCATTTTGAGAGCACTCCCCTATAGGCCTCTGCCAATATTGGAATTCTTGGTATCGGCTTATCGAGCGGTCCAGTTCCGTGGCCATTTGGAGTGTAAGGCCAAATTAGATTCAAAGAAGCTCCAAAGAAGCTTGGTGTGCTCAATAAAGCGAGACGGTATTTCATTCCTGCGCACCGCCTGCTACTTTACAAGGCGCAGGATCGTCCGCATGTGGAATACTGTTCTCATCTTTGGGCCGGGGCACCCCAGTACCAGCTTCTCCCTCTGGACCGCATTCAGCGGAGAGCGACTCGAATCGTCGACTATTTATCAGGATATTTCGGATATGCATCTTCTATAGCTTATACCTTTAAAGCACACATTGTTTAAAGGCGAGTACACCCCATGGATAACAGAAAATGTTAGATTAATCTTTGGCTTGAGAGATAGGGCTAGGAGAGTATTTCAGCAGACAAATTTAGCATCAAAAAAAAAATATTATCTAGATTTAAAACATCAGGCTAAAGTAGCCTTATATAATGAAAAATCAGCATATTTCAGAATAAACATTAATAATAATATTAACAATCCAAGATCTTTGTGGAATAATTTAAAAAATATAGTATTGCCATCACATCAACCTAAATTCTTGCCGGATCATTTGAATGATCCGGATGGTATTAACAGGGATTTCCTAAATGTGCCAGGTGACCATGGGGTGAGTATATCCAGACTGACCTATTATGAGTTCCACAGATACAAACCAAACTTATACTTCAAGCTAGAACCTGTAGATCAACATACTATACTAACTATTTTGAATAACATTAAGACCAAAGCTATAGGTATAGATAAATTAAATATAGAAATGATAACACTTACACTACCAAACTCATTAGATATTATCACAGATATTGTGAACACCTCCATTACCACCCAAACATTCCCAAGCATGTGGAAAGCCTCTATTGTCCGCCCTATACCTAAAATTAATATTCCAAGTACCACCAAGGATCTACGACCTATCAGCATATTACCCTGTTTGTCAAAAGTACTTGAAAGAGTGGTATACATGCAGGTCATAAAATACCTGGAGGCCAATGGTATCCTTCCGGAGAAACAGTCTGGTTTTAGGAAGAATCACGGCACCGCAACAGCCTTATGTGATGTGGTAGGTACCATACTGGAAGCTAGGGATCGTGGAGAGGGAACAATACTTGCCCTGCTCGACTACTCCCGTGCATTCGATGCCATTAACACATCCCTTCTCCTATCCAAGTTATCGTACTACGGATTTGCCCCTGAATCGGTAAAGTGGTTCCACAGCTACCTCACAAATAGGTCACAGCAGGTGGAGCTGCACAAAGAGGATGGATCAGTCATGTCTTCTCGACCCCAAGCTGTAACAAGAGGAGTTCCACAAGGCTCCATACTGGGGCCTCTCTTATTTATATTGTACACAGCTGACATGACTGATTGCTTTTTAAACTGCAAATACCACATATATGCAGATGACACTCAGCTGTTACTTAATTTTAAACCAAATGAAACCAAGTCTGCAGTGGACAAAATAAACGAGGACTTGGAGAGGGTAGTTAGATGGTCTGAAGAACACTCATTGGTCTTAAATCCTATAAAGTCCAAATTTATGGTATTGGGTAGTAAGGGGCAGATCCAGTCTGTTTTGCAAAATGACCCTGTCATTATTGTAAAAGGACAAAGGATTGCAAGGGTTGATGAGGCTTACAATCTGGGACTGCTGATGGACCCTGAGCTGAGGTTTGAAGCTCATATAAGTAACATAGTTAAAACTTGTTTTTATAGACTCAAAACTTTGTATAACATCCGTGACTACATCAGTATACCCTTAAGGAAACAGTTAGTAGACAGCCTAGTATTATCTAAGTTTAACTATTGTGATGTAGTGTACGGTCCATGCTTACTGGCAAGAACAAAAAAATTAATACAAAGGGTCCAAAATGCTTGCGCTCGGTTCTGTTTTAATATTCCCAGACGTCATCACGTAACACCATACATAAATGACCATGACATCATAAAGATGGAAGCCAGAAGGAAGCTGCATTTAGCTAGCTTACTCTTTGGCGTAATAAAAAAATGTTGTCCTACCTATCTACATGAGACAATAGACTGGAGGCGTAACCACTTCGCTTATTCCATTCGGCCATCGGTTGGAGCTCTCAGCATACCGGGACATAAAACAGCTGCATTTCGTGGTTGTTTTAAATATGCAGCCACGCGATGCTGGAACTCAATACCACCACCCATTAGGGATCTGAAATCCATTTACTCTTTTAAATTCAAATTTAAAAAATACCTTTTGGAACAACAAAAACAACTAGCTATGACCATAGTTACGTACTTACCTTCAGGTTTTTGATCCATGAACAGTATATTATTAATACAGATGGGGTAACATCTCCCATGGTGTCCTGGGGTGTCCCGGTGTGATGGAAGTTTTTAATTGTAATTTAATTTATAATCTGTTTTGGGTATCAATTTGATCTTTTATTATTATTTTCTTTTTGTTTTATTTGTTTCAGTCTCACTTTGGTTCTATATTTGTTTTGTTATATTCCCCCTGAAAGGAATTAAGGATTATTTTTGAGTAATTATTATTGTTTGTAAAAAAAAGAGAATGAACCGAAAAGCGAGATATTGTGGAATATTTCACACTGGACTTACCACTTTAACAATTTTCAATATTTAACTTTAACTTAGCTGCTATCGGCACTAAATCGGCTGCTACGGTGGGCACTGAAAATCAGTTCTGCGATGGTCTAAACCCGTTGCAGTAAATGCTGAGTGTCCACCTATTTTGTTAGACATGGCGTACAGCCCATATTACCACTATTGACTGCCCAGTGCCCTATTTCAGGGGCTTACTTTTGTTATGCACCAGTTAATGTACACTTTATTTTTGTAATTTTTGGCATTCGATTCGATTTATGTATGCATAAACTTTACATGTGAATTTCGTTGTGATGCAAATTTACAAAATATAAATCAATGCCACGTCATTTGGCATTGACAGTTGACAGTAATGTCAATTGACAATGCCCAGTGCTACAAGCCTCAAAAAAAAAAAAACTACTTTGTACAGTGTTTAAAAATCGCATTAAACCTTGTATGCTGTGTTTATCAAATAAAGTTCTTATTATTATTATTATTATTATTATGCCACGGAGAGTCATCGTCCCACACGACAGCATTTCCATTTGTCCACAACAGTGCGTTTTTCCCGAAATATCCTGACTCGCACATGACATCTAAATTGTGGAATGAACCTGCGGTGTTTCCCGACCGATACGACCTTCAAAAAAAGAGCGTACTCTTAAAGGCCGGCAAGGAACCTGCGACTCTCCTGGTGTTTCGGGTGTCCATGGGCGGCGGCAATCACCTACCATCAAGTGATCCGTCTGCTCGTTTGCCCCCTAATAATATATAAAAAAAGAAATATGCTTTGGAGGATGTCAAATTCGTGCTCGAAATTTAATCTGTGACTAATAGTTGACATCTAGTATACCCTAATAGTTGACACTGTCTTCTATTAGTTAGGCTAGTGTAAAACAAACGAAACTCAGATAGGAACTTTTGTTTTACAACATAAAGGCTAAATTTGAATTAAAATAAGCTAACATATTCAGTTCGATGTAACCCTAGTAGAAGACACAGATGTCATCTTTTAGGTTTTTATTCAATTCTGGTACTAATAGTTAACACCACTTAAAATATGTACAAAAACACGCCAAAATAACAAGGAAAGGGTTCTAATAAATCAATAATTTCATACATTTATAATATTGAAACCAACAGTAGCCAAAAATCATAAATATAAGTCAAAATCATACCCATTAAAAAGTTAGTTTGCTTAACGAAAACGCTAAGAATTACGCCCAAAATGTCAACCTGTGCACATTGTTTGATGTCAATTGATACCATTTTGAAATTTGCTTTCGGGAATGTACGGAAGCTTTAGACCATGTATCATAGTTGCACTAGGAATCTTTAACATCAGTAGCAATGTTATTTAAATAATTAGTTTTCTTATTATGGAAGGTTTTTTTTGAAAGTGTCATCTTTTAGTTCAATGTCCAGCATTAGTGCTTTTACTTATATTCCGTGTAGCGACAATATCGCACAATAACGCACGCAACAAATCAACCATAAAAGATAACGACAAATAACGTCTCACTGCTGGGCAGACCTAAACCCCTCTCAGACGTGGGTTAAGGCCGCCCGAAGGCCTCTAACTAAGCTTCACGACTGTTATCTTATGAAAAAACCGGAACCTACTTCTTAATGTGACCTCTGAATCACGGAAACGCTCATAACATATAAAAAACGGTCACCCATCTAGGTACTGACCGCGCCGTCGTTACTTACCCAACATTGATTGTTTACAATCACCTAAGGCTACTAAATTATATGCTATACGCTTCTGAATAAAATCCATTAAAAGTACATTGCAACCCACTCAAAACCACAAAACATACGACATCAATGACCACGAAAATTTAAAATCTATTCGAATTTTGATATCCAAATTATTCACCAAAATATTTTCTCATCCGGACAACGGTACATTTTTTTCTCCAAAAATCCGCTTAAGCCAAGTGTAAAGCGTATTTTGTAATGGATTCAAATCTGATCACACGATCGAATGGTCTCTTGTGTGCTTTAGGGTTGAATGGTCATGTATAGGGTCTATTTAGGAGTACAATGGCTTTGTTAGGGCCGGCTACTGTTTGAAGGTATCCTTTGTGATCGAGTAGGTTCGGTTCGGACGCTGGAGGCTGGGGATATTTGGTTTCCATGAGCTTGCTGAGAAGAGGTCAAGTTTATGATAGTTTTGGGAACTATTTTAGTAAGTTTATACTTTCTGTATTTATATATATATATACGTATAAAGCCCACACTACCGAGAAAAGAAAAATCTTTAGTGATTTTTTTATTATAATACTAGATTTCACTCGCAGCTCCACCCGCGTGTATCTCGATTATTGCAGTAAAAAGTAGCCTATGTGTTATCCTGATATATAAGCCATATTACTGTTAGGTTTCATCCAAATCCGTTTAGTAGTTGTTGCGTAAAAGAGCAACAAACATACATACATATGTACTCCTGTACTTTCGTGTTTATAACCACCTCAAAAATCAAAGTGTCTCCAAGCCTGACTTCATTGAAATCGGTGAAGCATCTTAGCCGTGAAAGTGTAACAGACAGGTAGAGTTACTTTTGTTTATAATATTAGTATGGATTGGACGGACTTAATTCTGTTGTAGACATTAAGCTTTTAGTAATAGTGTGGCGGATACGAATTTCAAATCAGATAAATGACTAAATTAATATGACTAACCAAAAATAGCCTCATCAACCATCAACAGCCTTTAATAGTCCACTGCTGGACATAGGCCTCTCCTTTGAAAGGAGGTTGTGGCCTACTATACCACGCTGGCCAGACGGGTTGGTAAGGGTTTGTTTCAAGTTTTCCTTCTCTTGGCAGTGTTGTTAGCTGCTTATTGTGTTCCTTTAGTCGCCTCTTACGACACCCATGGAATGAATAGGGGTGGTGACACTTTGTATTCTTAATCCGTCACCACACGGAAAATAGCCTATATACATACTATCTGATAATAGAGAGGCTATTAGCTTGGAAAGACTGGTAGTTATTGGAAAAATGGAAGGCAAAATACCCAGAGGTCGAAGGCTGAAGAGATGGTGGATCAGTTCTCCGAACAGCTTGAGATATTTATCAGAGCCTCTATCTATTATGCCACTGACCGTATCAGATGGAAAAAGACAACCGGCTTGTTAGGGAGTCATGGATCCTTAGTAATGGGGGAACGATGGTGATACTATCTTTCTAAGTGTCATTTTTGATATTATCAACTGCTTTTAAAAGTACATGGGCCTCTCCTTAAGCAGGCACCACACTTCGTTATGCGCTATTCTTTATGTGTCTACGCCGTATACGCCCAAATATTTGTTATGCGCGCAAACAACAAACATGCCATCAACACTTCAAACAAATATGCCAAATAAGGCAAATATGTGTGTTGTAGAGATGTGTCATTGTCATTTTTATGGCGAACGTAACGAAACCATACGAACCATAAATATAGAATCGAACGAACGAAACCTATTATTTTAATTTCCTTTTTAGTTTATTAAATTGACAAAAACAATACTTAAATTCAGTCTAATTATTTTGATCATATGATAGATTATTTTAATCGTTTAATCGATTTATCGTATTTCAAAAACTGTTTTATAGTCTATGGTTGTTAGTTATGCACAGGGCACTTCATTACCCGTCCGAAATGTGGGCAGTCGATGCGTGTATTCGCCTTATTCGTGTCCTCTGCAGTGTGTCAAAAAACCAACAAGTCGACGGATACGCGTATTCGCTATTCGGCTTATGTGTCTATGCGTACGAATAAAGCGAATATTGGCGAATATACTATCCACACTTCACCGTATGCGCGCGAATAACCCGCATAACGAATAGCGCATAACGAAGTGTGGTGTCTGCATTAGAAACGAGGACTACCACGTCAGCCGAGCTCAATAGTATCTGTATCTAGATTTTTTCTACTTCAGACGCAGACCAATTTTATTCGGTTTTAGTACGTTCGATTCAGAAACATCACTCCCCACGTGACGGCCCCAGGGGGTTACCACGCGTGAAAATGTGTTAGTTTCAAGTTTTTATTTTTTGTGCAGTTCAAGATTTTCAAAAGAGTATCAAGAGTCCTTACTACATGTAATGAAACGCTTGATTTTAATTATCCTAGACTCCAATATCATTAATATTTAGAATGTTTTTTAGTGTCTTCCATTTCAATTCTTTAATTTGACAACAATTTGACTAATGTTGTTCAACCCGTAATAGAGTTCCGTAGTCACCCGTAATAGCTTTAAATCGTAAATAATAGATCATTGTTATATTCAATCATTTTTTTTTTACATTTTTACGAAGTTTTCCAAGTAAACTTATTTTACAAGTTAGGCCTTCATATAGTTTATCCCTGATTTTTTTCAGTTATTTCGAGCCAGCCGCTTTTAGAGGGAGGGGGATGCCGGTTTTAAGAAACAAATGCGCTTTGAAGTCGAATAACTCGGAAACGAATTCCTAAATCACGCATCATATGTAAAACAATGGGGTTTCTTGAACACAATCAAGAAGAGAAGGGACCAAAAAAATAGCTACCATTGAGTTTCTTGCAAGTTCTTTTCCATGGAGGACTGCATTTTCGACCTGGCTGCAGTTTTTCTGACTTTTTACGAGAGCATAAGTAATTTGAAAGCTGCTTAATTAAAAATGTAATCCTTTCATGGCTTTACATGGTATATTAAGATAGGTTACCGGAGGCGCAACATTCATCCCTCAGTTCAAAAGGGACAACGCAATTTTGTCTATTCACTTACAAGTGTAGCCACTTATTATCATGTGACTTGACATGCAGTAGTTCAGTACTACCATTAGAAAAAAATGTGAAGTTGTTAAGCCAACAAAATGTCGAAGCCGCCTTTCCTTTAGCATAGTATATACTTATGTTCCCAAACACGAAATTCCTAAAAAAAACTCACATACATACATAATATTCCAGATCGCGTGTCTCCGCTGGCGGTTAGAACAATAATTGTATATAATCTCGATGTATCGGCCATAATGTGATTTGCCTCTGCGGTGCATAATGACAGGCCAGTGTAGCACGCATGCGCGGTACACACGGCGCCATTTTGTAACCGTTTTGCATATGATGCATAAATAAAGAGGTTTTTGTACACCTTACTTACTTTCACAGATCTTACTGATTTCACTATTTATCGAGCGACATCTACATAAAACATAATACTGTTAGCGACATCTAGTGAAGGCAAGGTGAAATATTTGGTAAGTGTCACCACTGATCCTCTATCGCGATATGAAAATTCTCTTAGACGTTGAGGTTTTGTCATCGGTTTTATTAAGATTTCTTTTAGATAACTTAAATTAATACTTTAAATTCGAAAGTAACTTCATCTGTCTGTTACGCTATCACGGTTAAACCACTTCTGCACGGATTTCAATAAAATTTTGGCATAGAGATACTTTAATAATTGAGACAGGATATAGACTACTTTCTACTGTTAAGTTGTGTGCCACACAAAGTTTTGTCCCATCTAGGAATGAAATTCACACAACTTTCAACGCAGTAGGAAGCTTGAGCTGCCAGTAAATTTTTGTGTGATGATTACGATCGCTAGTTCTGTATCTGGGTTCAATTTCACCAGTTTATTACTCCGATGGCTAACATATAGGAAGAAGCATTTAATAGGTGGTAACGTCAGTCTGATTTCTGCATGAACTAGTCGGCTCCACCGAGACGGGAGTTTGTGGAAGGGTCACAGAAGACCAACCTAAAAATGGCAGCAATTTTGCTATCGTGTTTTGTTGGTGAGTGCGAGACCGGAGGCTCAATGATATAGAAGGATTATCAGTAGGCTGCCATGGTGAGGGTCACCATGCTGGATTATCTTCATTCGCAATGAGTACAGAGACCACTACTCTTCGATTCTACTAATGCTTTCCATCAGGCAGAGTAGAATCACTTTGCCATCCATTGACTATACGGCGTTCAGTATCAGATGTCCGATTTTTTCTATTATTTTGTTTATATACTGCTATGAAATCTCAACCCGTGTGTACCGATGCCAGTCAAAGACGTAAAAACAATCGCGTTTCCTTCTGCAGACGTGATTGAAGTTGTCTATTTCGGTACCGACAGAAAAACAGACAACCTTGTACTGTTTCCTTATAATTTTACAATAACCCTTTATATTTGTTAGTGACGTGACCGGTTGAACTAGTAGCCGATCCCAAATAAACTTGGGAATAAAGGCTCGGAAGAAGAAGTGTCGTGACAGACTTTTAAATGTATATAAATCGTGGGTTTGATTCCAACCTAGGAAAAATTATTTATTTTTTATTATTTTTAAATATTATAGGGGGCAAACGAGCAGATGAATCACTTGATGGTAGGTGAATGCCGCCGCCCATGGACCCCGAAACTCCAGAGGAGTCACAGGTGCGTTGCCGGCCTTTAAGATGGGAATAAACTCTTTTTTTTAAGGTTTGAAGGTCGAATCGGTCCGGAAACACCGCAGGCGACAGTTCATTCCACAATTTAGATATACGAGGCAGGAAATTTCGGAAAATACGCACTGTTGTGGACTGCCTACCATCAGAATTGTTTGATGATCGTGATAATTGTTTCTGTTTTTGGTGAGAAGTAGAGGTTCACCATAGTCAGCATGACCCACATTGTTGAGGCCAAGCGAGATTCTTCTACATCATTGGCCTCCAGTTTCTAACTCACCAAAGAAACACTTCATCATGAATACCTACTGTTGTTTTAGATTGGATATCGATTTTAAAAGTAATCTTCCCAAACCTCTATACCGACAAGTCATTGTTCTTAGTCTGGGTTTTCTTTGAGCCTGTTTCGTGTTACTATTTTTGTAAAGGATAAATTTATAGTGCGGAAGTTGCCTTTAATAAAAAATGCCTGTAAATGAAACTGAAAAGTGAGTCTTGTTTTCAGCGATCATACTCAAAATTGCTGCTGGTTGATAAAAAAAAACATTTTTTTTCCTGAAACGCTTTATTTTTGCTATATGTCCACCCAAATGGTTGCCTGACTTTTTTGTAAATACGTACATATTATACATAGGCAACACCCAAACTCCGAAATAAATGTTTGCAGATCATACAAATATTTGGTCCGACCCGGGAATCGAACCCGATTCCTATTTATCAGCAGCCGAATAAGCTAACCACTAAACCGGCAAGGCAGTAATTTTTTTAAGCATTTGAAACTGAAACATTTTTGCTATCTCTACTCAAGGTCCATGGCGCCGCTGCTTTCAACGACCCTCTCCATCCCGCTCCCACATCTCCTATCTCTCTCTTACGCAATGGCACCGACTCTCACTTTTAGGCATGGTTGTGAAAATATGGTATTTTCTTTATTTACAGTTACAGTTTATTTAAAAAGCTCTGATACATTACTTTTCTAATAACTATATCTATTATATTATTATTAGTTAAAGTATATACTATTTAGGCATATAAACACTTTGAAAGTAATACCAATCATCATCATCATCACAGCTAAAAGGTGTGGACATAGACCTCCGCCAAATTTCTCCCCAGCAACCGGTCCTGTGCTGCCAAAAACGGGGAAAAATTGTATTCCCTTTTGAGAGTTGCCATTGTGTGCGCTGCGTAAACTGCTTACAGGCCTTCTACACGGTGGGAACCGACCACCAACTATCCTGACCTTGGTCGGCGGTCGGTTCGGCTACGGCTTACGGTTACGGCTTTACTATAATAATATAATTGTTGTTAGTCTAGTGGTTGGCGTATGCAGCTAATGATCAAGAGGTCTCGGGTTCGATTCCATGGTCGGACCACAAATATTTGAGTGCTCTACAAAAATTTGTTTCAGAGTCTGGGTATTTTTCTATGTATAATATGTATGTATATACAAAATAAAAGTATGTTTATGTATTTATATCAGTTGTCTAGTACCCATAATACAAGCTCTGACATATTTGGTACTAGATGACGTTGTGTGTAAGATTTCCGAAATATTATAAACGCGAAAGTTTGTGAGTATGTATCTATGTTTCTTGCTCCTTCACGCAAAGACTACTGATGGGATTTTGATGAAATTTCACAATAATATTTGCCTATATCTCGGAATAACACACGGACTACTATTTACCGCCATGACGTATGTACACACGGGCGGAGCAGCATGCAAAAACTAGTAAGTAAAGAATAAATAAATAAGAAATTAAGAAGCCTTATAATACATTCATACTACAAAAATGTTATGTTATGCATGTTATTTAATGACATTTTAATTTTAAAATTCTCTTGACAATAATATCTGTTTATTTTAAGTATGAAGTTTCTGACTGTTTTAAATGACGAATTTTCTTATTATAAATATATTTGCACACACACACATAATGGTACAATGTAAATGGGTCATATTATAACATTATTAAGATCTCTGTATACCTACATTTCTGCAAATAAAATGAATAAATAAATAAAAATATTCTTTATACATTGATATATTTAATACATCAATGTTAATATCTAGTAAAAATACTTTTAACTGTTAAAAACAAAAAAAAAAAAAGCTGTATTTGGTGTGCAATAAAGTATATTCTATTCTATTCTATTCTACATATTAGTTTCAAGACATTGTTGATATTATTAAATATGTATTATTTCATTTAAATTCTTTTATAAATACATTATTTTTTCCATCCAATTGACTCCCTATTATATTTTAGCCAATAAAATTATATACGTATATCATGATACGTAGCTTTTTTTCCATTGACCCCTCTCAGTAATTGCTTACCGTAAACTGCTTAAATTTTACAAAAATAATGTATGAAAGACTCGTTCACCATTAAACATTTAAAAAAAAGTCAACTACAGCTTTTTTCTATCTTTTAAGGTTGGCTCACTATAACCTTTTTTATGGGGAAACAAATTTGTTCACGCTGTATAACATCATTCTATATACAATAGTAAAGAGACGAGGACGAGATTGCGTGGGTCAGCGAGATTTAAAAAAAAAACTTGTCAATAGAAAAAAAAAACTCTTTAGTGTGGAGAAAATACGCACTAGAACGAAACGGTTCGGCTCTTCCTTCTTATGCCGAGAAGTCAAAAGCTGGAACTCACTACCAGCTCACGTGTTTCCTACCAATCATGATCCCGGGTCCTTTAAACGGGACGTGAATAAGCCTCTCACTAAGCCGCCATAGCCTGGGCCGCCATACTTTACCGTCTGCATTCGCATCAATGGTGTGTGGTTTCCCCCACTCTTGGATTCTGCTCATGCTTTCCATCAGACAGTGTAGAGTCACTTTGGTACGTTAAATATATTTGAAATAGAAAAAAAAAATATAGCGGTTTTGAATCTGTCTACTGTTATATCAAAATCTCTAATCTTAATAAAAATAACGGTAACATTGTCCCGCCCCGATTCGAACCGCAACTCTTTCCCCAAACGGCCGACCCTTCTAAATAAACTTTGTACTTTTTTTTTACCGCCAATTGACCTCAAGGTGTAGACCGATTAAACATCTTCCGGGAATCGAACGTCGGACAGTGAGTCATAAAGCGTGTTACTCAGAACTGGAGCGGCAATATTTGAACTATACGATAGTCATTTTCTTCTCATTTTTTGTTAAGTCTAATTAGATTTTATGCCGTTTGGTTATTTAGTAATGATTTTACCACTAAAGATTCATGTCGAATGCGTTTATAGTCTTAAAAATAAAAAATAGATATGCATGTTGCTGACTACCTTTGAAGCTGTGTTTGAGGTCTCGGGTTCGATTCCTTTCACTGGCAGATAGCAGGTGACATAAATAGTAACTTGAAATATTTTTTTAACCAGTCTCAGCTAGTACATTCTAAAATAGTCTTAAAAAGGAATTTTAAGCGACATACTTTAGACCACATTTCCATAGAATACGGGTTCATGTTATCAAGAAGATATTCTTGCAAAAAATAAAACAAATATGCAAAGTTTTTATGTAAATACTTGTAGATATTTATTTAGTTCTTGCCACTATCACTAGCAAATACGTGATAGAAGATGAATGATGGAAGTATTGATTGAAGCCCATTATCAATCGCGATTGAAGTAAAAATTGAACGTCTTGTTGTGCGATTGAGCGATTTCGGTCATTCGCTAGTCGAAAAACATAGCGGACATGTCGCGTCACGTTCCCGACCCGATTCCTGAGCAATTGACGATTCGTATGAAGCTCCATCATTCGCACCTTCAATTGAAACGGTCAATGACGTAAAAATTGACAATTGCGAATGACTGTCTGCGGGGCACTTTACACATATCAGAAGTAATTGAGACTAGTTTTTTTACTGTAGAACATGATGTAAGTAAAATTGAAGTACATATCAGTTTGTAAATTCTAATGAACGACATCAAAAAACTAATTCTAATTTTTTTTCTGTCTATATGTCTGTCTGCCAGTCTGTCTGTCTGTTCCCGATTATTTTGGAAACGGCTGATCTGATTTTGATGGGACTTACACTGGAATGTAGCTAACGAAACAAGAAGTAATTAGGCTGTTTTTTTTCACTACAGACCGTGATAGTGTGTCGAGTTAACACACGTTTACAAACAACATATATTATGCAAGCAATAGACTGCACGGTTGGCCTAGTGACTTAAGCGGTCGTCACGCTGCTTCCCACTTCACTAAGTGTTGCAGGTTCAAAGTCCACATGGGAAAACAATTTGTATGATCCAAAATTGTTGTTCTGAGTCTGGGTGTCCTTGATGCCCATTTTCATGTAGGTTTTTAAAGTACCTCGCGTGTATTTGTTTGTTTCTTCTGGGTTATCTCTAGAATGGCTAAACTGATTTTGATGGTCTCATCAAAATCTTGTCAAATATTTAAATAAAAGTCTTTTTATTGGCAGAAAGCTGATGTCATATGGAGTAATTTAGGCTGATTTTTTTTATTCACTCCACGGCTTTACTCTCGGTTTACAACAAAAACCGCGGGAATCAGCAAAAAAAAAATACTTCTAACGTTTTCTTTATAAATCTCAATCACACTCGGTCAAAGTAGAGCCTTAACAAATTACATTATGATACATTTGTCGGTCAATGTGTTGAGTTGTGATGACTTGCACGTCTCTCTGCGCAGGCGCCGTGCACTGCGGGCCAACTGTAAGTGTACACTTGAGTTTAACAGGACGATGGTTTATTGAAAGATTTATGCTATGAATATAGCCGAGTTATGTAAAAGAAAGAATTCGGCCTGGTGCGTCACGGTCAGGCCATGCATAGAATAGGATTCCTTAGCCATTCATAATGGTACGTGCACGAGCTATCTAAGAATACCCTAGACGATGGGATAGACGCTAGAACAAAATCTGCCCACTTTACCTGTAGGGGAGGTACTCTCAATTAAAATATTTTTCGTGATTTTACTTTAGCTGTCTGTCTAACTCAAGTTATATAGTTAACTCAAGTTAGCTGTTTGCCAGGCACGTTTTTAAGCCTATTTCCCATCTATCTAAAAATCTGTCTGATTTCAGCAAAACGAACTGTAAATAAATGATAAAATCATCAATTATATTACCCCACAAAATTGTGTCCCTCAGTGTAATATATGCTGACATAGCACAATATCCTTTAGATGCGAACCCGCATACTGTCCAAACGAATTTAAATTTTAATGTAATGAAATAGAGTTTAAAATCAACTTCCAACAAACAAGTACAGTCTACAATATAATTAGTGATTTTTATTCATATCTTCATTTCGGCTACCTGTGGCGTGTGTTTATTTTTAGGGATATTCTTAATGGATATTAGTGGATATGTGATGACAAGACTGAATGAAAAACCTCTTCATTACTACAAGAGGACAAAGGCTTTACAGTATCATAAAAGCTATAGCTAAATCTTTGGCGTCCATTTCATTTTATTTATCCGGGTCATATACCACTTAGTATATTGTTAGTTCTAGAAAAGAATAAATATACTTATTAATATATATTTTTTACATCTGACACAACATCATCTAGTACCAAACTAAGCAGAGCTTTTACTATTATGGGTACTAGACAATTGATACAAATACATAGGAAACACCTAAACTCCGAAACAAATTTTTGCAGATCATACATACATTTGGTCTGACCCGAGATTCAAACCTGTATCGTCTTGATCAGTAGCCACATTCATAGGTACTTATATTTTTTTCATGAGAAATAATATTTAGTCACTCTTATTATCGATGGAGAGCCATGCTTTACCACATATGGGTTTAAAACTTGAAACAAACCCTATACCGGTATAGAAGGACAAAACCGCCTTCCTATGGAGAGGCTTATGACCAGCAGTGGACTATTAAAGTCAGAGCCAGAGAACAAGTGAAGTTACCGGAGACCAAGTTCATTCACCCTTCCTACTCTCCTTATCCTACTTTACTTTCTCCTATATCCATTTTAAATCGACGTCATTCCCAAGGAGGATTGATAATATTAATAATATCATCATCATCAGCCTATCGATGTCCACTGCTGAGCAATAGACCTCTCTAATTACACGTCACTTGATTCGATCCTCATTATATTATTATTATCAGTGATCTATAAAAAATATAATATCTTATCTTCTTCTTCTTCCTAGCCTTTATTCCCAAGATTGTTTGGGGTCCGCTACTAGTTCAACTAATTTACCTGAATATCAGTTTTCCAAACTAATCATCTGTCTGGCCGAATTTTGATCATCAACTGACTGGCGTCGCGCCTCTGCAACCCTGTGGGAGAACTGAAATTCGAAGGTTGAACTAAATGTCAGTAAATTTCAGAGCATTGACTTCCCAATTACGATTGCCATAGATGTTCATGACAACCAGGACCGACGGATTAACGTGCTCTCAGAGGCACGGGCGAGAATCACCGCCTAATTTCCATACACCGGGCTTCTATTAAGAATTTCCTGTAAGAAAAACCCCACAACACTTTTGGTCCGACCCGGGAGTTGAACCAGAGACCTCTAGATCAGCAGTCGCATACGCTAAAAACTAGACCAACAAGGCAGTCAAGCATTACATCTTATATAATCTTCAATTGTTTGCTACCTGTCCGTGTGGTGACGGATTAAGAATACAAAGTGTCACCACCCCTATTCATTCCATGGGTGTCGTAAGAGGCGACTAAAGGAACAAAATAAGCAGCTAACATCCTGCCAAGAGAAGGAAAACTTGAAACAAACCCTTTACCAACCCGTCTGGCCAGCGTGGTATAGTAGGCCAAAACTTCCTTTCAAAGGAGAGGCCTATGTCCAGCAGTGGACTGTTAAAGGCTGTTGATGATGATGATGTTTGCTACCTTAATGGCTTAAAAAATGTAAGCACTTAAGTACTGTCGAAGATATTTCGAAGCCTTGGGTGTTCATGTAGTACAATAAATCATAATAATGTATGAATCAGCTGACATACTTGTTTTTTGATTAATGACCATCTATTTCAAGGCATGAGTGTACTTCTGATTTGTTTTAGTGTAATTTGTGTAACATTAAGCTTGCATGACCTTCTATTTTAGGGTCAACAGTTATGTAAATTTTGATGATGATGAACCACAGCAGCCAGACTCAATGGAGACCAGCCACAGGATCATAGTGCATAAGTGTGTGCGTTACATATTTACACTATCTGTTCCCTCGCTGTCACAACACGGATGTGTGGGTGCAAATATTTCAATCATTATCAATATTCTCCGTTTGGTGTCGAATTAAATATTGTTTATTATCGTTATTGGGAAGTCAGTGCCCTCAAATATACTGACAACTAGTTCAATCTCAGAATTTCAGTTCTCCCTTAGGGTTGCGGAGGTCCGATGCCAGTCGCTCCGTGGAAAAACTGAAATTCAGGCAAAACCGGTTGAACTAGTAGCTGACCCCAAATAAACTTGGGAATAAAGGCTAGGAGGATGGTGTCGAATTAAATAAATATTTTTTGGACATTTCACACATAACGCCATCTAGTCCCAAACTTAGCAGAGCTTATATTAATATACTACTTATATATTTATACACAAACATACTTCATTTGTAAATACATACATCATATTATACATAGAAATCACCCAAACTCAATATGGAGATCACACAAACATTAGGTCCGACCCGGGAATTGAACCCGAGACCGCAAGCACATCGGTCGCATACGCTACCACTATGCCAATGAGGCAGTCAAATTAATTTAAAAAGATTAAGTCGAACGGTATTGTAAGAATCGAGTATGGGAGGAAACTACGCCAGACAATATCACTACAAAGAGTATGAAAACTTAACACAAACTATTGATAATGGTTGACGATATCATAAGTCTTTAACAGTCCACTGCTGGACATAGGCCTGTCTTTAAATAGGAAGTTTTACTTTTTAATGCCACGCTGGCCTGGCGGGATTTTAAAGGGTTTGAGTGAAGTTCTTCTGCGTAGTTTGCTCTTAACATAACGTCGACTCCTATGACACCAAAGGGGTGAATGGGGATGGTGAAATGCTGTCTTAATCCGTCACTGGACACTCATTATTAGTGCTTACTCAAAAACTTCGAATATTACAATTTGTTGGATATAGGTGACCTTCTTACCGCAACATTGCTCACTTGGCTGCCATAGTGCGTGTAACTATGAATCCTCATCAAGCTTGAGTAGAATCTTGGAGTAGACATCACCATCCGGTGATGTCTACTCCAAGATTCTACTTAAGCTTTCCATCAGGCAGAGTCACTTTGAGTAGGCTTCCTCCATTTTGAGGTCATATAATTAAAAATAAATAGTAAGTAGTAATTTAAAAATAAGTATTCCGAAAAATTGCGGATTAGAAAAGGCGCCTAGGTAAAGAAAGAGGCCTGAAATCGAAATTCTAAATCTTATCTATCTATGGTAATGTTTTGAGGCGTATAGGGATTAGATCTGACACCTGTCACACTGGTGTCAACTGAGCTTTGTCACGGTGGTAGGTACTACATAATGTCGAATATGGAACTTTGCCTTGTCTATGGCCTTGTCGTTTCTTGCAGCCATTTTTTCCTGTACTCCACGCACTGTCAGTATAAGTTTTTGCAACTCACAACTTACAACATTTAATGTCGTAAAGCATTTAAAAGTATCTAGATTTATCAATAGCTATCATCGGGAAATGAAGAGGCAGTAATTTCCTGTATGTACATATTTAATGTAAATTACTTTTTTACCTGTTATATTTACTTACTTTAAATTTCCATCAACAGCTTTTAATAGTCCAAGATTTTGACTTTCTTCACCACCCTGACTTGACACTTTGGGAGGTACAGAGTTTGTTTTAAGTTTCCCTCCTCTTTACAGTCTATAAGTTGTTGCCCAACGCAGTTTGATTCCTTAGTCAGCTCTTATTGCACTCATTAGAGGAATGGGGGTAGTGACATTACGCATTCCCAATCTGTCACCTCACGAAAAACTAGTGGCTTAATATTTCAACATACCAACAATGTCAGCAAGCCATTCACAGTTCAACTCAAAATGATTTATTTATTACTAACTCGCATTCACACGAAATAATAAAAAAAGAAATGAGTTCAGAACGGAAGAGGCTAAGATTAATTACTTTTTAATTCGCCATTTTAGTTGCGTCATTCTTTGCGCGGGAACGCGTGAGTTTGTTTTGTTAAGGCCATGACCTCAGTGTATTCGGCCTTCATTCAACAAAATCACGTACACGATTTTATACAAGGTTTTTTAATGTTGCTATTTGACAAGTACAGGCAAAAGTAGTACTTAAAGAAAATCCTATTATTACTGACATAACGAGAGCCCTTGAAATGAGGGTACTATTTATCAATAGCCTTTATTAGTTCATAGCAGGGAGTTATCACCTTTTTTGTACGATTCGATACGTAGGTATCACCAGGAAAGCATGTGTTATCACTGTTCTTATTGTGAATACAGACTATGGTGACCCTCACTATGACAGCCTATTGAGATGCTTCTGCATCATTGGACCTGCAGTATGCTGTCATTTGATCTCTGTGTGATTGTATTATCACTCTGGTCGAGCTAACCCATTTATGCTGAAATTCGCGTGGCTGTACTACCTTGAAAATTTGAATTTAAGAATAATAATTAATTGACCATAAACTGTAAAACTAAACCAAATCATTCTTAAACGTGTGAACATCATAGTAATAGAAATAACATTCCGGTGTTTTACTTAACGACATGTTAAGCATGCATAAATAATCGAGTTACTTAGGCATCGGCTTGCAAATTCGTTATATGGATAAATTCTAATCATGTTTGACATAAACAGGTTGTAACTACAAACTCATCACGCACTCCATCAAATGAGGATATTTTTATAGCACTTGGCATACTTGCAATTTATTGTTGCTCAGTCGAGCAACTTTCTGCGACTTTAAAGTCGGTAAATTTTATATTCTATCAATAATCAGTATTTAGGAACCATAACAACACAATTTCTTATAAGAATATTATAATATAAAATCATCATCATCAACAGCCTTTAACAGTCCACTACTGGACATAGGTCTCTCCTTAGAAAGGAGGTTTTGGCCTACTATACCACGATGGCCAGACGGGTTAGTTTCTAGTTTTCCTTCTCTTTGCATCGATGTTGTCTTACGACACCCGCGGGATGAATAGGAGTGGTGACACTCTGTATTCTTAAGCCGCCACCACAAGGACAATTTTATATAAAAATGTTTAAGAAATATTTATTTAATTTCAAATAATATACGGTAAATTAGTTGTTACAGTATTTAATCAGACAGCAATCTTAGTAAATAAATATCATTTTCTTAGCCTATCTATGGGGTCGGCTACTAGTTCAACCGGTTTCACCTGATTATCAATTATTCCCCTTAGCGACTGGCATCGGTTCTCCGCAACAGAAGTCTGCCTCAGATGTAAATTCGAAAGCTGAACTAGTTGGCAGTGTATTTGAGTGCACTGGTCCCTGCACTCGGCCAGAGTGGGGACGTATGGCCTTAACCCTCTCCTGAGAGGAGACTCGATCCCAGCAATGGGACGTCATAGGTTGTTGATGACAATTATGACCGACGGCATAACGTGTTTTTATGAATTAATACATAAAAATATCTAGACCTAACGTAGATCCACTACGGAACGAATCCTCGAAAAAAGCGTTAACCATTCCCTTGGGTATACTCATTCAGACGCTATCAGATATCAAGTCTTCGGTTTACTGTGCTCCAGAGCAACCTATACTTCGTTTGCTCAAATGTGGTCTCCACTTTATAGTGAAGACCACGGTTAAGCAAAATATAGTGATCCACAAATATTTGTTTCGGAGTCTGGGTGTTTTTTCTATGTATAATATGTATGTATTTACAAAAAAAAAGTATGTTTATATATTTATATCCATTGTTAAGTACCCATAACACAAACTCTGCTTACTTTGGGACTAGATGATGTTGTGTGTCCAAAATATTTATTTATAGATAAATAAATAATTAAACCCAGACACGAATCAAATTCGAAGGAGAGGCCTATGTCCAGGAATGGACTGTTGAAGGCTGTTGATGACGAAACAAATTATATTAGCATGGAAATAGATCAACAACAAATAGTTGCCAATCTATAAATACATCACTAACAAAAATGCACTGTACGATGTTCTTATTGACACATTGTTATCAGACAATCGTTGCAACGGATCGATCAAATAAAATTAATTTCTTTTTTATCTGTCTCCATTGTCCATTGTTTGGCGGGAACGCCATTTTTAGGGTTCCGTAGCCAAATGGCAAAAAACGGAACCCTTATAGATTCGTCAAGTCTGTCTGTCTGTCTGTCTGTCTGTCTGTCTGTCTGTCTGTCCGTCCGTATGTCACAGCCAATTATTTCTGAAACTATAAGAGCTATAATATTGAAATTTGGTCAGTCGATGTATTCTGTGAACCGCATTAAGATTTTGACATGAAAATAGAAAAAAAACAATACATTTTGGGGGTCCCCATACTTGGAACTGAAACTCAAAAATTTTTTTTTCATCAAACCTATACGTGTGGGGTATCTATGGATAGGTATTCAAAAATGATGTTGAGGTTTCTGATATCATTTTTTTCTAAACTGAATGGTTTGCGCGAGAGACCCTTCCAAAGTGGAAAAATGTGTGTCCCCCCCCCCCCTCTAACTTCTAAAATAAGAGAGTGGTAAAACAAAAAAAAATATATATTGTACATTACCATGCAAACTACCAACGAAAATTGGTTTGAACTAGATCTAGTGAGTAGTTTTTTTTTAATACGTCATAAATCGTAACACGCAATTTACCTTTCATCCAATCAATACACTAGTATAAAAACATCGATGAAAGTTACAACGAACTACAAGAACTTTTATATGATGTTACTTGCTGATACGGAACCCTTCATGGGCGAGTCCGACTCGCACTTGGCCGCTTTTTCTTTACATAATTATGGCGGCAATTTTAAGCAGGAAATGTATTTGCTTTTCATTTCGACGGCGGTAAAAGTAGTTTTTTCCATGAAGATTAATTGTGGATTTGTAGATTTGTTTTTTTTTTTGTAAAATATGGAGTTTGGAAGAATTATATTTATTTATATCTTTCATACAAAGTACTCTCGTACTCCTATACCTTCAACTCTGACGGTCAGCTCTACTGTGCGTGGTGCAAGATAACTTTTTAAACTAAATTCGGTTTTGCTAACCATATCAGAGTCAACCATAGGGAGAACCCATGCTGAACAAGAGGGAGTCGCCATCACCGAATACGGCGTGGCTAGATAGATAGAGACAATAATGCTTACTGACTAATCAATATTGTAGTTACATTTTTCTAAAGAACTAATTAGGTACATATATTGCAATTTTGAGTTTGAGTGAATTAGGGTCGATACTTTCGCAAATCTTAATTTGACTGCCTTGTTGGTCTCGTGGTTAGCGTATGCGGCTGCTGAACAAGAGGTCTCGGGTTCGATTTCCGGGTCGGACCAAATGTTTGTGTGATCCGCAAATATTTGTTTCAGAGTTTGCGTGTTTTCTATGTATAATATGTATGTATTTACAAAAAAGAAAAGTGTTTTTATGTATTTATATCAGTTGTCTTAATACAAGCTCTGCTTAGTTTGGGACTAGATGGCGTTATGTATAAGATGTCCGAAATGACGGAAAAATATTTAATGGCTTTATTCAACAAATTTTATTAATAAATATTTATTTGAAATATATTACCTAATTAATTAACTGTTTTATATTTATTTCAGAATGTTAGTTAACATGTAGAGTATATTATTATACAAAACGGTACTAATATTATAAATTGGAAATTAACTTTGTCTGTTACACTTGCATGGATTTTAATAAAATTTAGCATGAAAATAGTTTGATTCTTGAGGAAGGACACAGGCTACTCTTTACCGCGATTACCGGCATATACGTGGACGAAACTGCATGCTCAGTTTAGGTTAAAATCGAATGAAATGGCTTATTCCACAAAAATAGACATGGTAATCGACAATATATCTATGATAGCTACCATTATTTTTTTAGATTCGTGGTGCACTGTCTATATGGGATATAGATCCTACCACGATCACTGTAATACAGACTGTATCAAAATAAAAACTGCAATAGACAATATCGTATTTTACACCACAAAACTATAATTTTCGCGACTAACACAAAAACTATCGCTAAATTTATCCGAAATTAGTTCAAACACTTAATTAAATTATAGGAACTTTACTTTTACCGCGCCAACGCCTTTGCCGCGGGGCGTCTCGAAAAAAAAAAACAAAAAAAAAAAGTAAAAAGTCCAAAGCGGAAAGGTTTGGCGCCACTGACACTTGGGCTTTGTGGCTGGCCACGCCCATAGCGGCGCCGACTGTAGGAGTTTTAGTTTTATTAGAGAAAGTAGTAAAAATAGAATATTTTGTAGGTTTTTCTAATGCTCTGTTTTACTTATAATATATTTAGAAGAGTATGAGATGTGGAGTTTTTAACCTACAGGTTTAAAAAGTGCAGGTGGTATAGGTAGGCATATCCATGTAAGGGTAGAAGAATGAATTTAGCTACCTATAGCCGTCCACTGCTTAACGAAGGTCTCCCAAGGAGCGCCAAGCACCCCGGTCTTGGGCAGTCCGCATCCATCCGCCGCCTTCCTTAAATGGTTGGTCCATCGTGCCGCAGGGCGCCCTACACTACATTTGCCAAATCGCGGTCTCGAATCTAGCACTTCTCGGCTCCAGCAACCATCAGTTTATCTGGAGACATGACCGGCCCACTTCCACTTCAGCGTACTGATTTTCTATGCGATGTTAATAACTCTAGTTCTCTGACGAATAATCTCGTTACACAGCATCGCACACTCCATTGCACGCTGAGTTACTTTAAATTAAGAAGAAAGAAGAAGCGAATGGAGAACCATGCAAGAGGTATACATCCAACAGTGGATGAAAATATGTTGAGGAAGAAGAAGAAGAAGAAGAAGAATAAAAGTAATGAAACAATCTCACCATTGACTCTTCTAAAATAGGTATATTCATGACTATTTTCACCAACGTCCCCTAAATTTAAGAAGCCACTTACAGAAAATAAGGCGATGATATACAATTTCAGCAACTTAAATCTTAACGGCCACCTAACTACTTAAATCTTAAATAAACTAAGATAAGAGACTACTAGTAAAGAGACGGTTTAATTGAAATTGGTAAAAACGGGTACCAATGTTTTAAGCCTAGTTAGGTAATGTTTTGACATGACATGGGTCTAACTATACATACTTTTCTTTTATTGTGCAGAAATCCCCACGTTGGTCATACTCATACCACATGTTTGTGGCTATGTTGGATTGGAACCGACTAAAACCGCATGCCGTCTCCGGTACTATGGGTCGAGGAACCAGGTATACCCTTTATAGGAAGTCTCAGGAACTTATCTATCCATACTAATATTATAAATTCGAAAATAACTCCGTCTGTGTGTGTGTGTTACGCTTTCACGGATAAGCTGCTGCACTAATTTTAATGAAATTCTCTATAGAGATAATTAGATTATTGAGGAAGAACAAAGGCTGGTATTAATAACGATAACTGACATAAACACATGCTCGGCGGGGCAACTGGCAATTGTTAGTGCTAATCTAAAGAAATAAATAAAATTGAAATCATCAGCATCAACAGCCTTTAACAGTCCACAGCTGGACATAGGCCTCTCCTTGAAAGGAGGTTTTTGCCTACTATACCACGCTGGCCAGACGGGTTGGTAAAGGGTTTGTTTCAAGTTTTCCTTCTCTTGGCGGTGATGATAGCTGCTTATTTTGTTCCTTTAGTCGCCTCTTACGACACCCATGTAATGTATAGGGGTGGTGACACTTTGTATTCTTAATTCGTCACCACACGTTGAAATATCTGTATGTAAAATCAAATAACAATATTTAACTAAATGCACATGAAACTATTTGTTGTTTACACTTTTTTTTTCTGTCTGTTTGTTCGGGTAATCTCTGGAACAGCTGGACCGATTTCGACGGGACTTTCACTGGCAGATAGCTGATGATATAAGGAGTAACTTAGGATAGTTTTTAGACTAGCTTCGCTCCGCTGCGTTACTCGCGACTTACAACAATAACCGCAAGTAACACCACGGGACACAGCTAGTAAATGAATATAAATACTATATTATTATTTTATACAAAAGATAACTCCCGCATTAGGAATATAAATTCCTGTGTCGCGGGGGACTTTACAAACATACAGGAAACGGACACATAAAAAACCCAGACTCAGAACAACAAATTGTGAATCACACAAAGTGTTATCCTACGTGGGATTTGAAACCACGATACTTGGCGCAGTAGGAAGCTGTGTGGCGACCTCTTAAGCCACTAGGCCAACCGTGCAGACTATTAGCTTTTCTATGAGTACTTACTCGTTAAAACAGTGTCTCTACCTATCTTCATTCTAAAATAGTACAATTATTTTATTTTATGGAACTAGCTGACTGGCACAATTTAGTCTGCGTTTGCGAAGGAATACATTTCACTCGTTTTTGCTACATTTTTAGGGTTCCGTAGCCAAATGGCGAAAAACGGTACCCTTATAGATTCGTCAAGTCTGTCTGTCTGTCTGTCTGTCTGTCTGTCCGTCCGTATGTCACAGCCAATTATTTCCGAAACTATAAGAGCTATACTGTTAAAATTTGGTCAGTCGATGTATTCTGTGAACCGCGTTATGATTTTTACATAAAAATAGAAAAAAAAAACAATATTTTGGGGGTCCCCATACTTGGAACTGAAACCAAAAATTTTTTTTCATCAAACCTATACGTGTGGGGTACTATATCTATGGATAGGTGTTCAAAAATTATGTTGAGGTTTCTAATATCATTTTTTTCTAAACTGAATAGTTTGCGCGAGAGACACTTCCAAAGTGGAAAAATGTGTGTGTCCCCCCCCCTCTAACTTCTAAAATAAGAGAGTGATAAAACTAAAAAAAATATATGTTGTACATTACCATGCAAACTACCAACGAAAATTGGTTTGAACGAGATCTAATGAGTAGTTTTTTTTAATACGTCATAAATCGTAACACGCAATTTACCTTTCATCCAATCAATACACTAGTATCAAAACATCGATGAAAGTTACAACGAACTACAAATACTTTTATATGATGTTACTTGCTGATACGGAACCCTTCATGGGCGAGTCCGACTCGCACTTGGCCGATTTTTTTATTGATGCTCTGCTCCTATTGGATTTACCGTGATGTTAGCTTATAGCCTTCTGCTATAAATGGGCAACCGAATGCTAAATTCAAGTAGTTCATTAAATTAGCGCGTTCAAATAAACTCTTGGGCTTTTAAATAATAATATAGATCCGTTCATATCACATTCGTAAACCTTAGCACGGTATTGCCTGGATGGCGTAGTAGTAGCATATGCTACTGCTATGTTTGAGGTATCAGGTTCAAGACGTGGGTCTGACCAAATGTTTTCATGATATGCGAATATTTGTATATTCTATGTATGTATTTAGTATCAATATAAAAGAAAAGTATACATGTATTTATATGGGTTGTGTACCCATAGTACTAACTCTGCTTAGTTTGGGACTAGATGGCTTTTTTTTTTGTAGTACCCGCTATCACATGGTGTTACACCCCTAGCACGTAGTCAGAGCCCTTGCATCCTTTTATTAATAGATTTTACATTTTCATCATTTAGTTAAAGACTAGATGATGTTGTGTGTCAAGTATCTGCTCTCAGTTTTAATTTCAGGATTTCATCTCAAGATTAGGACCTCTGTAAAACGACCAAAAATCGTCGCGCGGTTAATATGTCTATGTCTTGCGTGACTATGGTATTAAAAAAATATTAAACGTCACTTTTAATAAACAAAATTGACACAGTACTCCTTGGTCAGTAGGTACAGTGGCGCCAGATTCGTCTAACATTAGCCCGCGGCAAAGCGGCGCGTGCTTTGATTCCCCTTTTTTATTTAAAAAAAAACAAGTTATAATTGCAGGCATTAGAACGTTTTACGTATCCCAGGGGTTAATTGTAGGCGGCTGGAGCCCGGGTGACTTAAACGCGTAAGTTTTTATTCAGACTGGTTTTGAGTACATATGATCTACCGAAATTTTTATTTTATTAGTACTTTATTAAGTGACGGGAAGTCGTTGGCTGCAGGCAAAAAGCAGGCAGCTACCAATTCATCATTATCAGCTCAGCTAAAACACGTCCACAGTTTGAGATAAGCTTCCCCCAAGGTTCCCCACAATAATCGGTATTGTGCTGCTTTCATCCAATGGCTTCACACGACTTTCGGTAGGTTGTCGGACTACCATGTGGGGTGCCTACCAACGTTGCGTTTTTCGGCATTGAATCAAGACGTAAAAACGTATAATCTATTCCAATCATGTGTAACGGAGGTTCAAATCAACGAAGGTCTACAAGGAACACCATCTTTACTGGTCTTGGGTAGTCCGCATCCGTCCATTACCAGCAATTTTCTCTAAATATTCAGTTCGTCGTGCCGCAGGGCGCCGTACACTACGACTGCCTAATCCCGGTCTCCACTCGAGCACATTTGGGCTCCAGCGACCATCGGTTGTCGGTGCAGAGTCTCAGTCAGAGTATAGTAGGCCAAAACCTCCTTTTATATGGAGAGGCCTATGTCCAGCAAAGACCTGTTAAAGACTGTTGATGATGATGATGACAGTCGGTACGTCTAGAGACATGACCATGACATGACATTCGTCATTGATTAATTTTAAATTTACAATTACTTTTACATCATTAACTTGATTAGTACCTGTCTATCCCTTCAGGTCGGGCTGAAAGGGCGGTAACTCACTTGTCTCTTAAGATGCAGGTGACCCCACTAGTTACCTTGCAATAAAAAAAATATGTAGGTACTTCAAAATAAATATTAGGAATAACATTATTTCCTACTTTCTATAATTTATCCTAACCTTCGTCTATTTGATAGCACTTTGACTTACCGACACGTCACAGGTAAAAGTCTGAATGATTTTTTTTCTAAAGCGTTGCTCTCCGAAAAGGCGCGCACGCGAGCGTTCGGCGCCATCTTTTTATTATTTTTTTCAAGCCGCACTTGTGTTCGGAAACGTAGGCCTCGGGCGAAAAACAGTCACTCAAAAGTCACGCGTTTGTAGGATAAAGAGAAAAAAAGATAGAAAAGGGTCTTGAATGATACAGTTTTTTCGGTAAATTAGAGATTTGGAAGGAATAGTTTTTTAAGAAATTGCGTGCTCGACTTTTCGTAATGATACGTCTGGCCGGAGGTGATTTTTGACTTTGCTCGGGCTTGCGGTTTATTTTTTTATCGGTTTTGTTTTGTCTGTTTATAGAATCAAATAAATTGAGTATTATTATTGATACCAAGGTTGCATTGGACTAGGTAGGCAGTTCACGAAGATATAAGTAGATACTTATTTCCGTGAAAAAAAAACCACCGCACTGGGAATAAAATTACCTACAGAAAATGTATCGGATATTATGATGTAAGTAAAACTTAAGAATACTTTGGCCCTGCCCGGAATCGAAATCAAGATCTTTTGATCGGCAGTCACATACGCTAACCGCTAGACTAAGGAGGCGGACGAAAAAAAAAAGTATTACTCTATGCAAATATAAAATACATATAATACAATTGAAATGTTTATTTGTGTCTAAGAAACTCATCCAAAACTTGTACTGATTTTTTTTTTTTTCATTTGTAACAAAAATTACAGCTTTTCACTTATTACATAATTATGAATGTTTTTATGATACTTTTATAAAAATACCTAGTATTTTTAATTATTTGTCTATCTGTCTGTTTGTTCATGCGGCTGGCAGACTGCTGATGATATAAATAGTAACTTATGCTACTTTTTTAGACTTGCTTCGCCCAGCGGCGTTACTCGGGGGTACACAATAACTGCGGGTAACACACACTATCTATATCTATACATACATGTAGGTACTCGTAAAAGAAAGAAGTATCTAAGGCTAATTTTAGGGTTCCGTAGTTCACGACTCGTAATCCTTACCTATAGTCTCGTCATTGACTGTTGCACTTCTACGCTAACACAATTACTAAACAAAAATATAATTTTGATTAACGATCTAAATTTTATTTTGCAATTAACTATTGTTTTAAACTAAGAGAAGTCTAAAAATTTTGCTTAAGTTACTCCTCATGTAATCAGCTTTCCGTCAGAGAAAGTCTCGTCAAAATCGGTCCTGTCCAGAGATTACCCTTAATAAGCAGACAGACAGACAGACTGAGAAACATTTTAAAAATTGCTCTTTTCTTGTAAGTATGTGTGTATGTGACTTTAATTTACGTTTAGTAAACTGTCCATTTGAAATTACAAGAAGGAGATAAGTAGTTACTTAAATTAATTTTATTTATGTGGATGTTCACTTAGATCTTAATGGAATACCTAGTTTACCTAAGATGAAGATTCCTTTAATTTTTGTATTACGACCTGTACTTATTTTTCTATTTTTGCCATTTTCTTTAATCTATTCTATTGAACATTCAATATGAGTTATAAAAGATATTGTTTAAAATCTAATATTTTAATTTGTATAAAGATGAAAGATCGATGATTACACCTTTACATATAGTTAAATATAGTTACACCTTTATATGTAGTTAATTACTTATTATCTAAATAAAAACTACATTATTTTTTAACGTTAACTTTTAAGTAGTTAGGTATTATACGGTGTATATCTATAGACTTACATGAAATAAAGTTCAAGCCCCTACTTAATTAATAATAGCAATTGGCACTACAACAACTATTACTACTAAATTTGGTAGGCGCTCAGTTCGAAATACGTCTAATTTTGATTTATTTACTAGTTTCTAAGGAACCAAAGCAAGTTAATATTTAGGCAGTCTATGTATATTTTATGTCTAGCCGCAGCACGTAAATTACTTAATCAATTCTAAATAATAATTTATCAAAGGCGTGTTTCAGTTTTCAATCCTTTTTATATTCTTCTGGTATAAACGGAATTTACGAAACGAGACCTAATTATTACGTTCATAAACAAAAGTACACTTTACTATGTATTTGTGACATTAAAATTAAAAAAATACTCAATTAGATTTTTCTCCTCCAAGAACCTGTCTTACAAGCTAACAACTGAAATTTTTAAATCATCAATCGAACTCCTGTAAATAAATTGGCATTGTCCATCAGTACTGATAAGTTAAACGATACATAGATAACGATACTATATTTATTTCTGCACTTCGTTGCAATTCCTTGTAGAGCAGCAGAAGTCTATAAATAGTGGTGGTCACTTTTTATCAGGACCTTTTTGCTAGTTTTTTTGCTTTTAAGTGTAAAAATTACATATCGTTTAATTGAATTGCTACCTGACAAGTAACAATTGATTGGCACAATTTTTATGGCGATATATGTATTGTATCTCTGTGATTATTAAATCTAAGCTTAGACCAATTTATGCATTAGTCTGTTCAGCTCTACGGTTTCCGATTAGACATTTAGCTGTCATATGGGTGACAGTGACATTTAAAAGACTCCAACTCCAAACCCAAACTGTCAAAACACAAAATCTAGTTTGTTTGCCGGTGCAATATTGTAAATTTTTATTCTTTTACAAAAATATAATGGCAGCTCGCAATATTTTTAAATTGGGAGCTCTGGAAGCCCATAAAACAGCTTTCTTGCTATGTGATATACAGGAAACTTTTCGTCCTCATATTAAACACTTTGCCGAAGTTGTAAAAGTGGCGAATAAAATGGTAAGTACATTATAATGTTATGTAATTCTGTTCTTATCTAGATACAGATATTGTTGGCAAGATGTGTCAAACATTTAATCTATCATATACCTATGTTGATATTATAAATGCAAACAGAACTATGGCTTTATTGCATCTGAACTGCTGTAAAATTTAGTGTACCTAATGTTATTGTATTTATCTACTTTATAGCGTCAGAATTTTAGAATAAACAATGATAACACCCGACTCACTCCCGATAACAGACTTAAAGTACACCCAGCCTCTGATTTCTTGAACGGTGGATGTGGCTAAAGAATCATTTTTAAAAATCATAAGGTCACTTCAGAAAATAATAAACTGATAAATTGTTTTTCACATTTTAGAATATATTTTAGAATAGGTACATTGCATTATAGAAAAGATTATTATATTAAATTACAAAGACACGCTGATTGTTCTGGAACAATGTACGGAATGAATAATTTATACAACACAGTTTTTCAATTTAAAATTAAACTCGTTCTTAAAAAATAATCCAAACTATAAATTAAACCTACCAGTAACACAATACAAATAGGTTGCTTATCTGAGATTACTCATTCATCACATCCCCTTAATCTCAGATAAGTACAGAAAAGATTTCACACATTCTTACTCCCACAACTACAACTTGACATCATAACACAATATCATCATATCATCTCAACTCTTTCAACAAAACCAAAAACTCTAATAATAACAAACCACAAAAAATACAGAAAACAGTACACTATAAAGGAAAAAATTTAGATGTCCAAAAATTCTGTGAAAAGTTATCTGAAATATTCGTTTTTTTTTAAATAATTGAAAAACAAAATATTAAATTCTTTTCCCTTTAAAACAATTTCACACACACGCTTCCACTACGCAAATCTCTATTATAATCTCTCACCGCCTTACACTAGCACTACTTACACAGATTTAGAATTAAAATACAAAAGTCCTAATAACATATCACAAGAGAATAACACAGAATCACTATAAAGAACCTAGTCACTAACTTAATCTTATTTATCAAGAAGTACTACTATCTCTATCTTAATCTATCTAAGGAGAGGCTCCGTACATACTATATTTTAACCAAATTTCCATATAAAATTTTCCAGATGGAAGCTGCAAAGCATTTCAAAATCCCGGTATACATATCAGAACAGTATCCGAAAGGCCTTGGACATACAACAAAGGATATCAACATTGAGAATGCAGCATTGGTATACGAAAAAACCAAATTCTCCATGTTAACTCCTGAATTACAACAGAAAATGAAAGCAGATATTCCGGAGTTGTCTTCTGTCGTGTTATTTGGTATTGAGGTAATTAATCTATATTAATATTATATACACGGTGATTTTGAAAGCGTTTTGAAACCGAAAATTTTGAATTAGTAATCAATAACAGAAGCTATATATAACGTTAATTTAATAAAATATATAAAAAAAAAATCATCAAAGTCAATATTCAAATCGTTTACAGATAAAAAGTGAGAACCAGTAGTAGCACTATTCAATCACACGTAGGTACATATACAAACAGAAATACTATGCGTTTTATATCGTAAATCGTTAATCGCCAATAAAATCAACGATTTCGTCTTTCAACCAATAACGATTGACTGTGCCCCTGCCCCGCGGGCGCACGTCTCAATCGTCACGGGACTCAATCGTCACGCGTCCTTGGCGTCAGTCGGTCACGGTCATCTAACCACGGACCAAAGGTCATCTAACCGGCAACTCGTACTTAGAGATGTTAATTGTTAAGTGATGAAGTTGATAAAGTGAAAAGTGATAGAGACACATTAAGAAAATTAAAATACAATTGTATCAAACGTGGACGCTTGTGTGTTGAACGCGGATTCCATTTTGAGCAGTTGCTTCGATACAGAGAAGTGTTAAACTGTAAATAGGTATGTAAGCTAATTATTCTGTAGATAGCTCCGATTTTTAACACGCCTGACGTGGTTAATAAATCGAAAAGAAGTTTAAAAAAAATAGGTATTAACGCCGCAGTCCTACAATCCGTTGATAAATTGATTTGATGTGATTCGTGGTTAATAATCGAAAAGAAGTTTAAATAAATAGGTATATCCGACAATACGACAGTCCTAAGCCCGTATTAAGTATGAAGAACAAACTGGAGTCAAACTACGAAGTACCTACTCGCTAGCTCGCGCCTATAGGTAAACTTGTAAATCAGCTGTTAGCGTCACCGGCGCGCGGCGTGTTTAATTCATACTACTTTGCAGTGCATTACTACTTTCCAAGTCGATCGAGTAAAGATGAATATTAAAACTGAAACTTTTTTAAAGTCAACATTACAATTGATTTATCCATTTTTATTGGTACTACCTATAGATGATTACAAATTAAAATGTTTCGTTTTCAAAACGTCTATAAAATCACCGTGTATAACTATCCGTGTGGTGATGGATTAAGAATACATAGAGTCACCACTCCTATCATCCCGCGGGTGTCGTAAAAGGCGACTAAGGGACACCTACGCAAGACAACATCAATGCAAAGAGAAGGAAAACTTGAAACCTATCCTATACCAACCCATCTGGCCAGCATGGTATAGTAGGCCAAAATATTTCTAACGAGGGGCCTATGTCCAGCAGTGGACTGTTAAAGGCTGTTGATGATGATGAATATTATAAAGCCGATACATAATCTTGGGAATTATCATAATCAGCCTATCGCCGCAGTCCACTGCTGGACATAGGCCTCTCAAATGGTACTTCTCGCATTTAATCTTAGGAATAATAAAGGCCATAAACATAAAGATAAACTTTAATTTCTAGATAAAAAATATTCTAATAAAATAATTTATACTTTTCAGGCGCATGTCTGCATCGAACAAACAGCAATAGATCTATTGAAAGACGATATTGTTGTACATCTGTTGGCTGATGGAGTGTCGTCCAGGTCTTTGATGGATAGAGGACTCGCTCTACAGGTTGGTTACAATATTTTCTTCATGTGTAAGAGGGGTTTTATCGTAGTAATCTTACAACCTAAGTAAGGTACGGTTGGCCAAGTGTGTCATGTAGCCGCCACGCATCTTTATACTGCGCTAAGTGTTGTGGGTTTGAATTTCAAATAGGACACTATACACTTTGTCTGATACACGAATTAATATCCTGAGTTTTTATGTCCCTTTCATGTGTTTGTAAAGTCCTCCGTGACTCAGGATGTATATTCCTAATCTGGGAGTTTTCTTAAAAAAATGTAATATGGCATTGGAGATTTTATAATCACACATGAAATTAAAATAAATAACACCCGGATTTAAATAATTTGTGCATCACACAAAGTGGGGTTTGAACCCATGCCCCGACAAAAGCGAAGCAAGCATCCCCAGCATCCATGCAAGCTACAAGCGAAACATTTTTTCCTTCTCTATGCCTATTATCTATTAATTTTCCTCGGCCTGGTTCCCACTACGCCGGACCGGCAGATCTGCCGGAAACCGAACAGAGTGTTCACATTACACCTGATCCTCGGACAGTCAAGTACTCAGCTCAGTTAAATTTGGACCTGTGCACACAATGGACGACGAAATTGTTGTGTTGTGGGGGTATGTTAATAGAAGGCAAAATAAAAGAAAACATTGGGTACATTCTATTTTCGAAGGACAGCAACCACTTTTGACGATTTACTGATGAAAATGCGAGCCAAATGACGTGAGGGGAGCGCGGGCGGGGCGAGGGGAGCACAGGTGCTGCGAGCGGGGAACCGATAGCACAAACTTCACATCACTCCAGTCTGGTGTGTCTACCGGCACTTTCGTAGTGACAAAACGCTCGGTGAAAATGCCGGACACGAGATAGTGTGAATAGCTTCATATAACTTGCACAGCCACTAGCCCTTCCGGCAGTTTTACCGGCCCGGCAAATCTGCCGGTCCGGCGTAGTGGGAACCAGCGCTAAGTCTATTAATATCTTTCCTATTGCTGACATTTGCCAGAAAGAGTCAGGAGCATTCTAGACTTGTCTTGTCTAGATAGTAGGTAAGATGTGAGATATAACGACATATCCGTCTCTTGTGAGAATTGTCACGCTGATGGTGGCGCGTGTGTCGGATCATTTAATTCCCTTCAAAATGGTTGAGTTGAATGGTGCGGATCCATGCGTCATGTTCGTGAACGGGCGCTGTCAGTTGTGACTGGTCATCTCTTAGTTGCCACGGCTTATTTGAATTAATTATTTTAATTTTCAATTGTATTTTTGTTGTACTATGGACACTTTTAACGTGCACGTCTTGCTACATCGTTCTCACATAATGTACCATCTCAACATGAATGATGTAACCAAGATTTTGTAAAAAACATTTTGATTTAAAAGAGTGTCCATGGAGTTTCTTACCCGTTCTTCTCCATAGAGATCTACGCTAGGGAATGGGCAACTACAGTACTTTCACAGTTTTTATGTCTTGTGACTGGGACTGTAGCTACATTTTTGTTTCGACAATTCAAAAGTGCCTGTAACTGGCCTACTTGAAATAAATGCTTTGATTTTGATTTTGATTTTGCTACCTTTTTCTACCACCAAGCAGAATGGTTTTTTAAATGTTAAAGCTTGCCAAAGTGCCTCTACCTGATGGAAAGCATGGGTAGAATCCAAGAAAAAGCACTATCCTCAATGTGAGTACTGATGCAGCATGGTGACCCACACTATTGCGACGCTTTTGCATAATTCGTTCATTCACCTTCATTTCCTACCCTGTTATTATAGATTCCCATTTCCACATGTTTAGTTCTTATGATGTTTTTAATACTTCCAGACTGAACCTAAATAACTAGCTATTTTCTGCCATGTTTTGCTGTGATACACGTGGTTGCAAAAAAATTACAAAAACAATCTTGATAACAGGTTGAATATCGTGTCAAAATTAAACTCGATCTGCTTTTTTTTTGTGTTTCCGAGGCTACACATACGTACAAAACATTTTATATTATTGTTAGCAGCTCTTCTAGCGAAGTTGCAAACGTTTTACTAATAGCGAAATAGCATAGAAAACGAAAAACGCTTGCAACTTGGTTAGGGGGCTGATCTACACAACTTCTTCTGGGTTCTTTTTAATCATGCTAAACTCCTGTTGGTCATAGCCTGATGTTAACTATCTTAACTTAGACATGCCAGCCAAGACACACATTAAAAAAACCAGATACTTAGTTTTCGGAGTTCAACAACGTGTCACGAAAAATAATAGATTGAGGGTAGATAACCAATTTCATTCAAAGTGAATCAATATTAACACATTCACTCATTCAATTCATTCGTTCAACTAAACCAATTCAAATTCCTACTTTCCATTCTTCCAGCGCATGCGATCACTAGGCTGTTTCGTTACCACATCAGAAAGTGTGCTGTTCAAGCTTCTAAGGGACAAGAAACATCCAGCTTTCAAAAACATATCAAAATTAAACAAAATACCCACGAAAGATACCTTAGGTTTCGATAATATGACTCCAGGGTCAAAACTATAAACGAAGACAGAAACTAATTTAAATAAACAACATTCAAACAGCCACAAGACTTGTGAGAAACCTCAATGTGTCCATGTTATAAATTCGAAAGTGACTGTGTGTACCGCTTTCACGGCTAAAACGCTGCACCGATTTCAATGAAATTTGGTATGTTAAGAAAGGGTAGACCACTCTTTACGGCGAAAACCGAAAATAATAATAACTATATTCTAATATAGAAAAGTAGTTTTCGCCCGCGGCTCCGCCCAGTGTATGTCGGTTATCGCGGTAAAATGAAGCTTATATCATTTCTCAGGATCTAGACTGTGTATGTACTAAATTACATTTAAATCGAGTCAATAGTTTAAGCTTAAAAGGGCGACAGACAGATAGTTACTTTCGCATTTATAATATTAGTTAGAATTTACACCTTTTCTAACCGACTTCAAAAAATGGAGGAGGTTCTCAATTCGTCGGAATCTTTTTTTTTTTATTTATGTACGGTCAGCGATAATTTCGCCGTTTATCAACCGATTTCAAACATTATTTTTGCATTGGACGTAGCTTACAGGTGGTCCCATTGTCACCATATCGGGATGTGATGATGGGATCCCAAGGAAATCGAGGGAACTCCTCAAATATCATAGGCCCAATTGTCGCTATTTGGGTTCCACGGAATAGTTTTTCTTTGAAGTCGGTTTATTTTTGTTAAAATTATTGGTCTGTGCGATAACGCTGTCGCTCAATGGAAAAAGTCAAATTCGGTCAGATATTATTTCTAACAAGCTGACCTTGTTTGTTTTATAAAAAGATTTTAACTATGGCAATATTATAAGATTTTTACTACTGTATTTTTTTACAATTGTTATTTTAAATAAATACTTTTTTATGTATAAGTTGTTTTTTTTTATTTCAGCGTTTCCAAAACATCGGTTGTTTCGTGGGTACATCTGAAAATATTTTGTTCAAGCTGCTCAAAGACAAAAATCACCCCGCTTTCAAGGCGATATCTAAACTAAATATGGTGCCGACCCCCGATGCATTCGGAGGAAGCATTTTAAAAGATAGCATTGAACAATAGATTATAATTTATTTTTTAATTGGTGGTGAGTATACGGCGTGTCTTCACCTCTATTCATCCCATGGGTGTCGTAAGAGGCGACTAATGGAGCAAACTAGGCAAGACAAGAGCACTGCACTGGGCCCAGAGTGGTATAGTAGGCCAAAACATGGATTCTGAATAGAGGCCTATGTCCAGCAGTGGACTTCTTTTTTATATTTATGCTTACCAAAGTGACTACTCTGCCCGATGGAAAGCGAGTAGAATTCAGGAGTAGGTTCACCATAGGTCTAAAATAGGCTTTTGGTGCCATGAGTGTTCACGCGACTAGAATCTAAAAATAGCCCTGCCCAAGAAGTTTTCATATAATTTAAATATGGAATCTTCTTGCCGCTGACATCCTTTTGTGAAGAATAAAAAAAAACAAAAGAAGCGGAAATATTGGTCAAATTCTAAGCTAAATTGTGTCATAAATGGTGTCTTACGTTTTGATTTTATTTTAAAAATACTTTAAATGTTTCTCACAGGTGTAGTATAAAGCACTGTGTAGCACTCGAGTGGAAGTCCCATTCCTACCTCGGGAGTATTGTGACAAACTGCTCCTACTAGTAATCGGTCCTTTTCCACCCTCGGTGAACAATGTATTTGTAGCAAACTGTTATATACTTCTTTTCATACATTTTTCATTAGAAAAAGACAACTCCCGCATCAAACTAGGGGGTCGCTGGGACTTGATAAACATACGTAAAACAGACACAAAGATGTAAAGAACACAATTTGTGGATCACACAAAGTGTTGACCCATGTGGGATTTGAATCAACGACACGTTATATGGGACCAAAACCCAACGGTTTATCAACAAGATTGAGAAGTAGCTAATATGCTAATCAGCGTAAAAACTTCATATCGCGTTGCAGGATTAGTAGTTACTCCGTAGTTCAGTGTGTCTCCGTTAGATGGCGCTGGAACATATTTTTCATGTGTTCAAAGTTAACTAGTCCTTAAAATATTGTTTGATCTATATGACGACGAAACCGTCGAAGTAACTATTAAGAAGCGATTTTATTTTGAATAACCTTTAACCTTTTGACCGCCAGGGTCACATATATATGACAAACGAAAACTGTCCCTGTACGCCAACGTCACAAATATGTGACAAAAAAGCGGTACACCGAAATACGAAATAAAGCATTTAAACATTACTTTTATGCCTTTAAATTTATATAAGTACCTTATGAAGCTTTAACTCTTATCTATTTCCATAAAACTATTTAAATTGCTTTATGATATTAAGAAATTTTACTCTAAAAAGAAAGAAATAAACTCTTAAAAAAAGAATGTCCTCACACGCCAGAGTCACAAATATGTGACCACTAGTGATGTAGGGCACGTTAGGTGATATCATAAGTTTAAATTAAAATTTCGTTAGCCTGTATTATTTTTGTTGTTAAGTTTTGTTATTATACTTATTCTGTTAAAATGAGTAAGAAAGTAATTAACAGCCGTGCTCGTGAAATGATAATTAAAGTAGACAATTATTTTGTAAAGAAGAAAGAGGACTCTTAGTTATTGATTCAAAATATAATCAGTGCCCTAAAAAATGCTTCGTACACTACTGAGGTTTAAATGAAATAAATAAAAGTTTTAAAATGTCCGTCACAAGTTGCTTTAAAATTAACATGTGTTAATTTCAATTTTTCAAAGCAACTTGTGACCGACATTTTGAAACTTTTTCAATATTCTACTTGTTACTTTTTATGCCAGGTTTTTAGAAGCTAGTATTTAAAAGCTATAAACGTATACATACTGTTTTACATTTTGTTAAAATTTTCTATTTTTATATAGTTGATTATATACTTAACCTATTTGAATCGTGTATTTTTTTTAAATATCTCCTTCAACGGAATTATATAAATCTAATTGAAAATACGTGTTGTATTTATTATTGGTTAATATTATACTCGATAAGCGAGATAGTACGTTGCTACATCCCTATTTGAGAAGCGCAATATTCATAAAAATGGCGTACCCTCCACGCCACGGTCACAATATCAAGACAACAGATCAAGAATAGTGTTGTACCTATAGTTATTATATTTAATTATATTGTCGTCTCATATCTGTTATTACGGTATTAAACAACTCTGTAAATGGGTTATTCTACGTTAAGAGGTCCTCTGATGTAAGGCAGGTTGTCCCCATAAAAAATATTAATAATTTATTTATTTTCCTACATTATACTGTGTAATCACGTATTTTGTATGCTGTAGATGAATGGCCAGTTAATCAATCTACTTTTACTAGTAATTTAAAGGATCAGGGAAGATAATCTAGACAGGGTAGAGACATGAAGGCCAGGGCAGGATACCTTACTTACAGGAGCAAGATAGATTGAAAGAAAACCTTAATGTCGTAAGAATCAACTTTAATTAGTCACTAATTATGATAGTTTATTTTATAAATAATATAGAAATTCAGACTTGGATTTTCAAAAAGTCTTTTTTTTGTAACTTGTATTAGGAATTAAACTTAGAAACCAAAAATAATTATTATCTGCTTGCGAAAATCACAAAAGTAACATCTTTTTCTAAAATAAAATAAACTAACTTCATCATCATCAGCCGATCTCAGTTCACTGCTGGACATATGCCTCTCCCATTGCACACCACTCCGATGGATAATTAAAAACTAACTTACTACTATTTAACTTGAATACTGTCTTTAATATAAAAATTAAGGGAAATATGAGATTCAACGCTGTGAATGCAAAAGATTCAACTTAAACAAGAACTTCTACTTATAAATATAAAGAAAAAAATATGACAATTGAGATCACGCTTTTTCAAAGACGTTAATACGTTAATAATCCTATGCCGTTTCATTTTAAAATTTGGGGCTGGTAAATTTTCAATAACCTGGACCCATGTAAGAAATATCTTTATTATCTTTGTTTTTCCCATAAAAAGCTTGAATAAGTTTGTTAAGGTGTTCAAACATAACTCGCTTTTGTTTTCTTACTTCTTGTTTTGTTACTACATATTTTTTTTACCAGCACACACTCTACTGTTTGAATTTTCTTACGTGAAAATTTTAATCGTTTTTCTCAAAGTTATCTATTTCTTTCTTGTGTTTCTCTTTGTTTCTATTCAAGTTAATTTAGTTTTTCTTTTCTGAATAGGTTTTAATAGCTTTTATTCTTATAACACTCGGTATTTTGAAACAGTTTTCCGCTTCCCATTCTCTGACACAGCCTTTTCTGTTTTTGAGTCGAAAGATACGTAACATTTTCTTTTAATTTTTGAGAAAGAACTTTTCCACACAATAAGTTTTTCTTGACAGTATCTCTTGATTTTGGTAAATTAAGTAACGCGTTAACGCGTAACCTTTTCCTTCTGTAGAGAATACTTTTTGGGATCATTTTTATGCGTTGGTATCTCAATCGTTTTGCCTGATGCTTTTTCCAAGACATTTTTCACGAGTTAGTTTTTTTTTTTGAGAAAGCATGATCTAAAAAAATGAGACGGCTTATTTAAACATTACGAAAATACAATTAAATAATTGCTACATAGTATAAAGTTAGCGTAAAACAAAATTCATATACTAATAAAAATATATGAATACTAAGAAAGCAGCAATATCTCACTTACTTATCTACCCTGGACATAAAGTCTCTACCCTGGCATCTTATGAAGCAGGGGAAATACGGCAGGGAAGAGACATTTTCATGAAAAAACTAAGATTATTCAGGATAAACTATGTTGAAACAAAAAAACAAACTAACACGGTAAACTAAGCTTAAATTAAAGTAAATAAATATTACAAACAAACTTTAAATGTAAATAACAAGTAAATAAAACTTACCAGTGGAGATACTGCAATCACTGACACGTCCTCGTGAATTGAGTTTCGCGGTCGATGTGTCGGCCAATGAGAGCACGCGAATGACGATCGCGACGTTTACTGCTAACTTCACTTTATAACCAATGCTCTGCCTATTAAAATTTGTAGCGCCAATGTATTTTGCCGGCATTTATATTGGATGAAAAATAGGCAGGGGAGGAGACTTAATATATGAGGGACAAAAACTGATATTTTTTTTAAATAGAAAATTAAAGTAATTTCACATTTTTTTTTTAATATTCATCATTGTCATTTATACTACTTTATGTAATAAGTAACGCTTAGATGTTTAATGAATTCCTAATATGTTAAATTTTGAAGTGTTTGTTACAAAACAGTAAAGGGACAGGCCAGGGTAGATACTTTTTTCTAGGTAAACATGAAATTATGACTAAACTAGGCTAATGTAGATATTGTAATTCATTGGTTAAAAAGTATACTTTACTTATTATTAAATATGATTGATGTTTTCTGCAAATTTGCAAATTATGTATGATTTTTTCATGTGGCCGTCGATAGTACCTCTTAACGTAGAAATACCCAAATAGTGTATAACTATTACTAAAGTAGGCAGAAGTGTAATGTTGAAATAAATTCAATGATATGAGGACATATATTTTGAAATTGTAGACGAAAATAAAAATAAAATTCATGTTATCGATAAAGTTTTGGAATGCTTATTTTTATCGTAGGTATTTGCGCAAAATTTGTGGTCTGGCGTTGAGGGCAAGTTGATGAGTTTTTGCTTTGGCGTTCAAAAGGTTAATAATATTAAGCTGTAATACCTTACTAATTATAAATATTAAATATTCACACCTAAAATGCACCTCATAAGTTTTTTTTATGTAACTATGAGCCTACCAAAGAGACTCCACTATGCCTGATGGAAAGCATGAGTAGTGTCCAAGAGCCGTACAGAAATGTATGTCAGTAGTTCTAAAATGACATTAGTGACAGCTGTCACGGATATCAAGTTTTAATGTAAGGATCATTGTAGTTTCTGAACGTCAGCGGTAATCGTTTACCATGATGTCTGAATAGATGACATGAATGAATGACATGAATATGTCATTCATTCAGTCATGATACCTATTTGCTATCCTGTAGGTACATAACTGACAGTGTATTTTATTTTTCAGTTACATCTTTTGGAGTGGTGAACTTTTAAGAGCCATAACGTCTAATATTGCAGATAGAATCTTTTTATCAGTGATGATAAGTTTATATATTGTGTGATATTTATTAATAAATTGTATACATATTTATAGATATGTATTGAAAATTGTAAATATATGGTTGTAAATTTTGTTCATACTTATTTTGTTTCCATTTTACTTATTTTAATTTATTCCTTTTTACATACCTTAAAAATCTCCGTATTCCACCACCCCTCAGCCTTATAGCTTAAATTTATCCATTTAACAAGAAAATGCTTAACCTGATTCAAGAATACTTAGGTTCTTGTATTTACAATTATTCGCTTGCAACAGTGCCGAAATATCGGATACTCACAAACAAAAAGGTACATGGTAGCAATCCCGCAGATTTCTATTTTCTTGTTACTGACCTTGAAAGTTTAAAACAATATAATGTTTTCTTTTTATTTATAAATCTGCCAAAGTGACTCTGCCTTATGGAAAACATGAGTAGAATCAAATTAGCGGTCACTATACTCATTGCGAACGCAAAGAATACAGTATAGCATTGAATGCAGCGTACATATTAAGGATTTCGTGTTGGGACGTATAGCCCTCCCGAGAGGAAACCCGACCCCAGCTGTGGGACATTATGGGTTATTGATTGATAAGGATTTCGTGTGCCGATGTTAAGTGGGTTCTTCCCGGTATACTGGGTTAACGTCTCTCTCTCCTTCCTCTCTTCTTCCTTTTGCAATGCGAGAGAGAGATGCCGCAGCGCGATTGCCACGCCGCCAAGCGGTATTTTTGGTCGCAAAAAGTTTTTCTTTTGAGCGCCTATAGGAACTGGGCTTCTATGTATGCTGTATTCATTGCCCTTGTAGTTGTAATGGCCTATTGAGAGGCTTCTGTATCTTCTTCTTAGCCTTTATTACTGACAAGACTATTTGGGGTCAGCTACTAGTTTAGTCGCTTTTACCTGAATTTCAGTTTATATACGTAGCAACTGCCAACGGACCTCCGTATCCCTTAGGGCGAACTGGAATTCAAAGATTGAAATAGTTGTCAGTTTATTTAAGGACACTGACTCCCCAATAACGATTGCTATAGATGTTCATGACAACCGGGACCGACAGCTTAACGTGCTCACCGAGGCACTCTATATTAGCTTATCTGAAATCTTAGGTTTTCGTCCAGAAAACCCTAATTCAAGAGAGGAATGTAGAGGAATCCTAATCGACGGAATCAGGAGTATAGTCATGCGACTTGAGAATCATTAGAGAAACTTATATACGTAGGTATACTTACCATAACAAATATAAATTACTTAAGTTCTACATCGAATTGCATACCAGTCAGCTGCTACAACACTCATGAATAGAGGTGGTTTCACTCGTAGCATTTTTCACAAAATTATTTGGGGTCGACTACTAGTTCATCTGATTTTACCTGAATATCAGTTTATACACGGAACTACTATAAAGAGATAATCAGCTCTGTCGATTTGACATATTATGTCAAATATCCCACTTCTTATCGTGTCAATGGCAAACACTTTACACGGAAATGAGGTTTTGACCTATTTCACTACACTAAGCAGACAGGTTGGTACCTATAGGGTTTGTTTCAAGTTTATTTACTCTTTGCAGTGCAGTTGGGTCCCTTAGTCGCCCTTCATTACTAATTCTACAGTCAGAACTTTAAATTTAAATAAAATATAATTTTATGCAGATTATACAGTCATATTTTAATGAGACTTATTAAATAAAATATATTTTAAATAACATACGGTTGAATTTTCTATAAACGTTGTAAATAACAAAATCTACAATAATTATAATTTGCAACACATAAAAACAATATTTTTAAAATACCGTAAAACTCTGATAAAACCGGATACCTATATCATAACTCAAATTCCAGGGCACAGTCGGGTAGAAACATAAACTTTAGCTATTATGGTTGCCATACAACTTCATAGAAATTTCTACCGTATAAAATAATTTTGTATTTATTTCAACAGCGACCATTTCAGTTGCTCCTTCGCTGATTGCAATACCTGAAATTACAGAAAAATACTAACATATAGCATTGTGTAAAATTTAAAAAGATTTTTATCATAATATGTTTTACCCATTGATTTGGTAGATTTCAATGGCAGTGTTCAACATTGTTTAATATTGATACTTTTGTAGTAAAAATTTCGATTCCGGTTTTGGATGAATAAAATTGAAATACCGGAATTTTTTCGATAGACAAATTACTGGCACAATTGGTAAGTTTGTTACTCAAACTTGCTAATTATATCTTGTTGGTAGTTTTTAATTAAAACTATTAAATTGTACATTCGCAAGCTCTATAGATAAATCTAAAGCAAATTCATTATAAAATAATTAGAAGCAAAAACAGTTGAAAAAGAGAAAACAGTGATTCCATAACTAAAAACTATTTAAAGCAGGAAACAAAATATTTAATCAAACTCATTTTAATTTAAAATAAATGCTAACTAAAAGATTTCTAACAAACTTATAAACACGAGCAACGGCGAGATTAATATGAAAATATATTTTTGTTTCAAAATGTTGTCCCTCTGTTCAATTTTAGCTTTACTCGAAAAACATTTATGGATGAATTTATGAATGATGCCAAGAAAAAAAAATCTCAACAAAAATTCATCATGGATAAATATTCATCTGAGTGAAGTGTAACCAAAAAATAAGTCGTTTCTAAAAGTTTACTTGGATGAATATTCATTTTGGTGAAGTGTTGCCATCAGATGAATAAAACTTTTAATAATGACAGAATTCTTGAAAATATACAAGGTTGAATAATTATACTCAAATACAAATATATGTAAAAAAATTAAATTAATTATACCATTCGCTGTAACAAATGAGCAAAATAGTCGTTTTGTCCCTATAATTTTAATTCCTTAAGTACTTTATGTCACAGCTCCACGCAAAAAATCTTGAAATATCTACAAAATTTCCATGACTAAATACTGAGGCTATTTATAAAGACAATGAATGGATGAATGCAAAAATAAAATCTAAAAAATATCTAGTACTGCCCAAATTCATAGTGTCATCATGCATGTCCAGATACCAGTCTCTAGGAGCATGGCAATAAGTCTAAAGTAAGTTTGTTTTGTAATGCATAATGTAAAGTTTTACTATGGGAGAAAAACAATAGAATTTTTTTTTTTATTAATTTAAAGCGGTCTACATATGAGTTGATTGGTTGCTTAATGTTGTATGCTTTGCTTAAACATATACCAACATGTCGTCAGGCAACTTAAAATATTAATTTATATATTAGACGAGAAAAATTACTGTTTCAATTAAATGGTAGTCCTTCACACGAAGATAGAACAAAACTGAAACACCTGTAAAATAGATTGTGCACAGAATATTTACACTTAAACTAAAGGTGAATAGTTAGGAATATATAAGCTGTGGGTGATTTTCTTTATATAAATGAGTTTATTAAATAAATATAGGGATATCTTTTCTATAACCACTGTATATTATATATTTTTATAAAAATAATACCTCACCAGTCAGAAAGCGCATGCCTATCACCAAGCTTAATTATATATCACTAAAAAACTCTAATTCCCTTTGCAGCCAACGTGAAATAGTTTTTTTATGCGCCAGGAAATTTTAGTGAGCGTTGGGCCTAAAGCGAAAAAGCCAGAGGGTTGCTGATAAAAAAAAAGAATAAAAGTTAGTATATCCAATTTAATAAGCACTAAATGACTACAATTGCATGGCGATGGCGTCTAACGCATTGTCTAACTTTATTCCCCGGTTTTTCTTACATATTCATTATGTTCTGTAGTATCTGAAAGTTTTATAAAATTATATGTCGGTTAAAATGTTCGTTTCAATAATTTTGTTAGTTTATTTAGTATGTATTATAATCGGCGAAATGTTTGTTGCAGAAGAAACGTTAGGTGTTTTTATATATTTCTTATTTGAAAGATGTTAAACAAAAAAGACGTTACATATAGTGCTTGATAGGTCAAAAGAGTGGAGAACATACAAATAAAAACCACAAATGGTTAGCTCAAATATATAATAGAAACATTTTTACAAGAAACAATACCCCAAAACGTATATACAATAAATAACATAAAAAGTATTCCAAAAAATTTGGCACACAGAATTTTCATAATAAAATAATTTCAAATAATACTTTTTCTAAACTCGTATTAAAGGTTCTACAGTCTAATTTCGAAAAGCCGCTTGTAATACATAATATGGATGAATGATTAAACATCTAAATGAATTGATGCCAACAATTTTTATTTTTTCACCAATTCACTTAGTTGTATGACACATGGGTTCACCTAGATGAACATATTGGATGAATTCACCTAGGTGAATATATTGTATGAATTCACCTAGATGAATATATTGTATGAATTCACCTAGGTGAATATATTGTATGAATTCACCCAGGTGAATATATTGTATGAATTCACCCAGGTGAATATAATATATCTAACATGGGTGAAATGTTGTCAACATAAAAATAAAATTATGAATATTCATTTGAATGAAGCACAAATACAAGCACCTATTTGATCTCTACTTCTTAATTCATATCCAAATAATCACATTGCTTTTGATTTGCAAGCGCATTGAAATATAAACATTTTTATTTATTATATTGCATTTTTTTCTTTCCTTTATTCATTTTCAGCTTTTCATAGTCCACTTTTGGACATAGGCTTCTCCTCTCTTGTTTATTATTATATTTTATTGATTTAAGTTACATAAGATTGTTCTTAGTGAGTTAGAACACTTGTTCTTTGAGTGTCAGGAGATAGATATTGTTTTTGTAACTGAAGTCAATAAAATTATTAACAAAACGAATAGAAAAGATCGAACATCACAAAAATGATTAAAAAAATATATTAAAAGCAAATTTTCTCAATATCCTCGTAATAGATATTATATATTAAATTGGGGCGTACTATATGTAGAATCACCATTTACATAGCCTATTCCCATTTGGGGTCGGTTGCTAGTTGTACTAGTCGCTATGAATAGTAATGTTTACAATATGAAAGTTAAATAAGGCAAGATCCAATTTATATTTTATAATTGAATAGACATCCTAATGTGTCCTTGTCCATTTCTTAACATTGTCTTGCCTTTATTTGAATAGACACCATTTCCCATGAAAGCACTCGGTAGAAGATTATATTAAAAACTTTGTTACTGATTTTAGATTACAAAAATGACTTTATTTAAAATTTCGAGACTTTTACACATAGTTTTTATTGTATTTTGTACAATTATTAAATCATTAAATCTGGGCATATTCGTTTCATAAAATAATAATAATAATTGACGACCGACTATAATCGATGGTCAATCGATTTCTATTCTAATATTCGATGTAAAAAGATATCAAAAAATATAGTTAAATATACAACCCCTAGCTACAACACTCGCTCTTGCCACGAAAATGTAACTAACCGAGAAATAATCACTTTTTAATATATCAGCAACTGATAACTATTATGTCGGTTAATATCACGGAACTAAATTTCATTCGCGTTAAGAAAATAATAACACCATAATCAAGTCTCATTCCTTGACCAATCAGCTTCCAAGAAATACGTTCGCACGACGATTCGGAACCTTATTGGTTAGAAGGCGGAACTGAACGGTTACGTCACTATTTTCTTAACGCGAACGGGCTATAATTGTTATTTGTAATCACGTGATAATAGTGGCTATTGAATCTTACTTTATATATAATTTTTAGCTTGATTAAATATATTATATAAAAGATATTGCTTTTCATAACAAAAAAAGTATATGGTGTACTACCTTAACACATCTACGATGCATATTTAACACAGAAAGTACAGTACAATTACATAGCAGCTACCAGAATAATTTATTGACTTGTTCGATTACCTGTGCTACAGTTTGTTCACCAAGGGGTACGTCCTCAGTGCGAAGGGCGGCGCGACTCACGATGGAGGTGGGGTCTGAGTCCAGGATTACACTGAAATATGAGAAGTAGATATTCAGGTCAATCCAATCAATATTACAATGGATATGGGGTGCTATCACTCTTATTCATCCCATGGGTTTCTGAAGAAAATATCACTGCGATGAGAAGGATAACTTAACAACCTTACTTTTTGTTCTTCTTCTTTAATTGCGGAATCTCCAAAGGCCTACTGGGTTTTGCAACGGAGTTGTGTCAGAATCGGACTGATTAAATTCACCGGGTGTACTACTCAACGCCTGAAATAGTAGAGGTTCAGGAACTGCTGTTATTAAGACATCCTGGACATTAAACACCCTTTTTTAACGTGTGGAAAACCCCTGGGGCCGTCACAAAACCGGGGTTTGCGGCGGTGCGGTGTGTCGGAATCGAACCGACTAAAACCACACGGTGTGCCACTTTGGGCCTGAGGTGGGAGAGGTCCAGGTACAACTGTCATTAGGACATCTGGAACCCTCCCAGGACTTAAAACACCCAATACAAACCTATGAGTGTGGTATAAATTCTCCTTTTTGAGGAGCAGCCATGCCCAACAGTGGACTGTTATTAAGGCTGCTGGCTGATGATGTGATATGGAAAATGACAATGTCACACTTACCCCCCATCACAGATCTCATCAAAGGCCAACATGACAGAATCCAAGTTGTCAAATAGCACTCTTCTTTCTACGTTTCTTCTTAACAATATGCTGACTGACTCGTACAATGCGTTCAATACTGACTGAAGAATTAGCTGAAAGTTGATAAACAACGAAGTTATTAAAGCAGTAGACGTATCACTACTCAAGGAAATAAATCCTTTTAAAATGGATAAATCTACTTTATACTAACAAGGAAGTTTAAAAATTTTAATGTTTACAAATTCTAAAGTTACCAACAGTCAAAGAGCTTATAGAAAACTCCAACAAAACATAAAGAAAGACTCCAACGACATGAAAATAAACTAGCACTAACATTACAGTCCTCACAGTCTAACTATAGGCTGAAAAGAAAGCCGCTAGCGTCAATATATGTAATTACTTTGACAGCACAGAGATGACACATCATAGGATGTGAAGAATCTCCAACTCATAGCAAAACATCTCAAATCTGATTAAAGCCAAAAGGGCTGACTGCAGATATAAAAAAAAATGTTTACAAATTTAATAAACACTAAAAATATATTTAGGAATTGAATAGAAGAATTTTCGACCAACGAAACACGACATCACGAATGCTGTTGTTTTTAGGTTGGTCCCCTTTCTCTATGTGCGGCATGCAAATCATCATGATTCTACTACCTATAATCCTTACTAATATTATAAATGCAAAGGAACCTCTGTCTGTCTGTCGCACTTTCATAGTTAAACTACCGAACCAATTTCAATGTAATTTGTTTAAATATTTCGGTCATCTAAACACACAATAAAGTCCCAAACTAAGCAAAGCTTGTATTATGGGTACTAAACAACTGATATAAATAGATAAACATACATTTCTTTTGTAAAAACATACATATACATAGAAAACACCCAGACTCCGAACTCCGATTATTTGTGGATCACACAACCCGACCCGGGAATCAAACCCGAGACCTCTTGATCAGTAGCCACATACGCTAACCACTAGACCAATAAGGCAGTAAAGTCAAGTCAACAATTTGATACACAGATACTCTAGAGTAAGATAGTCTGAGAAAGAAAATAGGCTATTTTTTACCACAATAACTAAACAGAGATTATTTAAATTACCTCATTCTCATGTGAACTGCCCATGACATAGAAGAAGAGGTCCACGTTACTCTTGTATACACAGGTTAGACCTTCAAGCATTATGATTTCAGCATTTGCTCTGAAACATACAAAAAAGGGTGTCAAAACATTTCATTTGGGTTGGGTTTCGAAATACGTCACCTGAATCTGAGGGTTTTGGTGGTGTAGGGGGCTTAAGGGAGTTAGTCTTAATCCCCCCCAAGTAATTTTGGCTGCCGGAGTTGCGTCTAAATATTTTTAAAAAAAAATCAAAAATTCTTAAATACAATTGCAATTATGCAAAACGGAACGTATTTTTATGCTATAGTACAGTTTTTAAAATGTAATTTTTAGTTTTTATATGAAAAACGTGAAACGAAACGCAACATTTTGACACTAATTGACAGCAAATTTCAAATTTATGTGTCATTCCTTTGCTTTCGAGTTTAAGTGAATGTGTTCTTCCGTATCGATTTGTGTTTTTTCTACGACTTGGCTACGTTCTTGGATTCTGTTTGGATTGCTTTACTGTAATTAATTAATCAAGGTAATTATATTGGCACAATCCGACTTCATTGGGTTAGGTTAGATGGGTAAGGCGGGAGCGTAGCGCAGCGAAGCTGCCGCCTTACCCATCGTGGTTATTTTTTTTAAACCACCCAGAAATAGGAGCCCCGCGTAGCGGGGCTCCGTCGACTATAATGCATAAAGCAATAAAACATGCATTTAAAGTGGTATAAATAATGTTTGTACAAATTTCTGTTTTTGATTTTTCCAAAGGGAATCAAGTATTTTCGGCGGGTAAAAATGGTGAGGCAGGGTTCAGAGGGTTCAGACCCCTCCCCCATCCCCCCAAAAACTCACAACCCCTTAAAATGGCGACGTATTTCGAAATTTTTACCATTTCTGTTTTTAATTTTTTCTAAGGGAACCAAGTATTTCCGGCAGGTAAAAATGGTGAGGGGGGGTTCCGACACCTCCCCCCCCCTCCCCCCCAACCACTCACAACCCCAGAATCAGGTGACGTATTTCGAAACTTTAACCTTTCTTTTGTCCTTCGTGTTTTGTCACCAGACCCGAATCATCTGATTCAACACAATTGATATTGACAAATTTTTTCACTGTGAAATAATTCATAGAAGCAGTTTGGTGGTTGTTATCATAAGATACATAGAACAGTCATGAAGCTTGATTATAGGTCTTCTGGAGGCTTGAAAACATTCAATCTTGCGTAACTGTTTTTAGACTCGCGACTTTTATACATACTCATGTTTTTACTGTAAAATAGAAGGTATTGTAACCTTTTTAATTTTATCGCGAATAAGTCCGATTTACAGTAAAGACAATCTTGCGTAGACATGTGTCTTGTCAGTATCAAACCTGCACTCGGCCAGTGTGGGGACGTTTCGCTTTAACACTCTCCTGAGAGGTGACCCTAGCCCAGCAGTGCAACTTTATGGGTTATTGATGAGATAGTCAATTTATCAAAGGAAGGCTGTAGCTATAATAACATCACAGTACAACCAATCAACGGAAATCTTTCAAAAACAGAGTAATTCAAATTAATTTATGCTACTAGTACTATGAGATGCAGATGAGAATGCATGGGTCAGCTAATTAAACACAATTGAGTATGTATACCTGTGAGTCTTGTTGAACAAGTTTTTTTCAAATGCCTTCTGTTCCTTTGCAGTGGGTAGGACGTTTTTGTCGTAATATTTGGCTAAGATCCTGTTGCCATCATTGTCCAGTATGCACATCCCTTTCACTATGTACAGGGTTGGTTCCTGGAAACGCCAAATATTTTTTTTATAAAGAATTACAATTCTTATTGTCTTTCTGGGTGAGGCTTGTACTAAATACAACTTTCTGTTTAAAAGTATGTATTTCTTTTTTGATTATTTATGTAAAAGCCTGCTACATTGTTAGTAAGCTGCATATTATTTTAGCTAACACATCCTACATTTGGCTAACTTACATCAGACTGCTGACAAACATATACATAATATATGTATTAGAAAGCAAAATATTAGATGTATATCATATGTATTATTTAGCATTACCATTCAATCTGGAATGCTATCAGTAAGCAATGATGTGGAGGATTTTTTTAACGCTTGTATGTAAATATTGTACAAATTGTTTTAGTTAATATTGTAAAAACCAAAACATTCAAAAATATTGATTAGAAGTAAGCTCGTGAATGGATAATAATTATACTATCAGAATTATTTACTTTCCCATTGTTAAGACTCTTTCTAACAAGAAAACCAGCAGTAAGGCTAGTGTTTATTAAGCATGGCCAGTGTATGAAATTTACGATTTAGTAAGAGAATTTATATCAGCTATTGATAAAATACTGATTCGGCTACCGTTTTGTCTCAACAGTTGTCTACAATAGTAGTTATAAAGCCATCAATTCGTCAATAAAGTGAACGTTTTAGCGGATTGAAGTAGTCACTATGTTTCGCTTTTTTAGAATGTATAAAACGTATTATTATATGTATTAGAAAGCAAAATATTAGATGTATATCATATGTATTATTTAGCATTACCATTCAATCTGGAATGCTATCAGTAAGCAATGATGTGGAGGATTTTTTTAACGCTTGTATGTAAATATTGTACAAATTGTTTTAGTTAATATTGTAAAAACCAAAACATTCAAAAATATTGATTAGAAGTAAGCTCGTGAATGGATAATAATTATACTATCAGAATTATTTACTTTCCCATTGTTAAGACTCTTTCTAACAAGAAAACCAGCAGTAAGGCTAGTGTTTATTAAGCATGGCCAGTGTATGAAATTTACGATTTAGTAAGAGAATTTATATCAGCTATTGATAAAATACTGATTCGGCTACCGTTTTGTCTCAACAGTTGTCTACAATAGTAGTTATAAAGCCATCAATTCGTCAATAAAGTGAACGTTTTAGCGGATTGAAGTAGTCACTATGTTTCGCTTTTTTAGAATGTATAAAACGTATTATTATATGTATTAGAAAGCAAAATATTAGATGTATATCATATGTATTATTTAGCATTACCATTCAATCTGGAATGCTATCAGTAAGCAATGATGTGGAGGATTTTTTTAACGCTTGTATGTAAATATTGTACAAATTGTTTTAGTTAATATTGTAAAAACCAAAACATTCAAAAATATTGATTAGAAGTAAGCTCGTGAATGGATAATAATTATACTATCAGAATTATTTACTTTCCCATTGTTAAGACTCTTTCTAACAAGAAAACCAGCAGTAAGGCTAGTGTTTATTAAGCATGGCCAGTGTATGAAATTTACGATTTAGTAAGAGAATTTATATCAGCTATTGATAAAATACTGATTCGGCTACCGTTTTGTCTCAACAGTTGTCTACAATAGTAGTTATAAAGCCATCAATTCGTCAATAAAGTGAACGTTTTAGCGGATTGAAGTAGTCACTATGTTTCGCTTTTTTAGAATGTATAAAACTATTACAACTTGCAGTTATAGGGACGTAAAACTTACAAACAGTGATCCTTCCATTGTTGTATGTACCATTATCAAAATATTGAAAACCTAATGTGGTTTTATTTTCCTAAAACAAGCAGCGTCAAGAAATTAAATGGTTGACGTGTATCTTTAATTGACAACTATTTGTCAAAACTGTCAGTGAACCGTTGACGTCTGCGGCGACGCGCCTAAACTTACGTAATTTTCATAAACAAAGATTAAATTGTATGGCTGTGTAGTAAAGTAAATCATGTCCTAATGTTAAACCTCTGGCAAAAAAGTACTAAAAAATATTGTTTTTGTATTGAGAGAGATGTTGTTAGAATTATTTAGAAAATAATTGTTGAGTTCAAATTAATATAATAATATCTGTTTTTTAGTTATAATATAACTGTCTTAAATAATCTTTTTCTTAAAAATTCAGTTATTTTCGTATTTTGTACATTATGCTTTTTCGTATCCAGATTCTGTTGTTTGAAATGATGTTTCTTTCTTTATTTTCTTGTCGGGCATGTTTAACAATAGTCCCAATCATTTCCAATAGATGGCGTCATGTGCTCTAAAATGAACAAAGTCAAATTAAGTAAATGTGTATTCATTTGATTCTTGTAGGTATATTTGCAAAATATATTACATAATAAATTACAAATAGAATATGTACATAATTTGTTTGATAGGACGCCCACGCGCCGTCAAAGGTGGGCGGAAATTCAAACCTTTTAAATTGGTTTTTATCCTGTGGGTGTCTAAGAATCTACAGAGAGTAAACTACGCTGGGCAACAACACTGAAAAAACAAAGAAAGCCGATATCAACATGTTTGGCTAGCGTGTCGATTACTATACACTAATAGTTACAGACGTTATTCATATTTAGACCAGGGTAGAAGCCTCTTAAAATAACAAAAACTGAACATAAATTATAGTAGGATGAAACCCATTGTAAAAGGAGGAGAATAGTATAAAAAATAAAGGAAAAATAAATTACGGGTGATCTGAGGTCGGGAAGGGGGAGAGGGGGAAATTACAGTGCATTCAGAACATGAAAACCTAAGTTCTTACAAAATTTGGTTAAAAAATAATTTTATTTGTAAAAGATAAAAACAAAAAACCAAAAACTTGGTTTTTGGATTTTTTCACATAAAATTTGAGGTTATGTGAAAAAAGTGTTAATGCAAAAGATGTAGATCTTTTTATTACCTACAAGTTTGCCATTTAATTTTTTCCATAGGACTTGTAGTTTTGCCGTAAATCGAGATAAGCCATTTTTTTCCCTTAAAAAATGATCCCCCTCTCCCCCTTCCCGACCTCAGATCGCTCGTAATTTATTTTTCCTTTAATTTTTGTAATATTTTCCTCCTTTTACCATTGTAAAAGGAGGAAAATATTAGTTTCATCCCACTTTAATTTATTTTGTTTTCAAACATTATCGGCACTGGTCTAATTATTATTATTCGAATTAAAAACAAATAGGTGCTTGTTGAGCTGCTTAGTTTTTATCATTCACACTAATAAAATAAATTCCGTTTGCGATAAACTCAAAAACCACTGCACCGATTTTAATGAATTTTCGTAACCAGATAGTCTAAAGCCTGAGAAAGGACGTACGCTACTTTTTACCGCGATAACCAACATAACGCGGGCGGAGACGCGTGTGAAAGTTAGTAATATTGTAAATGGGAAAGTCAGTGCTAATGGATCCATAGATGTTTGTTATTCTTTCACGTAAACTCTACGCACGAGGAAGGCGGCCATGGGGAAGAAGTAGCAGCGTGTTGTGAAGCTTGTACCCAACACCTGAAGTGATGATCCCGACGACTCTGTCAAGAGCGATACCGACAAAGAAATAGTAAACGAAATCTGTACAAATAAATATCGGGATCGAATAAATTTCTGGAGCGGCTCAACCATTTTGATCGGACTTTCACTGACAGAAAGCCAATGACATAAGGAGTAACATAAGCAAAATTATTGTGAACTGCTTGAATGAATGAAAAGTGAATGCTTCGCTCCGCGGCGTTCCTCACGATTTACAACAATCATAGCGGGTGAAACCGCGGGAATCAACTAGTGATTTAATATAAAGTATTGCCATTCTCAGTGTTAAATTTCACTTGACAAATATTCAAGTAATGTTTTTATTTATTTTTTATTTGTCCTTCATTATTAAGATTGAAAATGAAAACTTTCATAAATCAATCATATTAAACAGACGTACAAAAATAAAATGAAGTAATTACATTATTTTCGCGCCACAATTTGACAGATGTTGAAGATGGCTGCCGGGAATAGACACGATAGATCTTTGATGTCAGCGAATCAAATTACAAAAGTAAAATTTCCGCTAGTCGTGTTAGAAGTTACGGGATAAGTTAGATTGTTTATTTTTAAATGTCTACCTACCACGCTGTAAAAGGGGAACATAGTTCTTTGGTGATTTAGTAAAGGATGTAATTACGGGCTAGCTATTAGATACTGTTTTAGTTTGAATCGTTTAAAACAGCATCTTGTAAAATTTGCTTTTATGTGAGGATGGACAAGTCTCACTACCTTAACGTCATCCGCCGTGGCTACCGTGGCATCATGGCTACATGTAGATGTTGCCAGAGCATATTAAATATTTTTGGACAGCTTACACACAACATCATCTAGTCCCAAAGTAAGCAGACCTTGTGTTCTGGGTACTAAACAACTTATATAAATACATAAACATACTTACATACATTACCTACTTTTTTTAGGAAATACATACATATTATACATAGAAAAACACCCAGACTCCGAAACAAATATTTGTGGATCACATAAATTTATTGGTCTGACCCGGGAATCGAACCCGAGACCTCTTTATCACCAGCCGCATACGCTAACCACTAGACCAACAAGGCAGTCTTAAAAAACATTTTCCAAATGTGGTGGGCTATTTCATTACTTATGTACAGATACAGGAAAGAAGACTGGGGTGCGGGTCGGGTAACCTCCACGTGCGTTCTCGCGTTTCCTGTCCATACTGACCATAGGGTTGGTGGGGAACAGAAGCAGAGGACCGGTGCACCCTGGGCGGCGGTCAATAACCTAATAACCTTCCTTTTATTAGGTTATTGGCCGCCGGCGAATAACTCGACAGGGGGGGTAAATCACTCTCGGTACTCTTCTGTTCATCAGAAGAGACTGGACGGGTGAAGGCAGGGCCGAGATGGAATCTGCAGAGAAACCAGGGGCGGGTTAGCTCACTGCTCTCGCAGTGGCTGACAAGCACTAGTGCTGTCGCCGGTGAGAGAGGGTTAGCCACACTCTCGCATTTCGTAACCAACAGAGTCTCAACAAGGACCCGAATGGTGGCTCCAGGAGGGTACGCTGAGAACCTGTTGGCCGAAGGGCTTGCCTTAATTGACCGGCCCATGACAAGGACAGTCTATAAAACCCGACAGTGAAGTCGTAAAAACCTGTGGATACCGGCTGACCTCCACAGTATATAGGCTTGTCCGGGTGCAGGGGGCACCGCCCGGATCGACTTTATTTCCCCCATACTCGTGGGATTAGCTATGGAATTTGAAACTAATAAACCAAAAGAAACAACGGACGGATCTAAAAATAATGAAACTGGCTTAGAAAAAGGACTTATGATTTTAACAGAGAAGGCGAGTGAGGGAGATGACCGACGTTTGCGGCATAGGTCGCGATCGCCTAAATCGTCTCTATCTATCTCCAGACCCTCCACTTCGCTTCCCCTAGATGGAGCTGAGCGAACCGATGAGAGCGATAGTTCAATCTCGATAAGCTCAGAGAGAATAACGCGTCGGCAGGCACGGAAGCGCGGAAATTTGCGCCTTGAGACAGAGGACGGGTCTAGCCAGGCGAAACGGGCACATAAAGAGCCGGAGATTGAGGGAAGGCCTAACAACCGGAGCTCAGAAGAGGTTGGTGCCAACATGTTGCGAAGCCTGTCTGAAGCTCAGGAAATTCTTGACAAACCTCGCGCTACAAAGGCGGAAGTAATGAGCTCCTTTCGCCGCACTCTGCAGTCCCTACAGAACGACATAAAGGAGCTCTGCATTCAGACGGCATCCCGTGAGCGCGAGTTAGCCAACCAGGTGAGAGATCTCCAACAAGAGATCAAAAATCTCACAGGTACAATGTCGTCATCTTCGGCCGTACCAGCTACAAAGGGAGTAGACAAGATCCGACTATCCTCATCGACAACGGGACCAAAGCCGACAAACGACCCGGCGGTGAAATTAGTAGTTCCCCGCCAGGTAAGGGAAGACTACCCGGACTGGGAGCAAATTGAAGTTATCATGAACCGAGAATTTGCTCGATTCCAGTCCGGACTTATGGATAGATTTTTTCCAGAGAGAGGTGCACGGCCTCAACTAGGTCAGAGACAGGCTCCTGTGCAGCAGCAGCCGGCAGCTACAAGCACAGACCAAAATGCGAACTCTTCTAAAAACAAGAAGAAGAAAAAGAGAAACAGAAAAGGTAAAAAGAAGGTCAAAACGCCAGATGCCCAACCAGCACCAGTAACGAGGCAGGCAACTGGTGTAAGGACGCCGCCAGAAGCTGCAGTAAGCCAGGAAGGGGGTACTTGGGCCCAAGTAGTTGGGAGAAAAGCCCGGGCTGTCACTGCAAGTCAGGGTGTTGTGGTGGTCACTCCCGCAAAAGTGAAGAAGCCGGAACTGCCACGTCCTCCCACCAACGCCGCCGTTCTAATTGCAGTGCCTCCAGGGTCTAGTACCTCACTTGCGGAGGTAATGCAAGCCGCAAAGGCTCGTATTAGATTGGCAGAACTCGGGATCACGGGTGGGGTCCGACAGAGGAAGGCGATCACAGGAGACCTAGTACTAGAGATCCCCGGTCCTGATAGCGCTGCCAAAGCTGACGCTTTAGTCGCACGCTTACGCGCTGTCATGAGCGACACGGATGCCAGATTTGTGCGTCCATGCAAGACGGCCGAACTGCGAGTGATGGACTTAGATGAATCCATCACCCCCTCCGAGGTCGCGAATGGAATAGCTGCAGCAGGTGGCTGTTCCCTGTCCGACATTAAGGTGGGGGAGATTCGCAGAACTGCAGCACGGTTAGGAACGGTTTGGGTCCGGGGTCCGCTTACGACAGTACGTAAAGTTGTTGCCGCCAAACGAGTGCAGGTAGGCTGGGTGTCAGCTCGTGTCGAAATGCTGGCACCACGACCCTTACAATGCTTCCAGTGCCTCGAAATGGGGCACGTCAGAGTGAAATGCGCGGGTCACGCTGACAGGAGTGGGCGCTGCTACCGCTGCGGGGAGTTGGGTCATAAGGCTCGAGAATGTGCATCGGACGCACCTAAGTGTCCAGTATGCACCGACTACGGACGGCCTGCTAACCATCGGTTGGGCAGCAAGAGCTGCTGTCCACCGAAGAAGAAAAAAGGCGGAGAGGGTGATCCTCGCCCCGCCTTGGGAGAGGCTATGGAGGCCTGAAATTCCCACCCTACACAAAGATTCTCCAGGGCAACCTCAACCACTGCCGCGCAGCACAGGATCTATTGATCCAGACGCTCGCGGAGCTGTCGGTTGCCCTGGCAGTCATTGCGGAGCCCTATTCCGTCCCGGACCATCCGCGTTGGTTCGGTGCGGTCGATAGCTCTGCAGCCATATACTGGTCAGGTGGGGATGGTCTTCATTGCTCTCTCCTGAGAAGGGGTGTGGGTTTTGTCGCAGTGGAGTGGGGGGCTACAGTGGTTATAAGCTGTTACTTCTCCCCCAATCGCGGCCTAGCCGAGTATGAGGCATACCTGCACGGGTTGGGAATTTGCATCAGCAACTACGCTTCCCGTCGGGTATTCGTCCTGGGCGACTTTAACGCTCATTCAAGGGAGTGGGGAGACACCCGAGACGACGCGAGGGGAGAAGCTATCCTGGAGTGGGCGGCTGGACTGGACCTACGACTCTTAAATCGGGGTTCGGTCAGTACCTGTGTGCGATGGCAGGGGGAGTCGATTGTCGACCTGTCTTGGGCGACTCCTTCAGCAGCACACACGGTATCGGGATGGAGGGTGGCGGAGGAAGTGGTTAGTCTTTCTGATCACAGGCACATCGTTTTCGATGTGTCTCTCTGCCGCCCGGACCGACCACGCCAGGATAGAGAACCTCCGCGACGATGGTCCCTTAAGCGGCTCGACAGAGATATGGTCGTAGCCGCTTCCCACGTCGCGGATTGGTCCGAGGAAAGGGTTTCGTCCGATCCGGAGGAACTGGCGGCTTGGTTTGGGAACATTATGGCGTCCATATGTGATGCCTCAATGCCCCGGGTCAAGCCTGCCAGAAAGGGCTCGGCGTACTGGTGGAGCGCGGAGATCTCGCGTCTGAGAATGATGGTCACAAGATTGCGCCGCCCGTACCTTCGAGCCCGGAGAAGACGGCGAGCGACAGCCGAGGAGATCGACAGAGCACGGCGGGAATATGGAGCCGCTGTAAAGGCTCTCAGCGATGCAATTGCTGAGGCCAAGGCTCGGTCCTGGAAAGAGCTCATCGCGGGACTGAATAGGGATCCATGGGGGCGACCATATAAAATGGTACTGGGTAAGCTCAGACCATGGGTCCCTCCACTGACGGAAACCCTGGACCCGGAGTTTTTGGAAAGAGTATTAGAAACGCTCTTCCCAAGGGTCCAGGACAGTCTCCCGATCTCTCCGTCACAGTCGGACCGCCAACTCTGGTCGGACGAGTGGGAGGTGACGGCGGGAGAGCTGGATCGAGCCGTGCGGCGGCTAGCTTCCCGCAATACTGCGCCTGGGCCTGATGGTGTTCCAGGTCGGGCGCTTGTGATAGCTCTGTCGGTACTGGGAGACAAACTGAGACAGATTCTCACGAATTGTCTCAGCCTTGGTGTTTTCCCCCTCGGCTGGAAAGAAGCGAGACTGGTGCTCCTGAAAAAGGAAGGAAGGGCTGCAGATTCTCCCTCTGCGTTCCGACCGATATGCCTGCTGAACGAGTCCGGGAAACTCTTTGAAAGAGTCATCTCGGACCGTATCAGCGAGCACCTGTCGCGAGTGGGCCCTAATCTGTCGGACTGCCAGTTTGGATTCCGACAGGGGCGTTCAACAGTGGACGCTGTTAGGTGTGTCCGCTCCTTGTCGGAATCGGCAGTCCGATCGGGGGGGGTGGCGTTGGCAGTTAGCCTTGATATCGTCAATGCCTTCGGCACCCTCCCCTGGTGCGCGATTAGGGCGGCTCTCGAATATCACGAGGTGCCGCCCTACTTGCGGGCTGTCATAGAGGCCTATCTGCGTGACAGGACTGTGAAGTTTGTCGATCGGAACGGGATGGAAAATCGAAGAGAAGTGTGTTGCGGGGTTCCTCAGGGCTCTGTATTGGGTCCTTTACTATGGAACCTCGCATACGATGCGGTCCTTCGCACCAGTCTGCCCTCTGGCCTAAGTATCGTCTGCTATGCGGACGATACTCTAATACTGGCTAGAGGGTCATGCTTCGAGGAGGTGCTTCTGCTCGCCGAGCTGGGAGTGGCTAGTGTCATAGAAAAGATTCGTGGGCTGGGCCTAAGGGTGGCGCCTCAGAAAACTGAGGCAATATGGTTCCATGGCCTACGTAAGCGCCTGGAACCACCCAGCTCATGCCTCCGGGTGGGTGACACTGTAGTCCAGGTGGGCCAGTATATGAAATACCTAGGCCTTACCCTGGACAGTCGGTGGAGCTTCGAAGAGCATTTCGGGCGATTAGTCCCCCGAGTGCGAGGGGTAGCTGGGGCGTTACATCGTTTGCTGCCCAATCTCGGGGGGCCACGGGAAGAAGTTCGCTGCCTCTACATGGGCGTCGTGCGATCAATGGTCCTCTATGGGGCACCCGTCTGGTCTGAAGACCTGGCGGGTTCCTCCCGCTGCAAAGCTCAAGTCAAGAGTCTGCAGCGGTTGATGGCCATACGGATCGCACGGGGCTACCGCACTATCTCGTACGAGGCAGCGACGATCCTGGCGCGATCTCCACCCTTCGACATTCTGGCCGACATGGATACGATGGTCTACGACCAAATTCGATCTGTCGGTCGGAGTGTCGAAGAGATAGCGCCGGATCACGAGCCCGGAATGCTACGGCGGAACGCACACACGCAAGCCCTGCAGGCTTGGCGGGCACGGCTTGAAACACAGGGCTGTGCCAGCCAGCGCGCTGTCGGAGCCGTTCTGCCGAACTTCGAAGCTTGGATAGAGAGGACCGACTGTGTCACCTACCGACTAACTCAGGTACTCACCGGACACGGTTGTTTCGGTGAGTATCTGAATAGAATCGGACGTGAGGCTACGGCACAATGCCACCACTGCGGGTCCGACCGGGACTCCGCCCAGCATACGCTGGAAGACTGCCCTGCTTGGGAGTCTGAGCGTCGAGTCTTGGTCGGACGGATCGGAGGAAACCTGTCACCGCCTGCATTGGTCGCGGCAATGCTGGCGAGTGACGAGGGATGGAAAGCCGCGTTCTCCTTCTGTGAGGACGTTATGCTACAGAAGGAGGCCGCAGAGCGGGATCGGGAAAGGGCCGATCCCGCTCGAAGGAGGCGGCGAAGGGGACGCGGCAGAGGTCGCTAGCTCCCCAATCGTCGCCTAAGGGTCGCTGCGGCTACATCTTGGGGAGATGTGACCGCTGCAAACGACCCGAGACAGGTGACACCCCCGGTGCGGCTGGGGGGTGTTGCCAGGGTGGGTTGGTGATGCGCCTCTTACTGCGTAGAGCCATGGGAGGCGCTGCACCGTCCTGTCCTGGGGGTGAAAATAGTCACCCCGGGATGTACCTCAACCTTTGGGGTACGGCAGGGGGGACTCCAGAAGCCGCTGATGCGTTCCTGGTGTTCCTCCCAACTGCCGAGGTAGGCCGCCGCGGGGTTTAGTGGGTAGACCGGTTCCTCCGGGAGTCCCACACACGCCCTTCGTCTACCCCACGAAGGGTATGGTGCGAAAAGCATTCCCCGCGTAAAAAAAAAAAAAAAAAAAAAAAAAAAAAAAAAAAAAAAAAAGGAAAGAAGAGTGGAAAAACGTGAAATGGAACAACTGGAATGTTCATCTTATGGTAGGAGAGCAGGTTTTAGAGTATGTGTTTAAGTCATTCTGAAGATTTATCTGGTACCTTTTCCCAAGTATCCCAACACAGAAGTGTAGACCTGGCTGCAGCGCAATTTTTCAATCTTCTTTTAATCTTATCAAAATGACTGTCTTTTTTAAATAATATCCTTAATTTTTCTTTGCGAAAATCCCTTAGGATACCACCAGCTGGTGGTTATGTCGGAAATGAACCGACCAAAAACCGTACGCCTTTTCAAGGTAGGTGTTAGTAGTCGTAGTTGGGGAACCAGGTGTATCCTCGAATGGCCTGCGATATTAAATAATACCATGTGAAAATCGTTATTTGCCAAAAATATTTTTTCGACAAATTTATTTCAAAAAGTTTTATTCGGACATTTAACACAAAACCGCAATTAGTTTCAAACCAAGCAGAGCTTGTCTAATACAAGCGAAATTGACCGGTAGAATACTTTATACTTTTCTTTTACAAACATTTTGGTTTGACACAGGATTTAAACCTGCGATCTCAATCACAGCGGTCCCATACACTACAACTGCACCACTGAGGGAGTTATTAAGTTAAAAACCTTCGTGCAATCGGTTTCTTTTTAACTCGAAATTTGACCTTTATTTTTTAATTATCTATCGAGTTTCACTATTCTAATTGCCACTAAAATCGACTAAACGGACCAAAATATAATCTGTGACTGTAACGACCTCGGTAAACGATTTAAAACGAGAAAAAAAACAAAAGCCCTGTACACATACCGACCAGTACAAGTAAAACTACTCTGACATATAATTTTAAAGTTAATGAGGGCTCAAGTTGAGATGGTAAACTATTTTGGGCAGAACGTTCATAAATTTCTGTGGACAGAGTTCGGCTAAATCATTTTAACGCCAAAACTGAGTATGAATGAAGCCGCAGTCTCGTTTGTGACAGACGTCACGTGTACGACACGATTGCAGATAAAATTAAAATAAATTTGAATGAACAACAGCCAATTATAAATAAATATGAACATACGTAGAAGAATTAAGTAATTTACTAAATTGAGTGGAGTGACTGCAAGAACTTCAGAACCCAAGTAATACTTATACAATTGTTATTCCCGGGTCGTGCAAAAGAGTATCAGTGAGTTTTTCTGATCACCTTTATAAAAGGTTAATAATAGATCAGAGTTTGGAAGTTAAGGTTAACTCCCATGCCTCAGAGTTCTGTAAAATTAAAGGCAATTGTCGATTTTTTTAGTATTACGATTACCGCGGTAATGAATGCTAGTAAGGTAGTAGAAACATGCTGATTTCAGCACGAATGGGCCGGCTCGACCGGGGTAGTACTACCCTCACAGTAAAAACCAACCTAAAAATGATAGTATTCGCGTGCTGTCGTATTTTGTTAGCGAGAGTGAGACCGGAGGCCAAACGATTCTGTATCATTCTCCCGGCATCTGGAGGCCGGGAGAGTGATACAGACACATCTAACTAGGCCACCATGGTATGGGTCACCGCGCTGCATTGTTTGCACTCACAGTGAGGATGTTGACCCCTGCTCCTGGATTCTGCTCATGCTTGCTGACGGGTAAAGTAGTCACTTTGGTAGGCTTAAATATATTAAAAAAAAAACCCGGTCCGATGGTTGAACGTATTCAAAGAGGCATTAAGGTTATGGGATCTCATGATGTGTTAAGAAATGGTCTCCCATCCATAAACTGACCTAGCTTGGATTGCTTCACCTACTCGTTCATTGCTTAAACACCAGCGCCTTCATCACAAATAAATCGTGTATTGTAATAGCAACTGTCTCGTCAAGTGACATCGAGCCGTCTCAACTGACAGACGGACAGTACAGATCGCGTCCCTATTTAACTAAATCTATTTATATATACATACTGTGACTGCAGTGGGCTTATGATGATGATGGTAATAAATAGTAATAATAATGGTGATAGATACTGGTGTCGCCCCGCGGTATTACCTGCTGTGTTGCTTTTGATTCGGATATTGTTCACTGATTTATTGATTTTATATAATTTTGTTTTCGCGTAAAGTGTCAAAATCTGTCAGGGAAATTACCGCCACAATCGGACCGAATTCCGTCGCTAAAATGCTAAAATAAAATCTTTATAGCATTGTCAAATCAGTACGTCCGTCTGTCTTATATATTAGACTATTAAAATTACTCGTAGAAACCTGTGGACGATCATAGTGGTAATACATAATTTTTTTATATTTTAAAAATAGACAGAGCCATTTTCAGACTGGTTTATTATATTTTATAAATTTACTAAAATGTGATTTTAACTTAACTATTATAAAATTTTCTAACTTAACTAAAATGCCAAAAAACTAAATCTTTATATCTTCGTCATATCCGTCCGTCCGTCTTAATCTCAAAGACTAGAGCTAGAAACCCGTAAATTCGCAAGAACTTAGTAATAAAATATGTTTATTCAAACTATATATGTCCTTTAAAACATCATTAAGTATTAATATGATGATGATGACGATATGATGATGATGATGAAGTATTTTTAATCAATATAAAAGTATCTCTGTCTGTATTAGTCTAGTGACTAACTGCCTCGTTAGTCTAGTGGATGGCGCATGCGACTGCTAAACAAGAGATCTCGGGTTCAAATCCCGGGTCGGGCCAAAAAGTGTTTTTGATTTTTCTTAGGAAGTTCTTAATTAGCAGCCCGGAGTTTGGAAGTTTGGCGGTGTTTCACGCCCGTGCCTCAGAGAGCACGACAAGCCGTCGGTCCCGGTTTTCATGAACATCTATGGCAATCGTTATTGGGAAGTCAGTGCCCTCAAATTTACTGACAACTAGTTCAACCCTCGAATTACAGTTCTCCCTTAGGGTTGCGGAGGTCCGATGCCAGTCGCTCCGTGGAAAAACTGATATTCAGGTAAAACCGGTTGGACTAGTAGCCGACCCCAAATAATATTGGGAATAAGGCTAGGAAGATGAAGACCTTATGCTTTCACTTACAATTAAATTTTGCAGATATTTTGATTGCTGAGGAAAGACATGGGCTACTTTTAACCGCGATTATCTACGCACAAGTAGACGAAGCTGCGGGCAAAAGTAAGTCGTAAATAAAGTAAGTGTAAGTCTGTCTGTGTGCCACATTCACACAAAGCATGGAATGTGAACGATTATAAGTTGAACAAGAGCTATTAATTATTGTTCTATACGTGAATGTAATTGAAGCGCCGCTCTCTGTCGGTGTTAAACAATGTCGTAGAGACACGGCTGTGTGTCACACCGTGCTGTAATCTCACGCCTTGTTGTTTTATTTTTAACCGACTTCAAAAAAGGGGGAGGTTCTCAATTCGTCGGATTTTCTTTAATCTAAAGAAATAAATAAAATTTAAGTGTCTGTATGTAATATCAAATTATCAGTTTTTAGGGTTCCGTAGCCAAATGGCAAAAAACGGAACCCTTATAGATTCGTCAAGTCTGTCTGTCTATCTGTCCGTCCGTATGTCACAGCCAATTATTTCCGAAACTATACTGTTGAAATTTGGTCAGTCGATGTATTCTGTGAACCGCATTATGATTTTTACATCAAAATAGAAAAAAAACAATACATTTTGGGGGTCCCCATACTTGAAACTGAAACTCAAAAATTTGTTTTATGGGGGATTTATGGGGGATTATAATCCCATGGGGGATTATCTATGGATAGGTGTTCAAAAATGATGTTGCGGTTTCTAATATCATTTTTTTCTAAACTGAATAGTTTGCGCGAGAGACACTTCCAAAGTGTAAAAATGTGTGTGTCCCCCCACTCTAACTTCTAAAATAAGAGAGTGATAAAACTAAAAAAATATGTGTTGTACATTACCATACAAACTACCAACGAAAACGACGATATCTAGCGAGTAGTTTTTTTTTAAACACAAGGAACTACAACGAGCTACAAGGACTTTTATATGATGTTACTTGCTGATACGGAACCCTTCATGGACGAGTCCAACTCGCACTTGGCCGCTTTTTTACTAAATGCATATCATAGTATATACGGTACTAACATTAATACAGCATTTTTTGAAATTTTTTTCTGTCTATCCATCTGTCTGTCTGTTTGTTACTGTTTATCTCTGGCACGGCTGGTGCGATTTTAATGGGACTTTCACTGGCAGGTGGCTAATGACATAACATAGCAGTAACTTATACAATTTTTTTTTCAGACTAGCTTCGCCTTGCGGCGTTACTCCCAACTAACGTCAATAACCGCGAGTAACATTGCGGGACTCAGCTAGCCACAAATAAAGTGAAACATTAACGGATAAAGAACAGCTTTTCACAATTTATAACGTTTGAGGCATTTTAAACTCGATAAACAAGTGTTTAACGAGTGTTAAAGTGTTAAATTGTTGTCTCTTTATAAGTATAAAGAGACAACAATTTAACACTTGTACGGTGTAACAGACGGCCGGTGTTCATTGTATCAGAGTGCACACCTATGTCATTAATAGCTTTTTGGTTTCGTCCGACTGTACCGTGTAATTGATCTGCGGTACTCTTGTGGAACGTCATCATATAGGGGTATGATCTGACTTCGTAGTGGGCAAGATGAAAGGTATTTCAATGTCTGTGAAATCATATTGTTTGAAGCTAGCGTTTGAATATGAATAGGAAACCATGACAATGAAATTAATTGATGATAGTGTACCTTGTGAGGTGTAGAGCCACGCTGATTTCAGTATGAATGGGCCGGCTCGACCGGGGCAGTACTACCCTTACACAGAAGACCATCCTAATAATGACAGCATTGTTGTTGTCGTATTTCGTTAGTAGGGGTGAGACCGGAGGCTCAATCATTCTGCATCATTCCCCCGGCTCCGGAGGCCCAGAAAGAAAATAATAATAAAATTAATAATAAATATTTCGGTCATTTTACACACAACGTCATTTAGACCCAAACTAAGCAGAGCTTGTATTATGGGTACTAAACAACTTATATAAATACATAAACATACTTTTTTTATATATAATACATAGAAAACATCTAGACTCTGAAACAATTATATGTGGATCACACAAATATTTAGTCAGACCCGGGAATCGAACCCGAGACCTCTTGATCAGCAGTCGCATACGCTAACCACTAGACCAAAAAGGCAGTCAAAAAAAGCATAGTTATAATAAAGAAATAATAATAATAATGTATGTATTTACAAAAAAGTATGTTTATGTATTTATATCAGTTGTCTAGTACCCATAATACAAGCTCTGCTTAGTTTGGAGCTTAGTTAGATGGCGTTATGTGAAAGATGTCTGAAATATTTATTATAATTTAATAATTAACTGGGTAATCCCAGTAATAATACAAACCTGCTTCTTAGTAAACTACTAGACATAAAATTCAGATTGTGTTTTTTATAAACACCGATATTAAAAATCGCAAATTAAAATCTATTTTTCACACCTTAATTGACACAAATTCACACTTGGAAACTTTAAAAAAAAAACAAAAAAAAAACAGGCGTGATAGATACATAATTTTGCGATCCGGATATCGAACCTTGCAATTAAGAATCAACCGTTTTATCCACAGTTCATTAAGAACTATTATTACAAATTTATTTAACTGTGAAAATTTGTAATTATCTTTTTAACTGGTTCAAGGCTAAAGAACGATGGGAACCATTGAATAAAGTCTTTCATAAAGAATGGACAAGGATGAAGGCTTTTTTTACACGCTTTTTATAAGCTTCACCTGTATGTTTGTATGTTTGTAACCGACTCCTCTAGGTGCGATTATGACCCACTTTAAACGGCCAGATTTCGTTCAAACTTTGTATATTTATCGAGGACCGATGACAATACACTAATTTGAAAAAAAAACTTACATAACAAAATAAATCTAATTAGTCTTTATTAGTCTTTCTAAAAAAAATAAACGCTTTTAAACTAAAACGTAGAAAATATTTTTTATGTAAAAAGCGTGGGGAATTATTTCAGAAAGCACCCCCACACGCTTTGTTACACAAAAAATATTTTCTACTGCTTAGTTTAAAAGCGTGTTTGTTTAGTTATTTAAAACTATTCTTTTTTTTATATTATACGTATAAAATCTTAATAATCCTACTAATATTATAAACGCCAAAATTTGTTAGTATGTATGTATGTATGTTTGTTGCTCTTTCATGCAAAAACTACAGAGTGGATTTTGATGAAACTTCACAATAATATAGCTTACATATCAGAATAACACATATGCTTCTATTTACCGCGATAAACTACATGCGGGTGGAGCCGCGGGCAAAAGCTAGTCAAAACTAATTTGATGATTTTTTATGGAGCAGACCTGCCCTGGTGGTGAAAGGCCACCTACGTTCATAGATACTTGTAGGTAGGCAGAGCCGCAGGCAAAACCAAGTATCTGCCCATATTGAGTCACGTCGTAATAATAGTTCAATGTAGGCCCACTGCTCCGAGTGCGTCTATGTAGGTTATTGCGGTAATAAGTAAGCTTTATTCTTTCTGAAGAGTCACAAGTTACTCCATGTCAAAGTTCATTGATATCAGTGCAGCGGCATCGGCGGACAGAGTTACTTTTGAATTTATGATATCTTAATATATATAAATCTCGTGTCACAATGTTTGTCCTCAATGGACTTCTAAACCACTTAACCGATTATAATAAAATTCGCACACCATGTGCAGTTCGATCTAACTTGAGAGATAGGATAGTTTAAATCTCAAATTATAGTCGCAATTTTAATAATCGCGGGTAACACCGCGGGATTCAGCTAGTATTATTATAAATATTATTCTCTTTATTCAAGTCAATAAACATACTAATTACATTTTTAAATATAAATATAAAAAATACATTTAAAAATATAAAAAATAGTAGACCACCGACTTCGGGTACAGGGACCAAGAAACCGGTGGTTAGGGCTCCAAAGACAGGAACCTCCTCACTATACGTGCCGTGTCAAGAAGAACTGCCTTCTGCATCAGACCCTTGATCCAGCCATCTAACGTGAGCCTCTTAAGGTGTTGGTCGAGGCTCTTGGCTATCAAACCATGAGCAGAAACGACTATAGGAACAATGATCGCCGAATCGACATTCCACTTATCGACAATCTCGTGAGATAAATCCAAATATTTTAATTGTTTTTCATTATTATTATTATAAATATTTCGGACATCTTACATACACCATCGTCTAGTCCCAAACTAAGCAGAGTATGCATTATGGGTACTAAACAACTGATATAAATACGTATAATAGTTTTTTTTTGTAAATACATACATATTAGACATAGAAAACACCCTAAATCCCAAACAAATATTTATGGATCACACAAATATTTAGTCCGATCCGGGAATCGAACCCGAGACCTCGTGATCAGCAGCTGTATAAGCTAACCACTGGACCAACAAGGCAGTTATTAAGTATGGATATTTTGTACTAAGCTTCTTCAACTCACTTTCAAGCAAAACCAAAATAATACATAGACACAGTACCAACTGTTATACTGAGAGACACACAGATATAGAAAAATATAAATAAGTTACAATAATCTTTAACAGCTACCCCAATTTCCGCAAGACCCACTCGCGAATCAAAATATTTTTATTGTTCTTCGCAACAAAATAATTAAGATGGGAACAAAATATATTTTTTGTAACGAGACTGGTGCTAAGTGTACGAAATGATAGCGTAAACTATACTATAACTATCGACTAATGGCTGTAACGAATGATTAATATTTTAGTTAACTAAACTGCCTATGATTGTGCCGTGACGGTTCTGGCTTAGCCCTTTGTAAACTTGTACAGTTGAAGAGAAAAGTGTTATAATTTTTTTGTACTTCAAAATTGACTTGTATGCCGCATTTTGTGATATTTGTGGTTATATATTAAAACGTGTAACTTGGGTCACTTAGAAAAATTGTGGTGCTATAAGGGAGCCAGGTTTCATCCATCCATCACAAATAGACCAACTTATTGTACCCCTAGATGGCTTTGCAGGCAATTATTTTATTGCTGTTCATCAAGTTATCGACAATCTCTACAAAGTCGACAAGTTCTATTTTAATGTTCTGCCTCGTTGGTCTAGTGGTTGGCGTATGCGGCTGCTGATCAAGAGGTCTCGGGTTCGATTCCCGGGTCGGACCAAATATTATTTGTGTGATTCACAAATATTTGTTTCGGAGTCTGGGTGTTTTCTATGTATAATATGTATGTATTTACAAAAAAAAAGTATGTTTATGTATTTATATCAGTTGTCTAGTACCCATAACACAAGCTCTGCTTAGCTTGGGACTAGATGATGTTGTGTGTCAGATGTCCAAAAAATATTTATTTATTTTATTTATATACTGCCAATAATTATCTGCTGTTAAAATTAAAACAGCAAGTAATTTCATTTAAGTAATAGTAAACGTGTTTTCAAAATATCTTATATAAGTTACCGATTCGCGGGTTAACTACTAATATAATTATTATGAAATTTTGAGTAATGAAACATGTTATGAGAACTTAAATAAAATTATTTTAAGAACATATCTTCAGAGTAAATGAAAGGTAGTGTGGGTACACCATCTTTCATTTGCTCTGAAGAAATATATGAATTATATTCCCGATCGATAAATAAATATAGTGACAACTCTAAAATAACTGCGATCATAAATTGGTCTTCTATTAAGTAAGAGTGCACTATTTCAAAAACTATAAACAAATGGCATATTCATTTTTCGTTTTAATTACACACTATGTACTATGCGCATACATTAACAGACTTAATGGTTAAAGTTATTTTTATTAGGTTATTTGTGAGTGACATATTTGTATGATCAAATGTTTGTATGATCTACAGATGTTCGTTTTGGGTTTAGGTGGTTTTCTATGTATAATGTGTAGGTATGTATAATTTATAAAAAATAAGCATATACGTGTTGTGTCAGTCAATATTCTTTTTATAATACAAGTTCTGCTTACTTTAAGACTAGTTTTGCGTTGTGTGTTAAATGTCAGAAATATTTATTACTTGTAACACTTATGAACTCGCAAGTACCTCCAATCAGCCGGTGTTGTCAGTCATGACTGCGGTGTGAAATCGTCCGATATACTCACAATTAGTTGCCCATTGTGATGTAATGCATTTGTAACGCTATTCCAATTACTTTGTTATACTGAACTTGTTAAACTATACATAAATCCAGGTGAGGCTTAATGTTACAAGCCCCGTGAACAAATAAATAAATAATAAATATTTCAGACATTTTAAACAAAACGTCATCTAGTCCCAAACTAAGCAGAGCAAGTATTATATGTACTAGATAACTGATATAAAAACATAAACATACTTCTTTTTTGTAAACACATACATACTATACATATAAAACACCCAGACTCCGAAACAAATATTTGTGGATCACACAAATATTTGTTCCGATAAGGGAATTTTGGTTACTCTTCATCAACAACCCATAACGTCCCATAGCTGGGCATGGGTATTCTCTCAGGAGAGGGTAAAGCCATATGCCACGCTAAGCGAGTGCGGGTTAGGGACTGACAAAACAACGTTGTTACTAGTGACTACGTAATCTTGCTGTTGGGTGTTTTAAGCCAATCGAAGGCCTCCAACTAAGCTTCACGACTATTATCCTGTAGCTATGCCGACTGCTTAATGTGTCCTTCGAATCCAGTAGACGATTTTAGACATATAACCATATTATTATGTAGTACCTACTTCAACCTAAATTCTTCTGGCACCTTAAACCAATATTACTGAAGATATTACTTATACTAGCATAGCCCCGGATCTAAGGGGTGGGGGGGGGGGGGGGGCAAGCACTTGCCCCGGGTGTCAGTTTCATGGGGGCGCCAAATTCTTGAGACAAGAATTCGAAATAACGAACAAATGAAGCCTCTTTTGCTACAATCTCATAGGTTTCTATCAAGTAATGGAATCTCAATGTAGTATGTTTATACACAAACTTTTCTATTTCTACTTTACTTTAATAAGTGATTTATGAACGCAAAACGTAGTAGTATCACAAAAATGTTACTCATTGGCAGTTTTTCTCAAACACTGACTGGAGGGGGCGTCACTTTTAAGGTTTTTTCCCGGTTCGAAACAATCGTAGATCCGGGGTTGACATAGCAACATGATCATACATACTCCAACATAAATATAACAAATCTTGTTCGCTTGTATTGGACACAGCAATAGCTTGTTCTTAAGGTACGTGTATTTCTTCAGAATTAGCTGGCGATATTTCATTATACATCATTTGGGGACCACCATTGATATACAGGTTGTTTGTTTTTTGAATTATAACTTTTTGTTTCTTTGTTAATATATTTTGTTACTTAAACGTGTGTTTTGTTTTGTTTAATATAATACATATTTGAAAGATGGTTTTAAAGGTGTACTGTTTATGTTAAGATATTAAATACTTTTAAATAATAAATATTTTGGACATCTAAGATGTTAATGTAAATTTATTATAGTTTGATTAGATCGGTGTAAGCTGATCTTATTTCAAATGCAGTCAAACCATTACTTTTTTAGACTAAATATGTATCTCTAACCGATTGCAACGTACCTACATTTCTTCTTTATTATATCTTCAACTGCATTCTTTCTTTTCTTAATTCTCCACCTTAAATGTCAAAATATATAAAGAGAAGTATAGCTGAAATATACAACATTTTCGTTTTATATACCTAAATCGTTTTGTTATATATATATTGGAACAAGTTCTTAGTCATTTCATTACCTACAAGTATCATGTGTCGTGCACGAGAAATGTTTCATTGTCAGCCCCGGAACTACGATTTTTTCGAACTAGGGCAAAACCTTGATAGTGGCGCCCTCTATATAATTTAGATTTCCATTACTTGATAAAAACCTATGAGATTGTACAAAAAGAGGCTTCATTCTTGTCTCGAGGAATTGGCACCCCTCTGAAACTGCCACCCGGAGCAAGTGCCCCGGTTTGCTCCCCCCCTAGGATCCAGAGCTGTTCATTGTACGTTTCACAGTGAGTGCGAGACCAGAGAGCCAATAATGCAGAAGCATGTTACCAGGCCCCTATGGAGTCTGAGGCGCAGTTGTCTCTTTCTGTGAAGCTGTAATGCTCCAGAAAAAAACCGCTGAACGGGATCGGGAGAGGGCCAACCCCGCGCGTAGACGACGTCACACTAGCAGTCGATAGGGCGGCAAGATGCCAGAGAGTAATGATTTCTGATGCAGAATGATTAATTGCTGCTGTCCGCGGTAGAAAGACGGCTTGTCTCAGATTGCGATCGGGCTGCATTTCATAAAGATTCGGCCAATAGCAAGGGGGGAGTAGAGGCTTCTCTTAGGATAGATCCTAGATAGGTGCGCTGTCGATCCTGGGGAGGACCTGCAATAACATGGTTCGGGTCATCCTCAGAGCAGGCGCCTGTGTAGACCATCGGGGTGTTTTTTAGTGAAAACACCACATACTCCTGGCTCCTGGCCTGGTAAGTTTGTTGGCTCCAAGAAGCTGAATTTTCCACCCCGACAACAAAGAGGCCCTATGGAATATGGTGACCTACCCTTTGATTTTAGTGCATTTCTACATTTTCACTCATAGCCTTTTGTATGACGAGAACATGATTTTCTTTGTGATTTATGGTTGCAAATCAAACAAAATAAATATGAAAGATTACTCTATTTAATGTATTACATTATTTAATTCCACTATAAAGAAAAGCAACAGCCTGTACATGAAGTTGTGATAGCGGGCCATTAATAAACGTGGGGAGTTATCCATCAAGTATATCTGAGTTCAGCCGGTGACCTACACGACAGTGCAGATGTGCTTGGCCATATATCAGATCAGTTGTTTATGGCTTTATAATACATTTGTGGGGTCTATGAGTATACAGAGTGATACAGAGTAAGTTATCAAGGATGGGTGACCGATTATAATGTCCATGTGGTGACGGATTAAAAGTACGGAGTACCAGCCCTATTCATCCCGTGGGTGTCGTAAGAGGGAATTAAGGGTGCAATATATGTGGGCTTACAACACAACAAAGAGAAGGAAAACTTGTAACACACACTATAAGTACCAACCCATCTTGGCAGATCAGCATATTAATGCTGATGACCAAATTTTGAATATTCAATTTAAGTTGCTGTGAATTTTCAAGAATGATAAATTGGGTATGGTGGACTAGAGAACAATTGTATGAACGATTGGAAAATATAAGTCTCCTTTTTAAGCAAATAGATAATAATCGATTGCGGTTAACTGATCGGCTAAAGCAAGTATTTAATATATAAATAAATATTTCGGACACTTACACACGACGTCATCTAGTCCCAAACTAAGCAGAGCTTGTATTAAGGGTACTAAACAACTGATAAATATAATTATACATAAACATACTTTTAATGTGTAAATACATTCATATTATAACCTCTGTGACACAGATCTTTTTAGATTTTGTTTATTTAGGGTATATATATTTAAATAATGTTATTCATTTTATTATACATGGATAAGAACCCAAAAATGGGAAGAACCTACGCAAGACTCCGAAACAAATATTTATGGATCACACAAATATTAGATCCGACCCGGGAATCGAACTCGAGACCTCTTGATCAGCAGCCGCATACGCTAAACAACGATACAGTTATAAATAAATATCTATAAATACTATCAACAAAAGTTATTATTACAAAAAAAGGTTAAAAAACTAAAAGCTACCACCACACTTGGATTCTGTTATTATGTTCATAATATCTATCAGGCAGGTAGAGTCACTTTGACAAGCTCTTAAATACATAAATTAAAAAAATCGGGCAAAGTGCATGTCAGGCCACGCATAGAATAGAGTTCCGTAGTTATATACAATGCCAAGCGATGTCCAAGTCGATGTAGAAAAACAAAATAATATTTCGATATTCTGTACGAAGTTTTCCAAGTAGCGTATTTCGCTAGTTAGGCCAGGGGGGTGTCACTCCGTAGTTTAGGTATATTCGACCGGCTGCCTGCCTGGGCAGGCATGCCGGTCGACTAGATATTCAGAACAGATAAGAGTTACACCATAGAAAGAGACGCAATTGTAGGTAAATATAATCGTAGGTGATTCGGCGCTGCGTGATCTGAATTGAACTTAATCTTTTCACACCAAGGGTACCTATTTCTTTAATTTACTTTTCGGAGTGAGTCTTCTGTACTAGTACTATTATGTATTCTGTGGTTAGGCCTCAATAACTCCTGAACTAACAAAGTTAACTAAAGCTTTCCTATACATATAGTCCCTTTGCATTTAAGAATATTGTCTGGACTTTAAAAGAGACAGTGATCACTGAGTTTGTTTCGTCCTTTCTTCTCAGGGCTAGTCCAGTTAGGAAAGGCCGAACTATCTGCTAAAAAAAAGTATAACTTGCAAAAGTGTTCATGTAACCTAATTGCAGAATAAATGATTTGATTTGATTTGTTCAATATTTGGACCACTATCATACATTTTTTCAATTTTTTTGAGCCAGTCGTTTCGCTTTTAGACGGGCACCCTGTTTTTACAAAAAACTGTGCTTTAAAGTTGATTAAGTTGCAAACGGATATCTAAATCGAAAAATAGTTTTAGCAATCTCATAATGTTTTTAAAAGACCTATCTAATGATACTCCACACGATCGGGTAGACGCGAGAAAAAAAATCATCCCCAGTTAACGTGTACCCCAAATAAAAATATTTTTTATATTTTTATTGTAGCACTTTTTCGACGTAATACCAACACATATTCATGAAAAGTTTCATCTTTCAGGACACTAACCGTTTGGGCAGTAAGTCGAGGACGGAAGGACGGACGGGCATGACGAATCTTTAAGGGTTATTATTATTATATTAATATTATTAAATCTATTGACACCTCATTAATTAAAATCGGTTCAGTAGTTTAAGCGATACGGTGACACATACAAACATGCATTGATTGCAAAGTGCTGCTATCCTTCCACCTCCCACTTACTTTCTCCGCTTCTTCACCACAAGACAGCTTCTAATGCGTGATTCATTGGTTCCCCACATCGCTTTAGAAATAAATAAATGTCTATAAGGAATTAATATAACATTATTACCGCCATTATCTATACAATACAATCAGATTGATTGCGCAGGTCGTGTGAATGCGGGGTCAGGGTGGGACGAAATATTGTGTAAGGCGGCGCATTCATGGGTCGATTATATTGTCGACACTGCAATTACAGTGGATAATATTAAATAGATGCAAAGAAAACTATTTATTTTATTTAAAACGTTTTCTATTCGACTGCCTCGGTGGCGCAGTGCTTGAGGTTCGACTATCTCGGGTTCGTTTCCGGGTTCGGCCAAATTTTTATGTGATCCGCAATAAATAATCCGTGCTGCACTGTACCTTGTGGCAGTGAGGATGGTGGCCTTCAGTTCTGGATTCTGTTCATGCTTTCCATCAGGCAGGGCAGAGTCATTTTGGCAGCTAATATTAAAAAAAAAATTCAGAGTCTGGGTGTTTTCTATGTATAATATGCAAGTATTTACAAAAAAGGTATGTTTATGTATTTATATTAGTTGTCAAGGAACTATAATACAAGCTCTGCTTGGTTTGGGACTAGATGGCGTTGTGTGTAAGATGTCCGAAATATTTATTTATTTATTAAATTTAGTTTAGTTGTATATGTTTCCGTGTGGTGACGGATTAAGAATACAAAGTGTCACCACCCCTATTCATTCCATAGGTGTCGTAAGAGGCGACCATACGAACAAAATAAGCAGCTAACATCACTGCCAAGAGAAGGAAAACTTGAAAGAAACCCTTTACCAACCCGTCTGGCCAGCGTGGTATAGTAGGCCAAAACCTCCTTTCAAAGGAGAGGCCTATGTCCAGCAGTGGACTGTTATAGGCTGTTGATGATGATGAGTTGTATATGGTAGATGCGGACGGCACCAGACCAGTGAGACCAATCTTGGGTGAGACCTATGTGTGTTGTGGTGTAGGTATTTTGGCAGTTCAGCTAAGATGATGATGATATAGTGGGTTTTGTTGTAAGTTAAATCTTTATCGAGAAAGGCCACAGACTATATAGCATCTCAATACAAGCATAAGAAGCTAGGTTTCAAAGAAAAATGTTGCAAACACGGATATATTTTAAAGGTTCCGTTTGTTTGTGCTGCGTATACTGTTAGAGTTACTTAAAAATCGTAATATTCAAAATATGTTTCTACAAAGAACACGGATAAAGCTGCAAAAGTCATCTAGTGTATTTATAAAACATCAGTAGCTTTAATATCGTTATAAAATCAAAACAATTCAAGAATTTAAAAACAAATAAAACAAAATATAACGTAAATTAAATTTCAAATGTTCAGAAACAAAATCTTGTAATGAATGTCCTCACTTAAGGCGATAATAGGTGCGTACAAAAGGCCGGTGCTATACAAAAGCGAAGAAGTGTTAAAAGATGGACGGCATTATACGGTTGAATGAGACGACTGATTGCGTGTTTTGATCGGTTACACCTCGGGAACGGTATTATGTAACATGTAAATAGTATTTCATTCATTAATGCTCATATATTCACCGTATTATTTTGTTTATTCCGATTACCCATTACTTAACTCTTAATAGTAGTGCAGTTCTATTACCAGAGATAACATTCGTAACTCTGGCGAAAAATATAATATTATCCACACCCACACTACACACATAAAGTGGAGACACCTTGGTTGGTCGGACCGTGTATTCTTCACTGTAGCCTGCGCTAAATGGATAGACACGCGGAAAACCTCTGAACAACTCGTTCCTTCTTAGCCTGGAATCGGCCGTAGACGGGAGTGTCTGTTCTACTTAGAGAGAAAGGCGGTGCCATCATTTTCCCACAATGTGCACCACGCGGAGAATTCATACTCCGCACCCGAATTTGACAAACCCCTGATGTTTTGAGTATTTCATTAAATTTTATTCGGTAGAATAAAACAGTTTAAAAAAGGGTAAATACATGTACCTAAATCACTATAGAAATAAAATTATTAGCGACGCGAATAGAAAATAGCAATTGACGGTATAGACATTTTAAAAGTTTATAAAGTACGATATATATAAATAGTAAGGTCATAACTAAGCACAATTACAAATGTTTATATTTTCAATTTAAAAATAGTTGTATATTGATTTAAGTATCAATAAATTCTTCACTCTCGCATAAAACCATCCATTCACGTTAACAAAACAAGGTGTGGATGACGTAATTTCCAAAACCATTAACCTTTTGTGCCTATCTTCAGTTTTAGAGATGCTTGTCAGTTCTGTAACATTAATTCTTTGTTCTCTAATAACGCACAACGGTTCTAAAACTTGAAAGTAATTCAAGAGTACATCACGACAAAGATTGAAGAGTGATACTCTAGAGATATCTTACTATTGAACCTTTCTCTTTATCTCGTGTGAAACAAGAATCATCACCTCACTGGTGATAGCTGTGATAAGGTGTGTGGGAATTGAACTGGCTAAATCTGTACTCTGGGAGGATCACCTTTCTGGATGATAGCCTTTACAAGTACCACTTACTACCAGAACAGCATTATGATGTGAACTACATTCACAGCGCAATGAGTGGTAACCACGTCCAAGCTCGTATAAGTGCTGGATGGCTCACTTTTTTTGAATTAAAGATTGGATTCAATCGACAACCCATAATGTCCCGTTGCAGAGCTTGGATCTCCTCTAAGGAGAAGATTAAAGGCCTGGTAAGACTTGGTGACGCTACGTAATCTTGCTATTGAATGTTTTCAAGCCGTCCGAAATCCACCAACTAAACTTCACGACTGTTATCTTATGATAACAACCGGGACCGACTGCTTAACGTGACCTCCGAATCACGAAAACGGTCATAACATATCTTGCCAGAAACGGTCAACCATCTCGGTCTGACCGCACCGTCGTTGCTTACCATCAGTGATTGTTTCCAATCACCTAAGGCCACTCTGCTATGAGCGTTTCTCCTTCGTTCAGGAAATCCTTGGAAATCCTGGTTAAGGATAAATAATAAACTTGTAGTCTGAGTGCGTATAATAATGTGTCTATATGTGTATACTTCTTTCAAAGTATTATATCAATACCAGTTTAACGTAAAACCAATATTACTTCAAACAGAAAAGTTTGACGTAGACCGGAAGTGAGCGCCTTCCATCTTGCCTGGCCACCGGAAACAGCCATTTCGAGGCATCAGCGATTGATTGTAGAGTTGAAAATTGGTAGAGAAGACATTAGACAAAAAATAAATCTCTAAAAATGAAAATGAATTTTCAAATGTATTGATAACGCAAAAACCGAAAACCGCTGAATCCCAGGATCGTAACCATTTATTAGTTTAACGTAACAATTTTCAACCTAATAGGAATAATGTCTGTTATATTTTGTTACTTTTCCTAAGCACTTTACTTCTATTTTAGAAAACACCCAGACTCCGAAATAAATATTGACAGATCACACAAACATTTGGACTGACCCAAGAATCGAACCCGAGACCTCAAGCACAGCAGTCGCATACGCTACCACTGCACCAATGAGGTAGTCAGTTAGTGTTTTAAGTCTGAATAGTGAAAGTTCCAGTTAGATAGACAATATCTAGTAATAAGTATATGTAAGACGTTTGTGGAATGCAACTTGGCTAGCGCGGTAGGTTTAGTTTTAAAGTATTTCCTACATAACCGATTAACGTAGGCCATTTATAGACAAAAATATACTGTTACTAGGTAATGCCATTTTATCCTTTATAACCTAGGGATATAAACAATAAAAATGGTTCACAGACTATTCTCAGATCTACTGAATACTAAAAAAAACATAAGATTCGATCAAGCATTTTCAGACATGACTGTGTGGCAACTAAAATTGTGACGTGAGAACTATATACTAGTTTTCTATCATTGCTCCGCCCGCGTGTGAGTTGGTAGCCTATATCATTTCAAAATTTATAGACTATCTCTATACCAAATTTCATTTAATTCGGTTTCTAAGCGCGACAGACAGACAGACAGTTTCGCACTTTTTATTATTAGTAAGGATTTAAATAAGGCCAGCAAAAAAATAGTTTTACTAAAAATATTTTATGCGTCTACTCTATAAATATGACGCTCTGTATAAGCACTAGCGCCGTCCATCGGAAGCGGGCGTGGTGTAATATTGCGAGTTGTCTGTTTGTGCGTTTTTGTACTGACACCTCTGAAACTCGACTACACATTTGAGTTATAGTGTTGAATGCCAAATTTATTTATGGTCATTATATTTTAGTATAGTCACTTAATTTGTGGGACTATTTTATCTAATTAATAATACGGTCAGAATATTTCATTTTTATCCGTTTTTATATGTGATTGTTTCTAATTTAGCGCACATAACATAGTTACCCTATGGTAACTAGTTTATGTGCGCTCCAACTCCGAAACAAATATTTACCGATATTACAAATTTTTGGTCCGACCCGGGAATCAAACCCGAGACCTTAAGCACAGCAGTCGCATACGCTAAAATTGCACCACCGAGGTAATTTATCTGATACTTCTTAACTCCTGATCGTGTTTCAAACCTAAATGAAAAAAAAGTTTCTATAAATTTATCCATAGGTTAAAATAAATAAATATGAAGTAACTGGTTTATAATGTTAAATGAACACTTGATATGAAAGTAAATAGGTACGTTGCTTACATCAAAACAGTTTTTTTTTTTAAATTTTGATCTGTCTGTCAGTCTGTTCCGGTTCCAGGTAATCCCTAGAACATCTGGATCGATTTTGATTTGAGTTTGGACTTACGCTAGCAGATAGCTAACGGCACAAGGAGTAACTTGGCTATTTTATATACTACTTATCTACTGTAATACGTTTTGTCACTTATATACCACACTAATTGACCCAGCGAACTTCGTACCGCCCAACTTTGAAATCCCAGAACTTGATCGCAGTGCCACCTATCGGGTCCAATTGCGAATCTAAAGAATTTTCGAACCTACTTGAACACACACAAGAAATTTCATCAAAATCGGTTCGACCGTTTAGAAGAAAATGTGAGCGTTTAATGTATATTCTGTCTACTCCTTCGGGGATACCAAGAAAGAAAAAGATAGAAAATGAGTGTATGTATGTAACATATAATTTCCAGTAAGCCTATGACAACTTCCAGTGTAATCTCCTCAAATTGTAACGCTAATAAAACGCATAGTAACATATTTTACTAAAGTATGTTATTTCTCACGTTAATACATAATTATATAACTTGGAACATGGTTTCCAAATTACTAAATTAGTGTTATCAATATACAACTCAAAAAAAAAACTGTTTACAAACTATTTTGTCTCTGCATATTTTTCAAACGTGGAAGACTACACCTGTCAAATTGAAATAACGTCCATTAACAAACCCACAAATCAAATACCACCGAAAATATTTTGCATATTTTAAACTGGATTTTTTTAACGTGGCGACATAGTTTTTCTTTTAAGTTAAGTTAGATAGAGATGTCTGTCGTGGACAGAAGGCATACGTTATGCTAATGTCTAAAATATTTCACTCTAATAGATCCTGGGGACGATTAAGCCGTGCCAACTGGTTTTGGGTTCGTGTGCATTGTTTCACGATACGACTTTTACTGTGAGAAGAAAGCAGTAGGTATTATTTTCTTCTTATCTTTTAGGTCAAGTAATATTTTTACATTTTAATACATTCAAATGGATGTTTCACACTTTTTGAATATAATACTTTCGCTTATCTCATAAAATTTAATATCAAACAAAGTTTCGAAGAACGGAAAAAGAAAAATATTTGCACGTCGTTAATTTAAAAGATGATTTTCACGAGATATGTTGGTATAATCATTTGAAAATTTTATTTTTTACATTAATACCGATTATTATTTTATATCCCTAGTAATATTTAAATGCGTAAGTAATAATTTCCATAATTTTTTTTATAGAGATACTCGGAACTTTGGGAAAGATACTTTTTACCGCGATACTTATACTTTATACCGACATACACGTGGACGAAGCCGCGGGAAAAATCTAGTTTATTTTAATAGGATAATTATCATGTATAACATGAATTACAATGAAAGTAAAGTAAAGTATCGTATGTTCTAAAACAATGGAACCGCGTCCCGTACTTGCGTTCACCCATGTAATATTTCGAACTGTCAACACACACTGATGGCATTATTTAAACACGGCCCATAGCTAGATTATATTACTGCGTTTTGTCTACCTGTCGATTTAAATACGATAATTAAGGTTGTTAGATTCTGGCAACATATAGCTCCATAAACAAACTCAGACATCGTATTTTTTATACGGTACTTACAAGCTTGGGTACATTTTTACGACTCGTCTTTACGGTAACCTAGTTTTCGACCACCATATCGCTAGATTTCATCATTTAGTTGAGAATTGGTAGGCGTTCTACTTCTGTAGCGATCGTATGCTTATATTATGTAAAATCTAAATAATTATATATATATTAAAATAAATAAAATTAAAGTGTCTGTATGTAATATAAAATTAACAGAATTTTACGAAATGCTTATGAAAGTATACCCTTCTCTACCCTTCAGAGAAGGGTAGGCAGGCCCATGTTGCGCTTTAAGGACTGCGCAAAGCGTGATATGCACGCTTTCGGGATCAGCCCCGGGGAGTGGGAGGGACCACAGTGGATCGGGGAGCACTTTGTGTGAGGGCTGCAGAACGCACGACAGGAGTTGGTTCCGGACTCTGGGGGACAAGCGTGAGAAGAGACAGGGGGAGACGAGGGGTTTAGGTTTAGGTGTCAAGCGTGCGGACGCTGTTGTCGCTCCCGTTTTGGGCTTTACAGTCACACCAAGAAGTGTCGAAGAGGCGCTGTTTAAATCATCTGTAAAGATGGAAAGGCCTATTATATTTGAAAGTATAGAATGTACTTACAGGAAAAAATCTTTTTTTTTCAATTTTTGTCTGTCTGTCCGACTGTCTGTTTGTTCCGGGTAATCTCTGGAACGGCTGGACTGATTTTGGTGGGACTTCCACTGGCAGAAAGCTGATGATATAAGGAGTAACGTAGGCTAATGATTTTTAGACTAGTTTTACTCCGCGGCGTTACTCGCGATTTACAACAATACCCGCGGGCAACACCGCGGGGCTCAGCTAGAACACAATACAATTAAAATGTCTGTTTGTTATGTGGAGAAACGGGTGTCGTGTTCCTCCAACACAAAGGGAGGATCCTCCGACCAGACGAGGTGATCATGCCTGGTAGGCTACTGCCCAACAGTTGATGTTGGGATGTTTATATATATGTTAATCGGCGCGTGAATGTCACTTTCGCGATTCAGGATTAGTTGTTACTCCGTATAGTTCATTGTTGTGTGTTTACTTCGCACTGTATGTGGAAGTAGCCACAGTTACATCAAATGAACAGTTTTTTCACTAAATGCATATGCAAGTACAGGGTGAATTTTTGAGACGGGACAGTAAGGGTAGGTACCTTAACCGTTATAGTTACAGGAAAACGCTTTTAGGAGACTATGCATATTTTTTAAAGATATTCTGAACTGCATTTACAGATTTTGGAAAAAATGTACAGCCAGCAAGAAAATTGTCATTTTTAACAAAAACTTTTTTTGATGCCAATCGATCCTGTTTCTTATAAGGATTAAAAGTCTCTACTGGACCGACTGAGGTTTGAGTACTAGAAATGTCAGAAATCGCAAAAAACTATACATTTGTACGAAAATAAATAATTTTAAATATGTATTTTAGACACAGACAAACATAACTTACATTTAGATGATCTACGAAATAAATTGCTGAAAATGACCGCCGTTTCTACGAATACGATAATTTTCTTGTTCAGTTCAGAATATCTTTAAAAAATATGGATAGTCTCCTAAAAGCGTTTTCTTGTAACTATAACGGTTAAGGTACCTGCCCTTACTGTCCCGTCTCAAAAATTCACCCTGAATACTGTCTTACATCAAAAATCAATTTCAAAAGTCTCTTTACGTAATCTCCAGAACGGCTAGGTCAATTTTGACGCGACTTTCATCGCGAATCAGCTAGTAACAAATATAATTAGAATATCTGTTTTTTTTTTTATGTTTTTAGGAGTAACCAGATCACTGCTAATAGTACAGTCACAGCTTTCTAAGGACTTTTTTTTTCTTTTTTTAAGAAGACAGCTCCCGCATTAGGAATATAAATTCCTGTGTCGCGGGGGACTTTACAAACATACATGAAACGGACACAAAGGACACACAGACTTAGAACAACATTTGGATCACACAAAGTGTTATGAACCCACGACACTTGGCGTAGAAGGAAGCGGCGTGGCGACCACTTAAGCCTCTAGGCCGTGTAGTCTCTTCTCTGCCTGATGGAAAAAATAGGTATAATCCAGGAGTAGTGAACACCAATCACATTGTTACTGCAGACAATGCATGCACCATATTATGATGGCTTCTTGAGATGTTTCTGCATCAAAGGGCCTCCGGTCTCGCACTCACCAACGAAACACCACAGCACAATTGGCCTAGTGGTTTAAGCTGTCGCCACACCCCTCTCTTCCGCGTTAAGTATTGTGGGTTCGAATCCCACATGAGACAACACTTTGGTCTATCTGTTTGTACAGCCCCCCGCGACACAGGATGAATATTTTAAATTATCAATTTATAAATAAATAAATGAAATATAAATCAAAACACTTTTATCAAATGGGCTAAATTGATATTGTTATTTTTTTTTAGTTCATTATATTATTTATTTTGTTACTTAAAAGAAGAAATCAATGTATAGCGCTGGCACCTGTGATACAATGCATGCATTAGCACAGATTACTGAATAGTTACTACGTGCATTAGTACAGGTGTCATCGATAATATATATAAAATCGCTCATACATACTGTTATAACATTTTAATTTGTAAAATATGTACTTGTAAACTGTTTGTAGACTAAACAAATATTATTATAATATTAATATTATTATAATAATTTTATTTCTAATGCAGGTCTTTAGCAAAAACAACGTGGCTTACGCTTAACCCACTAGGCCAAATGTTCAGTCAAGAAATTAAATAGTACTTATTATCTGCATTACAAGAATCAAACACAAAATATATCTGAACATTTGTAGTAAATCAACCTTCCTAACAACTGAACCAATAACCTTACGAATAAAAGGCCACCTTTTCGAACAACAAACTATTGTTAGTTCCCCTCCAATACACAAGAACAATATCTCGTCAGTAATTGATGGGTCCAAGTTTGGTACCAATATAGGAAATGAATTATTTATGGTATCTCCTGGGAGTACGGCTATCACAAAAGTTTTGAAAAGTGCCTATGAACTGTTCTGAACTTCGGTACTGATTATATTAAGAGCATATAAATAAATAAATAAATAAATAAATAATAAATATTTTGGACATCTGACACACAACATCACCTAGTCCCAAGCTAAGCAGAGCTTGTGTTATGGGTACTAGACAACTGATATAAATACATAAACATACTTTTTTTTTTTTGTAAATACATACATATTATACATAGAAAACACCCAGACTCCGAAACAAATATTTGTGAATCACACAAATAATATTTGGTCCGACCCGGGAATCGAACCCAAGACCTCTTGATTAGCAGCCGCATACGCTAACCACTAGACCAACGAGGCAGTCAACTGCTTTGCCATCTATTTTTAATCTCCGACGCTAAAACGACGGGGTGTTATAAGTTGGACGTACCTGTGTGTGTATGTGTCGCTGTGGCATCGTAGCTCCCGAATGGATGAACCGATTTTGATATTGTTTTTTTGTTTAAAAGGTGAATTAGTCGGAAATGTTCTTAGCTATGTTTGATGTAAAATCGGATTAATCAGTCGGGGGTTTTCAAATTTTTTAATTTTACGTAATGCCACGGTGCAAAGTACAGACAGCACAAAAAAATGCATTTTAAATTTTTTTAATAAATTTTTTGATGTAAGTACCTACTGTATATACTTTGAAATGCATTGAGTAAAAAACTGTTCATTTCATATTACATATAGACATACCAACTTTATTTATTTGTATAGATTATAAATAGGTAAAGTTTGTAATGTTGTAGGTGGTAATATCCTTTCATTAGTAGAAAACTACATTAATTGTTAGTACTCGTAAAATAAGTACGATTACTACAGATTTTTTATTTTCATTTATTTGTTATTTAACCAACAGTTATTACACTAAAATATTCGTGATTACAAAACATAATAGAACACAGAGCAAGTCTTAATCTAAGTGTAAAACTTATGTAGGTAAACACTACATGCATATATTCTAAAAGAAAAAAAACTTTAAACAAAGTTTGTCAAAAAAGTGAGCAAGTAAATGTGGGTACATTGTTGGCTTTCCCTATTCTTCTTCTTCTTATAGTGCCTCTTCAAATTTCTCAATTGAAGGTTGGCCGTAAACTTCCTGCACTCTTCTCTGTCATTGGCCAGGCGCAAATGTTGCTCAACGGTGATATCGGTCCACTCGGTCTAGGGACATCAATCAATTATCAATGAAAAGAATCTGGACTCGGCCCATAAATCGCCGATAGTTTTCAGTTACTACAGTTTCCAACATACACGCAGGCGTAGCCACGATCAAAAGCAAGTAAAGTAACATATCAAAATTTAGTAAAGGAAATTCCAGAACATTTAAAGCTCAAAGCGAATATTCGTGATTCTTGTCATTCCCACACAACGAATAACAAAAACAAATGATTAAGATCTAAAGATTAATACTAGGAAATAATTTGTTGATATTAGCAGAAATTATTGCTCGCAGCTGATATTAGTCTCAATAATAACCGAGCTATGAGTAAGAATGATTCACTTAACTGAGTTCGCAAAAAATAACTTTATTAGGGTATGCGACACTGTTTTCATACCTGTATAAACTTTTTAAATATACTTATATTATTATTTAAGCGGTATTACATGCGGTTATTGTTGTAAATCGCGTGTGAAACTAGTGAAATTTTCTGTTTATAAGGAGGTAAAGTTTCGGAGTTTGTGGATTGTAGGGGTGATTTTTGGATCTATTGAACCAATTTTTTCTAATAGAAAGTTACATTAGCTGTGAGTGTTATAGGCTATATTATTATATAAACTCGAAAATGATTGCCGTTATATCCGACATATACGCAGCCGGAGCCGTGGGCAAAAGCTAGTTCCTTGTATGTTTCGGATTGTGTTTGTCAGAGTCATGAGATTGTAATATTACTTGACGATGAGGTTGTGCGAACCTGGTGGCTTGTATTCTTACATTTTAAATGTCCATATTAACCGGTTGTCATGAACATCTATTTTAATCGTTATTGAGAAGTTAGTGTCCTCAAATATACTGACAAGTAGTTACAACCTTCGAATTCAGTTCGTCTTAAGGATTGCGGAGGTCCGATATTAAGGTAAAACCCTAAAATAATCTTGGGAATAATAAAGGCCATGAAGATGAATGATTTTTTTTTAAATTATTCTTACGATTACGGTAATACAAGGACGTTAATAGGTGTTCTCACCTTACAACACCTACGTTATTGACACAGCGGGTTTTCTTGTTGTTGTTTTATTTAAATACTATTATTTGGTTTAATAACTGCCTCGTCGGTCTAGTGGATAGTGTATGCGACTGCTAATCGAGAGGTCTCGGGTTCAAATCCCAGGTCGGGCCAAAAAGTGTTTCTTCCTTGCGGTTGCGGTGGTCCGATGCCAGTGGCTCCGTGGAAAAACTGATATTCAGGTAAAACCGGTTGAACTAGTAGCCGACTTCAAATAACATTGGGAATAAGACTAGGAAGAAGAAGAAGAAGATTATGCTTAAGCTTTTGTTATTATTGATAATTGGGCAGTTTCTTACGAATATGTAGCAAGTCTTAAATAATTATTGATTTATGATCTTTGGTAACACTTCTTCACTTTCTATATGTAACTACTAGTTCACTCACGCAACCTCGTGTGCATATTCTATTGTCCCATAGAGTGATGCTTTAACTTTGAAAGATAGGTCTATGCTTTCGTGGAAATTTTTATAGAAATTTCATACATTGTTTTAGTAAAACTTTAACCGTCGACGCAGAAGCTCTCAATAGGAATAATTTCACCAAACTGAGTTTTCTAAAGAATTTTTCATATCGTACCAGTTTTTCCTGAAATTAGATCATCCGATTTCAGATTATATTAGCGTCGAAATTGTTTTTTAAAAATTAAATCACGCCGAAGTGACTCTACTTTGAATGATGAAAAGCATAAGTGGAATCTAACCGACTGCTTAAGAGACCCTTATGCCACCAACGGTCACCCATCCAGATACTGACCGCACCGACTCTGCTTACCTTCGGTGATTGTTTCTGATCACCTAGGACAACTGATCTGTGAGCACCTCTTATTTAGAAGTAATTTTATACATTTACTAGCTCTTACCCGCGGCTTCGGCTACGTGTTATTCTGATGTCTTTTTCACTCCCTGAGGGTTGGAATTTTCTGAAATGCTCTCTTACTGCTCACCTACGCTCCTCAAGGAACACAAATGCTATATTTCAGATTCCGACACCCAGTAGTTTCGGCATTTGACTGCCTCGTTGGTCTAGTGGTTGGGGTATGCGACTGCTGATCAAGAGGTCTCGGGTTCGATTCCCGAGTCGGACCAAATGTTTGTGTGATCCACAAATATTTGTTTCGGAGTCTGGATGTTTTTCTATGTATAATATGTATGTATATACAAAAATAAAAACAAAAAGTATGTTTATGTATTTATATCAGTTGTTTAGTACCCATAATACAAGCTCTGCTTAGTTTGGGACTAGATGGCGTTGTGTGTAAGTTGTCCGAAATATTTATTATTTATTGCGTTGTCTGACAGTCAGTTAGTAACGGTACAGTTTTAGGAATCCTACTAATATTATAAACGCGAAAGTTTGTGAGTATGTATGTATGTTTGTTGCTCTTTCACGCAAAAACTACTGAACGGATTTGGATGAAACTTTACAGTAATATAGCTTTTTTATCAAAATAACACATAGGATACTTTTTACTCCAATAATCGAGATACACGGGTGAAAGCTAGGTAATTTAAAAAATACATAAATAGTAGATGTCAAAATGTACCACTGTTTATCTCCTGTCATAACTTCACAGGTTGCTATGCACAACACACTTGCATAGCAACCATAATAATAGTTTGTAAATGGCTAATTTAAAAATGAATTCTGGATATTCACTGGAAAATACGCGGGTAACACCACTGGGCGAAGCTAGTATAATATAATATTGAAGATAGTAGTCAAGGCGTAAAAGCGGAACAAACAAACACACATTAAAATTTTATTGGCAAGAATTTCAAACACGTTGAATGACTCAAAAGATATCGATTAATACCATATTAATGTCAAGAGCCGAATATCGCGATGTACCTGTCATCGATAGATTATATCGATAAATCGAATCGATAAAATGTATTTGGATATAGGTAGGTAGATCATCGTTATAAGCAACAATAATTTCTATTGTTGAATTTGAACGGTCTTTCGTTTTGATTGTATGACTTAGAACGGATAGACATGACAGAATGTCCATACAAATAAATAAAATTAACGTCTCTGTTTTGTAATTTCAATCTCTTACCCATTTTTACTAAATACTTAGTTAATACAGTATACAGTTAAAGTAAACTGAATCAAAAAATCCATTGTTAAAAATTGTCTGTCTGCTTGCTCCGGCTGAACGTCTAGACAGATTGTGACGGGACTTTTAGTGATAATATATACTAATAATATATAATAGTAATAGGAAGTGACTTTTGCTACTTTATTTTAGAATAAAAATAGGATTAAGCGAAAACAAAATTAAAATCAAAGAAAAAGTGAACAATATTTCACTCCTTCTAAAGCCACTAAAATTACTCAAGACTATCTTGTACGAAATCTTATTTAAATCGGTTTAGTAGTTTTGACGTGAAAACTTGACATACAGACAGACAGAGTTCCATTTATAACATCAGTAAACATTAAGTAGGCATTTTTCGACAGAATTTAATTCTGGCATTAGGTATGGTGTCTTGTCTACGTGTGACCATTCTTAAGTCTATGATTGGAATTGAGTGAAATGACGCAGCATCGATGATGAGGCTGTTTGCAATCTCGGCAACGAAGATTCCTTAATATAGGATAGGCTATTATTAAAGATAGGTACATATTAATATATAGTATTTCGTATCGTATTTCGTCGTATTTCGTTGGTGAGTGTGAGACCGGAGGCCCAATCATATTGCATCATTCTCCCGGTTTCCGGAGGCCGGGAGAATGATTTAGAAACATCTTACCAGGCCGCCATTGTATGGGTCTCCACGCTGCATGGCCTACCCTCACAATTCTGCATTCTACTCATGCTTTCCAGTCAGAGTAGAGTCATTTTGATGGGCTTAAATATATACATATAAAAAAAGCCCAATGCGATAGTATTTTATTTATATTATGATTAAATGGGACGGCTATACGATACGACCAGTAGAGGTCAGGCGCCGAATGCGTCAAGCGTTATTATAATTACATAAACTCAATAACACTGTTTGTGCCGACCTGGGAATCGAACCTGAGACCTTTTGATCGACAGTCGCATACGTTAAGTGCTTGACAAATGAGAGAGTGTAAATGTACTATTAAAATCTATTTAATATATATAATTAAATTTATTTATATATTTATGTTTGTATTTAATTTTATTATAAATGTATATGTGTGTATGTATATTTGCGTATGTTTATATACCTGTCTGGTATTTTCATCCATTAATGTAAACCCGAATATTCAACAGTAAATTTGTGTATATTACTCAGAAGTACTAAATTTGAACAAATTAAAATTGTTCACCACCTCACCTTGTCATGTTTTATATTCTAAGTCTGCACGTCCCACATCATATTCCTACATCACCTGAACTTTGACTGGCAGAGAATGCCTCATGGCATTAAGTCCGCCTTTGTGCTACATGTGCATTAAGTTTTAAATAAATAAAATCTCATATCATTTATACAACCTTAAGTTTTACGTCTTTGCAAAACAAAGAACTCACCAAAATCTACAAGCAAATCACAAAAAATCTAACTAGGACCAATAAGAACACAAGTTTTTTATTTGTAACTATTCCGTTAAAAAATCCCTTATCATTTCGGAATTCACTGAGTACTTTTTGTAACTTTACGACTTCATACTCGGAACTTCTTATCCAGGTTCATCTAATCTTAGCGGCAGTTGTCGGCGCGGGCGGTGTCAGACTCATCCAACAAAGAATACTGTTGTAATGACCACAGCTATTCTTGTTATTTAAATGGTGACGGACAAACGGACACGACTTTAACTATGCTTATATTGTTGTTCATCTTGTAATCTTACTTGAGGATGCGGTTCTGCGAAGTTGAAGCGAAATGGATACGAGTGATTCACTAGAAAATATGTTTTATATTGTAATTAAACTTTGTTCTTAAGAATAGATTCACGTTGAATAAACTAATAGACCTGAAAACTAAGTTTTACTTTAATTTTCATTACTCGAGCCTTTCTTTAACAGCAAACAACTTGCCGCTTAGCATAATTATAACTGACTGCCTTGTTGGTCTAGTGGTTAGCATATGCAGCTGCTGATCAAGAGGTCTCGGGTTCGATTTCTGCGTCTTTCCAAACATTTGTGTGATCCGCAAATATTTGTTTCGGAGTCTGGGTATTTTTCTATGTGTAATATGTATGTGTTTGCAGGAAGAAAGAAAGAAAAAATACACAAAAATACCGCCCATGTTTGTGTATATTGCTTTCTATGTTCAATTTTTACGTATTTACAAAAAAAAGTATGTTTATGTATTTATATCAGTTGCCTAGTAATGATAATACAAGCTCTGCTTAGTTTGGGACTAAATAACGTTGAGTGTAAGATGTCCGAAATATTTATTTATTAGGTATTTATTTATATAAGTGACACTAAACTTCTATGCAAAAATAATCAATTAAAACGCTTCTGTGTATTCCTCAGTCAATATACTCGTAGGTCTGACTATTTGAACTTAAATCAAATAATAGTTGTCAACACTCGTATTTAAGTATGAGTTTTTTAATTAATATTTTAGCCTGTCAAAGTATTGCTGCCTGCCACTCTGCCTGACGGAAAATATGATTAGAATCCAAAAGTACCTACTGGTCAATATCCTTATTGTGATTTCATATAACGCAGCATGGTGATCCACGCCATGGCTACCTAGTGAAATGCCTCTGGATCTTTGGGCCTATGGTCTCTTACTCACAAACGAAATACGACAGCACGCATGTGTGAAAGTAGTACTACCCCCTCGAGGCGGCCCATTCTTAGGCTCTTCTACTTTCAAAAGTTTTTAATGTGCAAGTGACAAACATGATTTAGTAATAACATCTTGAATTTCATTGTTATTGCCTTGCCATCTGTCGTTCCTCTCACTGTTAAGAATCATTATCATCCGAATCACACATCACATTCGGTTCTCATTCCGCCCATTGCAATCTTCAGCAGTACGTAATTACTCAGGTCTTTGCAGCGTCATAGATCTGATCCGATAATCTCACTCACTCAGAGAAAAGCAAGGAAAAAGCTGATTAACACCAGTGTTTTACAGAAAATTTTGCTTTTTCCTGTCTATGTACCAGAAAATACAAAATCCTGCACAGATTGATGGTTGAAAGCCACACGTGAATTTCAATGAAATCCATATTAATATTACAAATTCGAAAGGTACTCTGTTTTATTGCTAAACCGCTGCATCTGTTTTATTGATTCTCGAGATAGGACATCTTTTCCGAGAAAACCGTAAACCCGGCGGAAGAATCGGTATCAAAATCTAGTTAAATATACATAATGTAAAGGGATTTATACGTAAATTTAAAACCTTCCCTACCTGCCTCACATCAAAGTTTAAAGCATAAAGCATTCAAGTCGAAATATAAAACTAATTAAACAGGTACAGTCGGCGCAGACACAGCTACGTATAGAGAGCGTCCCGCCGTCTGTAGCCCTAGTAACGAATATCGATTTATATTTTAGTGATGTCATCGTGTTATCGACGTTTCAAATTTAGGAGCATGATTAATTTAGTTTCTTAGAGATGCCGACGCAAAGCTTTGCCACTAATGATTGAAATTTGTTACCTAAGTCTACTCAAAATAGTAGGGCCACGTTGATTTTAACACGAATAGGCTGGCTCGACTAGAAACTGCTCGACTAGAGACTGCCAATCAAGTTCAATTCCCGGGTCGGGTCAAAAAGTGTTTTTGGGTTTTTCATAGGAAAATCTTGGAAGTTTGGCGGTGATTCACGCCCGTACCTCAGAGAGCATGTAAATCCGTCGGTCACGGTTGTCATTAACATCTATGGCAGTCGTTATTGGGAAATCAGTGTCCTCAAACTTACTGACAACTATTTCAACCTTCGAATTTCAGTTCTCCCTTAGGGTTGCGGAGGTCCGATGACAGTCGCTCCGTGGAAAACTGATGTTCAGGTAAAACCGGTTGAACTAGTAGCCGACCCCAAATAATATTGGGAATAAGGGTAGGAAGAAGAAGAAGGCTGGCTCTACTAGGGGCTAAACTACTCACAGAAGACCAACCTAAAGTGAAAGCATTCGTGTTGTTTTGTTTCGTTGGTGTGTTCTAGACCGGAAGCCATATGAGGCGGAAGAGCTCAATATTCATAGTGGTTTGCTCAATACCATATTGCCTAAATTCGCTAAGTGTTGGTGTGTATCGCAAAGATTCTATTCATGCTTTTCATCAGATAGAGTAGATTGGCAATCTCATTAAATACTTAATTTATCAATTTTCTTCAATTTTTTGTGTCTTGGTGTAGTTTTATTCTTATATTCTATTGTATAATAGATTTTTTAGACTTACCTTATAGTTTATAGTATTTACATATCTTAAAAGCTTCGTTTAATATTATACAACAAGCCCTCCCATCACTGGTACTTCAGAACAGTCCTTTCTTTAGGACATAATTAATTTGATTTTGATTTTAGACATTATTAAACTTCCTACAAAATATAACTAAATGTATTTGTTTATGAATGTGGTCTGAACTCATTTTTAAACTTTTTTTCCTTTTAATTATTAAATTATAACGATAAATTACAATGCTTTCAAATATTTCTGTATTCTGTTAGCATTTATTTTCAGTCATCTTGACACTTAAATCAAACCTGTTTAATTATTTTATATTCTTTGCTATCTTCAACATATTGTCTTAATTACTTACTACTGTTTTTTCTAAAATATCACCTATAATGTTGAATATCACCTATTAAACATATAATGTAGCTTTTTGTTGGTAAAATAATTTTCAAAATCGATTCAGTAGATCTAATTATTACACAATATAACGTCCCACACAAAGTCACAATCTTTACCTAATTATATTAGTTTATAACTGAATATTACTACAATATAACATTTTAGTCATATTACAGAAAATTGTATTAAATTGTAGCACATGTGTTGTTCAAAAATATAAACTGTATTCCTGTAAAGTTTCATTCAAATCCGTTCAGTAGATTTTTACGTAGAAGAGTAATAAACATCTAAACATACATCCGTACAAATTTTCCTATTTTAATATGAGTACAATAGGATATATAAATACAGAACACACGTACATTAACAAATTGCTTAACACAAACACAATATTAGTTCAGGGCACCTTTCCTTCCCCCGATTCTAAGCGATACAATAAGTAAACAGATGTTTCACTCCCACCCCTTCGATTAAAAGCAATGATTTTTGTTAATACCAACAGAATTTTGCAAGTAACAGTCAGGTGGGTATAACGGGTCCAGTTCCCGATGTACTCGCGCCCCTACGCCTCAATAGCCATAACAATTATCGATTAGCTAGTGAGTTTGAAGTGTCGATAGTATTTTCTTTAATATTTGCTTTTGTATATTAACAATTTAGCATAGATATATATTTTCTATATTATCGGATAGAAACAGTTGAAATAGAAGACAAGTAAATTAAAAATTTAAATATCCCCAACTGATTGGACCGATTTTCATCCAACATAGCTAGGAACACTTCCGACTAATTCACCTTTCAAACAGTTAAAACAAAATCAAAATCGGTTCATCCATTTGGGAGCTACGATGCCACAGACAGACACACACACATACACGTCAAATTTATAACACCCCGTCGTTTTTGCGTCGTGGGTTAAAAATGGTTATTGATGATGATTGATTGGTAACTAATTGAACAAAATGTAGCCTATGCTCTTCTCCAAAGTCCAATCTATCACTGAAGCGAAAATCATTTATATCAGTTTAGCGGTAAATGTAACAGACAAAGTTACTATTGGATTAGTATGAATCAAGTTTTCAGTTCTTGACAAACAAAAACTCATGAAAATTTGTGTTAGTACAATGTAAATGTTAGGAGCACGTTAGTATCAAAACGTTATCTTATATTTTTTTTTTTTTTATTTTATATTTTTTTTTATTTATATCTCCCACGCGTTGTAGAAAACGTGAAACCTGAAGAGAGATTATGTAAATCACATTCAAAACTACATTTATAATTCAAATAAAAACTTAAGCCCATTCTACATATATTTTTTCTGTAATAATAACCTTTTATCGATATAATCGATTTAACTCACTCATCCGCTAGTCCCATCCCTAAGAAGCTCAATGCTATATTTTGATAATTAAACGTACGAATCGTACTTTGGTTGAATTGTTGGGCACAAGATTTTCCTAATTATTCCTGTGACTTTAATTGGCATACGGGGATTAATTGATGTACTTATAATATAATTATGTTAAATAACTTTATTTAATGTACAAATCTTCAATATATTCATAAAAGCTTGAAACATTTTGCTTTTTGATATTAATTATGATCTTATTTTATATATATATATATCTTAAATTTGGAATACTACATAAAATAAGATGTCTGACAAAGATCATAGACACAATCTAGCTTCTATATATTATGATAATGTTGATATGATAAGGTGTGATATTTCCACTAAAACTACACCGACAATTTGATTTTCCATCCCGTCTAATGCAAAAATTTCAAATATTATTATGTTTTCTTACCAAACACAGAAGTTCACTGCGACAGAAATATATTCGCTCGTAGTGTTATCTATCGTTTTCATCCCCTATATTATTATTACTAAGTGAGTTTGATGTACCTCCCTTCCAACACCCCCATACTCACTCTATTTATTTTAAATGCACTTTGCGGTCAAAAACGGTTAGCAGCTTTTAACAGGGTTGCACGAATAAAAATTAAATCTACACTTTTTTGCTTTTGATATTTGTTTAGGTAATTCAGCTTTTGTGTAATTCTTTGTATGCATATAGAAACTTTGTGCTGTCTTGTCGGCAACTGAGTAGTGTTAGTTTTCTCTCTATGCTTTCGTATCAGGAATGAGGCGATCCGGCAGAGAACTAAGGTCATCAACATAGCTTACACAGCCCACCGGATTAGCAGGGTGAAGTGGCAGTCGGCCAGCCTTATTAGCCGCAGAACTGTCAACCGTTAGGGTAGAAGAGTTCTGGAGTGGAGACCACGTCTTCGCAAATGTAGCTTAAAACGCCCACAGGCCGAGTGGAGTGACTTACTATCAATCAGAGTGATGAGCAATGGAAGAGGCACCGCATATGTCCAGCAGTAGACAGCAATAGACTGATAAAAGTTACTCCTCATCACATCAGTTATCTGCCAGTAAAAATCACGTCAAAATCTGTCCAACCGTTCGAGAAATTAGCTATAATATATAGACAGACAGACAAACCAACATTTTAACAACATTTAAAAATCCTTACTTAATATTATAAATGTGTAAATTACTCTGTCCGTCTGTCCGACTTTCACGATAAAACTACAGGACCGATTTCACTAAAATTTAGTTTACAGAAAGTCTATAGCCTGAGAAAGGACATAGTCTACTTTTGTCGTGATAACCGACATACAAGCGAGCGGAGCCACGGGCAAAAAATAGTCGTCAATAAAACGTGTAGTATTTTCGTACCTTAAAATGAAATACATATTGTGGAAAATTAAAAAAACATATTGCTATTTAAAAAAATATGTCAGTGTACCTTCCGTTCTTAAAATATAGGCAATAATATAACAGCCAACTCAAAGAACAATGTACCTAATTAAAATCTTTATATACTTTGTAGAACAAACGAAAAACTTCGAATATCGCGCAAAAGTTTCTATTGAACTTACCCCAGAATCGGGGTAAATATTGTTGGCTGGTAAGCTCGTTTCGTCCGTGTTATTAAAGCAAATAAGCGATGAACAAACGCTTTTGGGGGTAAAATTATAAGGTGCTTAACTAAATGTTGCCTATACTTAGAATTTCTTTAAGTTAAGATTTTATGAAACTAATGTCAGTTTTTAAGAACCATACTTAAACCGTCTTCTAACTAGGAGTCCCATAACTTATGTATTAGTAGTAAGTGTGAGATTGATTCTTTTTGGTGTGGGAACATCATTATTGTTAAACTTGATTGTATAGTGTAGCTATTAATTTATAACTTGAATAACACTGACACTTAGATGACCCCATAAAGGTTGATGACAACTGTGATGTTCTATCACTAAGGGTCCCCTTAGATTTAGAAGAAGTTGATGGAAACGGCAATAATAGGTATTTTGAATAATTAAAAAAAAACAACCTCAAATAAAAGCTATTCCGAGCACCTTTCCGTGGAGTTTCCGCGATTTCTCCAGGATCCTATTATAAGATCCTGGTTTTGTTATCATGGGACCACATAGGAGGTACCAGCGGTTCTGTCCGTTCACCCTATCGCAATTGCTGTGGTAAGAAACATAAAAGAAATGCAGTCGAATTAAGGGCCTCCTCCTTTTTTGAAGTCGGTTAAAAGTGCACAGAACCACCATCAAATCAAATAATAGTACATTGTTCACCGAGGGAGGAAAGGAACCGATTACTAGCGAGGGAGCAGTTTGTGGCCCGAAGGCGCAGCCTAGGGCCACAATACTACCGAGGTAGGAATGGGACTTTCGCCCGAGTGCTACACAGTGCTTTATACTACACCTGTGAGGAACATTTAAAGTATTTATAAAATAAAATCAAAACGTAAGACACCATGTAAGACACAATTTAGCTTAGAATTTGACATATTATTTATAAATATTTCGCGCTTCTTTTGTTTTTTTTATTCTTCACAAAAGGATGTCAGTGGCACGGAGATTCCATATTTAAATTATATGAAAACTCTTTGGGCAAGCCCGCGCCATAGATAAGATAACACATGAGAAATGAAAATTCATACAACTTTCTCTCCCGCTAAAACACGTTAGAAATGGATTTTCATACATTTTTTCCTCCCGCTTATTTAGGTCAAGGAAAAGACTAACTTTCTCTTTTCATTTTCAGGGAATATTGACTACTGTTCCGATCAGGTGTAGTATAAAATCATTTTTTTATAATTATGACTGCGCCTGGCTGTCTGTGCTCAACTCTAGAAGGCCTCAACCAATTTTGATGGGACTTTGAATTGCAGATAGTTGAAATTATAAGGTATAATTTAAGCTATTTATTGTGAAAACAAAATTTACAAAATTAAAACCAATACACAAACATACATACTGCAAAATACCCAAAAGCAACAAAACCCACAAGGCGCAGCTAGTATACAATATAGAAATATATTATGTTCATACAAAAGAATATTTCTGAATTTCAACGTGTAATGTAAGACAACTCACTCTCACGGTGCTGGAAATTATTCAAACATTCTGGAAAATGCACAGAATTGTCCACAACAAGAAGTCATCTAACAGACCCAATACACTATACAAATCCTTTTTCTTTTCAGAAACATCTGGCGCTGGAATCCAAAGCCTATTACATTTCCTTGATGAAACAGAGAAGTCAAGAATACGTGATGATTCTACCATTCCCCATTTTGACGTTTTCTTTGGGTATTTGAGTCGATTTGGACCTGAAATCATTTTTGGGTGCCCCCGGGTCGGAATCTAGATAGATCGTTTCCAAATTGAGACTGCATGCTCCCTACAGGTTTTTCATTGTTTACTGACAATTGAATACTTAAGTAATATTTTGTATTTGTCTTGATACTTTGACTGTTTATCTGTCATGCTTTTATGGATAAAGTAATATGAGTAATACCTCAAATAAAATAAGTAATACAGTCTATAAACGTGTTCGGTCCTTTTGATAGTTCTTTATCCTGTATTACGAAACAGGATTGCTACTAGCTACTGATCACAGGCCTCTTTTTAGGGTTTCGCAGTTCATGACTCGGAACCCTTATAGATTCGTCATGTCTATCCGTCCGTCTTTGAACTACCGCATAAACGGTTAGAAATATGAAACTTTGAATGTGAATATATTTTGTAATTACATGGACAAAGTGCTACAATAAAATTATAAAAAATATTTCTATTTGGGGTCTCCCCTACATGTACAGTGGGAATGTTTTTTTTTCTCGCTTCTACCCCATCGTATGAGGTATTAGTCGATAGATGTTTTTAAAACATTATGAGGTTTTTAACACCATTTTTCGATTTAAGTATCCGTTTATGAGTTATTCAACTTAAAAGCGCATCTTTTTATATAAGCGGGGCGTCCTTTCAAGGAAAACTATAGCAGTTTTGATGACCTTTTTAATTTCGGAGTTATAGGGGTCTAACTTGTAAAATGCACTCACTGGAAACTTCGTACAAAAATAAAGAAATAATAAGTTAACATAACAATTGTAATAGACAATTGTTATATTTTGTTAACACGATTTAAAATCTACCTATTGTTATGGGTAACTATGGAACCCTATTCTATGCGTGGCATGACACGCACTTGGCTAAACTATTTTATATATTTAAGCCTACTAAAGTGACTCTACTCCGCCTGATGGAAAGCATGAGTAGAATCCAGGAGTAGGGGTCACCATCTTTATTATGAGGGTAGGCAATGCGGCATGGTGACTCGGACCCTTCGGTCTCACACTCACCAATTAAATATGACACCAAATGAATGCTGTCATTATTAGGATGGTCTTCTGTGAGGGTAGTACTGCCGCTGTCGAGCCGGCCCATTCGTGATGAAATCAGCGTGACTCTACTACCTACATGACCTTGGCCTCTCCCAAGACTCCACCACAGCCGGTGTATAAACTCCCTAAATAAAAGACATTATATTATTTATATATTCGGTTCGTTCGGCACTTCTTCATCCTGTCTTACGGATCAGTCACGATCCTGCGCTGCAAACATTAACCGCTGTGATGGATTGTTCGTGCCACCTCCATATAAGGTAAAAATCCAGGAAAAGTGATCGGTTCCTGATAGAATAGTTTTTAACATATTTATTGGTATTTTAAACGACTTCAAAATGATAAAGGATTTCAATTCGATTCTTTTTTTAATTTTAAGTACAACTACCGCATTCGAAATATAGATATTCTTTCTCTCGGGGATAAGAAACATACATGAAACGGACACAGAACACCTACGCTCAGAACAACAATTTGTGAATCACACAAAGTGTTGAGTGTTGTGGGATTTGAACCCACAACAGTATAAAACGACATGACGAGGGAAACGTATACCACTAGACCAACCGTGCTGCCGAGTTTTCAAATTTGATTGTATGTTTTATATTGGAGAAAGCCTTTTTTTTAGGGCCACAGCACACTAACTACCTTAGCATCGACGATCGGCGATTTACCGCTTTTTAGAAGCTAAATTTGGCCACCGAACGCTCCAAACCGCACGCTTTTTAGTAGCGTGATACAGCAGCTGATCGCTACTCTCCGCATACATTCGGATGCCGGTAGCATCGATTTGTCGTCGGAAATTTATAGACAACACAACAGACGACGCGATCCAGGCATCTGAGCAGTCGCTAAAACGCACGATTTTGATCCCGCGATCGAACGCAGAAAGTCGCTAAAACGCGATGCATTCGCAAAATTGTCGACGGTCGGTGCTAAAAGTAGACAGTGTGCTGCGGCCCTTGTAGGGAATAATATCTCACGCCAAATCTTCACACATAACATTTTAGGCACACAATATCAATCGCTTGTCACTATCAAGTTACACATTTCATCCACACACATCCAAACTTTAATTTTACTATAATTTAATCGCATCCATATTTTAAAACAATTTAAATTATTTTAATTGATATTATTTGATCTGAATATATTTAATTGGAATTGTTTAAATGTGTATTATGTATCAATTCATTTTATGTTTATGTCTATTATTTTCTTTTTAATCCGATTGTTGTACCATATAATTAAGTTTATTGTAACTAACAAAAATAGACACAAAGTGGTCTGAATAAAATGATTTATTAATATAATTATTGTTATGAAAACATTTTGTGCCATAATAATGTAATGCATACGCCCATTTCAGGTCTTATGAACTCTTATGCTCTGACAGAGGGGAACGACTGCGTATGACCACACCCTACTATTCCATTCCAAACTATAATCTAACTCAGCGCTAAATTTCATTCAGATCCGTTCAACCGTTATAGTTTAATGGAGTAAAAAACATGCATACGTCGATCCTCACAAACTTTCGCATTTATAATATTAATGAACAATTAATGGGATGATACGGATTTTCTCGAAGTGTTACCATCGTTAAAATTCAATGCAAAACCAACGACTAGTTGATTGAAGCCTCCGTGTCTTTAGGTCACGAACCTCTCTGTATATGGTATGTAACGCACTAAAATGGTAAAACGACATCGTTAGGCAGAAAATGTAAGTTTTATTCACAAAAATAAGAGAACAAAAAATAAAGGAAAGATAAATGTATGGATCTTTACATACAAAACGTGTATGTAAATGTTGACAGGCGTGTGCACTCGACAAGCGATGGACGGAGACTGATTTGAATTTTTGAATTTCGAACGCTTTTCGCCGTGCAGCGCAAGCGCATTGAATGGTGAATACTTAGGGTGGACATGTATCTCTGTCTTGTACAGGATTTTAATTTCAAATTTTCTATTCTTGTTGAAACTATTATCTTCTTAGTCACGACTATCAAACCTATGGATGAATCATTTTGTCTGATCAAAATCAAAACCTTTTTATTTCAAGTCGGCCTTTTCAGGCACTTTCGAAACGTTACATTACAAAAGAGTTATATGGGTCTATAATTTCATTTCTATGGAGAAGAACCGGCAAGAAACTCGATAAGTTACTCTTTACAAAAATCATATTTACAATAAAATTTGCGTGTTCATTAATATTTATGAACATTTTAATCCATCTTAAGTGTAGAAAAGCGGCCTTATTGTCAAAAGCAAACTCTTCCAGGCAACCTTAAGATGGATTAAAATGATGACGGGTCTTGTGTCACCTACGTCATCATTGTGTCTCGGAGTGCCATACCTTGTAATAATGTATCATGGTTTATACACAGTTATTAGTTTTGTTTATAACAGTTATTGACTGCACGGTTGGCCTGGTGGCTTAAGCGGTCGCCACGCCGCTTCCTACTACGCCAAGTGTCGTGGGTTCAAATCCCACGTAGGACAACACTTTGTATGATTCACAATTTGTTGTTCTGAGTCTGGGTGTCCTTTGTGTCCGTTTCATGTATGTTTGTAAAGTCCCCCGCGACACAGGAATTTATATTCCTAATGCGGGAGTTGTCTTTTAAAAAACACAAACACAAAAACACAAATTAGTAGTATACGTATATGTTTATATCGGTTAGTGACTGCTCCGTTGGTCTAGTGGTTAGCGAAAAAAAGATTTGCGGATCACATGAACATTCGATCCGACCCGGGAATCGAAGCCAAGACCTCAAGCACAGCAGTCACATACGCTACCGCTGCGCCACCGAGGCATATGTTTATTTTCACTTAAAAGAATTGTTAGCTGTAGGTTTTCCTGAAAAAATAAAAAGATAATCTGCATACGTAATCGTCAAACCTTATTCCCAACAGGATATTGTTCATATTTCATGGTCACCACAGTCTAGTATCCATAACAGCATATCTCAGGCTTAACTATCTGAGAATCATGTCGTATTAGTCTACATTTTGCGAGGATATTGCCTCCCTAGAGATGGACTCCAGACGTCTACATACATTAGATCTATCTTGATATTGCTAGAAATACCCTACGATTTGACTACCAACGGCTGCAGTTTCAGAGACGGCGGGTTTAATACGAATATTTGTATTTATATACATAAGGTAGTATTTGCTCACAACTCCGCCTGCGTTTATGTCATATAACATCGTGAAAAGAGGGACTAAGACTTACTGATATAAAAACATTTTAGTGTTTTTTTAATTGGTTAGATGTACCCATTTTGAAGGGACTTTCTCTGGCAGATAGCTCATGTCATGAGGAGTTACTTAACCTAATTGTTTTTAGACTAGCTTCACTCCGCGGCTTAGTCTATATAAATAAATAACATTAAAGTGTCTGTTTGTAAATTCAAAATTACAGTTTTTAACCTACAATAAAAAAAGTAATTTCAAAATTTTTATCTGTCTGTCAGTCTGTTTCGGGTAATCTCTGGACCGACTGGATCAGTTTGGCGAGACTCATACTGACAGAAAGCTAATAACCTAAAGAGTAACTTAGGATAATTGTTTTTAGACTAGCTTCACTCCGCGGTGCTACTCGTGGTATACAAAAATAACCACGGTACTCAGTAACAAATACAATTCAGAATCTACTGTAGGTAAATATCAGAATAATTCTCACCTCACTATTGAGATATCTAAGTTCAAATCAGCTCATACAAATCCTAAGAAGGTCCTTATAATGAACCGGTAGTTATAAATATATGTATGATGATATATGGAGCTAGATGCGAGTAGACAAGGGTCGAACCAAGTGGCGTGCAACTGTCGAGGCCTATGTCCAGCAGTGGACTGCGATAGGCTGATAATGATGATGATATTTGTGAATGTGTATGACGAGTTTTCAGTTTATTACCGCTGGAGTTGCATTATTAATATGTGGATGATGACCTAAATAAAAACAAAACCTCCGTTCAGTCTTTCAAAAGATTATCCGAAATCAGATTAGACTTATAAAAGCTGATTTTTTAATGTAAGTACCGTATATACACACATAATTATTTTCACATGGATTTAATAAAAAGCTATTAAATTATAAATAGATATTTCATTTAATTTATGTATTGAGTCCCTCGTTGTTATCCACGCTTACTGTGTAAAAGCGAGTAAGGCCACTAAACGAAGCCATGTCATCAGTGAAAGTCCCGTCAAAATCAGTCCAGCCCTTCCAAAGATTTGCTGACTTGCCCACTGTGTGCAAGTGTGTGTGTGTTTGTTGCGAAAATCGGCTATATAAGCCATCTCCGGGTGCATCAACGCCAAGCCCTATGAGGGGTCGAAGTGGTCGCCATGGCCGAAATCAGTCGGATCGATTGAGTATAAAACTTTTTATTTGATATTACATACAAACACTCCATCTTCTTAGCCTTAATTCCCAAGTTTATTTGGGGTCGGCTTCTAGTTCAACCGGTTTTACCTGAATTTCAGTTTTTCCACGGAGCGACTGGCATCGGACCTCGCATCCTGGGAGAACTGAAAATCGAAGGTTGAACTAGTTTTTAGTATATTTGAGGGCACTGAGTTCCCAATAACGATTGCTATAGATGTTCATGACAACCGGGACCGACGGATTTACGTGCTCTCCGAGGCACGGGCGTGAATCACCGACAAACTTCCAACTCCGGGCTGCTAAAAACACTTTTTGGCCCGACCCGGGATTTGAACCCGAGACCTCTTGATTGGCAGTCGCATACGTTAACCACTAGACCAACGAGGCAGTTATTATATAAAAACACTCCAATTATATGTATTTGTATAGATGTATGGAGTAGGTATATATGTCAAGTTGTGTGTCATCAGAATCGCACTTTAAGGTGGAAAATATCAAAATATTAAATAACAATGTGTTAAAGACACAAAAATGTAGCGTTACGTAAACCAAGGCACTATCACTTACCTCAGAAAGCTGTTAAAGGCACTAACGATCAAGCCAAACATATTCTGTACCTTAAATAAAGGCGTTTACACACTGCACTGCATTGCGTTATTTAAATATACTTATATTTTCATGTATGTAGGTAGTAGTAGTAGTAGTAAGTTTAGTAGTAGATGTTAATCTATGATGACAGATAAACTTTTAGACCTTAACTTCTATATTAACATCTTTTTTCTATTTTTTTCTCTTCTTTCATTAGCTAATATTTAGTTTTGATCACGTGTCTGAGTAACATTAGCCCATGAAACAAGAGAACTATAGTAGAATAGAAAGCGAAAAACATTTTGCAACTATAAATAGGTAGGCAGGGCAGGTATTGACAAAAAATTCCTTAAACATTTTTATTTCATATGAAAATAGTAATATGTTTAATCTTTTATATGACTAATTGTTGGAACTTATTTGTTTTTATAACAACTTATGCCATTTAAATGTTTTTTTTTTTTGCGGTAAGTGCTTTCCATCACGTGACTCATACCTTGCAAATTCTGGTATAAAAATACTCTGTCTTTCTCTTCCTATAACGTTTTCTCTTTTCTTGTCTTTCTCTTTTTGCAACGGAGATTGCCATGCAATTAATTCAAGGTATGTGATTTTCTTCATTTAACTAACTGTATCTTGTCGCTATTTGCATTTGTTATTGTGTTGCGTTTCGCACATCCCGGCATATACCGGCTCTACACTCGCGGCGCGAATGGCCGCGAAAGCCCGCGACAACTGCGAACCACGAGTGTAGATGTTGTTCACACCTTCTCGTTCGCGCTTCGCACCGTTCCCCGATCAATGTGGGGAACAAGCCGCGAACAAGACTGTGAAGCTTTGCGAGTGTGAAAGGACACAGTTCTCGCGCGGATCACGCCGTTTATTCACAGAGTGAATTCACGGCGCGACGTCACACGCGAGTGTAGAGCGGGCTTTAGATGAGGAAGGAAACCAAAACTGTCGTGAAAAAATTTGAAAATAAATTGTATTTATATTGGTGTCAAAATTTGATCGCAATCGATGCAGAGAAGTTTATCGAATTCTTGAAGAGTACACAAACCTACTTAAATATATATAGATAGATATAGCACATTCATCCCGACACCTTGAAGGCTGCCTCGAAGACAAAAGACATCGCCACAAAGCCTTTTGTTTTCCAGATCTACGAAGATTAATAGATTCTGATTCTGAAACTACTAAAATCTCCGTAGGTATATAATAAAAAATAAAACTGTTAGAACCTGCCACCCTAGCCAGGTTGCAAAATTTCTCGTTTTCTATTCTATTTCACTATTCTCTTGTTTCATCGGCTAATATTTTGTGTTGATCTATGGCCTATAAAAGCTAAACGGCTCGCTCAAAAAATCTGTTAAAATTTCATGATAGTAATTCATATATTGAACTTTCAAAGAACACTATAGCGGTTTTAATAACTTTTTATTTTAAGAGTAATAGGGGCCTAACTTGTAAAATGCACTCGGAAAACTTCGTACAAAAATATAATTACAAAAAAAAACATGGAAATGTAGTATAAGGTATTTTCTAATTTTAAATTGACATAGATTTTCTAATAGAAAATATCAACTATTTTCATCCTTCATTTACATGAGTAACTAAATTATAGTAGTATGTAAGTCTGTAAACACCTTTATCCAAAAATATCTTCGCACTAACACGAAGTTCAAACGTCTGTCGGCGGCTCTTTAGCGCGTCGTTTGAGCGTCTCAATCGACTCCTGCGCAGCTAACGAACGATATATTTAGGTAATGTATTATTATACGTTACCAGTTTGGTTAAGTTGTTGTATAGCACCAAATTAAACGTTACTACACTATTTTGAACTTGCTTTTGCCGGCGGCTCCTCCCGCTAGTATGTCGGATATCGCGGTAAAAAGAAGCCTATCACTATATCCTTTCTCATGGTTCCATTCATCTCTATACCAAAATTCATCAAAATCGGTTCAGCGGTTTAGGCGTGAAAATCTAACAGACAGACAGAGTTACTTCGCATTTATAATAATAGAAGGGATTAAAAACTGTCGAAAATTTGAAGTCAAAATTTCTATTTTATTATCAGTTTTTTAGATCATAAAGGGGGGCAAACACTTTGCACTTAAAGCAAGACGGTGTATGCCTTGCCCCTCCCAACAACAAACAAAGGAGGTTTGGGCTCCAGTAGCGTCCTTCTCAAATTCGTAAATGCATATAAAAATTGACAACCTCTTCGTCTTAGAGGTGGTTGAAAATGTGTTTAGTTTTTTTGGTGCAGGGGTAAGTCATTTTGACTATTAAACAAACGGTCGTATAACTCGTGCGACCTAAGATGGCACCTGACTCAAATGTCAGTCGTTTGAAGTACTGAGTGCAAGAAAAATATAATTTAATCTAGTTATTTTAAATTTAAACAATTATTTTGCTTCAAGTAGTTTCTCATAACATACTACTATATCTTAAGTGGTACTTTACTACCTGAGTTATGAAAATACATATGCATACCAATAGGAAGCAGGCCTCATTCATTATTTACCCGAATGCATTCTTCGTGTAGTGATTTAAATAATATTAGGTAATACCTAATATCATTTTAAATGAAATTAGAAACTGAAATATGTTTATAAAATACAATTTTAAATCGTCATGATAAGCCTTTTAATCGAAGTCTCTAAATATCATGTGTATATGGATATTCTTTTTTTTAAACTATTGCGTCTCATAGTCGTCATGCTGGTTTTTTTTCGTATGACCTTTCTTAAGACAATTGTGTTATCCAGACGAATCTAATGATATATTAATAAAATAAATTCGTGGAGTGATTCAAAATCAAAATCAAAATCAATCAAAATCAAAGCATTTATTTCAAGTAGGCCAGTTACAGGCACTTTTGAATTGTCGAAACAAAAATGTAGCTACAGTCCCAGTCACAAGACATAAAAACTGTGAAAGTACTGTAGTTGCCCATTCCCTAGCGTAGATCTCTATGGAGAAGAACGGGCAAGAAACTCCATGGACACTCTTTTAAATCAAAATGTTTTTTACAAAATCTTGGTTACATCATTCATGTTGAGATGGTACATTATGTGAGAACGATGTAGCAAGACGTGCACGTTAAAAGTGTCCATAGTACAACAAAAATACAATTGAAAATTAAAATAATTAATTCAAATAAGCCGTGGCAACTAAGAGATGACCAGTCACAACTGACAGCGCCCGTTCACGAACATGACGCATGGATCCGCACCATTCAACTCAACCATTTTGAAGTTAATTAAATGATCCGACACACGCGCCACCATCAGCGTGACATTTGAGTGAGCATGACATACTCTCAACCGCCAGGGCAAATTCAAGTCAAGAAAAGACGTAGGTTTTCAGTGAATGATAGCTTGAATAGCTTCCTAGTACATAGTACTCACACAATATGGGCCATGCGATTATATAATACTAAAGAGATTGAATCTATACAATGCAAGGAAAGTTGTACAATCTTCAGCAGCTCCAACAATACCATTTAATGCTATCAATTTATGCGCCCCTGTCCTTGTGAAGCAGGACCAGCATTGAGCCAAGCATTTTTATCAGCGATATAATCGCTCAACTTGTAATATGCTTGCTTACATAGTGTGCGTTTAATGCATGTTTTAAATTTTGTCTCATTCAGTTCAAGAATACTTTGTGGAATTTTATTATAGCATCTCAAACAGTACCCCATAAAAGAAGAGTCTACTTTAGCGAGTCTAAAGCCTGGCTGAACTAGTTAGTCCCTATTTCTAGTACTGTAATTATGTTTGTCACCTCTTTTGCCAAAAAGATGAAGATTTTTCCTGACGTACATTATGTTTTCGTAGATGTATTGACTATGTACCGTCATGATGCCAATATTCTTAAACAGTTCCCTTAGAAAATCGCGCCTACGAAGATTATATATGGCTCTGATGGCTCTTTTTTGCATAATAAATATAGACTCAATATCTGCAGCCCGTCCCCATAACAAGATGCCGTAAGACATTATACTATGAAAGTAGCTGAAATAGACCAGTCTAGCGGTATCTGCATCAGTAAATTGACGGATTTTTCTAATAGCATATGCTGCTGAACTTAGCCGCCCCGCAAGAGATGTTAAATGAGAACCCCATTGTAGCCCTGCATCAAGCGTAATCCCCAAGAAAACAGTTTTATCTACGAATTCAAGTTTCTCTTTATTCAATATTATATCACAATCACTACTCTTAACATTCGGTAAAGCAAATCTTATGCATTTGGTTTTTTTTTCATTTAATACCAAATTGTTTGCTGTGAACCAATTCTGGACTTGAACTAGGGCATTATTCACGTCATCTAGATTTTGGGCCCGTCTATTTATCTTAAAAATTAAGGAAGTGTCATCAGCAAATAACACCATATTTTGAGGTTGATTTTTTAATAAATATGGTAGATCATTTATATATACTAGAAAGAGGAAAGGACCCAATATTGAGCCTTGAGGAACCCCCATTTTTACTTTTAAACCCTGTGAATTAACACCATTTATTTACACATATTGTTGTCTATCACTCAAATAAGATTTAACCAAATTCAGTGCAAGTTTTCCTAGTCCGTAATGCTCAAGTTTCAAAAGTAATGTGTCGTGATTTACGCAATCAAATGCTTTGGAGAGGTCACAAAAAATTCCTATGGCGTCTTGGGACTCTTCCCACGCAGTAAATATATGCTTTAATAAGGTTACACCGGCGTCAGTTGTACAACGTCCCTTGGTGAAACCATACTGTTGATCATGTATGATTCTGTTGGTGTTAAAATGATCGAGCATTTGATTAAGCATTCCCTTTTCAAAAACTTTGCTAAAAACTGGTAACATGGATACAGGTCTATAATTATTAGTATCTTTACTGTCCCCGGATTTGAAAAGAGGTATTACTTTACTGAATTTCATTAAATCAGGGAAAACTCCTTGGTCAACACATAAATTAAAAATTAAAGCTAAGTATGGGGCTATAGTCTCAAGTATGGATGTACAAACTTTGATAGACATTCCCCATAGATCTTCGGTCAGTTTGATTTTTATTTGCCGGAAAGCCTTAATAACTATCATAGGGTTAATGTGTTTAAATTTAAATTCAGCCAGGCAGCTAGACACATTCGCCTTTAATAAATCAATTGAGACATCAGGTGAGGAATTAAGAGCCTCAGTAGTTTTTGATGGTATATTGGTAAAGAAATTTACAAATTCTTCAGCTACTTCCTGATTTGAGCTTTTAGGACCACATGCTGTATCTAATGTGTAGCTAGTGTTACGTATTTTCTTCCTGTTAGTCTCGTTATTTATGACTTTCCAAACTGTCTTTATTTTATTTTCTGCCGATTTGATCTTGTTGCTAATGTGCAGGGCTTTAGCAACCTTGCATGTATTTCTAAAAGTTTTTGAATACTTAGCAACATACTTGTTAAAAGTTTCAGAGTTTATAAAAGGCTTAAGGCCATAAAGCTCAAATAGTCTTTCCCTACTTATTCTGATACCTTTAGTTGCCCAATCACTAAATATAAATTTAGGGCAAATACTTTTTGTCTTCTTTTCAAAAGTTTTGTTGAATTCCGTGTGAACTATTGAAAAGAAACGCTCATACAATTGATTTATATTAATATCGTCAAGGCTCATAACACTTAATTTGTTTTGTAGGGAATTATTATATCTATCTAATTTGCTGGAAGTTATAGGTCTAAATTTAATCTGAACTTTTTGCAATGGCGTGTTACACCTAAAAGTTACTGTTTGTCCACTATGGTCAGACGGTAGACAATTTACTATGGCTTTATCTAAGTAATTACAATTGCAGAAAACATTATCTATACAAGTAGCAGAAGATGGAGTGACTCTAGTAGGTTCTGTAAAAGTGTTGGTCAAGTCAAATGACTTAAAAAGATTTATTAACCGACTACTATTTGAATTTTCTTCTACAATATTGATATTAAAATCACCACAAATAATTGTATATTTATTACTGGCTGCAAGTTTTGCCAGGACATCTTCCATTATCGATTCAAATAAGGTAAAGTTTTGATAGTTTGGGGGTCTGTACACGCACACAATTACATGCTTATCTAGCTCAACACAGGACAGTTCGACACAATGTTCAACCGAAAGATCCACTATGTCATCACGTTGCTTAAATTTAAAACTATTTTTTATTAAAATTAGGGAACCTCCACGAAGCATAGTTTTACGGTTAAAGCAGCTACCCACCATATAGATCTTAAAGTTAATAAGCATTTGGTAATCCTGTAGCCAATGCTCAGTAAAACAAATAATGTCAAACTTACTATTTTCTAAAAACAATTCAATTTCTAATAATTTGGAAGAAATGCCTTGGATATTTTGGTGGAATAATTTTAAGGTGTTCTGATGATGCCCCTTTTTGCTAACTAATTGAGTGCAAGAAGGTACCTTACTGTTGGTAGGATTAACAATATTGTTAATGGTACCTTCCATTGTCTCACTTTCTAGTTTAAATTAATATTAATATTTGGAGTGAGGCCGGAGACTCCCGTGCCATCCTCAGACAAAAAGACCCTATTACTAATAGACCCTAATTGAGGATTTTCCACGGTGACACATGGATTCTCCTCAGTACAATGTTTGTAAACATTTATAGCACTAATGCTATATTCATTTAAAGTCACCTGTACATTACTATTATTAGTAATAGTCGCCGTGTTAATAATATAACTAAACTTAGACATACTACTTATGTCTGTGTGAATATTAAAAGCTAATAGCCTAGCTATTTTGTGTCTACAACTAATAGGTAGATGCACTTTACCCCGAGTCGATCTAAGTTTATCAACAAAAGTGTTGATATCAAGATATATAAGTTTATCACTATAGTGACCTACTAAAAAATGTATATGGTTATTTAACATGTGAATGTAATTGTTTTTACTAATACTTAAATTTTCAAAATATGGAAAAGATTTATATGATATTAGGTAATACCTAATAAACTAAAATTATTATGGAAAGATTCGTACAACGGTAATAGTGATGCTAACGCTACTCACAAGATGACAGAGGGGTATTACGCGGGGGAACGGTATCATGTTACGTTTTGAGCCAGGTGCTATCTTAGCTCGCACGAGTTATACATTCAAGATTCATTATTTGTTCTGGATCGAACCGGAGACTACAGAGTAAGACGAGATACGAGAGTGAGACGGGAGGGAGACGGGAGAGGGAGACGGAATTACAGAGGGAGACGGGATTACAGAGGGAGACGGGATTACAGAGGGAGACGGGATTACAGAGGGAGGTAAGTGACTCTGACTGATAAGTTGGAGACCAGTCAGAGTCACTTACCTCCCGGGTCCTTCATCCATCGTCATAGTGTGGATCATCGTAATACATTGTCCACATAAACAGTGAGGACGGTGATCACCTCTCCTGAATTCTGCTCATGCTTTCCATCAGGCTGAGTAAAGTCATTTTAGTAGCCAACTTATAGAAAAACAAACAAAACGAACTTTCTTTAAAAGGCGGGTCTTAAACCGCCTGTCGTTAATTTGATTAAACATCGAAAATATATCTGAACTTCGCTTAAACGGTTTTGAAGCTGAGATTAAAGAGTATAATATTGTATATTTTGTTTCATGTTATGTACGCTGCTACCCTCAAAACTGAACAGTATCGCTTGAGAAATGAAACTGATTTAGCTAAGTAGAGCTATTATGAGTCCAAATTACACGTTACTTTATTATTTAAATATGTTTTGGGTTGAGGTCCCACTGTAAGCTATGAATTTATTGTCTTCTTTCTGGTTACTGTAAAAGTGATTATTACTGCTTATTGGCATTTTCGAGTAACGCCGTGGGCGCAATCAGCTAGTAACATGAATATCAGTTATTATGCCAGTGAGTCTCGTCATATTCAGTACAGCTGTTCCGGAGATTCGCCGGAACACACAGACGGACAAGAGAAAATTTTAAAATATCTTCTTTGATGTAAGCTAAGTAAAGCTATTATGAGTCCAAATTACACGTTACTTTATTATTTAAATATGTTTTGGGTTGAGGTCCCACTGTGAGCAGTGATGGTTGTTCAATTTAGTGTTTTCCTGCTGGTTATTGTAAAAGTGCGTACTGCGCAGCTGCTCAGAAACGAAAATAAACAAAAGTTACTCTTTATGTTATGTTATTAGTTATATGCCAGTGAGAATCTCGTCAAAGTCAGTACAGCTGTTCCGGAGATTTGCCGGAACGGACACAGATGGACGAACAAACAGACAAAAGTTAAAAAAAGCTTTTGAATGAAGTACCTTATATACTTTAATAGATGATTAATACTTCATGATTGATTGTGCCTGTAAAAGTCAACAAATTAGTATTATTAGTACTTATAAATATAGTAGGCACCAAATACATTAGTCACTTTTTTGACTTGACTGCCTTGTTGTAAGATAATATATGAACATATTTTTTTGTTAAACAGAAAATAACCAAACTCTGAAACAAATATTTGTGAATCACACAAATAATATTTGGTCCGACCCGGGAATCGAACCCGAGACCTCTTGATCAGCCGCCGCATACGCTAACCACTAGACCAACGAGGCAGTCAAATTAAAATAAATCAATATGAAATTAAATCTTATCGCTGCCAGTTGGACTGCACCCTCTACGTAGTACGAATGCTCTTTGATAGCGAATCAAAATTACGCGCGACAGTACTTTGTACGAAATTATTATTTTATTATGTTAATGTACGCTTTTGAGCAATTCTCTTGATATTATCGTGATAGTATATAATGTGCTATAATGTGTCGCTTATGCCTCTTTAGAACTCCAAAAAAGAGGTATTTGAAAAATGAAGCATACAGACAAAAAAATCCTTTCGGGAAAAACAGGAGAGGTACACATTTATGAGGACTTTGTCGATTAAGTCATTATCTCCCTTCTTTTCATACATTTATCTTACCAAAGTCGCTCTACTCTAGTTGATAGAAAGTATTAATAGAATAATAAATAATAATAATAAAAAAAACGTTTTAAGCACAACGCAGTTTAGTCCCAATCTAAGCAGAGTAGACAACTGATATAAATTCATAAACATTTTTTTTTAATACATACATACATAAACATCAAGGCGGTTATTTCAGAATAAGTGGTAGTAGAGTTGAAAACACATATGAGTGAACCGTCCAAAAATTCCTTTATTTTGTTTTTATTTTTAATTTATTTTTAAATTGTGCGGAAATCTCGACGTATACCACCAGTTATTGGCCTGAAAAATTATATGAAATATATATTTCAACTGTACATGTTTAATTTCATTTTTATTTAAATTCAAACGATCAAAACAGGCCATCTATTCAAAGTCAAGCCGCATCTTAACTGGAAATTACAAACTTTACAGACTTCCCTATCTAAGTATACAATGATTTATTGCTTTTAATTCAATGGTTTTTACACAAAAGCTTTTAAAGAACATTGTTTTGAAGCTATTAAACATTGGAGATGGATTATATTTGTTTGAAGAAAAAACCCCTGAATATGTATTTTTAAAATGTCTCCTAAAGTAACTACTCCACCTGATTAAAAGCATAGTAAAATCAAAGAGTGAGTGAGTACAGTTATTTGTACAATAACTATGTTATTGTACAAATAACTCTATTCATTCCATGGGTGTCGTAAGAGGCGACTAAAGGAACAAAATAAGCAGCTAACATCACTGTCAAGAGAAGGGAAACTTGAAACAAACCCTTTACCAACCCGCCTGGCTTTCAAAGGAGAGGTCTATGTCCAGCAGTGGACTGTTAAAGGCTGTTGATGATGATGATAGTTATCGATATGATTTTCAAGATCGTCTCATTATCATCATCATTCTATTGCAGTTCACTGTAGGACAAAAACCTCTCCCATTACACGACATTTAGATCGATTAAGGGCTTCTCACACCTCCTGTATGCCAACCAAAGCATCTCGTATTTCCACCTGACGTATGACCGTCCTACGTTCAATACGTTTATCAAGACGCGGTCTCCACTCAGTCGTGCTGTCAGTAAATTGTTACGAAGTTCAGAGTATATTTCTGACTATATAAACAGTATGTTGTTTTTGTTAAGAAAAAGAAGAAACAAGAAAGTTTCTACTTAGGTAATTGTACTTTACTTGATCAATTTCTCTAATGAGTATGAGACTCGTTTTAGAGTAAAAAACTTAGGATCACCTCTAAGTTTTTTATATGAGCCTCCCAAAATGACTATCCTGCTTGATGGAAAGTATATACAGAATCTAAAAGGTATCATCATTGTATGTGTGGTGACGGATTAAGAATACAAATTGTCACCACCCCTATTCATTCCATGGGTGTCGTAAGAGGCGACTAAAGGAACAAAATAAGCAGCAAAGTATAGCTTAGAGCTTTTGAAAATTACTTTTTCCAATGTATTTCGACTGTCTCGTTGGTCTAGTGGTTAGCGTATGCGGCTGTAGATCAAGAGGTCTCGGGTGTGATTCCCGGGTTGGACCTTATATTAATTGTGTGATTCACAAATATTTGTTTCGGAGTCTGGGTGTTTTCTATGTATAATATTAATGTATTTACAAAAAAAATGTATGTTTATGTATTTATATCAGTTATCTAGTATCCATAACACAAGCTCTGCTGAGCTTAGTTATCCTGCAAAAAATACGCTTCGCAACGTTGCAGCGTCAAGCTTGAATTAATAAATTAAACGACACTGAAAGCTTTTCCTTGTGATCATATCATCGAGAGAGTTTTACTCTCAATATAGAATATTTAATATATTTACATGCTTTTAAAAGACACCATGTTACCGTTTATTTCCTTTATTTTTATTAGCATGTGGAGCAAAATAACAAATTGGCTGACTTGATTTTAAGAGACTGCCGCCATGCCGGTACGTATTAGTTCTAATTCTGTTGTTTAAGAAGGAAACTAAATCTAATATATAAAATTCTCGTATCACAATGTTCATTCCCATGTTCCTCCGAAACGGCTGAACTTGTATGAAATTTTGTGAGCATATCGGGTAGATCTGAGAATCAGCCAACATCTATTTTTCATACCTCTATAACGCGAGCGGAGCCGTGGGTAACAGCTAGTTTTCTCTAAAATTATATGTTTATTATTATCTAATCTTATTTTAAAGGTGTGTGGCGACTTCCACATTCAGCGCAAGCAAAAACATACAACAGCGCCATCTACCGAAGGAACACTGAACTACGGAGAAAACGCGTAACGATCTATACGGAGTAACTACTAATCCTGCATCGCGAAAGTAATATTCTCGCGCCGATTAGCATATATACAACATCCCAACATCAACTGTTGGGCAGTGGCCCACCAGGCATGATCACCTCGCCTGGTCGGAGGATCCTCCCTTTGTGTTGGAGGAACACGTCACCCGTTCCTCCACAGTGGTGACCCCGACGTGATTGGAAGCAGCCTTCAAGAAAGCAGATCAGCAGCGCCATCTTGTTCGCTCCCACAGCGATGTCTCAGCCAGCCAGCAACCTCGGCCTCAACAGGGACACCACACGCAGGACGCGACCGCTTTAGCCTGGTAGCCCCTACGGCCTCAACAGCGTCTAGGCACAGCACACTGCACCTACGGTCCACGTAAGAAGAGCATCTCTCTCCCGTCTATGCAGCAGCCAGCCACTACGCAGCAACCGCCCCGACTCACTGGGGACTTCACCGCAGCACCGCGCACCGCAAGCGATTCCGACTCACTGGGATCAGCGGACTTCAGCCCCGACTCACTGGGACTAGCGGCATACAGTTCCGACTCACTGGAACAGCGGCACTCAGTTCCGACTCACTGGAACTGCTCAATCCTGGCACTGGCAAGCTCCGCAACAGAGCACAGACAGCTGTCTCATTATATCGACCTCCGGTCTTGGAGGGGAGTGATGTGGCGACTTCCACATTCAGCGCAAGCAAAAACATACAACAGCGCCATCTACCGAAGGAACATTGAACTACGGAGAAAACGCTTAACGATCTATACGGAGTAACTACTAATCCTGCATCGCGAAAGTAATATTCTCGCGCCGATTAGCATATATACAACATCCCAACATCAACTGTTGGGCAGTGGCCCACCAGGCATGATCACCTCGCCTGGTCGGAGGATCCTCCCTTTGTGTTGGAGGAACACGTCACCCGTTCCTCCACAGGAGTGATTTCTCTAATGAAATTTTTGGATGTTTGCATTTTAATAACGTCTATTTTTAGCATGATGTATAACGTCGTTTGACCTGTCAAACTAAAGATCATTGAAAACGTATTAAGGTATTTTGAGATTAGTTTAGAGAATTGCTGAATAACAAAATTAGCATCATTGAATTGCTTATGGTCTAGTAATCTCAGTTATTCAAGCATAAAACTGCATTCCTCCGGCAGACAAATTTTTATATCTAAATGAAGATCTGTAGTTCCCGTATCCCTCCTATTTTATTGTCACAGTATAGGCGCAGAGTAGATTACCGTGTAGTTTTATTCTACACTATCAAACTGAAACATCCAGGTTTCCATACAAACAGGTAAATTTATTGTAAGAGACACTAATGATGTAAAACATCTGTAGCAACAATGAAATAACTCGAAAAATTCAATAACTGTACATACTGTCATAGAAGAGACCATCAGAACATTGACAAACAGTAGGTAGTAGAGTCATACTGATTTCAGCACGAATGGGCCGACTTGACCGGGGCAGTACTACCCTCACACAGAAGACTAACGTCTAATGACAGCATTCTTACTGTCGTATTTCGTTGGTAGGTGAGACCGGAGGCCCAATCATTCTGCATCATTCTTATGCAGAATGACGCAGATATATTTTACTAATCCTCCATGTTGTGTGTCACCATGCTACATTGTATTCACTCACAGTGAGGATAGTGGCCCCTACTTCTGGATTCTACTCATACTTTCCATCAGACAGAGCAGAGGCTTAAATCCTACTTCTTACTAATATTATAAACGCAAAAGTTTGTATGTATGTATGTGTGTTTGTTGCTCTTTCACGCAAAAACTACTGAACGGATTTGTATAAAACTTTACAGTAATATAGCTTATATATCAGAATAACACATAGGCTACTTTTTACTGCAATATTGAAGATACACGGGCGAAAGCTAGGTGATTATAAAAATACATAGTCAAAACTTCACAGGTTGCTATGCATAACACACTTGCATAGCAACCATTATGATAGTTTGTAAATGGCTAATTTAAAAATGAGTTCTCGATAATCACATATATAGCCTACTTTTTATCATGAAAATACGCGGGTAACACCGCGGGGCGCAGCTAGTTTAAAATAAATGTGGTATAAATTGTTTCTTTCGTCTAAAAAGTGTTCTATTCACATGCTTAATTTAAACGTAAATGTGTCAAAACGTATAAAATTTTAATTAAACAAGAGTGACTTGTCAAACTTTTTGCCCAATCTCCTCCATCCTCACAACATATTGTCGCTCTAATAAGTTTTTACCCCGACATCCCCTACCCGGATTAAAAACAAAGAGTAGGCCTGATTTGTACAAACAATATAAGGTAGGATAGAATTTTGTAAACCAACCTAATTACTGACACGTCAACGTGAAGTGGGTATAATGCGCAAATTACCTTTGAGAAAAATACTATGAGAACTAGAAAGAAATTCGTTTAAGTTTGAACGAAAAGTGATATCGATTCGAGTTTGTTAAACTCATACCTGAGGGTCTTAATTCAAACTCTGTCTTGCTGGAATTCGACACGAATTTGAAGGACTCTGGAAAGTTCACAGAGATTTGCAGATGCAACCATGATACCATTTTCTTTGATGTTAACAGCAAGATTATATAACTACTATAATTTAATAACCGTTTTCTTAATATTGTTGCGTGTGATTGCAATAATGCCAATACCAACTCCTTTTCGACTTCCCAAATGGACCGGAGCAAGCACTCTTATAACAACGATACGGAATACCTGAAATATATTATCCATTACATCCCTTTTATTGCTCCCTTTGGCTTTTAAATCCAATTACATTTCTTTTTAAATTTTAGAAATGCTCTTTTCGAGTTACCGTAGTACAGCCAGGTATAGCTCCGATCAGTGAGGAAGAAAGCCGAGATACCGTCGTCATAACAACCATTCCCTGAGAGAATAGTCTTAAGGTCTTCGCACATTGTATTGACTCAACGATTCCACTCAGACTCAACTCACAGTACGGCATTGACATGACAGTGGCCAAGTGGAAGTGAAAGTAACAATCAATAGGTGAACAACGCATAGACCATGAGTTGCACACACACCCTTAATGGAAAGTTTAGAATGGATAGTGGAGCTACTTCAATGTTTATAATTCACTCTTAAGTAACAAAACATAAAGGTTACATTTCAATGCCATACTGTGGGTTCAATGCCATACTGTCCGTGTGGTGAGGGATTAAGAATGCAGAGTGTCACCACCCCTTTTTATCCCGCGGGTGTCGTACAAGGCGACTAAGGAACAAACTACGCAAGACAACATCGATGCAAAGAGAAGGAAAACTTGAAACCAACTCTATACCAACCCGTCTGGCCAGCGTGGTATAGTAGGCCTAAACCTCCTTTCTAAGGAGAGGCCTATGTCCAGCAGTGGACAGTTAAAGGCTGTTGATGATGATGACTGTGGGTTGAGTTTTGGTAAAGTCGAAGTTGAATCGGTGTAATGTGCAAAGACCTTTAAGGAGAAAATGTACTGAAATTTAGTTTAGCCAAGGAATCAATTTCTGTCACGTATTTTAGCTGACATTATCTTAAATGTAAATTACATCACAGTTATATTAAAATGGCTAAAGATTATCAATGCCTTAGTTTGTAACTTCTTTACGTTGAAACGCCTGGGCCAATTTTGATAAAATTCAGTTTGGAAGTAGCACGTGACACGGCAAGTTAGTCTGGCGGGGTTGACTTAAGCTGTCTATATGTACATATATAATCAGAACTTATTGACAGTTCAGAGTGGCCCAAGAGTCAACCTCGTCAGACTTATAAAAAATTACATTCAAAATGTAATAAATGTAAAAAATACTATCCTAAAATGCTAACTACTAGAGTTAGCATTTTATAATAGTATTGTGATTAGAAATATTAGGATAAATAAAACTCTGACATGTTAAATAATAATATAAATAATAAATATTTCGGACATCTTACATACAACGCCATCTAGTAACAAACTAATCAGAGTTTGTATTATGGGTACTAAACAGCTGATATAAATACATAAAAATACTTTTTTTTTGTAAATACATACTTATTAAATATAGAAAAACACCCAGACTCTGAAACAAATATTTGGTCTGACCTGGGAATCGAACCCAGGACCTCTTGATCAGTAGCCGCATATGCTAACCACTAGACCAACAAGTATGTATCAATCTATACATGAAATAAATAAAAATTAAATTGTCTGTTTGTAATTTCAAATTAACAGCTTATCAATAAATGCATTTACAAATGTATTTGAAGACCATCCTAATAATGACAGCATTCTTGCTGTCGTATTTCGTTGGTGAGTGTGATTTTCAATAGCAGATAACTAATGACATCATGACATAAGGAGTTACTTAACCAACCCGCTGTGGTAGTTATAAAGGTAAAACAACGATCTCTGGTATCACTTCGAAATGGGATTCTGCTAATTAACTACGGGTAAAAACAACGAGACACAGAAAAACAAAAATTTTTATATATGAGACTGTCAAAGTGACTACTCTGTCTGATGGAAAGTATTCCTGCGTCATATATTAATAACAGTAAAATACGGAAATTATACAGAGACATTTTTGATCAGCACATTTCAGATATGTGCCGATTATCAAGCACGTAGGATTCCGGTTGTCATTTCCTTATTAATATTAAGACGTGATTATTATCGCCTTGTAGCGATAGGTTTAGACTATATAACGTAGCTGTAAGTCGGTATCCTTAGCCACATATTACAATGTATTATTGAGAGTAGTTCCTGCCCAATAAACGTTAGTCTCAAGATGTTCACGGTGGTTGTTATTTTCGTCAACACCATAAGTTCGCTATAGTTGGTGACCCCGACAGTTGAACAAGGAAGAAGCAGCAACTATTCGCACCTTTTGAAGGAGAACATATTATAGTGAACTTGATGATCAGAATCCAAGAGTGGGGGAAACCACACACCATGCTGAGAATGCAGACAGTAAAGTATGGCGGCCTACACTCTGACGGGTTAGTGAGATGCCTTTTTATGCCCCGCTTAAAGGACCCAGGATCACAGTGAAAAGGAAACATGTGAGTTGGTAGTGAGTTCCAGCTTTTGACTGCTCGGCATGGGAACGAAGAGCCGAACCGTTTCGTTCTAGTGCGTATTTCCTTTACCCTGAAGCGTTCGCCTCCAAGTCCAGCACGTGTTGTCCTGTAAAGGAAGGGAGAAGGAGTGACCAGTTGGAAGTTCAGAACACTCACCATGGTAAAGGCGATTTAAAAAACTAAAGAAACACGCTTTTAAACAAAAAAGTAGAAAATAATTTTTATCTTACAAAGCGTGGGGTGATTTCTGAAAATATTTCAATAACGTCGCCCCACGCTTTTGACAAAAAAATATTTTCTACTTTTTAGTTTAAAAGCGTGTTTGTTTAGTTTTTTAAAAATATTTTTTTAAGGTTAGTCTTCTATGCGTGGTGCGAAAATTGCCTTATTCTACCACCATATTAATCTCTACTAATATTATAAATGCGAAAGTAACTCTGTCTGTCTGTCTGTTACGTTTTCACGCCTAAATCACTGAACTGATTTTGATGATTTTTGGCATAGATATAGACGGAACCTTGGGAAAAAACATAGGCTACTTTTTACTGTGATAACCGACATACACGCGGGCGAAGCCGCTGCCAAAAGCTAGTATCAAAATTAATTCTTAATTTGTTAGTAGTGAAATAATTCTTCTTCTTTCTAGCTTTATTCCCAAGATTATTTTGGGGTCGGCAACTAGTTCAACCGGTTTTACTTGAATATTAGTAGTATAAAAATAATATATTGTAAATTGAATGTCTATGAAATACATTTAAGTATATGTCAGTCAATATGATGAAAATTATATTGACTGAAAATTATGTGTATATCGCTTATCGCAATAAAACGTCTATGTCTTTTCTCAGACTCTAAACTATCTGTGTACCAAATTTCATTTAAATTGGTTCAGTAGATTTCAGCCGTGAAGGCCGGACAGACAGACAGAGTAACGATCGATATGATCTTACTATCGCATTAATAATATTAGTAAGGATTAGCACAGCTATTGGTTTTGTTTAATCATAGTACTTTATTCAAATATATTGATTTGATACCATACCAGTATTATAATACCCTCTTTATATTGCTTCACTTTTATAATTTGATGTTTCTAATGGAAGCCGTGCTAATGTTAGAGACAGCGCCCCGACATCGAACCCCCTACACAAACGGAGTTGTGAGCCGTCATAAATAAATCTCCTACAACCAAAATCAATACGAGCGGTCGCGGGGAGTTTCGGGATGAAGGGTTTGTTCTTTACTGGGCCTAATAGATTGCTATCCCAAGTATTTTTTTTTATTTAAAAAAGACATCTCCCTCTTTAAGTATATAGATAGGGACTGTACGTGAAACGGACACGAAGAACACCCAAGCTCAGAATAACAACTTGTGAATCACAGAAAGTATTATCTCATGTAGGATTTGAACCCACAACACTTGGCGCAATAGCGAACGGCGTGGCGACCACTTAAATCACTGGGCCAACCGTGCAGTCTAGTCAAATATTACCTTCTATTACTGAACGAGGAAACTTTGCTATCTACTTTCTAATCGACTAGATTTAAGAATTTCTAAAATGCTAAAGATAATGCCTCCTTAACAAATAAAACATAGCTTTTAATATGAAATCCTGATTGACTCAAACACTTTTATTTTCTGTAAATACATACATATCGAAAACATCCAAACTCTAGTACACATATTTGCGGTTCATACAAACATGTAGGCCTACCCAAATTGTTTAGTTAATTTCAATTTCATTTATTGAATTCCATAATGTTTTTTTATAGGTTTTAAGCTTCAAGATAATAACAATAATGGACCCTATCGGGCACAGCACTTCTGAAGAGAGGAGGAGCTATTTAGTTTACGTGTGATTCGTAGTATGTATCTGTTAAGTAATTAATTAATTTTTTAAACAAATAATTATACAGGATCTTTATAGGAAAAAAACATCTTTTAAATTAGAAATAACACAATGGAAAAATACTTCAGGAAGTAGCATATCTTTCCCGAGTAACAGTCTATGGTGGTAATAGGAATCAACCCCCTCATCTCCACCCCGTGTCATTTACCTGTCCTCATTAAGCCTACTTACATTACATAGAACGGCACATTATTATATATTAATATCTCATTCCTCCCACTAAGCCTCTTAGCTGGGGACAAATTAAAATATTTAACTTACGAAATTTAGACGCATTGTTAAGATTTTCCTACAAATTAGCTTTGAACTTCGGTAGCTTGGCGTTGCCATCCCAATTAGAGAAGAGTCTGTGGAGGAACGGGAATCGTGTTCCTCCAACACAAGATCCTCCAACCAGGCGAGGTGATCATGCCTGGTGGGCCACTGCCTAACAGTTGATGTTGGTATATTGTATATATGCTAATCGGTGCGAGAATTTCACTTTTGCGATTCAGGATTAGTAGTTACTCAGTATAGATCGTTACGTGTTTTCTTCGTAGTTCAATGCTTCCTCGGAGGATGGCGCTGTTGTATGTTATTAGCTTGCGCTGTATGTGAAAGTCCTACAGATATTTTTTCGAATACAAAAGGTATTGAAGGTTTCTTCGATACTACAATACGTGCTGGCCTTGGAAGTCACCGTTTTAGAATGATGTACCTTGTACTTGTACTTGATGTACCTTCAGACGTACCTTGTAGGTAGTAGAGCCACGCTGATTTCAGCATGAATGGACCGGCTTGACAGTCTTTTAGTACTACCCTCACACAGAACACCATTTTAATAATGACAACATTCCTGCTGTCGTTTTTCGTTGCTGAGTGTGAGTCCGGAGGCTAAATCATTCTGCATCATTCTCGGAATGATGCAGAATAACTACGATCCCGGGTCCTTCCCACGGGGTGTTAAAAAGACGCTTAATAGGCCTTGTTGAGATATGTATGAAATATACTCGAATAGGTTGAGGGTATATGGATAATTTATTTTGGAGCATAAAATTAAACTATGTAATACGCATACTTTCCATCAGTCAGAGTAGAGTTACTTTGTCACATTCCTTCTTCTCCTTCCTAGCCTTATTCCCAGTATTATTTGAGGACGACTTTACGTGCTCTCCGAGGCACGGGCGTGAATCACCGCCAAAGTTCAATTGCTACTATTATAAATTTCCTAAGGACGCCATTCACTAGACCAACGAGGCAGTTCAAAGTTGCATTCTTTTGAGTCATTCTTTTTCGTGCATGCAGCCAGCATTCATCGATATATAAGACGTTATTGCGACAAAAATCAGATTTCTGCAGTAAACACAGACATATAGAAATACCCTTTTCTATTAAGTCGATGAATTAAAAGTTCGCGATCGCGCTTGACCTATCTCGTAAACTTTAAATACATTTGTTAGTATCAAGCCGACATCTTTAGTCCTTGATATCAATTTAAGATCGTCCGTTTTGTTCTTTTTGAAAGCATTTTCTATTCTTCACGAACAATGGTGCTATATTTTTTGGCAACTTTTTGCAAAACGATAGGAATGACGGTTTTTGCCTGTTTGTCTGTTCGTGTGAATGTTTGACACTGAATTCGGGCTGTTTAGAATTTGAAATGTAGCTATTTTGGTGTTGGTTTTATTTGTTTTATGGGTGTAGGTTATTAGTGAGAAAGGAAGGCTTTTAATGTTAGCCCTCTTATTTTTGAATACGAATGTTTCGGCTCCAGACAACGTTAAAGTTTAAAAACGTTTTCTTTCCTAACTTAAAACTAAGTAAATATTCTTTAAGTTTTTATTGTAATATAATTTGTATTCGAATTAATATTATGTTATTGATTAATTTAAAAAAATGATGAGAGTTAAATTATAATTTTATTTTATGTAATATATCTTTGGGCAGCTTCTCTGTAGTTCGGGAGGCTACAGCTATAGATATCCACTTCTTTTGAGATAAAATTAATAACCTATATGGAGCGTGATATAATATAAAACAAATATTTACGTCATCTTTTCTCTGCTCGCCCAATCAATCGACTGGCAGAGAATGCCTTAGGCGTTAAGTCCACCAATGCATGTATTTGTGCATAAAGTAAATAAATAAATATAAATACATAATACACTGCAGGGATGGTTTCAAACCACAATGTACAATGCTTGGCAAGGTACAACCAGTGTAACCATTGATGTATATCTCAATGAGAATAACGCTTCGTTAATACAAGACTGTTGTATTGTACCACAACAGAATGTATAGGAGTAATTACAGCATCGTGTCGCCCACGTCACGAGTGATGGGGGTAGTCGCTAAAGTGACAGTGGAAGTGATAAGAAACTGATGGGCTGTGCAGACGGGCGTTCGCACGCCACTATCTTTATGAGCCCGACCGCGTCATGCACGGTTTTTCAAAGAATTCAAGCGTTGCTGTTTTTTCTTTATTTTATTTCTGCCAAGATGATTCTACTCTGCCTGATACAAAGCGTGAGTAGAACCCAAAAGTGGGGGCCACCACACTCACTGCGAATGCAGGCAGTTTAAAGTACTTATCATGTTTGTAGTACAGACTACCTTTTGCCTGCGTATTCGCCTACGTGATATTCTGATTTGATTACCTTATTCAACCCCCCAGTGGCGGAATTTTCAAAAATCCTCTCTTAGTGCTCGCCTACGCTCTTCAAGAAGGACACATGCCAAATTTCAGTATTTTCGACTGTGCGTTGTCTATCCGTCAGTCGGTAACGGAACAGTTTTATATACATTGTACTAGCTGCGCCCCGCGGTGTTACCAGCGTATTATTATGGTTGCTATGCAAGTTTGTTATGCATGGCAACCTGTGAAGTTTTGACAGAAGATAAACAGTGATACATTTTGACATCTTCGATTTAATGTATGTTTTTAATCACCTAGTTTTCGCCCGTTTATCTCGATTATTGCAGTAAAAAGTAGCCTATGAGTTATTCTGATATATAATCTATATTACTGTAAAGTTTCATCCAAATCCGTTCAGTAGTTTTTGCGTGAAAGAGCAACAAACATACACACATACTCACAAACTTTCACGTTTATAATATTAGTAGGATTATAGGACTTTAGTTTAGCTTAAATAAGCAATATTTTAAGGTGTTCAAATGAGTAATTAGTGTGAATTTATCAAATAGAAACTCACATTGTTTCAATAATAAGTTTGAAGTGTATATTATTAGATTATTTATTTACAAAGCAAATATTAGATAAATATTCACTATATGTCCAGCAGTGCACTGAGATAGGCTGATGATGATGATGATTCACTATATTTTAAGTTTATTAAGGACATTCATTCGAATAATTAAGAGAATCAATTAATTAAAATTACAAGATACGGATGCCATTACAACATTTTGTTTGGATTGCATCATAAGCATCCCCAATTAAATGACGTTGTTACACTTATAGTATCCATCAACGTGAGTTATTAAACCATATATGTATTATGTAGGTAAGTTTCAAAATCAGCAATCAATTTGTAAGTTCATGTCCTTTTTTAGGGGTACGTAGTACGTCCGTCCCTCAGTCCGTCTTCGATTTACACTTCCAATGGTTAGAGCTAGATAGATGAAACTTTGCAAAAATATGTGTTTTTATCACGTCAACAAAGTGCTTAAATAAAGTTACGAAAAATATGTTTATTTGGGTCACCTCCCCTACACATAAAGTGGGGATATTTTTTTTTCTCGTGTCTACCTCATCGTGACGGGTATCATTAGATAGTTGTAGTTCTTAATCGTGTTAACCAGTAACAACTACATTACCTCATATGTCATAAAAATACAGCACAATACTGAAAAATATAATGAAGTTAAAAAGAATAGAATGTCAAACATGGGAGTCAACAAAATTTTTGGCAATCGATAAAATTAAAATTAAAACGTAAAGCACAACCGCTCGTCTGCAACCAAAATCATTCAATCACATTCTTTTTCCGAAGTAATTCGGTGGCTATATTTCTTAGTATCTTTTTGTCTATGGTACCTACATCGCATGTCACTTTTAAATTAATGAGCCTTGTCTATGGTTGTGAGTGAGCGATGTGTTTTGTTTTAATTTGTTGGACCAACATTGACGGGGCATCCCGTTATCAGATTGGAAAACCATTGACAATAGGGATTAGTTTCCATTACGAGCTTTGATGTCCTTATACACGAACAGTCAAGATTGAGTTACAATTAAGACTTATAGATTTTTTGTGTAGTCTGGATTTATACTTAACATGAATCATGTACATGGGATTACAGTAGTTGAGTATTATTCTTTTTTTTTTAAGATAACTCCCGCATTAGGAATATATTCCTGTATCGAGGGGGACTTTACAAACTTACAAGAAACGGTAACAAATAACACCCAGTCTCATGATAAGAATTTAAAGATCACTCAACGTGTGATACCGTGTAGGATTTGAACCCACAACACTTGACGCAGTAGGACTAGGACAAACGTGCGGTCATACACTCGGTTCCAAAAATAACGGGTCAGTCACAAAAATTGAAATACCTCCAGAACTGTAAAAGCTAGATCAATGAAATAAAAAACAGAATAAAGACTTTTTAGTTGCGCTTCTAATAGCATATTATTTAAACTGGTTGATGAAAAAAACTTCATTAGAAAAACAAAATTTAAAAAAATGACTATTTTTAAAAACAAAATTTTTGTTTCATGTCATTATGGATGCTTTCCATTTCTATTCTGTCACAAAAAAAATTATCGTGAACGTCTTCCACGTGCATAATTATTATTCTGTGAGGTGAAGCATGGCAGTCACGCTAGAGGAATGTACCAGAATCCTAACTTTTTTGGAACTTGGGCGGAGCCAGCGTGAAACAGCCAGAAACATTGGTGTATCTTTGTCGACTGTTCAGCGGGTAGTCCAGCGGTACCAAGAGACCGGATCACACCTTAGAAGACCAGGAAATGACAGACCAAGATGCACAACGGCCAGGGAAGACAGACAACTGGTGGCTACAATGCTCCGAAATCGTTTTCAAACTGCTGTTGGTCTAAAAACTCACTTTATTCGCTTTGGAGGTGGCAATTTAAGCGCTCAAACAGTAAGAAGACGTCTTGCTGAAGCAAATTTGAAACCATTGAGGCCCGCAAATGGCCCCAAACTGGAACGGGGACATCGAATTGCAAGACAGAGATACGTGCGCGAACACCTAAACTGGACACTAGACGATTGGTCTAGGGTAATGTTCACGGACGAGTCTAAATTCATGCTTTATAAGCATGATGGTAGGCAGTTGGTGTACAGAAGACCAGGGGAGCGCTTCCATCAAGCGTGTGTGGAGGAAAAAGTGGCGTACGGTGGAGGCTCCGTACAAGTTTGGGCTGGGATTTCTGCTGAGGCCCGCACCGAGCTGGTGCTCATTCAAAATGGAACTCTAAATGCTGAGAGGTACGTGGAAGAGATCCTCAATGAACATGTAGGTCCTTTCATGGCCAGGATGGACCGGCATGGCATATTAATGCATGATAATGCGCGTCCCCATACCGCCAGAATTGTACATGACTACCTTGAAGAGGTCGGTATCGAACTCATGCAGTGGCCAGCGCGAAGCCCGGACTTAAACCCCATCGAGCACGCCTGGGACGAGCTTCAGAGATGCGTGAAAGGTCGAAACCCCCCACCAATCACGCTTCCCGAGCTCATACAAGCACTAGTGGAGGAATGGGAAGGTATTCCTCAGCACCGGCTCCGAAATTTGGTGTACAGCATGCCTAATCGCCTGGAAGCTGTCAGAAGAGCTCGTGGAGGCAATACAAAGTATTAAATGAAGAAAGTGATGAAAAACAGCAAAAAAACAATCATAAAAAAAATGTAATCTTAAGAAAAATATGACTACTTTAGTTTTTTTTTAATTTAAGATTAATATTGTGGGTGTAACTAAGTTTTATTTTATTTTTTATCTGTATAATTAAATTCTCAATTGAACAGTCTTCGTTTCATTAGGATGGCATACGTAGTTCGGGAGATATTCGGGTTTATGTGACTGACCCGTTATTTTTGGAACCGGCTTTATATTATTTCTACTACAATAAGAAGAAATAATATATGTAATAAAATACATAGAAATTGAGACAATTCTCAATTTCTACTTAAAATATAAAAAAATTATATGATAATTTCTAGACCCAAACTTATTTCCATTAATAAATACCATAAACATGGGTTAGGTATTTTATAAACACACATTTCTCTATATGTAAACAAAAATGAATCACCGAAAGGTAGACATGTATGCGCATACGAACTAACATAACTTAGGATCAAATCAATCAAATAAACAACCTATAACGTCCCACTGTTGGGCATGGGTTTCCTCTCAGGAGAGGGTTATGGCTATAAGTCCCCGCGCTGGTCGAGTGCGGGTTTGGGACTGGCAAGACGTTGTATAAGTAATCTTGCCGTTGAATGATTTTAAGCCGTCTTTAAGCCTCCGACTGCTATCTTATGATAACAACCGGGACGGACTGCTTATCGTGACCTCCGAATCACGGCAACGTCCATAACATATCATCAGGCTACAAACGGTCACCCATCGTTGCTTACCTTCGGTGATTGTTTCTAATCACTTAACTCCACTTGGCTATGAACACCTCTCTCTGCCGACAATTCTTTTTTTGTGTTTGTTACAGTTAGGACGAGCTTTTCAGATAAAGATACCTCTTTTACTGAAATTATTTTTAAACCTGATATCAAAAGTGATTGAGATGTAGAAGTATTCACGAAAACACATCTGGCGGTACAATGTTCGCTGGGTCTTCTAGTATAATATAAAAACTAGATAAATCATTACTTAATAGTAGCAGTCAATGATTGTATGATTTCTGCCATTGAACTATACAAGTTAATTGAAATCAACATAAAGCCGCAATGGAATAATACACGAACACACAAGCTTCATTAAAACAATGACTAAATGTGAGTTGATATTCACAAGACTTGACAAAGCATACCTATCGTTGTTGGCCGTAGCCTAAGTTATAACAAAAACGTATACACGGTCCAGCAATGTCACCATTCGGAGTATAACGAGATCCAACTATGTCCAGATCATATCAGCGACAGCATTTTGTTATTATAAAACATACGGGAACAAATTTGAGACGATACCGCTGTATGAAAATCAACATTACTTTCCTGCCCATTTCAATTTTTACTAGCCGTCGGTGTATTGCGTCATATTGTAAAACGAGTTAGCTTTGATAATGCTGATGATAATGCGAATGCGAATTTTATCTTCTTTGGGTGAGATAAAGAAAAAAAACATTTAAAAAGACACATCACTTATGTCACTTACAAACATCCATGTTTACAAATGTGTTGAGGAGACTGCATTAGTTTAGTCACTTTGGTCAGTCAAAAAAAAAAAAAAATTACTAGACTGTATGCCCTGTGATGGAAAGTGCCACTGTTACATTCAAAACTAGCTTCAAAATGAAACCTTATTTTTTGATACTACGAACAAAAGTTTATGATTAGTTTTTTTGCATAGAAAAATCAGTTTATACATTAACCTCTATAGATTAAGCTTGATAAAAGGCCTTTATTTCGGTCAATTTGTTTAAAATGCTAATGGAGTACTGTTTATCACAATCAGTTACGTCATCAATTACTCCATATAATAATCAGTGAAGACAACATTAGACGAATTTTTTTAGACCGAGCCGTTCGTTTTTACCGCCCGTATGACCTCACACAGGTAGTAGAGGCATGTCATTTTTGTCACTATACAAATTGTTTAAATCAATTAAGTGCTTTTAAAATTCTGTTTTGGCGGCTAACAATTTTGGTTTTTTTTCGTGTGTGTGGCAGCGGGAACTTGTATGTTTAGTATGGCACGGGATGGGAGTTGGTGTTGTTATTATTTTTTTCTTTTTATGGCGGTGTGATGAAAACGTACATGGCTAAATGACCAGTGTTTTAAATGTAGAGAAGACATTAAATTGATTGCTGTTTTGATGAATGTTTTTGTAATAGTTTTTAAGGTTTTATTAAATTTATGCCTTTATTATAGCTATCGAGTATCAGCAAAGGTAGTGTTGGTAGGCTCCAAACTAGATGATCCCACGACTTGGAGAAGGTCGCGGGACGCCATTGGATTTAGTAATACAGCTTGATGTGGAGAACTTTGGGGAGGCTGTTACCCAGCAGTGGACGTCTTTTGGTGATAATGATGACAGTGATTATGATAATGGACAAACTCCCCTTTCTTTTAATCGTGGTGATATATATAGCCTTTCTAAAAAACTGAACCTTCTGATACTGAAAGAATTTTGAAAATCGTACTCGTAGTTCTGAAGATTAATGCATTCAACACAAAAAATAAACTCTTCAGCTTTCGGTATAATTTAGTAAATATGTTTATTCCTATTAATATTACAAACGTGAAAGTTTGTGACTATGTATGTATGTACGTATGTATTTATGTATGTTTGTTGCTCTTTACAGTAATATAGCTTATATATCAGAATAACACATAGGATACTTTTTACTGCAATTATCGAGATACACGCGGATGGAGCCGGGTGCGAAAGCTCTTGTTCTATAAACTTACCTAACCAATCAATTGCAAGGTTGGAATTATATCCGTCAAATAAATGACCGCAGTAACGATTTAGATAAACCTTTTAAAAAAAAAATTGTATGTATGTTGGTTCTCAAAGTAAATGATAATTATTTCTAGTACTTATATAAACTTAAGTAAAAAAGTGTACAAATATGTACTCTTATTTATATCAGTTGTACAAGACCCATAAACACAAGCTCTGCTTAGTTTGGGACTAAATCTAAATGTTGTTGTGTCAGATGTTCAAAATATTTATTTATTTAGTAACGTCAAAATTGAGTGAACGATAATAATAGAACAGAAGCCATCCAAATGTTTTTTTTTAATCTACTTTCTACTTGACTGCCTCGTTGGTCTAGTGGTTAGCGTATGCGACCGCTGATCAAGAGGTCTCGGGTTCGATTCCCGGGTCGGACCAAATGTTTGTGTGATCCGCAAATATTTGTTTCGGAGTTTGGGTGTTTTCTATGTATAATATGTATGTATTTACAAAAAAAAGTATGTTCATGTATTTATATCAGTTGTCTAGTTACCCATAATACAAGCTCTGCTTAGTTTGGGGACTAGATGGCGTTGTGTGTAAGAAGTCCGAAATATTTATTATTTATTCTCTCTTTGATTGAAACTTTCACCTTTTAAAATTAAATTCTTTGTCTTTTCACACAATCAGACAATCCACTACAGATACTACAGTAAAAAAAAATATTCACGCAAGCCGTCGAATTTCGGAAAAAAATATTTTAGTAATTAGTTAACCCTAAATCGCACTTACCCAAATATCCAGTCGGGAATCGAACGTGGGAATAAACATACCGAATAACTGTTCAACAAGAAATGAATGGACCATGTGTTAGCACTTCATATTCTTTTTTTTTGTTCTGAGAATATATTTTGGGTTTGTTTTGATAAAAATGTCAGTGGATAAAGATTAAGTGATTTATGCGTTTGAGTGGCTTGTTTAAGTTAAATTTATCTGCTGTATAAAACGTGTTTGTGTGTTCTGGTTCTGCAGTGCCGAAATTTTAACTTGAGACTTCTACCTAAAACATTCCACAGTGTTTGTTTGTATTGCCTGGATTGTGGTTTTTTCACTTTGTGTAAAGCGTTTATTTGCACCGGCACTTGCATTGGATAACTACCGGCACATTTAGACATTATTTTTCTTATTTTTCACGCGGGAATGCTTTTAGCATTATATTCTTGTGTTTGAGATAAAGAGCGTGTGTGGTACTCTCGGAGAAACTCCTCAGCAGTCTCGAGGAGCTAAAAAAACGCATCAGCGACTTCTGGTGTCTTCCCTGCCGTACCCCACGAATGACCAGAGTCACCTATAGAGCAGGATTCTGGCACGTCTCTCACTGTTTTATACAGTATGAGGTGGAACACCGAGCCACCTTAGATGACATCCCTCAGTCCGCCCACCCAGGCACCTGCAACTTAAAAGTCACAAGTGCGTCACTATCCCAGAGGTGAAACCCTCTAGAGTCAGGAGAGTTTAGGCTGCGGTAACCTTATTCACTCGGTGAAAAGCAACGATAAGGTAGATAGTGCTTCAAAAGTCAAAAATCACGATGATTCAGCAAGAACGAGCCGGATTGACGGGTGCGGTACAATCCTGTCACAGAAAACCAACCTAATAATTATACCTAAATGAAAATAAATCGTACAAAGCGACTCAACAGATTTATTGAGTCCCTATCTGAACCAAATAACCAGTGGGCGTTTTGGGCGTTACAATTAAATATATATTAGAATCACCCACGAAACAAAGTAGTATCTGATGCCGTGGCTCAGGTACTTTGCTCGTTTATTTAGATTTTTTCTAACAATTAATTATCAATCTAACGGCCGTTTTCAATAACCTTTACTAAGAATAATATATTTTCGGATATTTAGCACACAATCCCGTCGATTTGCAAACTCTTATTTCTTCGTACGATGAATACGAGACAACTGATATGAATCACAAATACTCTTTTTGTACCCAAACTTAGACACAAATATTTGTAAATCATTGACTGCGTTAAAATTATTTTAGTAGTTTAGATGATACGGTGGGTACAGATACACAAACTGCAAAAGCTTTAGGCTTCGCTGTAGTTGAGTAATAATATTACAAAAATCTCACGGGCAGTAAGGATTAATTACTGTAGGTACATATTACACATTCACTAGTTAATTTATTAAAATCTCTACACCCGCCATTTTGTAGAATCAACTCGAATTCCATTAAATGGCGCCCGCGTCACCACGAAAGGTGCATTAGTCGAATTTTTTCCAAAATTTATACGTTTAACATTTTCTAAGGTTTTTGAAAAATATTTTTGGTTTCTCACATACAATTTTATTTTAAGTATGTTTACAGATAATGAATTTTCGTTGCTTAATTTTAAATCCTTAGATATTAAGATTAATAAGTGAAATGTTTGCCGTATACAGGGGGTTTAAATGAGACAAACTACGGTAGATTATTATTATTTTTATATACAAGCCTGACAAAGTGACTCTGCCATCTGGCAGAATCTATGAGTAGAGCCACCATACTCACTGCATATTTTTTTTTATTTAACGCCTGCCAAGGTGACTTAACTATGCCTGATGGAAAGCATGAGTAAAATCCAAAAGTGGGGGTCGCCATACTCACTGCAAATGCAGTGAGTATACCCCATAGAGAGGAAGAGCTCTTCAGAATACTCCCCATGGTAAAGGCGATAGAGGTATGCCATAGAGGCAACATCTCTTTGCAACTGCAAGGGTTCCAGGAACTCGGTGGCTTCGGGGCTGTCTATGATGCAAACTGCTCGCATCTGCAACCGATTGCGAGCATTGAACAAATACTGCGCAGATCCATCGCAAAGGTGAGAACAGTACTCCACGTAGGAGCGATCCTGGGTCTTATAGAGAAGACACAGATGCTCCGGCGAGAAGAACCGTCTCACCCTGTTTAATATGCCTACCTTTCCGCAAGGCCACATTTGTGACACTCTCAATATACTCCCGTCGGTTGAGATCCCGCCAGATATCCCAGGATACCACGTGTATCCTGAGTGTTCTGAAAAGTAGGGAGGGGAAGGTATGGAGGCATGAAGGCATATGCAATAAACGCAGCATGGTGACCCACACATTGGCAGCCTAGTGAAATGCTTCTGCATCATAGAGCCTCCGGATTTGCAGTCACCAACTAAATACATCAGCACGCATTCTGCTATTGTGGGTTGGTCTTCTATACGAGTCAACCCTAGGGAATCCCACAAGCCCACAAGTCCACACTGACTTCCCAATAACTATCGGAATAGATTTTCATGACAACCTGGACCGACTGCTTAACGTGTTCTTCAACGTACGGGCGGTTATTAAGAATTTCTTGTAAGAAGAACTCTTCTTCATCGGTAGTTGCATACGCTAAACCAACGAAACAGTCAGATGAGTTATGTCATTAAATTATTAAAATCAAATGAATAACACACCTTTAAAATATTTTAGTTATAATTTACATCGATAAATGTTAACACAAAACATACAATTAAATATATTAACATAAATATGTTAGTAGACCATGTATTTAACCCTTCATCCGTTCGAAATAACCAGTGAAAGGGAAATCTAAATTTTTTATTGAGAAAGAATGTTTCAACGATTCATACGATTACAGTACGGGAGCTAGTAAATCTTGGTCAGCATAGCTATTTCTGATAAGGTGTCGTTTTTCACGTCTACCAGTTTGATTGCTTTAACTCTTTACTCGTAGGACACGTAGCCAAGTCAAGTTTCATGTCATGTTATTAGAGCGTCACTATTAAAACACTAAATCAGCTTATAGTTAGTTTATTTCTATAGTCTTTTTTTATGAAAACAACTAACTCATTAGAAAAATATTCCTGTGTCGCGGAGAACTTTACGAACATACATAAAACGGACACAAAGTATACCTTGACTCAGAACTAAAACAGACAACGTATTATTCACATTCAGGATTTGAACCCACAACACATGGCGCAATAGAAAATGGTTTTCAAAGTATTAGGCCAACCGTGGTAATTAGCGTCTTATATAAAATTAAACATAATATTATTTAATGTTCCGCTGTTCATTATCTTGTACGAGAAACTTATTCAAAGATTGTCTCTACTCATTTCTAAGAACAAATGTTTTTTATGTTCGTTTTCTAATTCACTTTGAAGTCAATCATGAAAATATTTTATAATTACATATATATACTTGTTTACGGCGCTCCACTGTGTTTATAATAAATAAAATTCTACAAAGTTTTATAGTGTAATAAAACTTTGTAGGATTATATAAATTCGCAGCTTGTTAGGAATGAGCGAACATCATAAAACTAAGGAGATAAACTTCAAGCATTAATATGACACGTCTTTTAATACGTGGAGACTATTTTTGTATCCTTAGGGAACAAATATTCCTTTCGATAAACGGTACCTCATTTTTTGTATGTATATACGGGTGTTTTCTATGTATAGTATGTGTGTATTTTCAAAAAAAAGTATGTTTATGTATTTTTATCAGTTGTCTAGTATCCTTAATACAAGCTCTGCTTCGTTTGGGACTAAATGGCGTTGTGTGTAAGATGTCCGAAATATATACTATTTATTTCTAACAGTTCCGTAATTTAACATTGAGCTGTTATCCAGCAATTTTCTCCTTGGTTTTCATTGAGGAGTGACTAAGATAACTAGAGTTAACCCACTCCATTGATTCTAGGAAAGAAAATGTTACTAAAAAGTCACTAAAAATATGATATGACATACGTAGACACACACCAATCCAAAGCCGGGGTGGGTCACTATTTAAATACAACAAGTAAAATTAAAAAATTAAAACTCCCCCGATTCCCATTAAACATAGCTAAGAACACTCCTGACTAATTCACCTTTCAAAAGAAAAACAATATCAAAATCGGTTCATCCGTTCGGGAGCTATGATGCCACAGACAGACAACACATACATACACGAACACGTCAAACTTAGGAAACCCCGTCGTTTTTGCGTCAGGGGTTAAAAACTAAATGTCCTATCCCTTCCGTCACCTCCTCAACTATACCGTATGAGTACGGTACCCATAGCCCTATAATTTTGCCGTCAAACACATTTTAAGGAACGTCATTCTACGCATGCGCAGTAACATTTCATTATCTATGATCCCTAACCGTTCATTTCGTTTTTTGAACTCATTTTTTTTTCTATTCGAATGTTGTGTAATGATTCTTTGTCTTTGGTACGATGCTTTTGTTTATGGTCTAAGTCGATGGTATTTTATCGATAGGAGATCAGTTATGTTGATTTTTAAGACAGTTGGCCTTTAAAATGGAAGTCAACGTTAACATAATTTTTATTTTGTGTGTAATGTTATCTCGTGTCGTAAGTATTATAAAAAAAAAATATCCATTACCAGGATATTTTTTTATAAGCCTTCTAAAGTGACTCCATTCTGCCAACTGAAAAGATAGAATAGCTAGTCATCATCACAGAACAGCAGTCTATTGCAAGTGGCCTTCTGCATCTTCTATACAAATAAATAATTTTAACAAAAAGGAACCGACTTCAATGAAAAACTATTCCGATTACCCAAATCGCGACAATTGTGCCTATGATATTTGAGGAGTTCTCTCGATTTCCTTGGGATCTCATCATCAGATCCCGATATGGTAACGATGGGACCACCTGTAAGCTACGCCCATTCCAATGCAAAAAGAATTTTTGAAATCGGTTCATAAACGACGAAATTATCGCTGAACATACATAAAAAAAAAAGACTCCGACGAATTGAGAACCTCCTCCTTTTTTTGAAGTCGGTTAATAAAATTGAAGTTTCTGCTTGTAATATCAAACGAACAGTTTTTTATGAAATGCATTAAAAAGCTATTTTAAAATTTTTCGTTTGATATGTGTTATCTCTGGAACAACTGGACCAATTTTGACGGGATTTTCACTACCAGAAAGCTGTTGACTCAAGGAGTAACTTAGGCTTATTTTGAAAAGACTAGATTTGCTCCGCGGAGTTACAAAAACCGCGGGTAACACAACGGGACTCAGCTAGTACAGATTACAAAACCACAGATTACAGAATACTGTAATATCATTGCAAATCACAGACATAAGTAATCAAAGTTGCAAATCGGAAAATTGTAGACAACACTACAGCCGATGCAATCCAGGCATCTGAACAGTCGCTAAAACGCGCGTTTCCGCTACCGCGTTCGAACGCAGAAAGTCGCGAATGATGCAGCATGACACGCGATTTTGATATTGCGATCGAAGGCAGAAAGTTCCTTCTTTCCTATGCCGAGCAGCCAAAGACTGGAACTCACTACCAGCTCACGTGTTTCCTTCCCACTATGATCCCGGGTCCTTTAAGCGGGGCGTGAAAAAGCATCTCACTAAGCCGCCATAGTGTGGGACGCCATACATTATTGTCTGCATTCGCAGCAAGTGTGGTAGCCCCCACTCTTGGATTCTGTTCATGCTTTCCATCAGGCAGGGTAGAGTCACTTTGGATGGCTTAATATAAAAAAAAGAGTCGCTAAAATGCGATGCAGCATCGATGCAGCCGCAAGATCGCCGATCGTCGATGCTAAAAGTAGCTGGTGTGCTGTGGTTGTAACTGAATAACAATTTTTCTTATAAAGCAGTCTAATCCCAAAGTAAGAAGAGTGCAGACTCTTCTTACTTTGGGATTAGACTAAGACTAGACTAGGTGTCTAGACTGCTGATAAATATTTTATTTTATTTTACTAAAAATCCCAAACCAGTCATTAGGATTGCTGACCGAAGTGAAAAATGAAACCATAAACAAAACAGTTATTTTTGATTATTTAAAAACTCGTTTTTATATACGTTGTTAATTGCCGTGCCTCGGAGCACCTAAAGCCATCGGTCCCGGTTGTCATCGAACATCTATGGCAATCGTTATTGGGAAGTCAGTGCCCTCAAATTTACTGACAACTAGTTCAACCTACGAATTTCATTTCTCCCTCAGGGTTCGAAGGTCCGATGCCAGTCGCTCCGTGGAAAAACTGATATTCAGGTAAAACCGGTTGAACTAGTAGCCGACCCCAAATAATATTGGGAATAAGGCTAGGAAGAAGTTCTCACATTTTAAAGTGTTAAAGTCTCTGAAATATTTGGCTCAGATAAGGATGTAGTTATTCAAGAGGGTGGAAGTGCAGTTATTCAGATGAATGGTCAGATGCGGGCAGACCGAGCTTTTCTATCTGTTATCTTTAATGCATTACTTACCTAGAGAGTCGGAATTTGTAGTCGTTGAAGTAATGTAGATACCTAAGCCTTAGTTGATTGGAAACAATCACGGAGGGTAAGCACCGACGGCGCGGTCATTACCTAGATGGGTGACGTTTTTGGCATGATATGTTATGAGTGTTTTCGTGATTCTGAGGTCACGTTAAGCAGTCGGTCCCGGCTGTATCATTATGATAAGAGTTGTGAAGCTTAGTTGGAGGCCTTCGGGTGAGTTAATAACATCCAACTTCAAGATTACGTTATTTTAGGTTTTTCGACTCAAACTTCAGAGATAAGGAAGAGAAAGGTATTTTTTAAATTTTTCAGTATAAATAAGAACTAATGCGTCATAAAAAATGAATATAATCTATTTTGTAATGTGCAAACCAGCTCGAATATTCCTGTACTATTCAACAGTGAAAAAATCACCCCTCATTTTCTTTTTGTAATTTCCTCTTAATATGTTTCATTTCAACTTTAAAATATTGTCACTGTAGACGTGTGAACATAATTTGAGCCAGTCAAAATAAACATACCCTGCCGGTAGCGCCACCTGCCGCCAATAATCGTAACTAAACAAACTATTGACAAAAAAACTCAAGTGCACCATTTGGTGTTTTGTTGTCATTTATGTCACGGTGTCAAAGTATAAGTTGTTACTACGACGTTGCTCGGACTTGAAATTTGCAATGAAGATTCTTTAAAAAAAGTATCTTTATATATTTATATCAGTTGCCTAGTACCCATTTTTTTTTTCTTGTGGAAAATCCCACGGGCCGTCACCCCGCCGGGGTTTTCTATTCGTCGGGGCGGTGTGTGTCGAACTGACTAAAAACCACACGGTGTGCCCTCTTTGCGCTTCTTTTTGAGGAGGAGGAGGGTAGATCTCCTTCTGGACTCCTCCAAGCGCCTGCCCGCTCCTGATGCGGGCTCCGTCTCAGTACAACGACCCTCTCTTAGGCGGTGTCCGGCACACACGGAGTTGTCTGGGACCCATAGTACAAGCTCTGTTTAGTTTGGGACTAGATGGCATTGTGGGTAAGATGTCCGAAATATTTATTTATTTATTTCTTATTCATTTAATACTTGAGATTCTTATCTCATACCTATACCCTTGAGAAGCCTATGTCCTATATAGGCTATTTTTTACCGTGATGACTGACAAATACGCGGATGGAATCGCAAGCAAAATCTAGTATAATCTATTTTTTTTAGTAATCCTTAGTAATACTGTTAATGCGAAAGTAACTCTGTATGTCAATCTGTGGCACTTTCACGCCAAAAATACTAACCCAAATAAAATTTGGTACACAGATAATATAGAGCTTTATTAGGATATAGAGTTTTTACCGCGATAACCGACAACGTGTATGCTAGTTTCTTATAAAGACTATTATGAACCACATACACGTATAATTTATTTTCAGAAATAGTCAGCCATTAAACACCTATTTAATATTAAAAATGTCATATTTTTATCGACACAAACATACGGACATATCATTTTAAATATGTCGGCTGACAGGGGATCGTATTTCTCCCATGGCTATCATAAAAAATATAACAAAAACTCAAGTGTTTTGTAAAACATAGTTTGTGTCATCTTAAACTTTCTGTTATGGGTGCACACCATAACGGATTGGGTTCACTTGGTACGGTCAGCAGAGAAAGTTTGTCTATTTTTGTATTTTCTTAGATTCTTTGTTTATTATATTTTATTTATTTTTGTATTTATTAGGCCACCAACGGCTGGTAAACTATTACAATGTAATTAACAAATTTAAGTTTCTTAAAACTAAGCATCTTCGCCGCTTACAGGTAGGCACAGCTGGCTTAAGTCTGATGATTAGTTATTTTGACTATTAAGACAAAAATTGGGAATTAAATTCCCAACCAGAATAAAAAGTTTGTGATGAACGCGTCTGAAACTGTCCGTGTGGTGACGGATTAAGAATACAGAGTGTCACCACCCCTATTGATCCCGCGGGTGTCGTAAAAGGCGACTAAGGGATAAACTACGCAAGACAACATCGATGCAAAGAGAAGGAAAACTTGACACGAACCCTATACCAACCCGTCTGGCCAGCTTAGTATAAGTAGGCCAAAACCAATCCAAGGAGAGGCCTGTGTCCAGCAGTGGACTGTTAGGGGCTGTTGATGAACGCGTTCACTTGGTCTGTGTGTGATTGTAATTTATTTATATCTAATTATCCATACTAGTAGTCGCCAAGTAGTCGAAATTCGACCATAATTAATTTGAATTATAAGTGGCAATACCATTAAGGTTCTATTGTCAAAGATTATAACTTATTTAATCACGGATTTCGCAAAGGACGCTACAATTTTAATTTGACAAAACAGCGTCTATGAGTGTGTGTATATCGTTTATCGCGGTAAAAAGTTTCCTCTCTCCCTTCTCAGGCTGTAAACTATTTGTAGTTTTGGTCTGAAAGTGTGACAGACAGACAGACATAGTTACTTTTGCATTTGTAATATTAGTAAGTACCTTAGAGTTATTTAAAATTAAAAATTTAAACTACTGACTGGCCTATAAATTGGTTTAATGGGTTCTGAAAACCAACCCGAAATTCCTGGTCGAAGAGAAAAACGTAGCAAACATATCCTTTATAGGGTCTGTCGTAATTAGTGGATAATCCGTTACCCTGGGTAGTCCGGATGTCTAACTCTAAGAAAATCCACTTTGTATGTCAGGGTTGCCAACATTGTAAAAGTTGTCAATATTTATGTGTTTTTTCTAAAATCTTCTATCGTGACTAGTTTTTTTATTTATTTTTCTGTTTTCCATCACTAGCCCGTCGGTCAAAATGATCAAGCGTTTTTGTAATGGGTATAGTGCTAATCTGAAATGTAAACATCGTTTCAGATAGTGTCGGGCTACGCATAATATAACAGCATACCACATATCCGTCATCATTAGCATAAATATGTCTCAACGATACGATTTTGGAGAGTCGCAGACGATATTGTGCTGGTCGCCAATTGTAACGTAAACTAAACTCATAGAGCAAAATTATAGAAAGTAGCCACACATATTCCCCTCTGTAAAATTTACCTACTTACATAATTATATAAAATATATCTCAACATCAATTTTTATGCTGACATTACCTCATAGAGGACGGTTGCGCGTGCACATGTCGTGTTACCCCTACTGTGCGCCACTCAGTCCTTCATCTGTCCTTCATTTTGACTTGCTATCTTATATCTAACAAGACTGCTCAACAAATACCTGTTTAGTATTGGTACCTTACAGTTTTGAGTCTTTTTTTAACAGTTATAATACGGTGAGTCATCTGTATGTTTTCTAATAGGTAGTGGAACCACGCCGATTTCAGCACGAATGGGCCAGGCCTGGCTCGGGCGCCTTGCTCTGAGTAGGTCCCGAAACATATTATTTCAGTCCCCCCAGGAGACAATCCGCGCCTAGCCTAGATTTATCATAAAAGAAGCTACACTGGCTATTCTTGCCTATCGGCGCAATTTTTATATGTATGTATGACAGTAGTTGATCTGTTACTAGCTAGAGGATCCCACTCCCTGGCAGCTTACGGTCGTTGTCGTCGAGGGATGGTGTCGTCACCGCGATCGTTTTCTACGCTCGGACACGGCCCTCTTCGGATTCCGTTCAGTGGTCTCCTTCTGGAGTATTTGGAGTAACTGTCTCGGTGGCGCAGTGGTGGTGTATGCGACTACGGTGCTTGAGGTCTCGGGTTCGATTTCTGCGTCGGGCCATATATTTGTATGATCCTACCAGAGTGACTCTACTCTGCCTGATGGAAAGCATGAGTAGAATCCAGGAGTAGGTATCACCATCCTCATTGTAAGTGTAGGCAATCTCATCAATCAGGATGGATTGATGAGATTGCCTACTCTACTGTTGATAATTCCTCATGGTAATTCTGCATTATTTTCCTCTGGAAGCCGGGTTAATGAGGCAAAATTATTGGGCCTCCGGTCTCACACTCACCAACGAAATACGACAGCAAGAATACTGTCATTATTAGGATGGTCATTATTATTAAGATTTCTTTCAGTATTTGTGTGTTTTCTGTTTATCGCATGTATGTATGTCCTCACAAAAAAGTATATTTGTATTCTATCAACAATTCTAGCTGGTATAGTAAGCAGAGCTAGTTTTAAGCTAGACGACGTTGTGTAATAGATGTCTAAATTTGAATAATGAACCTTTTTTCATATCGTTAAAACATTTTCTACACTTATACAAACATTTCAAGAGCAAAATTAGCCAAATCGTTTTATCAATTGACGAGTTTTAGTTAGACTAACGAATATAAATTCATTTTTGTGTATATATAGATACATATATATATATTCTTCTTCTTCTCAATTTAAGGGTCAGTCCCTTGTCGGTGGAGCTATCGCCACTCCTGTCTATTTTCCGCAATCCGTTTGACATCTTGATAGGCCACGACTCCTACTGTCTCCTTTACTGGTTGTATGTACGCCAATCTAGGCCTTTCGCGTTTTATTCATAATATATATTTTATGTTTCAAAAATATCTACTAATAACTTACGTTCAGCTTGTTAATAATATCCTTACAAATTTTATAAACGCGAAAGTTTGTGAGTATGTATGTATGTTGCTCTTTCACGTAAACACTACTGAACAGATTTGGATGAAACTTTACAGTAATGTAGCTTATGTGTCAGAATAACACATAGGCTTTTTTACTGCAATATACAATTTAAATGCGGATTGAACCGCAGCCAAAAACTAGTATTCTATAAATATGTTTGAAGAATAGCTGACCCACTCCTGTGTCACTTAAAACTGAAAAGGAATAAGTTTTTCCATGTTTTTGCTCCATTGACCTTCGTATTCACCATGATATTAATGATGAACTGGCTATGTAACGCTTAATGAATGTTTCAATTTGAGTCAGTGGCTCCTGAGATTAACGCGTTTAAACAAACAAACTCTGTAAATATATAATATTATCTACTAGCGGTCCCACGTAACCTGGTCTGTATTTCTTAAAAGAAATAGATTATTTTCGTTCTTGCAAAGTGTTCATCTCCTATCGATTGTAGTATTAGAACCAGTAGTTCCTAAGATTAGCACAATAAAATGAAGAGATGCTTTAGCTTTGTAAAATCAGGATGGCTATGTTGGTTATTTGGTTGTTATATTATGATCACCACACAAGGTAGGAATCAAAACAAGACGACCAGCACATCCCGGAAACCGATACCAAAAGCATTGTAGTGTAAAGTGTATTGAAGCGGGCATGTTTTGTTAGACAAAATGGCCGCCGCCTACGTCACTTGGCGTTAGAGTATTAGACGTCAAAAAGCAGTTATCCGTTCATTTAATTGTGGTTGGTTGAGTAGACATATTGTGATGTATCTTTTGTTGTGATAGTAAATAGCAGTTTTACATAACAAATACTTGTTGATATTTTTATTTATATTTAGAAATACTAATGTTACTATTCTATCTGGTGTTTGATTGATAATTGTAATGATGTATATTTATAACATAATAATGTCTTGTGTTTTCTTTCTTTTTATTTTACTTGTATATTTTTAGTCTAATTGTATATTGTATGTAGAAAGATAGTTACAATAGTAGAATTAGAATTATACTATTGTAACTATTTAATTTTGTGGCAGGCCAAGATACAAGCGTAGCTTAGTTTGGGTGGCATCAGCAAATTTTGTCATTATTGTACATGTACTCTACTTGAAATTTATCGATTTTGGGGTGCCAAAGCTGCATCTTTCGTTTTCGGAAGTCGTCTGGTTACCCCCTGTATATATATTACTACTTGGTCTGATGCATAGCATGAGTAGAATTAAAGGGAGTCACCATACTCATTACGAGTATAGACGATGCAGGATGGTGATCCACACTATGGCAGTTTAGAGAGATGCTTCTGCATTTATATCGGTGATCTCGATAAATTTGAAGTTTCTATCTGCAGCGTTGATGAAACCGTCAGTCTGGGAAAGTCATTTTATATATAGGTAGACTAGCTTAGGGCCACAGCACACTAGCTACTTTTAGCATCAGCGATCGGCGATTTGGCGACTGCATCGATGCTGCATCGCGTTTTAGCGACTTCCTGAGTTCGCGGTATCGGAAACGCGCGTTTTAGCGACTGCTCAGATGCCAAATCGATGCTACCAGCATCCGAATTTGTGCGGAGAGAAGCGTTCAGCTGCTGTGTCGCGCTTCTAAAAAGCGACTTAATCTCCGCGTTTGGCGTTTTTAAGTGTTCGGTGCTGAGCGTTCGGTCGCCGTATTTAGCTTCTATAAAGCGACTAGATGCCGAACGCCTATGCTAAAAGTAGCTAGTGTGCTGTGGCCCTAAGCCGCGTGTTACCCGCGTTTGTTATTGTTCAGGAACAAAGATAGCATGTGTTTCCTTCCTTCTATGACCCCGGGTCCTTCAAGCGGGGCGTAAAAACATCTTATTAGGCCGCCATAGTCTGGGTCACCGTGTTTCACTGTACGTTGTGGCAGTGAGGACGGTGGCCGCCACTTCTAGATTCTGTTCATGCTTTCCATCAGTCATTTTGGCAGCTAATATAAAAAAAATACAGGTAACGCCGCGGGGTGAAATTAGTAAAAGTGAAAAGGTGAAAGGTAGCCTAAGCTGCTCTTTGTGTCACCAGTCATTAAATTTACAGACAGACAGACAAAAAAATTTGGAAATTGTTAATTTGCTGTAGCTAATTACCGTATATACCTTCATATACATTTGTAGTAAAGCTGTAGGTTTAAAATAACAAACATACATTAATTTTAATTATTTGTATTGTACATAGTAATAATATCCATGTATAGAAGTTAATTATCGAAAGCCCAAATCACGGAAGTATCAATAAGCTTTTTTCAATCTTCCCCGGTTTATGCTTTAAATAGAACATTATGCCTCAATAAGTTAATGATGTGTGTTGCCATACGATAAAAATGGCGATAGGAGACCAAAATACTCTTGTGTTTTATAAAAGTTAAAGAGGATTAAAAAATCCCGTATTTAATACTAAAATAATGATCAATTCTTTATTTTTATTTCCTTAAATTGAAATGTCGTTTGGGACTTTTGAAACGGAAACAAAGAACACCCAGACTCAGAACAACAATTTGCAAATCACACAAAGAGTTTTTCCACTTGGGATTTGAACCCACGACACTTGGTGCAGTAGCAAGTAGAAAGAAAAAAAAACCACTAGTCCAACCGTGCAGGCATATAGGATTAAATAACGCAATCATAAACATTTAGCAACCAAAAAATATATAAGTCCTTTGTTACAAATACACTGTTCATTAAAAAAAATCACTCTTGAAAGTGATTGTATTACTATTATTATTATTGGAGAGGCTATGTCCAGCAGTTGACTGCGGTAGATTATTGTATTACAACCTCCTTGTACTCTGCTAATACTTTATGACCAAGTCAGCCAAATCGGTATCAACAATCTCAATTTTCGTAAGGACTTACGAACAGAAAATCGATCCTTACTAATATTTAAATGCAAAAGAAACTCTGTCTGTCTGTCGCACTTTTACGCTAAAGCTATTGAACCGATTTAGATGAAAATTTAGTACATAGATAGCCTAGAAACTGAGAAAGAACAATGGCTACATTTTACCACGGTAATCGACATACAGCCAGTTCCACACTTCCACTACATATTATAAAGCAAAGTCCTCTGCCGCTTCACCCCCGATTTTTATGCTGTTTTCAAAAATGGATAGATTGATTATCGAACAAGGTTTTAATATACTATATTAGTCCACAAGCTTAAAATTGCTCAGCGTGCAATGGAAAGGGCTATGCTCGGCGTTTCTCTGAGGGATTGTATCAGGAATGAAGTTATCCGTCAGAGAACTAAAGTCATCGACATAGCCCACCGGATTAGCAAGCTGAAGTGGCAGTGGGCTGGTCATATTAGCCGCAGAACTGATGACCGTTGGGGTAGAAGAGTTTTGGAGTGGAGACCGTGTTTCGGCAAACGTAGTGTAGGACGCCCACAGGCCAGGTGGAGTGATGATTTGCGCAAGATGGCTGGCAGGAGCTGGATGCGAGAAGCCCAAAATCGATCAAAGTGGTGTGCAATGGGAGAGGCCTATGTCCAGCAGTGGACTGAGATAGGTTGATGATGATGATGATGATGGTTATTATGGTCAAGTTTAAAATGTTTTGTAAACCTATTTCTACCCGTGCAAAGCCGGAGCGGGCCCCTAGTGTAAATGTATAAAACAAAAGTAACAGAGACCATTCTGTTAATATTTCACTCTTTCTGACTTTATATTAATTCTAAAGTACCTGATACCAAAATATTGAATGTCGGTATATTATCTATAATCTCAAGTTTCACTCAGAACGTTCAGTTTTAAACGAAATTTCGTATTAATCCGAATTATGTGTGTAAATACATTTATGTTATAAAAAATAATTCAATTTTAGGGTGACCATATTCAACGTTCTGGTTTTTTTTTATGGATTTAAGTATTTATTATTACACATATGATTGTTTTATAACTAAGCTTATTTAATGTACTACCGAAATCATTTTTTTTTCACAGATTGCCTTTTAAAAATGAATGAACATAAAATGTTTAGCATGACTGCCTTGTTGGTCTAGTGGTTAGAGTATGCGGCTGCTGATCAAGAGGTCTCGGCTTCTATTCCCGGGTCGGAACAAATATTTGTTTAGAAGTCTGGGTGTTTTCTATGTATAATCTGTATGTATTTACAAAAAAAAAGTATGTTTATGTATTTATATTTGTTGTTTAGTACCTATAATACAAACTCTCCTTAGTTTGGGACTAGATGATGTTTTGTGATAGATGTCCGAAATATTTATATAAATTTATTTCCATTAATTCCCTTTTTAGGGTTCCGAAGTTCATAACTCGGAACCCTTATAGATTCGTCATGTCCGTCTGTCCGTCCGTCCGTCCGTCCGTCCGTCCGTCCGTCCGTCCTCGACTTACCGTCCAAACGGTAAGTGCTAGAAAGATGAAAGTTTGCATGAATACGTGTTGTAATTACGTCGACAAAGTGCTACAATAAAATTATGAAATATAATTTTATTTGGGGTACCTCCCCTACACGTAAAGTGGGGATGATTTTTTTTTCTCGAGGCTACCCCATCGTGTGGGGTATCATTAGATAGGTCTTTTAAAAACAATAAAGGGTTTCCTAGACGATTTTTTGATTTAGGTATCCGTTTGCGAGATATTTCACTTTAAAGGGCACTTTTTTGTAAAAACAGGGCGTCCCCCCCCTCTAAAAGCTAAACGGCTGGCTCAAAAATTTTGAAAAAAATCGTGATGCTGGTCCATTTAATGATCTTTGAAGGAAAACTATAACCGATTAGATGACTTTCTTAGTTCAGGAGTTATAAAGGCTTATATGGTAAAATGCGCTCACTTGGAAAACGTCATACAAAATTAACGTATTAATACGTAAACATAACAATTATCTATTGGATACGATTTTAAATCCACATACCATTATAGGTGACTGAGGAACCCTTTCCTGTGCGTGGCCTGACACGCACTTGGCCGATTTTATTAGTGTGTCTTCTGCATAAAAGCATCTAAAGCCTTAGCTTTCTCAAATAGTCAGGACGTGGCATTGAATCTGCGGTCATGCAAATATTTTGCACTGGAACTTGCATTGGAACTTACGTATCACGTGATTTTTTAAGGTTTTGTTTTTAACCTATTTGCTTACAATATACATATTACATTAGCCTAAAACTAGAATTAAGAACTTCCTTAAGGCTTCCAGATGACTATTACTATACTACTATGACTAAGTTTTCCATGCCTTTATAAAATGCTTTCTCAACAGCTTTTAACAAAGTGCTCTCTGTTGTAAAGAAGCTTAGGCCTGCTATACCAGGCTGAATAATTTTATATTATAATGTGTAATATGAACCGTATTTTACTGACAAGACTGTTGGTCTAGTAGTCAGTGATTCCCGTTGGTAATCAGTTATAACAACGTTCTTCTATATAAAATTAAAATAAAACAGTTTAAAAACTTCACGACACAAAAGTGTAAAAACTAAAGGTACTTGTTTACAAACAAACGCACAGATAGAGCTAATATAAGCGTGTTAACAAGTTAAATTAAAAAATTTAAAAACACCGACTGTTTGGACCGATTTCCATCAGACATAGCTAAGAACACTCCCGATTATTTCAGTTTTCAAACAAAATCAAAATCAGTTCATCGTTCGGAAGCTACGATGCCACAGAGAGACACACACACACAGACACGTCAAACTTATAACACCGCGTCGTTTTTTTGTCGGGGGTTAAAAACTATCTAATTATGTGGGATATTTACCGTGTTACATCATCATCGTCAACCCGTTGCAGTTCGTTGCTGGACATAGGCCATTCCCAAGGCACGCGAAAGAGCCCGCGACAGACCCCCGGACTGATGTGTTTTTATGTTTGCTCTCGGAAATTATGGTTGTGAAAGAAATATCCCGTGTCTAAAAATACGTACCATGGACACCCTGCTCCAAAGATCCAAACGATAGTATCCCTTTTCAAGACCCTGCAATGTTTATGCAGAAATAAGTAAAAAATACAATATGCACAGAGTACACGAAACCTCTTATTATCATGTTCAAGATGCTATCTAACTCTTATGATGTTTTGTTTATTTAATATCCTTTATTATTGGGTAATATTTTGGAAATGATTTATTGCTGGAGAGATGAGAAACGTGAGTTATTGAGAGCATGGAGCCTGATTTTCGGTGCAGAAATACATAAAGAAATAATTGAAGTTTTATCAGTTCATGGACAAAGTAATTCTTTCGTAATGAGAAAATTAAAAGTAAGTGATAAAATAAATGAATAAATATTTTTGGACATCTTACACACAACATCATCTAGTCCCAAGCTAAGCAGAGCTTGTGTTATGCGTACTAGACAACTGATATAAATACATAAACATACTTTTTTTTTGTAAATACATACATATTATACATAGAAAACACCCAGACTCCGAAACAAATATTTGTGAATCACACAAATAATATTTGGTCCGACCCGGGAATCGAACCCGAGACCTCTTGATCAGCAGCCGCATACGCTAACCACTAGACCAACGAGACAGTCAAGTAGAAGTTAAGTTTAAATTAAACTGAAGTGGTAAGGATTTTTGATAGAGATATATCTACGAGTGTAAAATGACACTAAATAATCCTTACTAATGTTATACATGCGAAAGCAACTCGTATGTCTGTCGCGTTTTTATGCCAAAACTGCTTAACCGATTTAATAAAATTTGGTACACAGATATTCCATAGCTTGTTTGTCTGAGCTTGTCATCTCTAACTATACAAATAAATAAAATATAATATTAATACACAGAGTTAAACCACCCTCGAAGTTCCAGGAAGATTTGAACTGTCTTGGAATCAGCAACGACATTAATAAGAAGAAAACTGCAGGAATTGGAGCTTAAAAGGCGTTTACAAATAGACAGACCTACACCTTTTTTACATAAACATAAACTACGCAAAACAACATCGATGCAAAGAGAAGGAAAACTTGAAACCAACCCTATACCAACCCGTCTGGCCAACGTGGTATAGTAGGCCAAACCCTCCTTTCTAAGGAGAGGACTATGTCCAGCAGTGGACTGTTAGAGGCTGTTGATGATGACACCTTTTTTAAACCCGAAAGCACCACGTATATAAAATATTATGGGTTATAATTAAATTTTTATAATATGAATGTCAGAATCATCACGTACAGTGATACAATAGCATCTCACTAGACCGCTAAAGTGTGGGTCATCATTCTGCATTTTCCGCGTTCACAAAGAGGATGGTGACCCTACTGCTGGATTCTATTTATGCTTTTCATCAGGCAGAGTAGAGTCACTTTAGTAGGCCTAATTAAAATAAAATCGGCCAAGTGCGTGTCAGGCCACGCACAGGAAAGGGTTCCTCAGTCACCTATAATGGTATGTGGATTTAAAATCGTATCCAATAGATAATTGTTATGTTTACGTATTAATACGTTAATTTTGTATGACGTTTTCCAAGTGAGCGCATTTTACCATATAAGCCTTTATAACTCCTGAACTAAGAAAGTCATCTAATCGGTTATAGTTTTCCTTCAAAGATCATTAAATGGACCAGCATCACGATTTTTTTCAAAATTTTTGAGCCAGCCGTTTAGCTTTTAGAGGGGGGGGGACGCCCTGTTTTTACAAAAAAGTGCTCTTTAAAGTGAAATATCTCGCAAACGGATACCTAAATCAAAAAATCGTCTAGGAAACCCTTTATTGTTTTTAAAAGACCTATCTAATGATACCCCACACGATGGGGTAGCCTCGAGAAAAAAAAATCATCCCCACTTTACGTGTAGGGGAGGTACCCCAAATAAAATTATATTTCATAATTTTATTGTAGCACTTTGTCGACGTAATTACAACACGTATTCATGCAAACTTTCATCTTTCTAGCACTTACCGTTTGGACGGTAAGTCGAGGACGGACGGACGGACGGACGGACGGACGGACGGACGGACGGACAGACGGACATGACGAATCTATAAGGGTTCCGAGTTATGAACTTCGGAACCCTAAAAAAAACGTACATAAGAATTATACACGCACAGAAAACCATCCTAATAATGACAGTACTCTTCCTGTCGTATTTCGTTGGTGAGTGCGAGACTGGAGACCCAATCATTCTGCATCATTCTCCCGGCCTAAGAAACATTCGACCAGGCTGCCATGGTATGGGTCACCATGCTGCATTGCTTACCCCTACTCCTGGATTCCCTACTCATGTTTTCGATCAGGCAGAACAGGCACTTTGGTAGGCTGTAATAAATAAATAAGATATATATACAGTCATGAGGATTATATCACCACATCTTTTAGTCATAGGCTCATATTAAAGATGGTTGTGACATCGTTTCACCAACGTCAATATCCTTTTACAATACAAAATCAGATAAAATATCTCATAAAAATGTTTATAGCAGTGCCAAGTTCAAGCAAATATCAAAATAAATTTAAAAAAATATAAAATATTAATACGTGTATGTTCATAATTTAACACTTTATTGCGTATGACAGTAACAAACGATCTTGTCTGTCTGTGTGTGCGTCGCTTTACAATCGGAGGGTGACATCTTGCGCCTGCGCATCTTGGTTAAAAAAATATTGTTGAAACAAACTATGGTTCTGTATAGATTTTTTTGGGTTTTAGAGATTTTTGTGGAGGTTTGAAAGACATTGTATATATATGACAGTTATCACATTAAAAAGTAGAAGGTGTTGTTCCATATGAATCAAATTATCTGAATGTTAAGTTTTATTGAAATCGTTGCAAATATTTGTTTCTAAGTTTGGGTGTATAATATGTATGTATTAACAAAAAAAAGAGTAATTATTATATATGTGTTTATGTCAGTAGTCTAGTACCCGTAATACAAGCTCTGCTTAGTTTGGGGACTATATGACGTTGTGTGTAAGATGTCCGAAATATTTGTTAAAAAAAAGTATAAACAAAGATACTGGGAAACAAAAAAAGAGCTAGTGTACATAAAAAGTTAGAACTGAATTCACCCTCAGGATTGCGGAAGTCTCGCTGCATGGAAACTTAGTAGCTGACTCTAAATAATATTGTGATATATAAAGGGTAGGAAGAAGAAGGTAGATACTGGAACTCTGTTTTTCTCTTTTAATTTTTAAGTTGCTTCGCTACGATAGCAATGACAAAAATAATAATTAATACGCTCTTTTCTTGAGGGTTTGAACTGGTATCTTTCCAAGAATAACACAAATGACAATTATTTTTAATATTTTTGCTAAAATATCATTTATATTCGTCCATGAGGTCTAGTGACACGAATTTACTAATGTAAAATTTTCGCATTTATGTCAGTAATTAACTTCTATCCGCGGCTTCACTTGCGTTAAAAAGCTACCTACGTTACTGTTTAAGAATATTCCTTCAATTAGTAAAAGGATTTAAAAAACTGTTCAGTTGTATAAGCGTAAACGCATCACAAATAAACTCAAAATAGCATTTAAGTTAGAATAAATTTGAGAACTTATACGGTACCCTAAAAAAAGTCAACCACACCGGGACACTTCATTTGATCTCAATTATGCGACTCTATTTCTTGACTTGCAACAATACATACTTACATCTGCCATTTTTTTTATTCTAAAATACAATAGGGACCCATGTTCCTTGAGGTGTAAAATGTTGATCTCAAACCAACCCTCGAAATGACAATACCCCATTGAGAATTTTAAATCTGTTCATTGTTAAATTAAGGATGTTTTGGAAGTGCACCTTGAGGGCTGAGAAATCGTGTTATATTCCTATATTGTCCTTGCAGTGGACATTTTAATTGAGTATATCGTAAATTCTGTGGATTTTTTTAAGGATATTTTGTTCGTCGTTGTTGTAATTTAAATTCAACAGATATTTAATCCAGTCCGTTATATACTAAGTCCCACGGTGTTACCCGTGTGAGTCAAAAATAATACTCCTTGTTGATATTACGGGTACAAAACCGTACCTAATTACGGGTTTGCGCTGACGCTTAGGCCGTAATTCGGACATTTTGGGAGGTTGAGGTGGTGTACAGAGTGTAGTCGACCTGTTGTTTGAGCTTTCGTCGCTCATCACCGATTCGATTACCTTATCTTTAGATAGAGGATCAAGGCCACTCAGTCCTTGTCCAGTCAGTTGTACATTCAAGTCACTTCTACTACCATCCGCCACCTCTCTCTCCTGCGGCGGCATGACATTCTCACCCTCAGTCACCGGCGAGTCTGTCGCCTCTATAACAGGACAAATAACATCAGAAAATCGTGGCCTTTGACGAATTTGATCTACATGCCGTTTAACAAATTGACCGTTATCGCCCACCACGATGTACCTACGAGAGCCCTCCCTAGCTTGAACCTGACCCTCTGTCTATTGTCATCAGCCGATCAGCCAGTCCCCAACCCGCAGACGGCAAGCGTGGGGACATATGGCCTTAATCCTCTTCTGAGAGGAGACCCGAACCCAACAGTGGAACATTATAGGTTGCTGATGATGAAAAATAAAATTAAATAGTAGAATATCATATCCATATTACATTCTTTACATACACCTGGATGTTTGTAACCGACTCCTTTGGGTGCGATTTTGACCCAATTTAAACGCCCAGATTTCGTTCAAACTTTGTAGATTTATCGAGGACCGATGACAATACACTAATTTGAAAAAAAAAACAAAAAAAATGTTCAATCAAATTAGACTTTTTTTAATCTTTTTTCTAAAAAATAGTTTTTATAAAACTAAAAAAAAAAACACCCTTTTAAACTAAAAAGTAGAAAATAATTTTAATGTACCAAAGCGTGGGACGACATTTTGAAAAATTTTTACGAAAGCACCCCACGCTTTGTTACATTAAAATTATTTTCTACTTTTTAGTTCTACGGTTTTTGCCCGTGTGGTGACGGATTAAGAACACAGAGTGCACACTGTTCCCCACCCTCATAACATGCTAGGACTGGTATCTGACAACAGTGGGCAGAGATCTGGTAGGACTAGGACCGACGGCTTTACGTGCTCTTCGAGGCATGGGGTTTAGACCCCAAGCTTCCAATCTCTGTTTTGAAATACTTACTGACACACACAACCCTATCTGCGTCTCCTATTGCCCGTATGATTACCGCGGAAGCAAATTGATTTCACATGAAAAAGGTAATAGTGAGCCAACCTTAAAAGATAGAAATGCTGTCGCGGACTTTTTTTGGCCTTTTGCTAGAAATTTTTAAAGGGGAACAGTTATGGCACACTAGATTTTTGCGAAACTTTTACCGTTTTCGCAAAGTTTACGCAGCGGAGCACTCAAGAGGAAAATAAACATTGATTTTTAAACATTCTTCATTGGTGCTTCGCTAATATTGGTGTAAGCGTGATGATAGCGTAATGACACTGGAAGAAGTTTTGAAAGTAGTTCCTGAGATTTATCATCATCATCAACAGCCTCTAACAGTCCACTGCTGAACATAGGCCTCTCCTAAGAAAGGAGGGTTTGGCCTACTATACCACGCTGGCCAGACAGGTTGGTATAGGGTTGGTTTCAAGTTTTCATTCTCTTTCCATCGATGTTGTCTTGCGTAGTTTATCCCTTAGTCGCCTTTTACAACACCCGCGGGATGAATAGGAGTGGTGACACTCTGTATTCTTGCGTTCTGAGATTAATGCGCTCAAAAAAACAAACTCTTCAACTTAATAGTGTTAATATGTATAGAATCAAAATCAAAATCAAAATCAAAGCATTTATTTCAAGTAGGCCAGTTACAGGCACTTTTGAATTGTCGAAACAAAAATGTAGCTACAGTCCCAGTCACAAGACATAAAAACTGTGAAAGTACTGTAGTTGCCCATTCCCTAGCGTAGATCTCTATGGAGAAGAACGGGCAAGAAACTCCATGGACACTCTTTTAAATCAAAATGTTTTTACAAAATCATGGTTACATCATTCATGTTGAGATGGTACATTATGTGAGAACGATGTAGCAAGACGTGCACGTTAAAAGTGTCCATAGTACAACAAAAATACAATTGAAAAATAAAATAATTAATTCAAATAAGCCGTGGCAACTAAGAGATGAACAGTCAAAACTGACAGCGCCCGTTCACGAACATGACGCATGGATCCGCACCATTCAACTCAACCATTTTGAAGGGAATTAAATGATCAGACACACGCGCCACCATCAGCGTGACATTTGAGTGAGCATGACGTACTCTCAACCGCCAGGGCAGATTCAAGTCAAGAAAAGACGTAGGTTTCCAGTGAATGATAGCTTGAATAGCTTCCTAGTACATAGTACTCACACAATATTTGCTATGCGATTATATAATACTAAAGAGATTGAATCTATACAATGCAAAGAAAGTTGTACAATCTTCAGCAGCTCCAACAATACCATTTAATTTAATGCTATCAATTTATGCGCCCCTGTCCTTGTGAAGCAGGACCAGCATTGAGCCAAGCATTTTTATCAGCGATATAATCGCTCAACTTGTAATATGCTTGCTTACATAGTGTGCGTTTAATGCATGTTTTAAATTTTGTCTCATTCAGTTCAAGAATACTTTGTGGAATTTTATTATAGCATCTCAAACAGTACCCCATAAAAGAAAAGTCTACTTTAGCGAGTCTAAAGCCTGGCTGAACTAGTTGGTCCCTATTTCTAGTACTGTAATTATGTTTGTCACCTCTTTTGCCAAAAAGATGAAGATTTTTCCTGACGTACATTATGTTTTCGTAGATGTATTGACTATGTACCGTCATGATGCCAATATTCTTAAACAGTTCCCTTAGAGAATCGCGCCTACGAAGATTATATATAATAATAAGCTTTTATTTATTTCCTTAAAAAATTTACACCACATAATAATTTTGTACATGCACAACAAAGTAAAGACATGTAGGTACATTGAAAGTCAAAATTGAGAGCAAACTTTCCAAAACATATAAGAACCCTGACTAATAAATATAATTTTACAAGAAATGTTGACATGTGGATTTTGGTAAATTCTGTTATGTTATTATGCGTCAAAGAAACAAGGTCGTAGGAAATGGAGGCGCCAGCGCTTACCTCGTTATCGAAGCCGCCTGGACAATCCTCCGTTTTGCGGTTTTCTGTGACAATTCTTTCTGGACACGATGAACGTTTGGCGGTATTCTTGATCAACACTGTCACTGCACTTTTGAGTTAAAACTTGTCACAAATTATAGTCTTTTGCGTAATTTTCAAATATTGTTCGCGCGCGCGGTTGAGTTCATTCGAAGTTCTTTTTGTCAACTGTCACTGGCGCCATTTTGGGAGAGGGGAAGTGTTGCCAGGTATATGTGTTGCGTTTTGAGGCGTATATATATGCGATGATTTATGAAATATAATGTGTTGACACAAATTAATATGAGTGTATAAAAATAACAAATGTGGCGCAGCCAACTTCGGGGGGCCTAGAGGTTTCCTCTACATTGCGTTAAAACTAAATGAGAATTGAATTACCTTTTGAGAAAAAAAACTTAAAATTAATACATTTGAGTTAAACTTATTGCGTAGGTAACGGGCAGAGCCGAGTAACTGGACGTATATAAGTTCCAGAACAAGTCTTTACTTTAGCGACGCGGATAATATTATCTTTTCCGGGGAAAACCTCTATAACAACAGCGAGAGGCCAAAACATAGGATGCGAATTATCATCTTTTATTATGACTATTGTTCCCACACTCAAAGGCTTAGAAGGAGAGTTCCATTTTTCGCGTTGTTGAAGTGAAGAAAGATACTCCATGCTCCAACGTTTCCAATAACTTTGGACTATTCTGTTTAACAACTGATAGCGAGTGAGTCTATTCTCTGAGATAGTGAGATCAATATCTTCTGCGGGCAAATATTTTAAAGGAGTTACATTTAAGAAATGACTCGGAGTTAATGCGGATGGATCAGAAGGATCTGATGAAAGAACGCAAATTGGACGGCTATTCAACAGGCCTTCAATCTGTACTAAAATTGTATTAAATTCCTCATATGTGAGAATTTGAGTTCCGATAGCTTTGAATAAATGAGCTTTTGTGGATTTAATATTTGTCTCACTCAAACCATTGAAGTTAGGTCCGTAAGGCGGGCTGTGTTGAAATTGAATTTTATGTTGAGTGAGATAATGACTCAAATAATTTTGATAATCAGTGGACTGTATTAATTGGTAAATTTCGTTTAATTTGCGCTTTGCACCAATAAAATTAGTGCCTCCGTCGCTATACAGTATCGAAACAGGACCTCTGCGTGAGATAAAGCGTTTGAACGCCGCGAGGAATAAGTCTGAACTTAGGTCAGAGACCAACTCTAAGTGGAGCGCTTTAGTCGTGAGACAAACGAATAGGCAAATATAAGCTTTATGGCTTTTTACTCCTCGGCGTCGTATGTGCGTAATATAAAAGGGTCCTGCGTAATCGACAGCAGTATGCACGAATGATTTAACTTGCGAAACTCTAATCGAGGGAAGATCGCCCATCTGGGGGATCGTACTACGCGGTTTAAGCTTAAAGCATGAATTGCATTTATGCACTCTTTGGCGAATTAAATTTCTGGCAGAGAGAATCCAATATTTTTGGCGCGTTAGAGATAATACTAATGCGGGACCAGTATGTAAATTTGATGCGTGATAATGATCGACTAGAAGGGACACTATTCGACCTTTAGCCGAGAGCAAAATTTGGTGTTTTTGATCAAAATTTAAGTGGGAGTGGGTAAGCCTACCACCTACTCTTATTATACCTTTATCGTCGAGAAAAGGGTTAAGTTTTAACACGGCTTTACTTGGACAAGGTTTATTCATTTTAAGCGCATTAATTTCTTGAGAAAGATATTCCGATTGTGCGTAGCGTAATGCGTAATTTTCTGCGTGTTCTAAATCATTTGTAGTTATAGAACCGCGAGACTTCAATATTTTTGAAAAGCGAAGTACGTATACGAGCGAGCGAATGAGTTTCGTCCAAGTCGAGCAGCGTTCGGCTAGATCGCGAATGGGGTGAGTAGTTTCTGTTAGAGCAGAAGTTTGTACGTGGAGAGAGGTACTTTTAGTTTCTTGAGATTCCGTATTTTCATTGTGACTAATTTTGTATTCTTTTACAGGCCAGGTATTTACAGGAGCGGATAACCACTGCGGACCATGGAACCAGAGAGTGTTATTTATTAATCCTGTTGGAGATACAGGGCGCGAGACTATATCAGCGGGATTTTCTACACCACGAACGTGAAACCAGTGGGGAGCGGGTAAGTATTCATTTATCTGAGCGATGCGGTTAGCTACGAACGTATGAAATTTATGCGCGGGCGAATGAATCCAGGTAAGAGTCACTGTAGAATCCGAGAATGCGTATATTTTATTTATTTTACAGCGTTTACTGAAGACAGAGCGGACCGAGTCTATCAACTTTGCGAGTAGAACTGCGGCGCAGAGTTCTAAGCGTGCGAGAGTTTTGTTCGGAGTGGAGACTTTTGATTTAGCGGTAAGTAATTTTACAGATTGAGCGGTCGCGCTTTCATCTGAATCGACTCGTATATATACAGTAGCCCCATAACATTGTAGGCTAGCGTCTGCGTACCCTATCAAGATTACTCTATTAGTAGAAGTTATGCCAATATGACGCGGTATTTTAATTCTTGAAAGTTGCGGGAGTTCTTTAATAAACTGCGTCCATTTTGAAAGAATGCAATCAGGCACTTCATCGTCCCAGTCGAGTTGTAATTTCCAGCATTCCTGAATAAGCAGTTTCATGTAAGCAACGACTGGACTGATGAGACCAAGCGGGTCGAACAAGCGTGCGGTTACTGAAAGGATCGAGCGTTTAGTGCATGTCTCTGGGACATCGATATTTGTTTTGAAATGAAAATTATCATCATTAGGTTGCCATTGCATACCTACGATTTTGGTGTCCGCGTTGGGATCATCGTCGAATTTGACAGCGAGAGGGCTTTTATGAGCGTTTGGAATGCGCGATAGGAATTGAGTGTCATTTGAGATCCATTTGACTAAATTGAATCCTCCGGATTTAAACATGGCGGTCATTTGCTTGTAGATAGTTTCAGCGGTATCTACGCTATCGACAGAGCTGACGTAGTCATCGACATACATATAATTTTCAGCCTCATAAGCGGCGAGCGGATATAAGTCACGACTGTCGGCGGCGAGTTGACGCACTACGCGTAAGGCGAGATAAGGTGAGCTAGACACGCCAAAACAGACTCTATTATAGTGATAGATATCAATCGGCGAATCTTTATCGAATCTAAAGAGAATCCGTTGGAATGAGTGATGTTGTGGAGAAAGTTTGACTTGAAAATACATTTTTTCTATATCTGAATTTATTGCGATTGCGAACATGCGGAGATTGAGAAGCAGATCAAAGATACTACTTTGTAGAGTCGGGCCTACATACAGTAAGTCATTAAGTGACTTGCCTGAAGTGGTCTTACATCCAGCGTCTAAGACTACGCGAATTTTTGACGTTTCCTTTTCAGGGCGATACACAGCTCTATGCGGCATATAATAAACTTGCGTGTCTTGAAAATTATTTGATACCTTTGACAGGTAGCCTTGATCAATATAAGTTTGAATTGTTGCATTATAATCGGCGCGTAAATTATGTGAGTCGAGTTTCTTTTCTAGATTTAAAAAACGACACTTGGCTATAGAGTAAGAATGCCCCAACTCGGAGGGCGAGTGTTTGAACGGGAGATCTACCGTGTATCTACCGGTATAGTCGCGCGAATACGTAGATTGAAATATTTTTTCACATGCTTCGTCATCGGGACTAAAGTGTTTTTTATCGGGGACAGATTCTATCTCCCAAAAGCGTTGCGTTAATTGACCGAGAGAGACCGCTTCTGTTTGACAGAAGAAAATCTTTTTAGAGTTATGAGCGTTAGACGTAACAGAAGTATTCTGCGCGAGAGAAGCGTGAGCGTTAACATTTGGCGTGAGCGAGTGCGAGCGACATTGGGCCTTTCCCATGGCGACATATCCGAGAGTGGTTTGTATACCTACGACCGAGGAAGTCGGCGAGGTCGATTTATGCGAACCGAGTAAAAGTGGGAATAATTCGTTGCCTATCAAACAATCGATTTCACTGGGAGCGTAATAAAGGTCGTCAGCCATTGGCAAATCTTGCAGATGAGTTAATTCCGTCGTATTAATTTCAGCGTTGGGCAAGAAGTCCGTTATCGTATCAATAACACGAGCGCAAACCGTGTAAACACAGCGCGAGTCGAAGCGGGAATGCATTTTAAATTGCGTGATTCCGAGAGAGTAGTTTTCTATTTGACCAATACCTCTGACCACAGAGGGCGCAGGCGTTATTGGTAAATTTAAGCGTTCGCAACAAGCTTTTGTAATGAAATTACTCATAGAACCCGTGTCCAAGAATAAGCGTACGCGATGAGCTTTATTATTATCATACACGTTTACAGACGCGGTAGGTAACAATACTGTAGTATTATTGTTTGAAATACACGCGGGAACAGTGACTGACATCGCGAAGTTATTGTTTTCAGCGTTTGAATTAGCGCGCGAAGTGGACGACTGCGGTTCTGATACGGGAGCATCATAAGTGCGAGCAGAGTTCACGAGCGGCGGGCGCGGCGCAGGCGGCGGCTGCGAGAGCGAGTGAGACGGACGATTCGTGCCGTCGATCGGCGCTTGGGCGGAGCGGTCGCGCTGCGCTGTCGATACGCGGTGATAACTTGGCACGTTGTTATCATTATAATCAGCGCGCGGGAATCGAGATGCGTTTGAATTAATTTTATAGTTGTCATGGTGTAATAGCGAATGATGCTTGCGATTGCAGATCGAACATCTGTTGTTAGATTTGCATTTATTTATGTGATGAAAACCTAAGCAATTTATACAGAACGAGTGTTGACGAACAATGTCGTTGCGAGTTTGCGTGTTTTGTTTCAAAAAATGTTCACATTTGAACAGCGGGTGCGAATACACAGAGTTGCACACTTTGCAAGGAGATTGAAAACTCTTTGAAGTTTGAGGAGGAGCGTTTTGAACACAGAATGATTTTGTTTTATACATTTGCGGTGCGGGTTTATTATTTTGAGTGCGGTTATTAGAATTATATTGAGAATGAGAAGTCGATGGAGCGTGGAGTGCATTGAGCTTACTTTGTTGGGTTAGAAATTTTTTCAGATCTGAAAATTTGGGAATTTCTACGTCTCTATTAGACTGTTCAAATAAGTCAAGCATAGGTTTGCTAAGTTTGCTTAAAGCGATGTGAGTTATAATGAAATCTGACAAGTTGTCAATTTTCAAGCGATTCAAAGCGGCTTCGGCTGAACAAAAGTTTTCAAGAATAGTGTCAGCTGATTGGCCGGGCTTTAATTGTAACATTTGTTCTAGATAGCCCGAGGCTTGTACCCTAATATCATGGTATTTTGCTAGAAGAGCTTTCCATATGATTTCATAATTTTCAGAGGTAGCGGTTATGCCAGAACATACATTGAGAGCTTTGCCGGAGAGGGCACCGGTCAAATACTGAACTTTTTCAGCGAGTGTGAGATGAGTATTGGTGTGTATGACACTGAGGAAATTTTCATAGAATACTGGCCACTTATTGGGCGTACCATCAAAACTTACAAGTTGAAGCGGGGGTAATTTTGTATTAAAGCTATTATTTTTCTTTCTAACCTCAAGCTCCTGTCTCAGAGTGATTTCCGTTTGTTTTATGAAACAATACAACTCATCAAAGGTATTATAAATGCTATAACTCGGCTGAGCCTCAGGATTTATTTTAAGTTTCTCAATCATAAGTTTATCTACAGTTTCTATGTAATCTGAGCGCGTTTTGTCAACAGACTGAGCCCTAGACAGGAATAGCGTGCGTGTAACATCGTCGGAAACCTTTAGACTTAAGTTATAGACATCTTGAATTATTTGAAACAAACATTGTTGTTTTTGTTCTAAAAAGATTAACATAACATCTTCGTTACTTGTTTTATCAATTTTAGGAGGCATATTGGAAAGAGTATTTATAGTTAATTATGCGTATTTAAGTAACTTGAGTCGAAAAAATGATTATTCGTAAAATAAATGACAATTACTAAATGGCGGTGAAATGATAATTCAATATAGCGGGTCGGTTGGTATTTGCGTGAGCGGCGAACAATATTATAAGAATGATTTTCTGAAATATGCAATATATACCAAAAATATTACTTGAATCTTAAAGAATGAGTATGATAATTGAGTTTTAGAGTATAATAATTGTAAAATAACAATATATATGTGTAATGCGAATGAGTAAAGTTTGAGCGTGGCGGTGCGTAGCGTATTTTAAAATAGATTTTTGCGTAAATGATATTTGAGTGTGAGTAAATAGCGTGAATATATATAATAAAGGGATAAATGGGGGATTAGACTTGGAGATACGGATCGTAAGGACCAGAGCTGGAGGCGCCAGCGCTTACCTCGTTATCGAAGCCGCCTGGACAATCCTCCGTTTTGCGGTTTTCTGTGACAATTCTTTCTGGACACGATGAACGTTTGGCGGTATTCTTGATCAACACTGTCACTGCACTTTTGAGTTAAAACTTGTCACAAATTATAGTCTTTTGCGTAATTTTCAAATATTGTTCGCGCGCGCGGTTGAGTTCATTCGAAGTTCTTTTTGTCAACTGTCACTGGCGCCATTTTGGGAGAGGGGAAGTGTTGCCAGGTATATGTGTTGCGTTTTGAGGCGTATATATATGCGATGATTTATGAAATATAATGTGTTGACACAAATTAATATGAGTGTATAAAAATAACAAATGTGGCGCAGCCAGGAAACATTTAAACATAACAAACGTTACTCCTCAAAGCCCACTATTTATAATAGGTACATGTCTTATTTTAGTAGTGACTTACCGATAGATTGTTATATTGATTTATTCACATGATGTTATAAATTCATATGTTATTATCCTGTCAACTAAGTCACTATACCGTTAAAACACTGTACAAACGCTGTTAATAAAACTACATAGGAACACTAACACAAACAATAATAAGTGAACACTAGCACCTGAACTAGGCCGAGCCTGTATTTCAAGTGCCAGTATCTTCCGGAGACATTACACATGTTTTTCCTAAGTAATAATGACACAGTAATGGTATTTTATTTTTTCAATCAGTCGCTTAAACTATGGAATACAAATATGAAAGTACCCTCGCTTTAAAAATTATGTAGTTAATAAACAAAGTTAGACCACAATAAGTTCGAACCAAACACAATTCATAACTATTTTAAAACTTCAAATAATTTTTCTATTTCTTCGTAATATTTACCTTTCAGCCAGATTGTTAAGGTCCTCCTGCATTGATACATGTTTTGCGAATATATATTTAAGATTTTATTTAATTTATTATATAACATAGGCCCTAAATAACATGGAAATTTATTTATATAAAATGTTTTATATTTTATTGTCGGACAAACCTTGTCCTGACGTCTAGCATGCGTTAAATCGGAATGAAATGGTACTTTTTGGTGTTGGGCTAGTATAAGGTCCAGTATGAATAACTTTCTAACTGTAAGTACATCACACTCAGCGTATAGGTCAGTTGTGGGATATCTGAAGGGTTTGAAGGACATTACCCTGAGCAATGATCTTTGTGCCCTTTCAAGTTTAATGATGTGCGTTTTAAGTGCACCTCCCCAAGATGTAATACAATAACACAAAACAGACTGAACAAGAGAGAGGTAGATTGTTTTCATTAGATCGTTATTAGCAACATGACGAAGTTTTTTGAAGATGTAAATTAACTTCCTTGTTCTCTCGGTAACTTGGTCAATCTGTGGACACCATGTCAGTCTCTCATCCAACACCACTCCCAAATATTTTACGTTTGAAACTCTTTCGAGGAAAGTGCAGGTACAGTTACTTTTCATTAAAGGCATATTAGGGCAAGTGCTGTGATGAATTTGAAGGTCAAAACTAGGAGGCAAGGTACGTACTGTGTTGACAAAAAGAACATATTTTGTTTTATCAACGTTTAAAGTCAATAAATTTGCACTTAGCCATTCTGAAACAGTTTTAAGTCCTACTTCTACTCGCCTTTTAACTTCATTCCACGTGTTTCCATGAAAGATAAGTGCAGTATCATCTGCGAATAATGTTGGACCCAAAACACTGCCCTGGGGTACGCCGTAGTGGATACATTTATCACTACTAATTAGGCCATTGATCGTAACTTTTTGAGTTCGACCTTTCAGGTAACTAGCAAACAATTCCCATGTCCTTCCTCGAATGCCAACTCTATCCATTTTGTCCAGCAAACCCGGGACAGAGACCGTGTCAAAAGCTTTTGCAAGGTCTAAGAATACACCGACACATTTTTTTGTCTTGTCCACATGTGACGCTACAAGGTCCACTAGCTCGGAAACAGCCTGCCTTGTCGATCTACCAGGTCGGAAACCAAACTGGTTGTCCGACAAAATGTTCTCTTTTTCTAAGTACGACAAGAGTCTCCTGTTCATAACTTTTTCTATAATCTTCGACAAAGCAGGCAGTACCGAGATTGGTCGATAGTTGTTGACACAGTCCCTGGCCCCGGCCTTATAAACAGGATGAATGATGGATGTTTTAAAAACTTGTGGGAAGATACCAGTTGCCATACTAAGGTTTACAATATGGGTCATGATGGGTGTAATTATGCAATCAGCAATTTTCAATAATTTAGTAGGAATACCATCCCAACCCATAGCACTATCGCTCTTTAAGTTTTTAATTATAGACTGAATTTCTTGCTCTGTAGTTTCCAATAGTACCATAGAATTTGGCTTCGAGTACTTTAGTTTAGTACCTAAAAATGTATTACTATCTCTTTTTGAAATAATAGTATCCGCCAGGACCTTTCCAATACTAGAGAAGTATTCATTTACTTTTTCCAGTGCTATATTAGGAGTTTTTGCTGTTTCAAGAAGACTATGAGCCGGAATGTTTGTATTTTTTCTGTTAGTTATAGAATCAATTATCTTCCATTTCATTTTTGGGTTTTTAGCATATTTTTCTAATTCGCTTCTATCGAAATTCCGCTTTAATCGTTTTAACAAGTTGTTACAAAAATTCTTGTACCTATTATAAGTAATTTTAATTATTTCATTGTCTGGTTCCTTTTTACATTTCATATGCAAACGATCACGATTTTTTATGCAGCGTAGAAGTCCTGGAGTAATCCAAGGTTTTTTACATCGTGCCCGCCTCGATGGGACTATTGTATACGTATTATTTTGTATAGATTCATTCAGAACGCACACCAGCTTTTCAGCTGACCAGTTCGGATCTCGTGATTTCATGACACAGTCAAAATTTATAGTTTTCAGTTCCTCAACGACAGCTTCATAATCTATTTTACTCATTTTGTTTGTGTATCTTGTATCATTAGTTGAATGGGCCAATTTTGTTAAGGTGAGTACCGCGCAATGATCCGTTAACGAAGTCGTCATAACCATAGTGACAGCCGACAATGTTGTCTTAATCATAGCATGATCCAAGCAGTTCTCTGCACGGGTTGGAATTTCATGACCTGGTAGCAGACTATGACTCGCCAACATATTTAAATAGTCCTGTGCGTTTCTGTCCATACTATTAGGTTTCACATCTATATTTAGGTCACCCATTAGAATAATGTTTTCAAACATTTTTAAAGATGTCAATAACTTTTCAAGTGAAATCAAGAATTCATTGATGTTTTTATGAGACGGTGACCTATATACGCTAATCACTACCAATCTTCTGTCAACCCTTATAACCAAACAGGATGCATCATTCAGATGAACCTCTTCTACTGAACATTTTAGACCCAACCTTGTATAAACTACAATACCGTCATTCTGATTATGATTGTTTTTAGTGTAATGAGTCTCATAGCCTTTGAGGTAGGGGTAATTTGTTACTTTAGAGTTCCAAGACTCAGTAAGTATGTATATTTCGCAATCAATATCAAGTCTTGCTAAGAGGACCTCAAAATCACCGAAATTTTTGTTTATGCTTCGAATGTTTTGTGTCAAAATTTTAAAGGTTTTATTGTTTACTTGTTCGGCCAGATACAATTTACAATTTTCTGGTTGACACTGAAATGAAGAGCCAGCCTTGATATTATCAATGCTAGCATTTAAAATATTTTCATTGAACTTATCGAATTTGAATTTAAGTTTACCCATGACCTGCGTGAAAGTTTTCTTTTAATTTGTTGTTTACATAATACAATTTTCCCGTAAACATGGACATTTATAGAATACTTAAAAATAAATACATTTGCCCAACTATATTTGAAACAATTAGATATTAGCTTAGGTTTAAAAAGTTTGCTTCTGTACATTAGGCATTCGTAGAAGCAATTACCAAGATAATTATCGATAAAAACATTGAGGTTTACACCATTAAGAAACATAATAAATCTGTAAAATTGCATACCTAGTCATTTTTGGTTTCGCAGAGCCGTCAGTTGTGCTTCAGACTTGATCTCGATATGGGGTGATTCAGGTGCCTTGCGTAGAAATATTCTGCCACGAGTTGACCAACAGAATCTGTAGTCGTGAGTTTTAGCTAAATCTCTTGCTAAGAAAAACAACCTACGTGCTTTACCTGTCAGAGACTCAGATACATATATCGGAGTATCTGGGCCTTTTAGTCCAATAGTTGTCGAAGTGAGTCGCTTGTTATCATGATGTTTATTGTATTTCTTGGCCGCATCGATAACATCGTTTTTTGTTAAGACATTTGTAAAATCAGCAACGACTGTGGTCTTGCCTGCTTTTCCATTCAAACGATATATATCTCGGATATCGTTAGGCTTGATATGTACTTCGAGAATCTTGCACGTGTCTTGAACAATCCTACTCAAAGCAGATTTGGATTCCACCTTCTCCATCATTGGCACGTTCCTTAATTCAATAGATGTTAGTTTTGAGTTCCTTTCCATGTCTTCTAGTTTTGCTTCTAAAGAAGACACTTGAAGTAGGAATTGTTTACGTTCGGTTTCAAGGTTTTCCACTTTTTTCTTCATGTCTTCATATTGGCAGTTAAGAAAAGCTAGAGATTTTTCGATTTCATCATTTGATCTCTTTATATCAATGTTTTGACGTTTTATTTCAGATACCTCTGACGAAATTTTATTCAAAAAGACGTTTTGTGAATCCTTCCACTCTTCGATCATATTTTTGATTTCATCTTTAAAGCCAGAAAACCGTTCTTCACTTGTTTCACGCTGCCTTTTGCTACGTTGTGAGACGAAAGACGATGCTGTAGTTGTCCGTGTTATAGCGGAGATATCAGAATCCGAAGACGTTTGCTGCAGACCACGTCCAGGAGGTGACCTTGTAGGGGACATTGTTATGCGAACTTTATTTTTTATTTTTTTATAAAACAACTTAGGTTCAAAGTTTTCGCGTCGATCTACAATTGTTGTTCAATACTTCTAATAAGCACGAGGTACACGACCAATCGCGATTACGTTCCAGGAGGAAGTGATATATGGCTCTGATGGCTCTTTTTTGCAGAATAAATATAGACTCAATATCTGCAGCCCGTCCCCATAACAAGATGCCGTAAGACATTATACTATGAAAGTAACTGAAATAGACCAGTCTAGCGGTATCTGCATCAGTAAATTGACGGATTTTTCTAATAGCATATGCTGCTGAACTTAGCCGCCCCGCAAGAGATGTTAAATGAGAGGTAGCCCTGCATCAAGCGTGATCCCCAGGAAAACAGTTTTATCTACGAATTCAAGTTTCTAGATTTCTATAATCAGACAAACACATTAATACTTTTTGCCCCGACACTTGATTCGGACCCGAGACCTTTGATCTGATATAATATAGTGATGAGCTGATAATAATTTAATGACGAAGAATATTATTAACAAAAAGTTGTTTATTCATATAAATGCAAAGACAACCAACATCCGGCCTACAAATTCAAAAGATAATAAAATTCGCTCTAGTGGACTAGTGGTAATCGATTAAAGATTACATAGATGAAAGGCGAAGGCAACCAGCTTTCAGCCAAATGGCCGCAAAAAATCCCGCCATTCTTCCAATAAAAAAAAATGAAACAAGATATGTCAATTATTTAGTTTGGCCGAAAAATTTTGGCCTTTTATGTTTTTAAAGTATAATATTACGCATTTAAGGACCTTTGGGTATTACCAGTAATCGTTAATGATCGAAATTTAATATTTTACAATATTGTATCTTATTTGATGTTGCCCTTCAATATTTTGTTATAACGATGTTTAAGTACGATTATAGATGTTGTTATAAGGTATTAATGATTTAAGTGCTTGTTTATTTCTCAAGTTAATGTTTTAAAGAGGTACTATATTTAATACTGCGTAAACATCATGAAAACATGTTTTATAACAACATTTAGAACCTGCCAAAACGACTCTACTTTGTCTGATGGAAAGCATGAGTAGAGGTCACAATCCTCACTGTAAATGGAGATAATTCGGCATAATGACCCGCACTATTAAGACTAGAGATTGCAAATCCCGGACCTTTTTTTAATACCGGGATCGCTCCGATACGACAAAATTTCGTATAATCCCGGTACTGATACCGGGATTATACGAAATTTTGAAATAGTTTAATAATAGGGGATAAAGTATGAAATTACCGTTTTATTATAATAGGTACTTCGAATTGACATAGAAGTTACGACCTAGTGAGATGCTTCTTTTTTTGGAGCTCCGGTCTCGTACTTACCAATTAAATACGACAACACTAAAGCTATCGTTTAAAGGTTGATTTTACCTTCAGTAGTACTACCCCGGTCGAGATCTTCTTCTTCCTAGCCTTATTCCCAATATTATTTGGGGTCGGCTACTAGTTCAACCGCTTTTACCTGAATATCAGTTTTTCCACGGAGCGACTGGCATCGGAACTCCGCAACCTTATGGGAGAACTAAAATTCGTAGGTTGAACTAGTTTGTCGGTAAATTTGAAGGCACTGATTTCCCAATAACCATACAAAAATGCCATAAATGTTCATGACAACCGGGACCGACGGCTTTACGTGCTCTACGGACCCTGGTCGAGATCTGTGAAAGTTTTAGTTTAGTTATACTTTTAATACTTACTACACGAATACTGTCAATTAAGTTTGGTCTTTTATGCGAGGGTGGTACCACCCCCGTACAGCCGGCTGATAACATCAGGATCTACTACTAATTTTGAAAATTATTTTCTTCTTCTTCTTCTAGTGCTGTTTCTAGACTTTCGCGACTTTTACACATACTCATGTTTTTCTGTATACGGGACTTATTCGCGATAAAAAGGTTACGATACCTTCTACTTTCCGACGTTTCGAACGGGTTATACCGCTCGTGGTCACGGGTAGACTGATGTGAGCTTAGCGTCGCCTTCGTGATGTGCAAGTTGTATCTGCAGTTGATCGCGATGATATCTTGTAATGTCGGTGCTTCTTCTAGTGCCTCTTCAATCCTTAAGGTTGGCCGTCAGCTTCCTGTACTCCTCTCTGTCATTGGCCAGGCGGAACAACGGAGGTGATATCGGTACACTCCCGAATATTTCGCAGGCACGATTTCTTTATTATTAAACTAGCTGACCCGTGCCCACTTCGTTGGGCATAACTTAAATATAAAAGTTAGACATGCTGTTGTTGATTTTTTTGTAGGCATTTTCAAGCTCCACATCTTTTCTCTAGAACTCAAAAATATATCTTTTATAGTTAAGGCAGCGTTCGTAAGAAACGCTTTCATTCGACCATTTTTTCTCCGATTCACTTTGCAAAACGGACTACCACGTAAAAGTCTTTTTATTTTTCGGTTTTTTAAAATAACCTATGACACTCAGCAATAATGTGGCTTTCTATTGGTGAAAGAATTTTTAAAATCGGTTCAGTAGATCCCGAGATTACCCCTTACAATTTAACAAACACACAAACTTTACTTCTTTATAATATTAGTATAGATAATTTTACCTTAGAAAATCTCTTTATTTAATAGTGTTATAAGCTATATAATATATTAACCCAAAAAATTATAACTGTGTTAGATGACATACACGCGTGGAACGAAATTCAATGAAACGTAAATTCCTTAACATATTATCTATTGTTTTACAATCAAAATAAACCGAAAAAAAACAACAATAAAACAGCCCAAAGTCTTCTAGAAGATAACGTTTATATAACCTCACAATAATCGTCGCATAAAGACAGTTTCACACTTAAATCTTGCGATAAGGGTGTGAGCACACGACTGTGGTATCTCACTAAAAGTTTTTTGTCATTTATAGGGATTAATTTATTACAATTGTGTGTGGTCAGAGATTGTTTTAAATGTATAATAGTAATAAATATTATGAAACGTGTTAATAATGTGGTAAGGTGACACTGATTGGGTGACAATACTGTGATTAACACATTTTAGTTTGTTGGAATTTTGTTGTTTGATAATAAAAGGGTCAATGAACTGTGTTGCTGGGTATATCCACATTTTTTAAGGACTTATTGTTTTATAGTGGGAAAGTTCCTCTGTATTAATATAATTATAATATTTTTTTTTAATTTATTTGCTACTAGCTTAGCCCCGCCATGTTACCCGTGGTTTGTTTTAATAATAAAAATAATTATTGAACAAAAAAATATATAATTTGTTCAACATAAAGACTAGGTTAGGTTATAAATCGAAAAAAATTAGTTAGTATCCGTTGCCAAACTAGGTAAAATCTGTATTTCGGCTTACGACGCCATTCCCCACGGGAATTTAAGCTTTACTAGCATTGATAAACTTGAAATAAATAAAAAAACAGAAATAAAACTGTGAAGTGAGAAGTCTCTTCTCCCCTCTTTATAGCTTTGCATCTAGTCTAAAAAGTAGCTTAAATTATTCCTAGCTTTTGTCCGGAGCTCCGTCCGCTTGTTTATCGGTTATCGCCATAAATAAATAGCCCTTCCACAAGAATCAAAATATCTCATGTCCCTTTCATTGAAATCGCTGCCGCGGTTTATCCGTAAAAGCGTAACATACAGATAGACAGAGTTACTTTCAAATTTATAATATTGGTATGGATCTACTAGCAGAAAATACCTAGATAGGTAGTTATTACTATTGAAACAGAGAGAAAATCCTGAACCTCAATTTGTTTTGAAATAAAAAAAAATCTGCAAAATATTTGCCGAATTAAATCTTTGTACTTTTTACTTAAAATAAAAAGAGTAAATGACGAACAGTTGAGCTAAATTAAAATGTTTAAATATAATATTATCAACACGAAACTTCGAAAATTGACAAAATAAGGTAAGATAAAATTAACCTAATATTTTCCTGCTTATGGTTCTCTCTGTTTTACACTGCAGAAGAAATTTTCACTAATTTCGACGTTATTTATGTGGTTAAAATACGTAGATATATGATTTACAATTACTCTTACCATACTTATACCATGCCCACACCTTACTTACACCGTACTTACATTAACCGTGTGGTGACGGATTAAGAATACAAAGTGTCACCACCCCTATTCATTCCATGGGTGTCGTAAGAGGCGACTAAAGGAAGAAACTAAGCAGCTAACATCGCTGCTAAGAGAAGGAAAACTTGAAACAAACCCTTTACCAACCCGTCTGGCCAGCGTGGTATAGTAGGCCAAAACCTCCTTTCAAAGGAGAGGCCTATGTCCAGCAGTGGACTGTTATAGGCTGTTGATGATTGATGACTTACATTATAAGTACATAATACGTACGTACAGAGAGAATAGTATATTCGAGGGAACGAATTTCCAAATGAAGATTGGCATAGATGTTCATAACAACCGGCACCGAGCAACGGCTTGACGTGCTCTCGGACGGCGGAATGGACGTGAAACACCACCATTTTCCATTCTTCTCATAATTATTAGTAGGGATTTTATTCTATATCTACAGTTTTTCTTCTTTTATATAACTTGTAAGCTTTAAGGATCGTTCAATCTTCTCTTGCAAGGTTTACTTAATTTTATCTTTATCTTTTGGAAAAAATATCTTTTGAAAATTTTAATTTACAACTTTATCAGCAAAAGGTGTGCCGTGGTTCGTTGTTTACTTTAAATTTGGGTTAATCCCGGCTCTCTTACTGGTTAGCATAAACATTGTTAAAAATCTAGGATATAATAGTAGGTATACTATTGCAAGATGCAGTTGTTTTTGTTTTGTTCTAGAATTAAAATATGTCTTTCAAATTTATACATCTATAGCGAACTTGTAGGTGGTATCGAATTACAACGACAGTATACTCTTTTGCAGCCATGTTTATTAATTAAGTACTTGATTAATTATTCTACATCACTTACCAAAGTATGAATAGGTATATTGGAAAAAACTATGTTGGAAAAGAGTGTCCATGGAGTTTCTTGTCTGTTCTTCTCCATAGGATCTACGAATTGGAACAGACAATTAGCTTCACGACAGACTACTTGACGTTTCAAAACTGCCGTTGTATTGGTGTATTTGAAATAAAAATGATTTGATTTGATTTGATATGTATTTCTCTTACAGCTACATTATATATTCTAAAATATATCGCTACAATGCATATAAACACGTCTTGATCTCAACGAGGAAATGATTGCACGAATTCCTACGTGCTCGATAATAGGCACATATCTGAATGTGCTGGTGAAGCATATCTCTGTATAAATTCCATCAATTACTTTAAACAGTATATGACGTAGGAATAACTCTATAGAAACAAATAATATAATATATTTATTTTCATACAGAGTCATAACATATTGATCATACAATGCAATAGAAAGACATACTTTGGCAGTTTATGTATGTAAGTATGAACTGTATTTTGGGAGGTTGAAGTGAAAGTTGAAGTATCTGTATCTAGTTTTAAATGACCAGATTTTGACTATATACGCATGTATAAGTATATAATATACGGTACTTACATTATAAAAAATTAGTTATAATTTTCAACACACTTGTGTAGATGATAAATAAAATGAATTTAAACAAAACCTATAGCAATTTTAATAAACTTAAAGCCACGGGAAACAACCCTACTAATTATAAATCCCTACTAAATTATAAATGCGAAAGTAACTCTGTCTGTCTGTTACGTTTTCACGCCTAAATCGCTGAACCGATTTTGATGAATTTAGGCATAGATATAGACGGAACCTTGGGAAAGGACATAGGCTACTTTTTACCGCGATAACCGACATACACGCGGGCGGAGCCGCGGGCAAAAGCTAGTAGTACATGTAATTGCCAGCTGATCCACGCAGACTCGTTTGCGTCGTCTTATGACTGACATCTGACTGCACGGTTGGCCTAGTGGCTTAAGCGGTCGCCACACCGCTTCCTGCAAGTGCCAAGTGTCGTGGGTTCAAAACCCTCGTAGGATAACATTTTGTGTGACTCACAATTTTTTGTTCTGAGTCTGGGTGTTCTTTGTGTCCGTTTCATGTATGTCTGTAAAGTCCCCCGCGACACAGTAGTTTACATTCCTAATGCGGGAGTTGTCTTTTTCAAACCAACCAAACCATATATTTTTTTCACAAATCTGATGATAGTGTGGGTCACCATGCTGCATTGTCTGCGCTCACAATAAGGATGGTGACCTCTCCTCCTGGATTAGCAATGAGAATGGTGACCGCTATTGGATTCTACTCATGCTTTCTCTCAGAGTTAATTTTGATAGAGCTTTTGACATAAAAAGTAGATTGAGATAATCTGTTAGAAAGCTGTTATTATATTTTTAATTATTCTCACCCTGCCTAAGAATTACCCTTAAACATCCCTCATCAAATTTAAGAGCAATTATTTTAAGAAATCTTGCTGAAATCCTTCACAATTAAATTCCAACATGGCTTTTAATTATTTTAGTATTAACACAGTGCTTTGCCAGAACCACTTCAATTATACGGATTTAAATTTGATGACTTTTACTTGGATTCCAAGACGGTGGATAGGGTAACCTGCTGTTATCGATTTAAAAATGTTTTTTTATTTTTTATTTTAGTACAATATTTATCGATGCAGGCTGGAGTAATCCGAAGATGGTAATTGCTATATTTTTGTAATTCCTAATTTAGCCAACTACGTATCTCTGCTAACCTTTTTATTTTGTTTGTACGGCAATCTCACTGGATATCAATTACTGGTGTTTATGTTGAACTCGAAATCACCAAAACAAGCAAAAATACTAATTCAAATGCAATAAAGCTATGAACAAAACAGCAAAGATAATTATAACGTGTGTAGGTCTTGGTAATCAGGGAATAAATCCTTGGAAAATCGACATACCTCAGGCCACCTGCGGCTTGCAGATGTGCTCTCTTAAGTGGGAACCCCATTTCCTTAGACTCCTCATTTGTCCTTGCCTGCCTTTTGGGGGCAGAAGGGGCTTCTGCAAAAGGGTACGTGCACTACATAATGTGACTCACTGCCATCACTTTGGGTTGGTACTTCCTGTAAATCAAGAAAGTTACGAAAACATACGACGTATTTCGTTTCTTTTGAAACTAAATTGTTTTTATATCGAATTTAATATTCCTATCCATCTTTATGTAATCTAATAGATTTATCCTAAGACTATCCACTGGGTAATTTTCAACCTACGATGTTTTTTCTATTTTGTCTAAATATTTGTGAAATTATTAACTTTAAAAATATTAATTTGATATACTTTTATTACGAGCAACTCCTTTTTACCGACTTCAATAAAAGGAGAGGAGGAAATTGTATTGTTTTATCTGTTACATTGTTATAATTATAGGAATGCACGGGTGCCATAGTGGTTAAGCGGTCGCTACGTCGCTTTCTACTTCGCCAAGAAGTGCCGTGGGTACTATACTATTATATTTAAACTTCAAGAAAAAGTAATACATTCAAGGGTGATAAATAAAATTATCTATTTAAGAATACATTTAATTTACCATCATCAATCATCATCAACAGCCTTTAGCAGTCCACTGCTGGACATCGGCCTCTCCTGAGAAAGGAGGTTTTGGCCTACTATACCACGCTGGCCAGACGGGTTGGTATAGGGTTGGTTTCAAGTTTTTCTTCTCTTTGCATTGATGTTGTCTTGCGTAGTTTATCCCTTAGTCGCTTTTTCCGACACCCGCGGGATGAATAGGGGTGGTGACACTCTGTATTCTTAATCCGTCACCACACGGACATTTGTTCGACAGTTGGACAGTTGGACGGTACCATCATCGTTGTTTAATTCTATTAAAGTTATATTTATCGTACTTTTCATAAAGTAAGTATATTTTGTTAGGAAAGGAAAAGGGCATAAAATATAACATCAGCAAAAAAATATTATAGTTTTTTCAAATTATACCTCTGATCATAATTAGAACCGACTGAGAACTGACTGCCTCAGTGGCGTATGCGACTGCTGTGGTCTCGGATTCGATTCCCGAGGCGGACGGCTCCAGGCTGTTATTATGAATTTCCTGTAGCAAACACCCAACAACACTTTTGGCCTGACCCGCGATTTGAACCCGAAAGCTCTTGATTAACAGTAGCATACATTAACCATTGACTACTGAGGCATAGTATTTTCCCAATAGATTAAGAAATTACCTTCCATAATTATTTCTTTTCAGACATAAACGTTCCAACGCTTTAACAAATATCGTTCAAACAAATTATAATACAGTTACAAAAATTACTTAGGTACATTAAATTGGCGTACACTTCGTCCGTCCGTTAGAAAAGTTAATAATAATTGGTGATCAGAAGTGATGAGTCAGCAAAATACTGACAGCCGTCAGTATGTGGATGTTGATCTCCGGTTAAACGGATTTCTTAAATTATATGTACCAATTCGATTAAATGGTCTTTCGAACCAAATAATTGACTTTGAAAAAAACTGTCATCTACTTGAATGTATTGCATTGTATTTAGGAATACTAAAGTGACTCTACTCGGCCTGATGGAAAGCATGAGTAGAATCCAGGAGTAGGGATTACCATCTTCATTGTGAAGGTAGGCAATGTGGAATAATGAGCCATACCACGGCGTCTGGTCAAATGCAGAATGGTTGGCCAGAATGAAATACGACAGCAAGAATTCTGTTATTATTAGGATGGTCATTTATGTGAGGGTAGTACTGCCCCGGTCGAGCTGACCCATTAATGCCGAATTCAGCGTGGCTCTACCATCATATTTTGAGTATTTTTCTACTAATATTATAAATGCGAAAGTAACTCTGTCTGTCTGTCTATTACGTTTTCACGCCTAAACTGCTAAACTGTTTTTGATGAAATTTGGTACACAGATAGTCTAGAGTCTGAGGAAGGACATAGGCTACTTTTTACCGCGATAACCGACATATACGCGGGCGGAGCCGCGGGCGAAAGCTAGTACTACATACATACATACGTATTCGGTTACCTTCTTGTATTCAAACAAAATGGTAGCATTTGAACTGTCGTATTTCGTTGGTGAGTGTGAGACCCGATGATGAAGAAGCACCTAACTAAACCACCGTGGTTTGGGACTCATGTTGCATTGACTGTAGTCACAATGAGGATGGTGATCCCTACTCTTGGATTCTAATCATGCTTTCCATCAGGCGGTAGTGTCACTTTTATAGGCTATAGGTACATAAAATAAATTATTGGAAATACTACACAAAACTGACTCCACGGTTGGAGTTAAGTGGTCACCACGTCGTTTCCTACTACACCAAGTGTAGTCGGTTCAAATCGAATATAGGAAAACACTTTGCTTAATCCATAAATTGTTGTTCTGAGTCTGAGTGTTTTTTGTGTCCGTTTCATGTATGTATGTAAGGTTCCTTGCTGCGCAGGATGAATATATTATGCTGAAATTGTCTTAAAAAAACTAAAAGGGGTGTGCTATTATGTTTTATTAATTAATAGCTCTCGCCCGCGGCTCCACCCGCGATAATGTCGGTTATCGTGGTAAAAAGTAGCCTTTCACAGCCTCTGGACTATCATCAACAACCCATAACGTCCCTCTGCTGGGCACAGGTATCCTCGCAAGAGAGGCTTAAGGCGCTGGCCGAGTGCGGGTTGGGGACTGGCAAGACACGTTGTGGCTACGTAAATCTTGCTGTTGAATGTTTTTAAGCCGCCCGAAGGCCTCCAACTAAGCTTCACGACTGCTATCTTATAATAACAACTGGGACCGACTGCTTAACGTGACCTCCGAATCACGGAAACGCTCATTATATAAAATGCCACAAACGGTCACCCATCTAGGTCCGACCGCGCCGTCGTTGCTTACTCTTAGTGATTGCTTCCAATCATCTAAGGCTGTGAGCGCTCCATCTCTAGACTATCTGTGTACCAAATTTTATTTCAATCGGTCAAGTAGTTTAAAAGTGAAAGTCCGACATACAAACAGAGTTAATATCGCATTTATAACATTAACGTTATTTTTCACATTAAATTAATGATTGTGCTACAAGATTAAATCAATATAATTTTTGGTGCAAAATTGTTAAATAATGAACTCCAATGCATTAAATGAAAATGATTTAAGTACTATTTAATTTCTTCTTTACAGAAATTATTTTTGTACAATAAATAAAATAAATATTTCGACATCTTACACACAACATCATCTAGTCCCAAAGTAAGCATAGCTTGTGTTATGGGTACTAAACAACTGATATAAATACATAAATTTTTTGTTTTTGTAAATACATACATATTATACATAGAAAAACACCCAGACTCCGATCAGCAGCCGCATACGCTAACCACTAGACCAACAAGAGAGACACACGTAGATTCAACCCCGTCCAAAGCACTAAGTTCTCGACAAGATCCTCCAGGTGATTTTTTGCTATATGGGTGGCTTCCTGTACAATAGGGTCAACAAAGTTGTACCAATTTTCCATCTCACGAAAGCAAGGTGTAAAAGAACATTGATCGGGTATTTGGGAGGATTGAACTACGACGACACCGAAGCGTTGCTTTCGGTAATGGTATAGGGTTTTTTAATGACACGTATACACGTAAATAGCTCACCCACATGTACACAGCCTAGCAAAGTCACACACATTTTAACAATCATGCACACACAGACACGCAAAACAAAATAATGTATCTTATTAAGTTAAGGGTTTAATTTTGTTGTAAAACTAAATGTTAACATACCCAGGGGGAAGACCTAGTGTCCTGAAACACAAGCCTCGAGCTTACTCTTTCCCCGCCCTTGTCGCTCAAAGACAGGGGCACGGGATATGTTGCCGCCGAGTGGGGGGGGATCACCGTTTACGGTATCTACTTCTCCCCCAATAAGAGTTTGAGCGACTTCGAGGTCTTCCTGAACAACCTGGAGACCTCGATGCGGCAACTAGCGTCTGGGCGCGTCCTCGTGCTGGGGGACTTCAACGCCAAGTCCATTGCGTGGGGTTCCCCGGCGACGGACGCCAGGGGCAAGGCCGTAGAGGAGTGGGCGGCCTCGGTGGGCCTCTTTCTACTGAACAGAGGCTCCACCAACACGTGCGTGCGACAACAGGGGGGGTCGATAGTTGACCTTTCGTTCGCTACCCCTGCACTCGCCGCACGTGTACAGAACTGGCGTGTCCTGGATGAGGTTGAGACGCTCTCGGACCATTTGTATATCCGATTTGAGCTCTCCCGGTCCCAGGACGCCAGTAGGGGTCACGCGGCGCGGCGTCCCTCCCGCTTTCCGCGGTGGTCTGTCGCCAAGCTCGACAGGGACTTACTGGAGGAGGCGGCCATTCTTAACTCTTGGCTGCCTCCGCAGGCCCCGGCCGAAGAGGTCAACGTGGGGGCTGGTCGCTTCTGCAGTGCGATTACGCAGATCTGCGACGCGGCCATGCCCCACGTACGTGGGCGTCGGCCTCCAAGGAAGGAGATCTACTGGTGGTCCCAGGAGTTGGCGGACCTCCGTGCGGTCTGTGTTCGTGCCCGGAGGTGCCTCACTCGTAGTCGGCGACGCCACCGCGGAGTCGGTGAGGAGGTGGATCGGCTTCAAGAGGAATACCGTGAGATCCGGCAAACTCTGAAGCTGGCCATCTGCCGCGCCAAAGAGGAGAGCCGCAAGGAGATGCTGGAGAGTCTCGAGCGTGACCCCTGGGGTCGGCCCTATCGTGCGGTGCGCAAAAAGCTCTGCGCGGGGGGCCCGCCCCTCACGGAGACTCTCCAGCCCAGCTTCCTGCAGGAAATGGTCGAGGGCCTATTCCCACAGCGGGCTGAGCACACGCCCCCGTCGATGGCCGTCATGGCCGGAGGCGACGACGAAGGCGAGGCTGATGTGCCGCCCGTCAGGGAATCAGAGGTAGGGGCGGCTGTTCTAAGGATTCGATCCAAGAACACCGCCCCCGGGCTAGACGGGGTACCCGCCCGAGTGCTGGCCCGAGCCCTCGATCATATGTCGGACCGCCTCAGGGGAGTGTTAGACGCTAGTCTGGCGTCCAGACGCTTCCCTGAGTGTTGGAAAAGCGGGAAGCTGGTTTTGCTCCAGAAGCCAGGTCGGTCTGCCGACTCGGTCGCGGCCTTTTGCTTGACGAGGCGGGTAAGCTGTTCGAGAGGGTGCTCCACGCCCGCATCGTCCGGCACCTGCGCGAGGTGGGCCCCGATCTGTCGGACGCCCAATTTGGATTCCGGGAGGGGCGTTCGACGGTGGACGCAATTCTGCGTCTGAAGGCCGCGACCGAACAGGCGGTGGGCTGCGGCGACGTGCTGTTGGCGGTGTCGTTGGACATCGCTAACGCAACATCAATAGTCTGCCATTCAGCTGCATCAGGGCCGCACTCCAGTACCACGGAGTGCCGCAATACCTGGGGCGGCTAGTGGCAGACTATCTGACGGAGCGTACTGTCATCTGTCATGTACGAGGACCGAGAAGGAGTCTTGAGACGTCGGGCCATGTCGTGCGGTGTTCCACAGGGGTCTGTCCTCGGACCACTCCTGTGGAACATGGGATACGACTGGGTCCTGCGAGGGCGTCTCCCCCCCGGGGTCGGTGTAATTTGCTACGCCAACGACACTCTTGTGACAGCCCGGGGGGCGACCTTCGAAGAGGCGGCACGCCTGGCCACCACAGGAGTCTCCCTGGTGGTCGGGCGCATTGAGGCGCTGGGTTTGCGGGTGGCCCTAGAAAAGACGGAAGCCCTACTTTTCCATGGGCCCCGTCGTGGTCCACCCGCCGGCGCCTCCATCGAGGTCAACTCGGTCCTCGTACCGGTCCGGGCCCACTTAAAGTATCTGGGTCTGGTCCTAGACGGTAGGTGGCTCTTCGACGAGCACTTCCAACAGCTTGCTCCGAAGCTGATCGGCACTGCCTCCTTCCTTGGGCGTCTTTTGCCCAATCTGGGAGGAGCCAGTGTCGCCACGAGGCAGCTGTACACGGGGGTTGTCCGGTCTATGGCACTCTATGGTGCACCGGTGTGGGCGGCGGCTCTGACCGACCAGAATAAGGCGCGCCTCAGGCGGCCGCAGAGAACTCTGGCGGTCAGAGCCATACGGGGTTACCGCACCGTATCGACGGAGGCGGCGTGCGCCCTGGCCGGAACACCCCCGTGAGATTTGGAGGCGGAAGTGCTCGCCGACGTTTATCGGCGAGTGGCTAACTACCGGGCGGAGAGTGGTGGAGTTGGACCTCCACCCGAGAACGTGCGCGAGTGGCGCGAAGCCGCTCACCGAGCCACGATGGATCGCTGGTCGGTCCGGCTGGAGACTCCACGTGCTGGCTTCGCCACCGTAGAGGCGCTTCAGCCGGTCATCGGCGAATGGGCAGTGCGACAGCACGGGACCCTTACCTTCCGACTGACGCAGGTTCTTTCCGGGCATGGTTGCTTCGGAAAGTACCTGCACTCGGTCGCCAGGAGGGAATTGAGTCCCGCCTGCCACCACTGCGACTGCAGTGAGGATTCGGCTCATCACACGCTGTCGGTCTGCCCCGCATGGGAGACGCAGCGCCGGGTCCTCACTGCAGTCATCGGAGGGGATCTCTCGCTGCCGGCCGTCATAAGATCAATGGCCGGCAGCGACAGTTGTTTTACCGCGGTCGCAACCTTCTGCGAGGACGTAATCACGCAGAAGGAGGCGGCGGAGAAGGCCCGGGAGGACGACATCCAATCGGACCAGATTCGCCGCCGGCGATTCGGGCGGCGGAGGCGCGAACATCTGCGCCTCATGCCGCCTTGAGTGTGGCCGCGGGTGGACGGGACGGGTTTTCCCTCCACCCGCATTATGTGGCCAGCCGCGAGGGGGCGGCGTCGGTGTGTGCCGGACGCCGCCTAAGAGAGGTTCGTCAAACAGAGACGGTGCCCGCATCAGGAGCGGGCAGGCGCTGGAGAAGTTCAGAAGGAGATCCCACCCTGGACTTCTCCTACTCCTAAACGGAGAAGCGCGGAGAGGGCACACTGTGTGTTTTTTAGTCGGTTCAAGTCCGACACACCACCCCGCCGTAACCCCCGGTGGGGTGACGGTCCATTATGATTTTTCACACATTAAAAAAAAAAAAAAAGGGCACCAGTCTTTCACAATATTATAGTAGTTAAAATGTATTTGAATGTAATGTATTAATTTGTAGATACTATCATTATTATTATTATTAAATATTACCAATAGAAAGCTACATTATTTTTGAGTGTCAGTCTAGGTGAAGTAGGCTATTTATTAACTCGAAAATGAAAATATTATTTCGTGATAGTTGTATTTGCTTGAAAATATGTTACGCCAAGCGAAATGGGCACTGGTTTGCTAGTCTGTAATTAATTGAGATGACATTAATACGGAACAACAATAACAATATATATTTTTTGAAGTAGCCAACATGTCGCTCGACTTTAAGCCACATGGTCACGACTGGAGAAAACATTATTTAAATAGGTGTGTATAGTTTAGAAACGTAAATATGATGAAATAAATTAAATGTAATTTTACTTTTAAGCACTAAAGAAGAAATTTTATTACAAAAGTCCCACCCTATTAGGCAAAGGTAACATTCAAGAAAAAATATCTAAATATATTAACAACTTTTTTATACATCACTAAAAGTTAATTCCCCAATAAATTTTAATACACGATAAATATCTCATGTACCCGTGAGTTTACTAAATAATCACCAATTAAAGGTAAACGATTGATATCTGGTGATAGTAGGTGATTAATAAGATATTTTTAATAATTTATCACCGTGCGATTGTCATCGGTGTTTCTAAACGAAGCGACAATAAGATGGCGGTGCATTTTTGAAATGGCCGCACAGAATATTTTACAGATTAACTTTAGATTTAGAGATTTTAGCTCTTTTAGCTTATTTACATATAACAGTGTACGAATGTAAATTTTATGCTTTAGTGAGTGTGTATATCCAATGCAGGGTATCAGAAACTAGTTAATATATGGGTTTGAACAAAATCGTTGCAGAAACTTTTGAGATGTGGGTGTGCCGCCGTCGCCTGTAAATCTCATGGCGTGATCGAGTAACTAATATTGAAGGTCTTAGCATGCTAAGAAGAAAGAAGAGCTTATTAACACCATCAACCACCGGAATATGTCATACTTCAGTCACGTCATGAGAAATGACAAATACAGAATGATCTAGCTTGTCAGCTAAGGGAATATGCGAGGAAGAGAAGCGTTGATCTGAGTTGTCACTCTTGTATGTAAGACTTTTGAGAGTGGTTTGGCTGCAGCACCCTTCTAAATTAACATTGCTCTCATACTGCCCAACCTCTGATAGGAGTGAAACTTTATGAAGCAGTATATTCATGTTTGTGTGTGATTCTGTATGTATGTTTATGTCAGTTATTTATTGATATAAATTATGACTGAAGTTTTAAATGACTAAACAATAACGTTATAGTAAATTTTTTCTTTTCTTTTATTCAAAGTACTTTTCTGTAGATACTATTTCAATTTATATGTCAAATACTAGAATACCAAACTAATCTTTTGCTAGCTTAGTTCTAACTTTAATGTATTTTAAATAAGTAAATATCAAGAACAATTTTATCTTTTAATTTTTAAACGACTTCATAAAAGGAGGAGTTGGTTAATTCGACTCTATTTGTTTTTTTTGTTTGTTACTTCAGAACTTTCGATCGAACTTAAAAAAATAATTATCAAAATCTTTTTTTATTTGAAAGGTGCCTCCCATGTAGTCCCATGATAAGGAAACCAGGATCTGATGATAGAATCTTTGAGAAATCGAAGTCGTTTTTTTGTTAAAATTATGAAGAGTCATTACGTTCATGCCTTCATGGTCTAGATTTATTGGTTGGTATTAGATGTACTGATTAAAAGGTAATGGAGTACAGATTCTATAGTACATCGTGATCATTTGACACTTTCAGAATTGCAATAATAACAGCGTCCATTTTATTAGTAAACGAGGATTTTCATACCATAAAAAAAAACGTTGTAAAAATATTATTGCTCTAAAAACATATGTTTATCATATAATTTCTAACTATTTTTTGCCATAATAACAGATTTTTGTAAAGAAAAAAAAATATGCTAATAAATTATAGCCTGTTAAAGTATCTGTTTCCCTATCATTGTATTCAAAACTACTAAAAAATGTCCCTGCTACCACTACTCTGTATTCATCGAGAAATTAATTGGCGCCGAAATCGAGCGAGCGTTCCAAAACAATGTCAAAATCTTTTTGCGTTAACAGTTGCCAGCGCAAAAAAAGAACACAGATAAAGCAAAAAACGTACAGGGGACAAATTTCTTACGCTTTTCTGAACCAAACAATTACAAAATCGTTTGCTTTTGAAATAAATACTTTAGGTAGCTTTAATCTCTTGCTAGATGATTATAAGATTCATTTTTCAACGTATTATTGCGATGATAGTTTTACAAAGAGAACATTTTAAGTTTGCAGTGTTGCAAGTTTTTTATTCTTGAGTTTAATTGTGCGAAATTGTTGCATGCGTGTTTTTGATGTGGTTAAAACATAAAAAACAGGATATTTTCAAAATAATATTCAACCTTAAATCTCCTGGAATAAAGTTGAATTTATATATTCTATTGGTGTTATTACTTTTAGCGATAATTGGCTCTTACTGTGATGTGTAAATTTTATTTTTGTGTTCATTTCATTTGTTGTTGATTTGTTTTGTTCTTATTTATTTGTTTTATATGGTTACCCACCATTTTTTTCTTTTAAACGGAATGAAGATGTTCCTCTGATTGAATAGAGGCACAACTTTTGGTTTTCCGTTTACTTATTTGTATTGTTTCTCATCACTAAGCTAGTGGAAGAAAGCTAGTGGTAGAAAGATAAAAAATTAAGATTTAAAATGGAACAGAAAATTGAATAAAATACTTTTGATCACATACTTTCGGTTTAAAAGAACATTTAGCGTCAATCAAACCATTTAGTAGCATAGTCGTGTTTCACCAAATTGATTGTAAATCTTTATTAGCATTTTATTAATATAGACATACAAGTGTGATGTCGAAGTTATAGTGAGACAATTTATATTAACTTACATGTAATTTTATAAACTACTATAATTTACCCGTGGCTCCACCCGCGTGTATGTCAGATAACGTGAACAAGAGCAACTTATGTCTTTCCTCAATAACGAAAGTATGTCCATGGCTAATATTATTGAAATCGGTGCCGCTGTTTAGACCTGAAAGAGTAACAGACAGACAGACAGAGTTAATTTAAATGTTTAATGTTGATAACTTACTCTTACTTATTTCTTTTTGTTCTTTTCAATGTATGTATAAGAAGATATATATAAATATATAAGGTGTATACTTATTTGCCACCTCATTAGATTAAAAAAAAAAAATAAGGTATAGTGGCTTACCATGTGGATTAAGACGTTATGCCTTCGATGTCGTGATTAACAGCGCCTAGGAGCGATCAGTAAACGCTTGTCAAAACACGCATGCTGTGTAATATGAGGTGGGATATACAGGTTGATCTAAATGAACAATAGAAAATTAAAAACAAAATCCCTACTAATATTATAAATGCGAAAGTAACTCTGTCTGTCTGTTACGCTTTCACGCCTAAACCACTGAACCGATTTTGATGAAATTTGGTATGAAGATAGAACTGAACTTGGGAAAGGACATAGGCTACTTTTTACTGCAATAATCGAGATACAAAGGCCAAAGCTTGAAAAGATTATAAAAATACATAAATCGTAGATGTCAAAATGTATCACTGTTTATCTTCTGTCAAAACTTCACAGGTTGCTAGGCATAACACACTTGCATGGCAACCATAATGATAGTTTGTAAATGACATATAGACCACTAGACCAAGGTAGATAATTTTTGAAAACAAATAAAATTATAGTAGGATGAAACCTATTGAATAAAAGGAAAAATAATTTACGGGCGATCTGAGCTCGGTAAGGGATAGGGGGGAGGTTTTCGGGTCCTTTAAGCGGGGCGTGAAAAAGCATCTCACTAAGCCGCCATAGTGTGGGCCGCCATACATTATTGTCTGCATTCGCAGCAAGTGTGGTAGCCCCGACTCTTGGATTCTGCTCATGCTTTCCATCAGGCAGGGTAAAGTCACTTTGGAAGGCTAAATATATAAAACAAAGGGTAAGAAACGGTTTATCTCAATTTCCGGCAAAACAACAAGTCCTATGGAAAAAAGTTAAATGGCAAAGTTGTAGGTAATTACAAGATCTTTTTAGGGTTTCGAAGTTAACGACTTCGAACCCTTATAGATTCGTCATGTCCGTCTGTCCGTCCGTCCGTCCGTCCGTCCTCGACTTACCGTCCAAACGGTAAGTGCTAGAAAGATGAAACTTTGCATGAATATGTATTGTAATTACGTCGATAAAGTGCTACAATAAAATTATGAAAAATAATTTTATTAAGGGTACCTACCTCCCCTACACGTAAAGTGGGGATGTTATTTTTTTCTCGCGGCTACCCCATCATGTGGAGTATCATTATATAGGTCTTTTAAAAACATTACAGGGTTGTTAAGACGATTTTTTGATTTAGGTATCCGTTTGCGAGAAATTCCACTTTATAGGCCACTTTTTTGTAAAAACAGGGCGCCCCCCCCCCCCCCTCTAAAAGCTAAACGGCGGGCCCAAAAAATCTGGAAAAATTCGTGAAAGTGGTCCATATAAAGAACTTTAACTGAAAACTATAACGAATTAGAAGACTTTCTTAGTTCAGGAGTTATAGAAGCTTAACTTCTACAATGTGCTTACTTGGAAAACGTCATACAAAATTAACGCATTAATACGTAAACATTGGATACAATTTCTAATCCACGTACCATTATGGGTGACTGACGAACCCTTTTCTGTTCGTGGCCTGACACGCACTTGGCTGATTTGTTATTTACTCTTTTTTTCACATAACCTCAAATTATTTGTAAAAATTAAAAAACCCAGTTTTAGGTTTCTTATTTTTATCTTTTACAAATAAAATTATTTAACGAAGTTTAGTGAAAACTTACCTTTTATGTCCCGAATACACTGTAATTTATTTGATTTTAATTTTTTTTTTTCACCCTATTTTGACTTATTATCGAAAATTCACCCTTAAAATATGTACTTTTTTCAAAAAATAGGGGTGTTTTCTGTTTGATGAAATCTCCACTTTCCGATGGTGTAATCCCTACTAATATTATAAATGCGAAAGTAACTCTGTCTGTCTGTCTGTTACGCTTTCACGCCTAAGGCGATTCACACTGGCGACGCGCCCACGCCCATATGCACGGGGCAGCAGATCCCGAATCTGCTAGCGGCTCGCGCTCACGCGTCGTAGCGCGTTTTTGGTGTGTGGGACCTGGCGTGTTTTCTATACTAATCGATGTACTTGCATACAATATTAAAATCTGCCACTCCGCGCTACGTGACGGAGCGCGGGGCAGTGTGTGAATGGCCTAAACCGATTTTGATGAAATTTGGTATGAAGATAGAACTAAACTTGGGAAAGGACATAGGATACTTTTTACCGCGAAAATGAAGGTAGAAGGGTTTTAAATAGGGGACGAAAGTTTGTGTCGAAGTTCCTTATTATCAAACATACATGTAAAATTGTTTATTCTACCCTTAGGCGGTTAACACACGGTACCGCGCACCGCCGCGGTAGGCGGTGAAGCGGATCTCATGTCGTATTGGGATCTACTGAATCCGTTGATGCTTAACACACGTACACCGACCAACCGCGCGGTCGAGCGGTGTTCTCACCGCCACCGCCCCACTGCGCTGACGACCGCGCGGTGGGGCGGTGCCTCACACACGGGCCGCCGCTTAACCGCGCGGATCATTTATTTATTGTAGACACGCCAATAGTAGACATATACAACACTGAAAAAAAGCATTACAACACAATATAGTTCTTATCCAATAAAATGCATGCATAATGAACACCAATGAAATTGTGTTCTAAGCGGTTTGAGCAGAACAATGTAGTACACAATATAACACTGTATTTATACGATATATAATAGATATATAAGAGTAGAAATACAGTGCTTTATTTTCAATTAAAAATCATCGTTGGTGCAGGACGTGTTGCAATTTAAAAATGAAATTTGCTAACAAATAATGAAATAAAGGAGTAGAAAAAAAGGATATTCGCGTATAGTTAAAAATATAAGTTTATGTTGTGTCGAACTTTTATAGAATAACATTAATGCCCTATTTAGACTTCTGCTTCGTAAAAATGGATGAAACCAATATCTTCTTTTTTTTTTCTAAGAAACAAAATCGCATTAAATCCGCTGATGTATTTGTGCGTTAAGTAAATAAAATAAAAGCCAGATTGCTGCCACCACTTCGGTCTATGATCAAAATGGTCAATACCACGTTAAATCCATCCGCGCGGTAAGGCGCGAGAACCGCCTGACCACGCGGTGCACAGCTACAAAATCCGCTCAACCGCCACCGCCCACCGCGGCGGTGCGCGGTGCAGTGTGTTAATCGCCTTACCGTGTCGCGCAATATAAACGAATTCCACGCGAGCGAAGCCGCGGGCGGAAAGCTAGTAAAATCATAAATGTCGGATTAAGGTAGCATACGATCATTGTTGTTCTGTAGAGGAAGGGAGAAGGTGGGATGAGTTGGAAGAGCTCTTCAGAACACCCCCCATGGTAAATGCGATAGGACTGCCAAGGAGGTGACATCTCTTCCCAACTTCAAATTTTTAGGAACTCGGTGGCTTCGGGCTGTCTATGATGCGAACTGCTCGCCTCTGCAACCTACCGAGAGCGTACTCCACACAGGAACGAACCGGGGTCTCATAGAGAAGAGGCCGCCTTTGTGATGCTCTCAATGTACTTCCGTCGGTTGAGATCCCGGCAGATATCCATACCCATGTTAAAAGTAATAAAGTACCTTAAAAAATAAAATGACGAAATCAAAGATTATTTAAAACAACAAGCTGTGGATAAAGAATTTGCCGGTTACACCGTCGCATATCCTGTGGGCTGCACACAAGACGCCACAGCTTTAGCAGCATGGAGATGGCTTTTTATAATATTAAACTGGTTGGAAAATGGCATTAGATTCTGGAGACATGTGATCACACATGGTCCTGCTTAAAGTAGGGTGCAGGTTGTGTTATGGGGATTGTATTGGAAACACTTCTTCTAGTTTCTGTCCTCAAAGAGCCGGAAAGGTACTTCCCAGCCTGCCATCAAAAAACATTATTAGATTCAAACTCCTTCGTTGGTATATAAAAATCTTAGTCCCTTACAGTAAGTTATTAGTTATTCTGCTATATATATATATATATTTATTTGTTTCTATTGAAAAGTCTCTTTCTAATAGATAATGCAGCTGATTGTACCCATCACTGCCAGAACTTTCATTAACTCCGTCTTACAGTTTTTAAGTCGCGACAAATTTTCGATTATTAGTGTTTTGTTTCAGCTAGGACTCATTTAAATAACTAAAAGTGTGTTTTCACTCGAGTTTAATACCGAACTATTTCATTAAACTTTAAACACTATTTGATAATAAAGTTTAATATTCCTTGAAAAATTTTTTTGTGCTAAGTTGTTTATTACCTGAAACAAATGTATGAAAGTAACATTAATTATATTATCAGATATAACGACTCTTTCATGGGTAAACAGATGCCAATTAACGACCACTTAATCAAGCCTCTCTTTGTCTCCAGAGAGTAATGTAATCTTAGAGCAATCATTTCTAATATTTTCCTTATTCGAAGACGCAGTTAAACTTGTCGCAGAAACCAAGTAATGTAACATTGACAACATTGCTTACATTGTCCGTAATAGTGAGTATGGTGTTTTATTACTGTGATAAATTACCAGATAGAAATGTATTCTGCAAGTCTTAGTAAGTAATTATTTCACATCTGAACCTTAAGTATTTCAAATCAAGGATTGAATATTGATCAAAAGTAGAGTTTCGAAAAGTATCTTAAAACTAGTTTATGTCCTCGTGTATGTCAGTTATCGCGATTAAAAAATGTGAGCCGTCACGGGACGCCTGGCAGATGTGAAACATCGCCATTATTTTGTAAAAGTAATATGCAGAAAAGAACATATTGTAATAGGAACTAAATATGTCATAATGATAAAATAAAATATTACTAATTATTAAAATAGTAGTCTATATATACCATCGTATAGCGTGCCGTGGCGACGCGTCGCCAATCGCCAGGCCAGAAATCTATTTTACGTGCGCCTATAGATGTTTCACATCAAAATAGCTTAAGTTTTTTCTTAAAAATCAAGCTATCTCTAAGCCATTTTGTTTATTTTTAGTTATTCGATATTGATTTAAAAAAAAGTCACTCTCGAATTTTTAATATGGATTCAGTTTCAATTCAATCACTTTTCTTGTTGTGTTGTATGATTACGAGAACTGGGCTATTGAAGTTAGTAATTTATGTTAAAAATCCATTTCCATACTTGTTTAGCAGCTAGTATCGCGTGTAGGCAGTTATGGCTTCTCACTTGTCCCGGCATGTCGTACCACGTAAAAAATAACGCCCTGTTTAGTGTTCTATATCCTATTTAACTGACGGATCAGCTTTATCTTAACGAGCCTTCAGGATAAACGGTATACGGATTTTTAGAATTAACGAGTTAATGATGAGTGCGAATAAGTTTTTGTAGCCTTCTAGCTTTTGTCGTATGTCGCTTATCGCAGTAAAAAGTAGCCTATGTCCTTTGTGAAGAATCAAAGTATCATTAACAACCCATAATGTCCTACTGCTGGTCTAGGTCTAGGTCTCCTTTCAGGCGAGGGTTAAGACAATACCTCCCCAAGCTTCACGAATGCTGTCTTATGATAATAACCGGGACCGACTGCTTACCGTGACCGAATCACGGAAAAGCTCATTGCATATCATGCCTCAAACGGTCACCCATCTAGGTCTGACCGCGCCGTCGTTGCTTACCCTCGGTGATTGTTTCCTATCACCTAAGGCCACTCGTCTATGAGCACTTCATTATCACACACAAAATTTCATTGAAAATTGTTTCAGCGGTTTAGCCGTGAAAGCTTAATAGACAGAGTTACTTTCGAATTTAGTGAAATTATAGTATGAATAGTGTTTTTAGGAAAATCTAGTCTGAGTGTAGTAGGAGAACGCGCAGAGCTTAGAAGAATCCTTTATTCTTTTTGATTCTACTTCTATCGGAGATGGGATTTTATATATGATTATTTTATATTATATCATAGCCTGCCATATTATTATAGACTCTAATCTGTCTGAAGGAAAGCATATGTAGAATTCAAAAGTAGCGGTCACCATTCTAGTGTGACTCACACTTCTTCCTAGTCCTATTCACAATATTATTTGGGGTCAACTAGTATAACCGGTTTTTCCTGAATATCAGTGTTTCAACATAGCGATTGGCATCGAACCTCCGCAATCCTGAGGGAAAGCTAAAATTCGAAGGATGAACTAGTTGTCAGTATATTTGAAGACACTGACTTCACAGTAACGATTAATTTTATTTTTTAATATTTAAATATTTTCGGTCATTTTTCACACAACGCTTGTATTATGGGTAACTAGAAAACTGATATAAATACATAAACATACTTTTTTTTGTAAATACATACATATTATACATAGAAAACACCCAAACTCCGAAACAAATATTTGCGGATCACACAAACATTTGGTCCGACCCGGGAATCGAACCCGAGACCTCTTGATCAGCAGTCGCATACGCTAACCACTAGACCAACGAGGCAGTCAAGAATCAAAGTCATAGAAATCGATGTAGCTGTTTAGCCGATTGGCATAGACGTTCATGAACACTACACAGTGACTCACACTTCGGCAGCCAATTGAGATGGTTCTGCATCATTGGCACTCCGGCTGTGCACTTATTGACGAAACACGAGAGCACAAATCCAGTCACTTTAGATTGATCTTCTGTGAGTGTGTAGTACCGCCCCAGACTATTGAACCTGTTTGTGTTAAAATTTCCTCTTCCTTTTCTTCTTTTGATTATACCCCTATAAGAGGTTTGATAGCGTAATGACTGTCTTTACTGTTGAGGGTATATTCTCCACAGAGGAAAATGTACAAGTCAGTACTCAAAAATTAGGAGGAGGGGTTTTGGATCTTCGGCAACCGTTTCTCCCAAAATTAAACATCTTAGCAGTCACGATCATTAACCAGCGAGCCATAAAATAAGACTCAATAAGTATTCGTTCTGTATTCCTAAAACGTCTTTGAATGTCTCTACGTGCAGGGTTGAAAGACTCATGGACACTCAGAGTTCGTGAGCAAACCTTTTAAAGGCTATTATTGTGTGGTGTCAAATGATTGCGTCGCTGTACGGCGGACGGTAAACAGAACGGCGATAGACCGCTACTGTACACTCTACATAGAGTAGCCTACTTGTAGATGTAGGAATGTATAGAGGTGGACAATTATTAGTTACTAGTTTTCACCCGTGGCTCCGCTCGCGTATATGTTAGTTACCCCCGTAAAGAGTAGCCTGTGTTCTTTTGAGATTATCTTAATCAAATGTGAATCAAATATGTTCCTAAGCAGGCAGACAGACAAAGTTACTTTAGCTTAACTTAACTAAAGTAATAAGTATAATAAAAAATATTTTATTATAGTTAAATAATTTTCAAAATGCTATTCTTATATCACGTCTAATTTCAGTCAATACTGAGTACGTATTACCTGCGGTTATTGCAAGTAACGCTGCGGAGCGAAGCTAGTTTAAATAAAATCGGCCAAGTGCGTGTCAGGCCACGCACAGGAAAGGATTCCTCAGTCACCCATAATGGTACGTGAATTTAAAATCGTATCCAATAGATAATTATTATGTTTACGTATTAATGTGTTAATTTTGTATGACGTTTTCCAATTGAGCGCATTTTACAAGTTAAGTCTCCATAACTCCTGAATTAATAAAGTCATCTAATCCGTTATAGTTTTCATTCAATGTTCATTATGTGGACCACCATCACAAATTTTTCCAGATTTTTTAATCCAGTCGTTTAGCTTTTAGAAGCGGGGGGGACGCCCTGTTTTTACAAAAAAGTGCCCTTTAAAGTGGAATTTCTCGCAAGCGGATACCTAAATCAAAAAATTGTCTTAGAAACCCTTTATTGTTTTTAAAATACCTATCTAATGATACCTCACGCGATGGGGTAGCCGGAGAAAAAAAATACATCCCCACTTTGCGTGTAGGGGAGGTACCCCAAATAAAAATATTTTGCATAATTTTATTATAGCACTTTGTCGGCGTAATTACAATACATATTCATGCAAAGTTTCATCTTTCTAGCACTTACCGTTTGGACGGTAAGTCGAGGACGGACTGACGGACAGACGGACATGACGAATCTATAAGGGTTCCGAGTGATATACTTCAGAACCCTAAAAATTTCTTATTTTCTCCGTATAGCCGGTAGCAGACAGAAATCTACTTATAACATTTCATTTATAGGTATTCATTATTTGGGGTAAACATAATACAGTGATACAAAAAAAAAACTAAAAAAAAATATAACTATACGAGTACATGCCACGTCTATATCTTCTCAAGTCTACATCGCACGCACGGTCGCAATATAAATAAGTAAATGTATTTATACAGCTATATCTTCACGCGGCACGGTGGTCCACGGCAAGTGCTCTATGTTGACCCATCCACTTTCTAGAACAGCGTTACGTTAGTACGATGGGAGTGCGGAGATGTTGCGGCGCCGTGGAATTTTTACTGGTGGATATCTTTGTATACAGGGTGTTTGGCTAGCTATTAGGCTTCTAATTCATAGTTCATATGTAACACTTAAACCTGTTATCACTTTTTATGGCGCGTTTAAAATTCCTAAGTAAAGTTATCAAGTTTTAAACGAAAATAAAATTGTTCAATGATAAATGGTTTTATGTTTGCAAGTGAATCTTTTACAGATATTTTTACACGATGGACAATTGACGTTGCACAATAGAAATCTTTATATTTTAATCCATAGTCTTGATTGGAGGAATTTGTTAAAATATGTACAAACTTGAAATTAAACTCACTTGTACTTTTATTCCACTATCTAATGAATTTCATCTTAATCTGACCGGTCAGGGCGGTTGGCTGTCTTATTAACCACTTACTTTTGCCCGCGACTTCACTTCTATGTTGATTATCGCGGTGAAAAGCCTATGCCCTTTTTCTGACTTTAGACTATCTGGGTACAAAATTTCATTTTTGTCGGTGCAGTGGTTTTTGAGTTTATCGCGTACACACAGACAGACAGACGCGGTGGAGAAATTTATTTTATAACATGTAGTTATTACATATGATATACTCACTCCTTGGTGGCGCAATGGTTGCGTGGTAGCGTATGCGACTGCTGTGCTTGAGGCCTTGAGTTCGATTCTTTGGTCGGACCAAATGTTTGTGTGATCCGTAAATATTTGTTTCATAGTCTGGGTGTTTTTTATGTATACTATGTATGTATTTATGATAAAAAGTATGTTTATGTATTTATATCAGTTGTCTATTACATATAATACAAGCTCTGCTTAGTTAGGGACTAAATGACGTCGTGCGTAAGATGTCGAAAATATTATTATTTATTTATTCTCAAGCGTGAACCATTTTCCAATATATAACTAGATTAGACTAAATTAACTCGCTCAATCGTGATCATTGAGATCGAAACGATTGAAAATGAAAACTCAATAATTTATCTAATAAATGGATTTATATCAATTATAACCACCAAACAAATTATAAAACATACTGTATATATAAACTTGTTACGTCCCAAGATTTGCTTACTCTCTTACACGTGAATTTACCATGTCGTGTACTATACTAATAAGCTTGTTAATTTAGTGGTAAATAATGTAAATTGCATACTCTTGTGGACAACCAGTCTTTGAGTGGCATACACAAGAGATGACGTCACTACTTATGTACAGGTTGTATTTAATTTTGCCTAACTTGTTTAATTAACCTGATTTGTGTTTGAAGAGTTATTCTTTTTTGTGTGTCATATGCAAACACTACAAATGGCCTGCTCTTTTTAACCTATTTTAAAAAAGGTGGATTTCAATTTGAAAGCTTAAATGTTAATCTACTCAAGATTTTCTCTGTTTGGTAAAATTTGCCTAACGCTTATCATACATAGCGTGGCAAAGTGTGATGTGACGACGCATGACGTGACGTCACGTCGCTACACTAACAGCCGGTCATCATCATCATCAGCCTATCGCAGTCCACTGCTGGACATAGGCCTCTCCAATTGCACGCCACTTAGTTCGATCCTCGGCTACTCGCATCCAGCTCCTACAAGCCGTTTTGTGCAAATCATCACTCCACCTGACCTGTATCACAGCATAATTCATTATTAAGAGTTTGAATTAGAGAGAATGCTCGCTCTGGTGGTTTTTAGGAAACATTCCGGTCGTAATGAAATTATCGTGGCTCTACTACCTTAAGCTATCAAGTTATCAGGAATATCCTTATTAAAACCAGCAATTTTCTGGATACCTACTAATTTCCTAAAATTTTACTCGAATTTAATAGGCCACAATTACTCAATTTCCACTAAGAGCATAATTTATACATTTCATAGAACTCTGTACCTACATTGTAGGACGTTCATGAATTCCACGGAACCAACGACATCTGACGGCCGTAAGTGCAAAACTCACATAACATGACGTCACTATACGTTAAAAGCAGTAATTTGGTTACCGACTTAGGTAAACTAGATGTTCGATGTATTAATAAAACGAAATAACAATTGACATGAATATTAACCATTTTTAGGGTTCCAAGCCTAAAGGGATCGGGATCCTTTTTCTTCATAACGTATCAATGGCAACACTTTACATGGTTTTGGCCTAGTGCTCGGCGACGCGGATTGCGTTTGGCCTTGTGTTGATCCATTGTGGTGAGAGGATTTGTCACCTAAACTCTGCGTTACCGAGTGTTAGGTGTCCAGGGTGCGCCGGACGTCGGGACTCTTTTTCTCTTTTTTACGTCGCTCGGGAAGGCTCATCTCGTGCACCCCTATCGATGCACGGGATCCTAATACGAAGACTCCACTATCCGACTATTACCAGGAATTCACCAAGAAAATTTCAGCTATGCTATTACGGTTTATTGGCATATAGAAATGCGAAAGTATCTCTGTCTATTAAACCGATTTCAATGCAAGGTACATAGATAGTCTACAGCCTGAGATAGGTCATGAGTCATGAGCTACTTTTTACCGCGATAGCCGACACACACTAGGGTGGAGCCGTGGGTGAAAGCTAGTATTATATTCTAATCTAAGCTAATTAAATAATCAAAAATAATAATTAATTAAAGTATTATAAGCTAATCCACATGCTTTTAGATAGATCTGCAGAACTCCTCCAGATTTTATCCCAGCATCTCAGTATCACATACACATGCACGCACACACATGAATACAAACAGACACATACGCGCACACACATACACACAAACACTCACACATACGCGCACACACATACACGCTCACATTCTTTTCTCTCAATGTAATACACATATTTGCATAGTATAGCTAAATATAAACTTAGTAGTTTGTAAAAGTATTATCTTCTGTAAATCTAATTTATTTCATTTTATGTAATTTGTATACTTTGTTTATTATAATTATTGATGTAACTCTGACGAACCCAGTCCGGAGAAGGCGTAAATGGCTACGACACAGTTTTTAACTAATGCAGCATTTTCGCGCATTGGTACTGTATTTTGTTTCTTTTGGTTTGAATAAAGATTTATTATTATGATTATATACAACAAAGTGTCTGCGTATTGTGTCAGGGTCATATCCAGTGATGTTATAATTCTAGAAACCATCAAAGTCAATGATACTGAACTGAGTACACATTGAGCGAACACCAAGCGATGTACGCCCAATATGCTGATAGAATATTATGCTTGTCCTCATTAACGGAAGGACTTTAGATCAATATATTGGTTAGAGAATTTTAACTGAACTTCCGGTGGTCTAAATTCGACCTTAATTAATTTGAAGTATAAGTGACATTATTAAGGTATTATTGTCAAAGACTATAACTTCTAAAATCACGGATTTCGTCAAGGCTACGCTGCAATGTTAATTTGTCAAAAGAGTATCTATGCGTGAGTGTCGAATACAAGTTAGTGTGTGTAATGTCTTATTATTCATTTTAAAGTTTTTTTTATGCATAATTATAAAATGCATTCTGCACTTCTTATCTTATCTTATATAAAAAAATTCTCGTGTCACAATGTTCGTTCCCATATTCCTCCGAAACAGCTGGACCGATTTATATGAAATTTTGTTTGCATATCGGGTAGATATACTAGGTATGGAGTCGGCCAACATCTATTTTTCATACCTACCAGGACGCGATGGGAGCCGCGGGCATCAGCTAACAAATTATAAGTGTGCGAAATTTCATACTCCTCCGTCCACGTAATTTTCGTGAAAAATGGCACAAAGTTTTTGCTTCACATAATAATACGAGTACCTATATAGATATTATAAAGAGAAAAACTTGTGACGTTTTAGGAGCTAGGTATTATAGAATCTACTGAACCGATTATAGGAACAATGAGATTGTTGTATATCTTTTACTTTACTGAACCGAGCTTGAAAGTATTCTTCTCGGTAGAAAGCCTCGAGCTGAAACCAGTAACTGTCTGTTTGTAACGCTTTCACTGCTAAACTGTATTCATGCACCGATTTCAGTGAAATTCAGTGACATTCTGTAGTGTCACTGAGTTATTCATTCACTCGTTCCCTGAGAATGAATGAGATGTCATTGAGTTATTCATTCACTCGTTCACTGTGAATGAGTGAGGTGTTACTAAGTTATTCATTCACTCGTTCACTATGAATGAATGAGAAGGAAGCATTGTGTCATCTCGAGATGACACAATTCAGACGATTGTTAGGGAGTGGACGCGTGTGACTGTAAGCCGATAATATAGAAAGATATACAACACATTCAGCTAGGAGATACTTTGACTCTTTAGGAAGAAACTTTGGCTACTCAATTCCGCAATAACCGATGTATCTACATGGGGTATCAATCTATACATTTATAAAAATAAATATAATTTGAGTGCCTGTATGTAATATTAAAACAACCGCTTTTTAATAAATGCATATATACACGGTACATATGTATATTTATTTATTTTTACAATTTTTGTCTGTCTGTCTGTTTGTTCCGGGTAATCTCTGGAACGGCGGAACCGATGTCGACGGGACTTTCACTAGCAGATAGCGTGATATAAGGAGTAACTTAGGCTACTTTTTAGGGTTCCATAGCCAAATGGCAAAAAACGGAACCCTTATAGATTGGTCATGTCTGTCTGTCTGTCCGTCCGTATGTCACAGCCACTTTTTTCCAAAACCATATTAACTGAACTTTTGAAACTTGGTAAGTAGATGTAATCTGTGAACCGCATTAAGATTTTCACATAAAAATAGAAAAAAAACAATAAATTTTGGGGGTCGATACTTGGAACTGAAACTCAAAAACATTATTTTCATCAAACTCAAACGTGTACGGGTATCTATGGATAGGTGTTCAAAAATGATGTTGAGGTTTCTCGTATCATTTTTTTCTAAACTGAATAGTTTGCGCGAGAGACACTTCCAAAGTGGAAAAAAGTGTGTTCCCCCCCTGTAATTTCTAAATTAAGAGAGTGATAAAAAAATATATGTTGTACATTACTATGCAAACTACCAACGAAAATTGGTTTGATCGAGATCTAGTAAGTTGTTTTTTGTAATACGTCATAAATCATAAACCGTAATTTATCTTTCATTCAATCAATACACTTCGCCCCACGGCGTTGCTCGCGGTTACAACAGCAAAACGCGGGTAACACCGCGGGGCTCAGCTTGTATAAAATAAAATATGGATTTAAAGCCAGCAATATATGTGAACAAGATCTTTAATCTAAACAAATATTTGCTTGCTGCTTTGCATAACAAATCCCTATACTTCACACCACGTGGCAATGACCTCTCGCGATTAATTCAACATCGGAATTAATATTATATATTCTTTGACTGCCTTGTTGGTCTAGTGGTTAGCGTAAGCGGCTGCTGATCAAGAGGTCTCGGGTTCGACTCCCGAGTCAGACCAAATATTTGTGTGATCCACAAATATTTGTTTCGGAGTCTGGGTGTTTTTCTATATTTAATATGTATGTATTTACAAAAAAGAAGTATGTTTATATCAGTTGTTTAGTACCAATAATACAAGCTCTGCTTAGTTTGGGACAAGATGATGTTGTGTGTAAGATGTTCGAAAAAAATTGTTATTTAAATATTTATATTTATTCTGTATGTACGTCCGTGTGGTGATTAAGAATACAAAGTGTCACTAACCCTATTCATGCCATGGGTGTCGTAACAGGCGACTAAAGGAACAAAATAAGCAGCTAACATCACCGCCAAGAGAAGGAAAACTTGAAACAAACCCTTTACCAACCCGTCTGGCCAGCGTGGTATAGTATTCCAAAACCTCCTTTCAAAGGAGAGGCCTATGTCCAGCAGTGGACTGTTAAATGCTGTTGATGATGATGATTTTTTCTGTAATGCCATCCAAATGTATCACAACAACATACAACAACTTGAAAAAAAAAAAAAAAAAACTTTTGCTCAACCGGGGCAGTACTACTCTCACACAGAAGACCATCCTCTAATGACAGCATTCTTGCTGTCGTATTTCGTTGGTAGGTGAGACCGAAGGCCGTGGTGACCGTAGTAGTCAATTTAGCAGGGTTGAATATAATATCTACTAAAAGCAAATGCCATTTTCATCAGCTGCGACCCGAGGACAGCGGTAGCAACTTACTGCCAAATAACTAGGTACTAAGGGCAAACGCCCTTGACACCATTAAAATAGATTGCACAACATTCGTCCTGAGTGGAAATCAAATCCACTACCCACTTGCTTATTATTCTTTGTTATGTATTTGGTTAGAAAATTCTTCTTCTTCTGCCTAGCTTTATACCCAATATTATTTAGGGTTGAATACTAGTTCAACCGGCTTTACCTGAATATCAGTTTTTCCACGGAGCGACTAGCATAGAACCTCCGCAATCCTAAGGGAGAACTGAAATTCAATTATTGAACTAGTTGTCAATATGTTTGAGGGCACTGACTTAACAATAATGATTGCCATAGATGTTCATGACATATTTATTTGCTTAGAAACAATACTAATCCTACTATAGTAGTCACAAAAAAGAAGAAGAAATTTGTCATCGTGGCGTAACTAATACGATTAATTCGTGTTTTTGAGTGCAATTTTTTAATATCAAGTTAAACTTGATGCTTATTTATGATACGCGTTGTGATAGTGTATGGGTAACATTAGTAATTAAATAGGATTATGAATTTGATTTTTCAATTTCTTACATGCGGCATGTCAAATGACAAATGTCAAAACGGGCTTCTTATTTTGTGACGACTATAATATTAAAAACGCGAAAAGACTTTCAAAGAGTAACAAACATACATACTCTAGACAGAGTATGTATGTTTGTTACTCTTTCAGTTTGTTGTAGTTCACAGTTAAGTCCAAGAGTAAGTGTATGTTCCAATCACGTGACAGTCTGCAGAACTGCTTCAGTTTATATGCAAAGTGGGTATATTGGTTTGTACCTGGTGAGAAGTGGGAGAGACGTAGCTTGGCCTATGATACTATGACTTTTTATTTCTACATTCACACAACGCCTTCTAGTGCTAAACTAAGCAGAGCTTGTACTATAGGCACTAGATAGCCGATATCAATAGAATACAGGTAATTTTTTGGGAATAAATATAAATTAGATAGATAGAAAGCTAGCCTTTATTATTTTCGTTTTCTTTGGGAGTCGGTTACCACAGGTAAATTTTGCGTGTTTCCACTTTCCACTATCAAGTGACGATTTTTTGCTTAAGATTGAAATATCTCGAAAACGGTGCGTCCTAGGCCAAAAATAAAAAAAATGTTGACCCCCCCGTAGTCCCCCAGGAGTTTTAAAAACCTAGATGAAAGGAAAACAAAAATATATATATATTGGTCTCTCCTTTTTGAAGTTTCACTTCTATCGTGTGTGAATCGCATACACACCTTTTTTTTTATAAAGTCAAAACCTTTTTCTTTAAAATAAAAACTTGTTTTTATTGAAAACAAAAATCAGAGTTATGCTAGGGATAAGTATAAAATTAAATAGTAATGTTAGGATATCGAAACATTTTTGTATAGGCCAGAACGATCTAGTGGAAACGCGCTCTAAGATCTGAGTAATATACACACCACTACATTTTCAAAAATTTCTCGAGAATAATTTCACTGTAGTTCAACCGGTTTTACCAGAATTCCAGTTTTTACATAAGACCTCTGCAACCATAAGTGTGAATTGAATTCGCAGGATGAACTAGTTGTCAGATTTGTCAGAAGGTTCTGACTTGGTAGCCTAAAAAATATTCATTTGTCAAACAAAACCGATAGCTTGAGGTGCTTTCCAAGACATGGAGTGGTTTCAACGTGTTAAGAATGATCACTCATCTATAAACTGACCTGGCTAAGATGGCCTAACTTTGCAATATGTTAAACAAGAGATTGCGGGTTTGATTCCCGGGTCGGACCAAATGTTTGTGTGATCCGCAAATATTTGTTTGGAGTTTGTATGTATTTACAATTTTTTTTTATATTTATATCAGTTTTCCAGTACCCATAAATAATACAAGTTCTGCTTGGTTGGGGACTAGATGGCGTTGTGTGTAAGATATCCGATATATTTATTTTTAGTACAATATGACCAATTCACAACCCGCCTACTTTATAATTTCGTATGCACAGTAGCGCAAGACTAAAATTCGACCGGCCCGCTTAATGCTTTATCGTTTCCTCTACGTATGACGTCATATCCTGGGTACCCCGCCTTCCTCTTGCCTATAATGTTACCCTCCCCTCTCTTATCGGAAATATAGAGTTCGTAATATGCATTTCGGCGATATGTAATGTAATGTAGGTTAGGAAATAGGTTCGGGTGGATAGCCAAGTGGGTTTCGGAAGTTGGAATAAATAGGTATTAGTAATGCCAACCTATATTAGAAGAAGGGTTCCGTAGAGTTATGTCTGAGGAGGAATTGGCTGATAAACTACAATATAGAATGATATGGTTTTAAGGATATCAAGTAAAAATTTACTTCGTTTGAAATTTCAGACTCATTAGTGTTCATGTAGTAATTCTTGACTGCCTTGTTGGTCTAGCGGTAAGCGTATGCAGCTGCTGATCAAGAGGTCTCGGGTTCGATCCCCAAATCAGACCATATATTTGTGTGTTCCACAAATATTTGTTTCGGAGTCTAGGTGTTTTCTATTTATAATATGTATGTATGTATTATATATATATATATATATATATATACTAGCTGATGCCCGCGGCTCCGCTCGCGTCCGAGGCGTATGAAAAATAGATAGTAGCCGATTCTCAGACCTACTGAATGTGCATATAAAGTTTCATAAAGATCGGTCAAGCCGTTTCGGAGGAGTATGGCAACGAAAACTGTGACACGAGAATTTTGTATATTAGATAAGAAGATACATATATAGCCGGTTCCAAAAATAACGGGTCAGTCACATAAACCAATAACGGGTCAGTCACATAAACCCGAATATCTCCCGAACTACGTATGCCATCCTAATGAAACGAAGACTGTTCAATTGAGAATTTAATTATACAGATAAAAAATAAAATAAAACTTAGTTACACCCACAATATTAATCTTAAATTAAAAAAAAACTAAAGTAGTCATATTTTTCTTAAGATTACATTTTTTTTATGATTGTTTTTTTGCTGTTTTTCATCACTTTCTTCATTTAATACTTTGTATTGCCTCCACGTGATGAAGCCTCCAGTGATGAAAAACAGCAAAAAAACAATCATAAAAAAAATGTAATCTTAAGAAAAATATGACTACTTTAGTTTTTTTTTAATTTAAGATTAATATTGTGGGTGTAACTAAGTTTTATTTTATTTTTTATCTGTATAATTAAATTCTCAATTGAACAGTCTTCGTTACATTAGGATGGCATACGTAGTTCGGGAGATATTCGGGTTTATGTGACTGACCCGTTATTTTTGGAACCGAGTGTACATTTAGTGAAAAGCAGTTAATTTGAAATTACAGACAGACACTCCAATTTTATTTATTTGTATTGACATATAGATTATTTGAAAGGGCTAGATTTCATTTCTTAACTAATTTATTTGTAAGTTAATCTCGAACGACCAAATCCACTCCAATCCTTAACAACACAAACCCACACATAACAATGTTTTAATATAATTATGATGTGGGGAATAAGTAACCGCTGATAATGGCGTGATTGATGGCTTTGAGGGAACTGTGTGGGAGACGATACGGTACAGGCGAGTACACAAGTGTTAACGATTTACAAAAAAAAAATTTTTGTATATTTAAGCTTACTAAAGTTACTCTCCTCTGCTTGCAGCATGGTGACCCATATCATGGCAGTCTGGTCAGATGTTTCTGCATCATCCTCCCGGCCTCTGAAAGCCGGGAGAATGATGCAGAATGATTGGGACTCCGGTCTCACACTCACCAACGAAATACGACAGCAGAGTGCTGTCATAATTAGGATGGTCTACTCTGTGAGGGTAGTACCGCCTCGCTCGGGCCGGCCCATTCGTGCTGAAATCAACGTAGCTCTACTACCTCTTAATTTGTTTAATTTTGTTTGTATTTTAAAGACAACTCCCGCATTAGCAATTATCCTGTGTTGCGGGGAACTTTATAAACATACGTGAAATAGAGACAAAGAACATCCAGACTCAGAACAACAATTTGTGGATCACACAAAGTGTTGCCCCATGTAGGATTTAAAACCACAACACTTGGCGCAGTAGAAAGCGACGTGGCGACTACTTGAACCGCTAGGCCAGTCGCAATTTATAATCAAAGATAATAGACAGTAAAGTAGGTATTAAATAATAAAAGAATTAATTAATTAATCGGAGATTAGATATATTTATATCAATAAATTTTAATATCTAACCATTATGGTGGTGACAGTACATGTAAATCAGTGATTCTATTTCATGATACCTGTTTGTTCCCAAGACTTTTGATTTTAATTGTACTCTCTAACAAAACAATAATAATACTATACCCAAACAATATTATCTACGATTTTATACTGTCGTCTGTCTTCCTTTGAGGATCACGTATCCGTCAGTAGGACCGAATGCGACTGCTAGGATATCAAGTTCGATTCCCTGAACCACTAGACCTATTTTGACTTGAATTTGCTTGACTTATTGCCAATGAAATAAGAAGTAACTTAAACTAATTATTTTAAACAAGCATCCTCCCCGGCGTTACCCGCGACTTAAAACAAAATCCAAGAAAAAATTAAGTTCACAAAACTGTTTACCTACACAACCCCCTTTTTTTGAACAATATAAGACATTACAACACCGCATCTATCACCCACCTGTCACACAGCATCCACACAGGATGAGTGATAACACAATCAGGAGATAACGAAGAGCTATAAGTCTTTGTATTGCCGATACTGATAACGCAGCCTCTTTGATAACGGATTGTATAAACGGACCGAAAGGATCAATGGTGTTCTTTGAAAGTTACATCTTACTGAGATGAATCTTTTGATCTTTTTTAAATTGAGATTTGAGGTCTAAAAAAACCTATTTTGTTTACTAATAAGTTAGGTAGTACGAAAAATTATATTTTGAGGCTTCTTCTGTTAAGGTTTTATAATTCATTATAACTAAACTGACTGTTGGCTTAGTGGTTTAAGCGATCGCCACCGGCGCTTTCTACTGCGTCAAATGGTGTGGGTTCAAATCCCGAAAGGGACAGCGCTTAGTGTGATCGCGTGTGAGCGTGTTAGGGTTATGTTAATGTAACTAAATATTATATATAAATATTGATTTATGCTTGTTAATTGTTTACTTTAAATATTTTCAGAAGATATTGTTTGATGACGGTAGTTAATTAAAATACAAACTTGTATGTTATATTCGCTTGCCGTTGCCTATAACACTGTTAGTCATGTTAATGTAATCATTACTACTTTTAACTATATATTTTATGAAAATATTGATATTTGTTTGTATTAATAAATTACTTTAAATACTTTCTGAAGATAGTATAGTTTGATGACGGTAGTCATACAATATTGAAGTTGCTTGTCCTCGCCTATAAAAACGAGTGTTCCGACCGGATTAAAGGACTTGTTGTCGAGAGGTGGACCAGTACGGAGCTCTCTACGATTCAACCAGTAACTGAGGATATTATATAGATTTAAAAGCTAAGTATATGCCGTTCACTTTTGTGTATTTCTTTTAGCTAAACTGTTCTCTAAGTTTTGTAATAATTTATAATGCTTGATTTATGGATATGTGTATAATGTGAAATATGTATGTAAATATGTTGGAAAAGAGTGTCCATGGAGTTTCTTGTCTGTTCTTCTCCATAGGATCTACACCTTGGAACAGACGAATAGAATCACGACTGACTAACTGACTGACTACTGGACATTGAAATAAAAAAAGGTTTAATATGATTTGATTTGGTTTGATTTGATATACTCAAATTCCTTTCGTTCTAAATATTTTAATATTTTAAAAGATAATTAATCTCATCTTTTCTCAAATCTAACATCAGAAGTGCGATCGGAACCTATGTGCTTTGTAATTGTTTATGTACTTTGTCACAAAACTTTTCAGATGCATCCTGCTATGTTGGAGGGCCTTCTGGGGGCAATCCGTGGTGCTGTGGCTGCTGGCCGAGGTGATATAGTTTATTGGTGATCAGCCATGATTATTATTACGTTGTTGTTATTGTTGATATTTTGTGCAATTATTTAATTGACGTTCAAGTACTTCGAGAGCGAAGTACAGGTCAGTCTGGCCGTGATAGGTTATGCGGAAAAGTTCTTTTTATTTATTGCAATAGCTAACTTGTTTTGTTTATTGGACACGGATGAAAAACATCCCTATAATAATTATAACCTTCTATGCACAACATTCAACACTTTCGCATCAAAATATTATCAATATTATTGCAAACTACCCATCTACTGTTCTTTCATTGTTATCTTAAATCTTCATTTACAAAAATCACGAGACTTATTTACTAATTATACCATAGTAAAACTAAATACGTAATTTAACTAAAGATATTTACTAGTTTCATGGTAAAGTACAATTGTTAAAAAATACTTCACAATTGATAGACTTATTTACGTCATATTCCATAACAAAAAAATAATAAAAAAAAAAACCAATAGATCGTTGCACTAAGGACACTTGTAACTCGCATTGCCCTAAAGATTTTAAGATAGATCCTAAAAATGTTGTTACTGTGGGATAATCTTCTCACTAAATGTAAAAAAAAAAAAAAAAAAAACTTATTACAAAAATATTTTACCTTAACCAAACGACATTGACAATATTTTACCAAAGTACCTACTATCCTTCTAAATATTATATAAAATCAACTCGGTTTTTCTTGACGCATAATTCGTACAATACCGTCATTTTGTGTTGTGATCTTTGTTGAATGACTGAAATCTAACCGTAATCGTACAAGAAATTCAAAAAACAGTAAACCAACAAATGATTCATAATCAATAAAGCGACAACCTTGCAGCTCACAAAATTTTGTACTTACTATAAAAAAAAAAGCCGGGCATATAGATTCATTAAATCCCAAACATGATTCTCCTATTTCTAAGTCAGTTTTTTTTAGTCAAACGAAATTAGTCACAAATTGGACACCTATGTCCTGGTTATGATACAGGTTCAAATTGCAGTATTAACGAAGCATCGGTGGCTTACAAAGTATATGCCAAAATCGTAATTACAGTTAAATTCGAAGAATTAGAACTAAATATTTTTTAACTAATTTAGTCAAGATGTTACTATATGTAGCGAGTTGTCAGAATGGCCAAACGTTTTATGAAAATGCAACTGTCTCTGAATATTACAATACAAAAATCAACCGGTTTTGCGCCAACAACATTTTTAATTATTTGCAACGGAAATACACCTCCAATACAGGCTCGGCTAGATCAAATACAAAAATATATTATTTTTTTACATCCCGTGTTGCCCACGATCATATTGAATGATCTAGACAACACCATCGACCAAGACCCAATTCCTTTAGGGCCTCTGTGGACCACGGCCTTTCAGTACCGCCCTGATAGTGCCCAGACCACAGCATCGACCTAGACCCAATTCCTTTAGGGCCTCTGTGGACCACGGCCTTTCAGTACCGCCCTGATAGTGCCCAGACCACAGCATCGACCTAGACCCAATTCCTTTAGGGCCTCTGTGGACCACGGCCTTTCAGTACCGCCCTGATAGTGCCCAGACCACAGCATCGACCTAGACCCAATTCCTTTAGGGCCTCTGTGGACCACGGCCTTTCAGTACCGCCCTGATAGTGCCCAGACCACAGCATCGTACGAATTAAGACTGGAAGACTTGACAATTACAATTACTTGACATTGACTGAAATAGACTAGACTTCTAAAGACTGAATAAAAAAAAAAGTGAAAAATAATGCGCCGATTGGCCTACTGGTGTCAAGCTATCCCACCACGGCGGGTGGATGGGCTTGGCATGTCTATGTAGTTGTCAATAAAAAAAAAAAGAGAAAAATAATGCGCCGATTGGCCTACTGGTGTCAAGCTATCCCACCACGGCGGGTGGATGGGCTTGGCATGTCTATGTAGTTGTCAATAAAAAAAAAAGAGAAAAATAATGCGCCGATTGGCCTACTGGTGTCAAGCTATCCCACCACGGCGGGTGGATGGGCTTGGCATGTCTATGTAGTTGTCAATAAAAAAAAAAAAGAGAAAAATAATGCGCCGATTGGCCTACTGGTGTCAAGCTATCCCACCACGGCGGGTGGATGGGCTTGGCAGGTGTATGTAGTTGTCAATAAAAAAAAAAAAAGAGAAAAATAATGCGCCGATTGGCCTACTGGTGTCAAGCTATCCCACCACGGCGGGTGGATGGGCTTGGCATGTCTATGTAGTTGGCAATAAAAAAAAAAAAAAAAAAAAAAACTAATATTTTTTTTTTTCAGTATGTGATAGAGAATTTAAACCAATTGAAGAGTAATAATTGAAAGTACCTACGTTTGTGTGTTTGTGTGCTTCGAGGACGAAGCACTGTCAGTATGGCCGTGTTAGGGTTATGTTAATGTAACTAAATATTATATATAAATATTGATTTATGCTTGTTAATTGTTTACTTTAAATATTTTCAGAAGATATTGTTTGATGACGGTAGTTAATTAAAATACAAACTTGTATGTTATATTCGCTTGCCGTTGCCTATAACACTGTTAGTCATGTTAATGTAATCATTACTACTTTTAACTATATATTTTATGAAAATATTGATATTTGTTTGTATTAATAAATTACTTTAAATACTTTCTGAAGATAGTATAGTTTGATGACGGTAGTCATACAATATTGAAGTTGCTTGTCCTCGCCTATAAAAACGAGTGTTCCGACCGGATTAAAGGACTTGTTGTCGAGAGGTGGACCAGTACGGAGCTCTCTACGATTCAACCAGTAACTGAGGATATTATATAGATTTAAAAGCTAAGTATATGCCGTTCACTTTTGTGTATTTCTTTTAGCTAAACTGTTCTCTAAGTTTTGTAATAATTTATAATGCTTGATTTATGGATATGTGTATAATGTGAAATATGTATGTAAATATGTTGGAAAAGAGTGTCCATGGAGTTTCTTGTCTGTTCTTCTCCATAGGATCTACACCTTGGAACAGACGAATAGAATCACGACTGACTAACTGACTGACTACTGGACATTGAAATAAAAAAAGGTTTAATATGATTTGATTTGGTTTGATTTGATATACTCAAATTCCTTTCGTTCTAAATATTTTAATATTTTAAAAGATAATTAATCTCATCTTTTCTCTAATCTAACAAGCGCGTAAGCTAATATAGTATAAAATTAAGTCATTTCCGCTGTTTACTTAGAAACTACTCGACAGTTTTTAATGCAGTTTTCAGTAAAAGAGAGAGTGATTCAAGAGGAAGGTTTAAATGTGTCTAGCCCCTATAAGCCCAAATATGCATTTCACTTTTATGGCACCGGATGTGTTTATGTGTGTGTGAAATTATGAATTGTTTTGTTTCGATTGTTATGTGTGAGTTCATAGTGACAATTGATTGTTTTTGTATGTGAGTCTAAAAATGTGTATGTGTGAAGATTCACCACCGCAAATGATAGACTGTTTTGTGTAGAAAAAAGACGGAACTGTTCATCGACAAACCATCCAATCACGACAGTACTAAAACGTTAAAACAAACATTGAATGACATAAACCGGTAAAAATCATTAAAATGCAATTCTCTATTTAAATTGTTCCACACGTTGCATCGAATGAACTGAAATTCGATCAAAGCACATAAAAGTTCAATTTTTTAAACATGGAACGTAGGGTTGTAAAATAAAGTGCTAGCATAAAAACTGACAATGAATTTACCGATTGCCGTGTCAGTTGGTATACGGTTTTATGGTTTTCGAAGGCTTTGGACAATGAGTGACGTAGTTATTGTCCACTGAAATTGCTTTTTTGATGTCTGACGTGGATGATTTTCGATTTTTGAAATTAAACGTTAAAATGTTATTAAATTCCAATATTGAAAATGTACGACGTATTATAATATTGTTTTATTTTCCATAGTTTCTTCTTTTCATAACAGGATAACTGTTTATTGGCAAGCTTAAATTTTTTTAAGTGACCTAATAATAACTGGCTGGTGAGAAGAGGAATTGACCGGAAAAATACATAAAAACAATCTTTGAAATGAGACTCAATGTAAAATAATTTCATCAACAGCCTTTAACAGTCCACTGCTGTACATGAGGCCTCACCTTAGAAAGGAGGTTTTGGCCTACTATACCACAAAGTTATTTGCCTTTTTTAAATTCCTTGGGATCTAACCTTCGACTTTTCTTCTTAGGGCTAGTATAGGAAAAGCTGAACTCATCTGCTCAAAAAACTTTCACTTGCAAAAGTATTCATGTAACCTAATTACAGAATAAATAGTTTGATTTCGATTCACCCCGAAATCAGCATAGAAGGTCAGTAACCATAGGTAACCTAAAGGTAGAACAATCTCTGGCTTGAACGGAGAAGTACTACCCTCACACAGAAGACCAATCTAAAAAGAATACGAAGCCATTCATACAAGGCCATACTGAATGCCTTCTTTCTCACTCTCACCTACTGTCGTGGGTGAGAGTGAGAAAGAGAAAGAGAAAGAGAAAGCGTTGTTGTATTGTTTACATACACAAAGATGGTGACTTCTACTCATGCTTTCCATCAGACAGAGAAGGTAGGCCTAGAAATATATATGGAATACCACACTGCAACTTTTAGGAGCAAAGCATTGACCTTAAGCTGGTTTAAATAAAGTAAATTCTCCATTTCATTACGTTGATTGTCTTTTTTTATTTACATTAAAAAAATATAAAGTTTATAATCATAGACGCAGCAAGAGAAAAACAAACTTTGATACCGTTTTTATTAGTTTTTTTTTAAAGTTAATAATACTTAAAAAGTTATGTTATGTGATAAGAAATTTAGGGATCCGCGGAAGTTTCGAGATAACATTGAAGTTGTTATACAAGAATTTGTCGCCATGATAAGAAAATACGATTTTAAAGGTACTTTCCACTTTATGTGTCTGCCAAAGTGGGTACTTTGCCTGATGGAAAGCACGAGTACCATCCCAGAGTAGTAATCAATATATGTATTGCGTATGTATACAATGGAGCCTGGTGAACCACAAAACGGCGGTCAATTGAGATGGTTCTGCATTGTAGGGCATCTGGTCTTGCAACCAACGAAGAATGACAATACATGTCATTTTAGATCGGTTTCATTAAGTGCAGAAATACAAGTTTTTAAACTTAGTGAAACGCCTATATTGAGTTAAAGTATTGTAGGATGCTGGCCACTGTATTGACCACCTATAAGCGACTGTGGAGGAACGGGTATCGTGCTCTTCCATCACAAAGGGAGAATCCTCCAAACAGGCGTGGCGTTTTAGTGCCTGGTGAGCAGTGGCCCAACGGTTGATGTTGGGATGTTGTATATACCCTAATCGTCGCGAGAATTTCTCCATCGCGATTCAGGATTAGCAATCACTCTGTATAGTTCATTCCGTGTTTCTTCGTGGTTCAGTATTCCTTCGATAGATGGCGCTGTTGTATGTATTCACTTGCGCTGTATGTGGAAGGCGCCACACGACCATAAGAGAGAGAGAGAGTGTGTGAGAAATAGAGAGAGAGAGAGAGAGAGAGACTACTAAAATAAACAACTTATAACAAAATAATAATGAAATTTGACAAGGTACCAGACCAAATTCAGGCTATTAGGTACAACTAAGTTTTTTTTACCTACCAAGGTGATTTTACCCTGCCTGATAGAAAACATGAGTAGAATTTAAAATTAGGGTTCACGTCACTATTTTCATTGTGAGTAGAAGCAATGCAGCATGGCGACTCACCTAATGACGGTCAATTGATATGCTTCTGCATTATTGGGCCTCCGATCTGGTATTCATGAAAGAAACCTGATAGCACGAATCCTGTCATTAAAGATTGATCTTTTGTGTGAGGGTAGTACTGGCCCTACTACTACGGTCGAGCTGGTCCATTCGTTCTGAAATCAGCATGGCTTTGTTACCTCTGAGGCTTAATACCCTGTTAATATTATATACTTTTGGATTAAAACATAACTGCCTTGAAGAGAGCTGCCTTATGCGGAACCATTTAGTATAAAAAGAGCGGCTTGTACTGGCCTTAGAATTTTTATTAACATGTTTTTTATTAACAATAAATTGTTGTAAAGTGGCAGTCTGTCGGTTTGTATGACACAGCTAGCCCATTGTGCCGTCGTAAATTCAGCCACTAAGTGATTGTGTCGTTTCACAAGACTTAGAAAAGGATGGGTCACTTTAACTGTCGAATTTTATTACTGAAATACATCCATAATAATATTATGAATTGCGAAACTTTCTTTGCCCGTTACATTTTAACTTCTAAACTACTAAACCAAGTCGTGTGGGAAACTAATAAATTTTATTTGTCATGGGAGCGTATGCGACTACTATGCTTGAGGTTACGGATTCGATTCCCGAATCGGACCAAATGTTTATGTGATCTGCAAATATTTATTTCGGAGTTTGGGTGTTTTCTATGTTTATTAATTATGCATGTAGGTATCTGAAAGAAAATATATATATTCATTTAAATAAGTTGTCTATCTCGGTTTGGTTTGGAACTTGATGGCGTTGTGTGTCAAATGTTCGAAATATTTATTATTATTTTGGCACCTCTAAGTGCACAAGTTATGTTATTATTATTTGGTGTTCTGACGGATTAAGAATACGGAGAGTCACTACTCCTTTTCATCCCGAGGGTGCCGTAAGAGTTGACTCAGGGAACAAACTATGTAGGACAGCCCCTTTGCCAAAATACAAGTGTTTCGCATTGAAGCCCTTTCTACGATCGCTAGCGCCCCTACTCTCCTGATTTATTGGCAAATATTTTGTTTTGAGTACGTGACTTGGCAACGAGACGACGTCATTCCCATATATTTGTTGGTTTTCTAACGTTTACGTTTGTACTGAACTTGACTCAACTACTACTCAGACTACTGCAAAGAGAATGAAACCTTAATACAAACCAACCCGCCTGGCCAATGTAGTATAATGAGCGAAAATCTTTGTAAGGTAATAGAGTCACGTTGATTTCAGTACGAATGGGCCTCCTCGACCGGGGAAGTAGTACCCTCACACCGAAGACCATCCTAATAATGACAGCATTCTTGCAGTCGTATTTTATTGATGAGTTTGAGACCGGAGCCCTAATCATTCTGCATCATTCTCTCGGCCTCCGGAGGCCAACGACCGAATGACGAATGATGAACAATGACCTTAAACAAAAAAACAAATCTAGAAAGGCGATGATGACCTAACACCTATTTTTTGTAGGAAAACTTGCTTATTCGCATGCATTTGCTAGGTCATTAAGACCTCACCTGGCTTAGAAGTTGCACCTCAAACGGAGTCTGTACATAAATATGCGTTTGTCGCCTCTTTATGCGGCCGGTATGCAAATGTGGCGAAGGCACTGATCACAAGCATAAGCGGTAGCGTTAAAATATATTATTCTTAAAAAAATCAGGCTTTGAAAAAAGCGGATGTTCCTTCTGTTCATTTTGGTTCTGGTCAAACTAATTTGAAAAATTGTGTATTGAGTTAATTCCTACTGGATAACATAACATTTTTCCATCTTGTTCCTCTTTTCTCATTTTAAATATTTATATGCACCTGGCTCGTCCCTTACTGAACCAACTCAAGGTTGCCTGGTAGATAATGCCATGTGGCATTAAGTCCGCCTCGTGCAGTTGTAATGCAGGAAGTATAAATAAATAAAATAACAAATTTCTATATATTAGGTTAGAATAATTAATTGAACATTAATTTATTTCATGCAGTTGTATTCAAAGTTTACTAATATTTCTCTTAGATAATTACTTTTTAGTAATTATCTAAGAGAAATATTATATATCTACTAAGAGAAATATACTATATATCTAAGAGAAATATAAATAGAAAAAAGAGTTTTCACAGTTTTTACTGTGAAAACTCTTTCTTCTATAAAATATAACCCACAACTTAGAATGAGGAGACATTGAATAATGACTGTTAGAATAATTATATAATATTATCTGATGCTCGCGGCTCCGCTCGCGTCCTAGGGGTTTGAAAAATAGATGTTGGCCGATTTTCAGACCTACCGGACATGCACACAAAATTTTATACAAATCGGTCCTTCCGTTTCGGAGGAATATGGGAACGAACCTTGTGACACGAGAATTTTATACATAAGATTTACGTTGGATTGCTACTAGATTTTGTGAGATCGATTCCCATCTAATAGAGCTAGTTGTACACATGTTGTTATTTTGATAATCTATAACACCAACTAGGACAACAATAGGTGACGAGAAATAATATTGTGTGTCCGATATTTACCTATAATATGTATATTTGAGAAATAAACAAGTAAGTTCATTTATAAATATAATTATATACTGCTTGAAAGCTATCACTTACATATATGGTGTGACAAAAATTATGCTCGACAATACATCGACGTTCAATTCAAAATATGAGCGTATTTTCGAACATTAGACACCCGCTACCCGCTCCTTTCACCACAGTATTCTAACCTTACAACACACGCTGTTATTATGAGAAAACAATTGGCAATTAAGTCAGATAATTATCCAGCAGATTGTATTATAATTATCCGTGTCCCTATGGTTTATGGGTTAACGAGATATGAAGTGGGGCCTAATGAGTATAAAAGAATTTGCTAAGATTATGGCATATATGGCTCTCGGGAATTGTGTGGGTTCCATAAATGGTTTAATGATATCATTTGTCGGAGCTTTCCATCGATAGGTCAGCTTTAACTATAATGTTATGGATCCGTAGTTGAATGGCAATGGTAGCTTAATGGTCTTTTATGTAGAGTTTTTTATAAGCCTTCTACTATTAAATAAGATGGATGCTGTTCATGTGGTAACGGATTAAGAACATATAGTGTCACTATCTACACTCGGTTCCAAAAATAACGGGTCAGTCACATAAACCCGAATATCTCCCGAACTACGTATGCCATCCTAATGAGACGAAGACTGTTCAATTGAGAATTTAATTATACAGATAAAAAATAAAATAAAACTTAGTTACACCCACAATATTAATCTTAAATTAAAAAAAAACTAAAGTAGTCATATTTTTCTTAATATTACATTTTTTTTATGATTGTTTTTTTGCTGTTTTTCATCACTGGAGGCTTCATCACGTGGAGGCAATACAAAGTATTAAATGAAGAAAGTGATGAAAAACAGCAAAAAAACAATCATAAAAAAAATGTAATATTAAGAAAAATATGACTACTTTAGTTTTTTTTTAATTTAAGATTAATATTGTGGGTGTAACTAAGTTTTATTTTATTTTTTATCTGTATAATTAAATTCTCAATTGAACAGTCTTCGTTTCATTAGGATGGCATACGTAGTTCGGGAGATATTCGGGTTTATGTGACTGACCCGTTATTGGTTTATGTGACTGACCCGTTATTTTTGGAACCGGCTTTATATTTGTATCTCTTAAAGCAGCAATAGTAAAGCAACTGCCTCGTTGGTCTAGTGGTTAGCGTATACGGCTGCTGATCAAGAGGTCTCGGGTTCGATTCCCGGGTCGGAACAAATGTTATTTGTGTGATTCACAAATATTTGTTTCGGATTCTGGGTGTTTTCTATGTATGAAATGTATGTTTTTACAAAAAAAAAAGTATGTTTAAGTATTTATATCAGTTGTCTAGTACCCATAACACAAGCTCTTGGGACTTGATGTTGTTGTGTGTCAGATGTCCAAAAATTATTAAAAAAAAATAGCAACATCACGGCCAAAAAACAGAAAACTTGAACCAAACCCTATACCAATAAGTCTGGCCAGGGTGGCCAAATTCCATGCCAAAATCCTTCTAGCTTAGGAGAGGCCTATGTTCAAGGTTACAGAGCCAAGATGATTTCAATACTAACAGTCGGCTCAATCGGAGCGTTACTACCCTCTCACAGAAGGTCAATCCCTCAGCAGTTAAAATTTAGAACTCACTATACCACACGTGTTTCCCCCCCTCTATGATCTCGGGTCCTCGTAGTGTAGGTCATCATGCTGTATTGTCCAAATCCTCAATGAGGATAATGAACACCATACTTGGAGTCTACTCATATTTTCCATCAGGCTTTAATTCTGTCAGCCAACCCTTTTTTTGTAACGCGGGGATTGCTTTTCGAACCATGCCCTTCTTGGGGAAAAAGAAGGGTGTGTGTTGGACTCCCGGTCAACCGGTCTACCCACTAAAGCCCGCTGCAGCCTAACTCGGCAGTCTGGATGAACACCAGGAACGCGTCAGCAGCTTCTTGTCTTCAGCGTCCCTCCTGCCATACCACAACACCGGGGTTCATCCCGGGGTGACTGTCAGCTAACCTAAAAAAAGTATTTCCGTATTTGGTTGGTGAGTTCGAGGCTTACTATTACATAGTGACATGGCTCGTAGTGTGGGTCACCATGCTTCATTGCAATAATCCACCAAGATCACTTCTCTAAGATACTACTCAATGTCATTCTTTCCATCAGGCAGAGTAGAGTCACTTTGGCAAGCTTAAATATATAAATAATAAGAAAAAAGCGGCCAAGTGCGAGTCGGACTCGCCCATGAAGGGTTCCGTATCAGCAAGTAACATCATATAAAACTTCTTGTATTTCGTTGTAACTTTCATCGATGTTTTTACAGTAGTGTATTGATTGAATGTTTCGTAAATTGCGATTTACGATTTATGACGTATTAAAAAAAAACTACTCACTAGATCTTGTTCAAACCAATTTTCGTTGGTAGTTTTCATAGTAATATACAACATACATTTTTTTTAATTTTATCACTCTCTTATTTTAGAAGTTAGAGGGGGGGGGGACACACATTTTTCCACTTTGGAAGTGTCTCTCGCGTAAACTATTCAGTTTAGAAAAAAATGATATTAGAAACCTCAACATCATTTTTGAACACCTATCCATAGATACCCCACACGTATAGGTTTGATGAAAAAAAAAATTTGAGTTTCAGTTCCAAGTATGGGGACCCCCAAAATGTATTGTTTTTTTTCTATTTTTATGTAAAAATCTTAATGCGGTTTACAGAATACATCGACTGACCAAATTTCAACAGTATAGCTCTTATAGTTTCGGAAATAATTGGCTGTGACATACGGACGGACAGACAGACAGACAGACAGACAGACTTGACGAATCTATAAGGGTTCCGTTTTTTGCCATTTGGCTACGGAACCCTAAAAACAGGTGGTAGAGCCAGGCTGATTTCAACATGAATGTAGCGGCTCGACCGGGGCTGTACTACCCTCACACAGAAGACCATCCTAATAATGACAGCATTCTTGCTGTCGTATTTCGTTGGTGAGTGTGAGACCGGAGGCCCAATCATTTTGCATCATTGTCCCGGGCCGGAATGATGCAGAAACATCTGATCAGGCCACCATGGTGTAGGTCACCTGTGTTGCCTACCCCCACAAAAAGGATGATATGACCCCTACTCCTGGATTCTACTCATGTTTTCCATCGTTCATAGTAGAGTCACTTTATAAATAAAAAACAGATTTCGGACATCTTACACACAACGTTATCTAGTCCCTCACTAAGCAGAGCTTGTATTATGGGTACTAAACAACAGATATAAACATCCTATTTTTGTAAATACATACATATTATACATAGAATACACTCAGGTATATATACAAGGTCATATACATAAATAAAAATAAAATAAAGATTTAGAAATATTTAAAACGTCTATTGTTATTCAATCAGTGTTTTAGCTATAAAACAAAAACAAATAGCGGAAACTACTTCACTTTGCACGGCCAACTAATAAAGTCATACAAAACAGAAGTTTAATGGGTTTGTACTCTTGCTATAGAATATTAATGTTGTGTTGTGTTTGTTAGAATGCTGTAGAGATAATACATTTTGCATGAAAATCTTTCAGTGGCGATCACGGGTACGACTCTCCGTCCCGCTAGTAGTAACGACTCTCCGTCCCGCTAGTAGTAACGACTCTCCGTCCCGCTAGTAGTAACGACTCTCCGTCCCGCTAGTAGTAACGACTCTCCGTCCCGCTAGTAGTAACGACTCTCCGTCCCGCTAGTAGTAACGACTCTCCGTCCCGCTAGTAGTAACGACTCTCCGTCCCGCTAGTAGTAACGACTCTCCGTCCCGCTAGTAGTAACGACTCTCCGTCCCGCTAGTAGTAACGACTCTCCGTCCCGCTAGTAGTAACGACTCTCCGTCCCGCTAGTAGTAACGACTCTCCGTCCCGCTAGTAGTAACGACTCTCCGTCCCGCTAGTAGTAACGACTCTCCGTCCCGCTAGTAGTAACGACTCTCCGTCCCGCTAGTAGTAACGACTCTCCGTCCCGCTAGTAGTAACGACTCTCCGTCCCGCTAGTAGTAACGACTCTCCGTCCCGCTAGTAGTAACGACTCTCCGTCCCGCTAGTAGTAACGACTCTCCGTCCCGCTAGTAGTAACGACTCTCCGTCCCGCTAGTAGTAACGACTCTCCGTCCCGCTAGTAGTAACGACTCTCCGTCCCGCTAGTAGTAACGACTCTCCGTCCCGCTAGTAGTAACGACTCTCCGTCCCGCTAGTAGTAACGACTCTCCGTCCCGCTAGTAGTAACGACTCTCCGTCCCGCTAGTAGTAACGACTCTCCGTCCCGCTAGTAGTAACGACTCTCCGTCCCGCTAGTAGTAACGACTCTCCGTCCCGCTAGTAGTAACGACTCTCCGTCCCGCTAGTAGTAACGACTCTCCGTCCCGCTAGTAGTAACGACTCTCCGTCCCGCTAGTAGTAACGACTCTCCGTCCCGCTAGTAGTAACGACTCTCCGTCCCGCTAGTAGTAACGACTCTCCGTCCCGCTAGTAGTAACGACTCTCCGTCCCGCTAGTAGTAACGACTCTCCGTCCCGCTAGTAGTAACGACTCTCCGTCCCGCTAGTAGTAACGACTCTCCGTCCCGCTAGTAGTAACGACTCTCCGTCCCGCTAGTAGTAACGACTCTCCGTCCCGCTAGTAGTAACGACTCTCCGTCCCGCTAGTAGTAACGACTCTCCGTCCCGCTAGTAGTAACGACTCTCCGTCCCGCTAGTAGTAACGACTCTCCGTCCCGCTAGTAGTAACGACTCTCCGTCCCGCTAGTAGTAACGACTCTCCGTCCCGCTAGTAGTAACGACTCTCCGTCCCGCTAGTAGTAACGACTCTCCGTCCCGCTAGTAGTAACGACTCTCCGTCCCGCTAGTAGTAACGACTCTCCGTCCCGCTAGTAGTAACGACTCTCCGTCCCGCTAGTAGTAACGACTCTCCGTCCCGCTAGTAGTAACGACTCTCCGTCCCGCTAGTAGTAACGACTCTCCGTCCCGCTAGTAGTAACGACTCTCCGTCCCACTAGTAGTAACGCTAACAAATTTACGATTAGTTCCACGGGTACGATTCCCGAGACAAATGATGATGATGAATCTAGCTGTGAGCAAGTTTTTGTGATGGAACTAGCTTTGAGAAGATAGAATACAAACAACAGTAACATACAACAACATTGACTGCCTTGTTGGTCTAGTGGATAGCGTATGCGGCTGCTGATCAAGAGGTCTCGGGTTCGATTCCCGGGTCGGACTAAATATTTGTGTGATCCACAAATAATTGTTTGGGAGTCTGGGTTCTATCTATATTTAATATGTATGTATTTACAAAATAAAGTATGTTTATATATTTATATCACTCGTCTAGTATCCATAATACAAGCACTGCTTAGTTTGGGACTAGATGATGTTGTGTGTAAAATGTCCGAAATATTTATTTATACGACAATCCCGTAAATACTCAACTTAAAATAAGTACTCCAAAAAAAACATAGTTTTAAAAAACTAAACAAACACGTTTTTAGGGTTCCGTAGCCAAATGGCAAAAAACGGAACCCTTATAGATTCGTCAAGTCTGTCTGTCTGTCTGTCTGTCTGTCTGTCTGTCTGTCTGTCTGTCTGTCTGTCTGTCCGTCCGTATGTCACAGCCAATTATTTCCGAAACTATAAGAGCTATACTGTTGAAATTTTGTCAGTCGATGTATTCTGTGAACCGCATTAAGATTTTTACATAAAAATAGAAAAAAAACATTACATTTTGGGGGTCCCCATACTTGGAACTGAAACTCAATTTTTTTTTTTTCATCAAACCTATACGTGTGAGGTATCTATGGATAGGTCTTCAAAAATGATGTTGAGGTTTCTAATATAATTTTTTTCTAAACTGAATAGTTTGCGCGAGAGACACTTCCAAAGTGGAAAAATGTGTGTCCCCCCCCCTCTAACTTCTAAAATAAGAGAGTGATAAAACTAAAAAAAATATATGTTGTACATTACCATGTAAACTACCAACGAAAATTGGTTTGAACGAGATCTAGTGAGTAGTTTTTTTTTAATACGTCATAAATCGTAGCACGCAATATACCTTTCATCCAATCAATACATTAGTATAAAAACATCGATGAAAGTTACAACGAACTACAAGAACTTTTATATGATGTTACTTGCTGGTACGGAACCCTTCATGGGCGAGTCCGACTCGCACTTGGCCGCTTTTTAAACTAAAAAGTAGAAAATATTTCTAATGTAACGAAGCGTTATTGAAATATTTTCAAAAAGCACCCCACGCTTTGTTACATTAAAATTATTTTCTACTTATTATTTTAAAAGAGTGTTTGTTTAGTTTTTTAAAGCTATGTTTTTTTCTAGACTAAAATAAAAAAAATCATTTTTTTTTGTTTTATTTTTCGAATTATTTCGATTCGTTTAAAGTGGGTCAAAATCGCACCCAAAGGAGTCGGTTATAAACATACAAACAAACATAAATCTTTCTAACATTTTTTTTTGCTCTGCTGTTCTAAAAAAGTGTGACAAGACAAAGTGTTCTTGTAACTGCAACTTGTCACTGCAGTTAAACTACTAACTACGCCATCCATGCGGATAGAGTTGTGGTTTAAGTGATCTTCATGCCGTCTTCTACTGTACTCAGTGTTGTGGGTTCAAACCAAAAATGGGAAAATACTTTGTGTTATTCATAAATTGTTATTCAGATTCTGGGTCTGGAGTTTCTTATTGGTTTGGAGTATCTTAACGCTTCTCCTAAATAATAATAATAATAAATAGGAATGATATTTTAGAACAGCAGTTCCTGAACAGTTCCTAAATAAAAGTTTTTTTTGTTATTGAGTGTTTTTGTGACCCTTAAGGGCTTCGTTAGACTTAGAAGTGCGGGGTTAGTCTTTAAAAAATAAAAGAACTAAAATAAATAAACTTGTTTGCTTTAAAACAATTTTATTTTATTTCAGTCTCGTATTTGAGGATGAAATTGAAGCTGCATGATAAAATTGTTTCTAAATATTTCTTTTTAATCATCTAAGTTATTTTAACTTTCACACACGTTGAAAAGCATCTGCCAGTATTTTTTATCCACCTAACCACCACATAAACACAAACCTTCAATTAAAGAATCACCAATAATATATTAATGTAAATAAAAACCTAAAGGCCCAATACCACAATATCCGTAACTCAAAAAATGTTTAAGCCGCGGCCATCTTGTGAGAAGTCGACACCTACAATTATATTTTCAAAGATATTTTATATTGTCTGTCGTTATTTATGAATGTGAAATGATTACTAAGGTAATAGAAGTCACTCTATTCGATTCGACTTCGGGTGAAGATTTGAGCTATTCCGGCGATTGTGAATTGGAATTGAATTCGTCATCGATTAAATGAGAAAATTTAAGTGAAACTTGAAAATTACTTAATGATATTATTTGATTGACCATTCAAATGTTTATTAAAGCTAGAATAAGAATTTCTGTTCTACGCAAACATAGTTTGTAATGAGGTATTTAAGTAATAGTAATAATCCGACCGATTTAGGCCATAGCGACTACTTCGACCCCTTATAGAGCTTGGCGCTGATGCACCCGGAGATGGCATTAAAGGCGATTTTCGCAGCAAACTCCCTTGCACAAAGTGGGCAAGTGAGCTTACCGCTCTCATAATTATAGTAAGTGGCGGTAAGTGGACGGGCTTTAAGCTCATCGCGCTTGGTGGCTCGTGCTTGGTCAGCTAAACGCTATTACTCAAATTCGCAGATTTGCTTCTTCATAATCTCGAGCCGTTCTGGGCGCTGTGCTGCCAAACTTGTATGTAACAAGTAGGAAATTCACCTGTTATAATTCAAAGAAAAGAATGCATTGTGCAAATATATGCACGTACAAGTCATAATATAGAGTTGTATGTGACATTTACGACGATTTTCAATCGACTTGAAAACCTTAGTAGTCCATTATTCTTCGAAATACTTTTTGTATGTCAATATGGTGCTGGCGTTTCATTTGGCCAAATGCTCTGAATGATATACGCCTGCAAAATATATTTCATGACATAAATTCTTTACTTAATTATTTTTGAAGTTATTGGCGCTTATGAGTTTCTGAAGTGTATAAATGACATTAGTTGTGTCGTTTATATTGCTGTGGTAGTAAATTAGCACACGTTTTTATAAGCGAATATTGGCACATTGACTAGTTTGTTCATGATTATAAAATGTGGTTTTAATGAATTTTTCTTCTTCCTAGCCTTATTCCCAATATTATTTGGGGTCGGCTACTAGTTCAACCGGTTCTACCTGAATATCAGTTTTTCAACGGAGCGACTGGCATCGGCCCTTCGCAACCCTGAGGACCTAAATTCAATAGTTGTCAGTAAATTTGAGGGCACTGACTTCCCAATAACGATTGCCATAGACCTTCATGACAACCGGGACCGACGGCTATACGTGCTATCCTAGGCACGGGCGTGAATCACAGCCAAATTTCCAAACTCCGGGCTGCTATTAGGAATTTCCTAAGAAAAACCCTAAAACACTTTTTGGCCAGACCCGGGATTTGAGGCCTCCTGATTAGCAGTCGCATACGCTATCCACTAGACCAAAGAATACGAATTTGAGTATTTGACTGTTCATACGTGACATTGGAGTCGAAGAAAAGAGTAAACTACAGGACACAATCTTGCACTCATCAATGAAACAGCACAGCATGAATGCTGTCATTTTAGTTGAGTCTTCTGTGTGTATATGTCTGTTTAAAATTTTAAGTCTCAGAATCTCCGTCTCTTTCTCACTGCTGTTCTACCTGAGTTTTTAAGTTATGAAGGTCACCCATTGGAATAAAAAAATAAAATTCATTCAAACTTTTAAAAGGGCGTAACCGTAATAACTCATTGCTGTTCCCTTTAATTTTTTGACAGCTTGCAATCCGCCTACTGTATTCGATACGGGGTTTGGGTAAATATTTTCTGTCTGTTGGTCTGTTTGTTACATTGATATAAGAAATTGCTAAGTCAGTTTGTATTTGGTATAATAATGCTGTATTGTTTATCAAAAGGAAACTATAAACGTACATAAAACTGACTCAAAACAACGTCCAAACTTAGAACAACGATTTGTGCATCACACAAATTGTAATCCCATGTGGTATTTGAACCCACTACACTTATTGTATTAGCGAGCGGCGGTGGGGCGGTAGCTTTAGATGGTCGGTTGGTTTAGTACTCTAGTGGTCTATGACCCTAACTGCTGATTCTGGTATGCCAGGGGTCACGGGTTCCAGTCCCACCCAGCACAAAAATAATGTTAATGCTGCATCTAGGACATTTACTGTCACTTGTTTGCCATCATAGTGTGGAAGTTTTATTTGACACAATGTAGCTGAAATTACTGGTGTCACACCCTCCTCCTTCAGAATCAGTTTAAAAAAATCCTTTAGTTGGTCTTTGCCCATTGAAGTGGATTATTAGAGCCTTCTTTGGCTGAATCTCAGAAGTATGTAGGGTAACGTACAAATGGGCGGCGGTAAGCGCTTACCGTTACTTATCTTTTGATTTGTCTCCTATCCCATAAAATAGTAGTAATTTGCAACATTTCGTTAACTGTAACTCATAAGCAACACGGTATGGAGAAGCCATACGCAAACGTTCCCCTTTGTAAAAGCATAAGCCGCCACACTAGGCCAGCGTAGGGACTGATGACCTACCCTCTCATGAGAGGACACCCGAGCCCAGCAGTGGGACGTTATGGGTTGTTGATTATAATTTTCATTTCCATAACGGCAAGTATCGTTTTAATATGTGAGTAAAATGTATATCTGTGAAAATTTCCTCCCGCAATAAATATGTTTTGTTTTGGGATAAGAGGCTATGGGTACCCCCCTCCGGTCCTCGAGCCTTTGTAGTTCTATAGCTGTAACTCATCTACTACATCTATGTGAAAGTCTGCAATAAATATCAAAGAGTGAAAGATTTGTATGCAATGATGTTTAAGAAATTTCTATAAAAAAGCTTTAACAAAATGAACCAAATATCCCCACATTACCAAGTTAAGAGATACTAAGTTAGAATTATTTTGATGGGTTGTTTTGTGGTACATGTCACAAGAGGTGGCCTGTAGTTTACTAAAAGGCTTTAATACAAACTCATAATAATTAAATCAATGACAGTGGGATATGGGACACATGGATGGGGCATGGGACATGGACATGAACAGTCAGGATAGGATTAAGGGCATACGTCCCCACGTGCGGTTGGTCGACAAGCTCAAAGTTGCTCAGCGTGCTATGGAAAGGGCTATGCTCGGCGTTTCTCTGAGGGATCGTATCAGGAATGAAGTTATCCGTCAGAGAACTAAAGTCATCGACATAGCCCACCGGATTAGCAAGCTGAAGTGGCAGTGGGCTGGCCATATTAGCCGCAGAACTGATGATGGGGTAGAAGAGTTCTGGAGTGGAGACCGCGTCTCGGCAAACGTAGTGTAGGACGCCCACAGGCCAGGTGGAGTGATGATTTGCGTAAGATGGCTGGCAGGAGCTGGATGCGAGAAACCCAAAATTGATCAAAGTGGTGTGCAATGGGAGAGGCCTATGTCCAGCAGTGGATTGAGATGGGCTGATTATGATGATGATGTCTCCACGTCCCCACGCTGACCGACTGCGGGTTGACTAGCAAGCCACGTTGTGGCTACGTAATATTGCACTTGGATGTTTTTAATCCGTCAGAAGGCCTCCAACTAAGCTCCACGACTGTTATCTTATGAAACAACCGGGTGGCCGACCGAAGGGACCTCCGAATCACGGAACAGTTCCAAATATTTATTGGTTAGTAGCTAGCTCCTGTTGTATATTTCCAACTTTTTATTTCGCCATCGCTGTCTTTTATCCCGTGTACTAGAGTATAATTCTTGCCCCCGCGTGTGGGCGGCACTCATTACAATACGATACCATTGTGCTGTTTATGATTATGTAAACACAAGTTAGATTAGTGTGGACTTTGTATAATTGTTCTGGATTTTTTTCTACAAAAACTCAAATATATGCCTGTTGGAAAGCGTAATTAGAATCCAAGGGTAGTCGTCACCCTCCTCATTGTGCAATGCAGATAACAACATGGTGATCCACACTTTAGCGGTTTAGTTAGTAAGATGCTGATGAATCATTGAGCCTTCGTTCTCGCACTCTCCAACAAAATATTACATTTTAGGTTTAAAATTTACCACATATATCTAAAACTAGCTTTGGCTCGCGGCTCCACCCACGAGTGTGTCGATTTTCGAAGTAAAAAGTTGCCATCAAAATCGGTTCAGCGGTTTAGGCGTGAAAACGTAACAGACAGACAGACAGAGTTACTTTCGCATTTATAATATTAGTAGGGATAGAGATACACATACACACAATACATACATTTATGACTTATTTTCGTCAGAGATAATACGATCTTTTCTACAAGTACGTTTAAATATTTATATAAGTTGCCTAGTACCCATAATACAAGCTCTGATTACTTTGGGACTAGATGACGTTGTGTGTAAGATGTCCGAAATATTTAACTAACTTTAAATCGACGATGAACATAATTACATAAGTAAAGTCTTATCCACACTAACCAAATATGAGTAAGTTGATAACAATTTCGTATGCATGTATGCGCAGGAGCATAACGAATAACAATGCAAGCTTCCGTCGGTCCCGCCTCCCTTCCAAACATATTGATCACCTATACGATGAATGCTTTAAAAACTATTCAAAACTACTCTTCAAAAAAATAGTACTCACTACATGTTAGAACATCTAAAGTAACGGGTGCAAATCCTGCTCAAAGCAAATCAATTAACAAACCATAACGTCTGGCCAGCATGGTATAGTAGGCCAAAACCTCCTTTCTAAGGAGAGGCCTATGTCCAGCAGTGGACTGTTAAACGCTGTTGATGATGATGGTGATGATGAACGTCCCACTGCTGCGCTCAGGTCTCCTCTCAAGGGTTAAGGCCATACGTCCCCACGCTGCCCGAGTGCAGGTTGGGGACTGGTAAGACATGTTGTGGCTACGTAATCTTGCCGTTGAATGTTTTAAGCCAACCGAAGGCCTTGAAGTAAGCTTCACGACTGTTATCTTATGATAGCAACCGGGATCGACAGCTTAAAGTGACCTCCGAATCACGGAGACGCTCATAACATATCAAAAACGGCCACCCATCTAGGTCTGAATGCGCCATTGTTGCGCGGGAAATTTTACCAAACTACATGAAACGGACAAAAATAATACCAAGACTGTGTAGTCGATAGATAAACATACTCTTTTTTTATAAATACATACATACTCGTAATAAGTATAAATAGAAAAAACCTAAATTCCGAAACAAATATTTTCGGAGCACACAAACATTTGATCCGAACCGGGAATCGAACCCTAGGCAACAAATTTCATATAGACACTAGCTGATGCTCGCGGCTCCGCACGTGTCCTAGGGGTGTGAAAAATAGATGTTGGCCGATTCTCAGACCTACCCGATATGCTCACAAAATTTCATACAAATCGGTCCAGCCGTTTCGGAGGAGTATAGGAACGAACATTGTGACACGAAAATATAATATATAAGATATGGCGGCCATTTTTAAAACTTTATACGGAACTGGTGAAATTGGTTCTCATTCATTTAAATCATTTTTGTAAATTAAAGTTGAAACAGTTGGACAGTTATTCATACAAAATACTTATTTGTTTTTGTAAAATACCATTATTCTCACTACCTAAGGGCAAATGAAATCTTTTCATTACGGGAAGAAAAATATATTTTAACTTAATAACAAAGTTGGAATATGGGAAATAAGTAAAGGGTTCCGTAGATATTCTTTTTAAGAAAAATCTTACAGTACCCTGCGAGAACTTTCTCGCTGATGACGGAGATATTGAGAGAGCGGGGAGCGGAGGAATGGTGAATCACTTAATTTATCTACAACTATCCCCTACCTGTAGGTAGTTAGGATACCGGTACCGGTACTACCTGTACGATAGTTGGAGATAGTTATTTACACGAACCAGACAACTGTTACATTATTTACAATTTTTTTTACAAGACTGTAATAAATCATTTGTTTTAAAATTATAAAATCATATTTTTTAAACAGATTCGTCTTGTGATATAAAAAGTTTCTCAATTAAAAACAAAACTATTGAGTGACCTGCTCACAGAGTTATGTTTTGGGTTTAAACCCTAAAAACACCCAGTTAAACACTAATTTATGGATCCCACAGCATTGTCATTTAGGGTTTGAATCTACAACACAGCTCAGTACAGCAGTAAGGTCTCATCATCATCATCATCAGTCCTCTGTAGTCCACTGCTGGACATAGATTTCTCTTGAGGCATACCACAGAGCCTGGTCCGCTGGTTGTTCTTCTACCACTAGGCTAGAGGGCGTCCACGTGCCAAGATACGGCATTCACTCTAAAACACGCTTGCTCCAGCAGTTTGCGGATTTAAGACATATAAGACCAACCCTGTCCGACATAATTATAATACTGCCTTGTTAGGCTTGTGATTAATATATACGGCTACTGATCAAGAGGTTTCGGGTTCGATTCCCGAGTCGGACCAAATGTTTGTATGATCTGCAAATATTTGTTTCGAAGTTTCGGTGTTTTCTACGAATAATATGTATGTATATACAAAAAAAGTATTTGTATTTATATCAGTTGTCTAGTACCCATAGTACAAGGTCTGCTTAGTTTGTGACTAGACAGTGTTGTGTGTAAGACGTTCCAAATATATAAATCCTTTAACACTTCAGTCAACAGTAAGTTCTAAAGAAACACTTACTTTCTCGTAATCAAAATGAATCGATTAGAGAAAACACAATTTCTATACACATAGTTTATTTTCTAGCTGCTTCAAAAAAAAGAAGTCTGTAATTTTAATCTCGAACCCCCGGAACCCTGAACATGAAATCCACCCAGAAACGCAAGCGAAAAGCAATTAAGTTGGCACTCGCCACCGTGCGGACATCAATACGAATCAACTCGACGCTATTAACCGGTGTGTAGTATAAGAGGTTGATGCAAGTTTTATTATTATTATTTATTATTAAAAAGTTTCCACCAAATATATAATACCAGACCATACTTACACAGATAGGGATTGTTAGATAGATAGATGATAGTTTAATTTCTTTTTTATTAATATAAGTTTTTCATAACATACTATGTCCTCTTAAGAAACAATAGATAAAAAATTATATCACAGATTTTCATTCATACATTGATATGCGATAGTCCTCATGGGAAAGGCGTGTGTCCAGCAGATGACTGCCATAGGCGGATGATGATTAATATGGACATTGGATATTAATAGTTACAATACTTAAATATAATATATAGGAAGCTATATGTGCCAATAAACAGCGATAGCAGTTTAGTAGAAGTAATGTGTTGTAAGCAGGAGCAGTATTATTATTTGAATAAACAAGTACCTATTTAGGTATATCAATTTTAGTTACTTTAGCTAATTAATTTAATTAACTGTATTAGGAACTAAAAGATAACTTTGCGGTAAGTCTTGACGTCACAACTGTCTATTTCATGCAATCTAAACTCCCCCGGTGTTGACAGCGATCACTGCCCCGGTGGTAGCACTGAGGTCTCAGGTTCGATTCCCAGGTCGGGTCATGTGTTTGTGTGGTTTATAAATATTTGTTTCAGAATTTAAATTTATTCTATGTAATTACAAAAAAATAAGGTTCAGTATTCTACTAGTCAATGTAACTCTCACAGTGCAAGTTCTGCTTAATTTGAGGCTAGATGACGTTGTGTATCAGGTATTCAAATTTATTAATTTTTATTAATTATTTTTAAATTGAATCACTACTCACTGATTAATAACGTTTCAATAATGTATAACATAATGTAAATTTATAGAATTATAGTTCAAAATATATTAACCAAGAAGCTACTTTTCTTAACTCTGCCTCCCGAACTATACTCGTGATCATCGCTTATATTTCAGCACTATCCCGCCCAAAATTTAGATTGGATTTATAACAAATCAAATCGCCGTATCACCTTCAACATAAGGTCTATAATAACTACAGTTTTATTAAACAAACCAGTGGTTGTGCCTCAATATCTTTGATCTTAGCGATGTCAAAATGAATTTCTTTAATCTGCACATGAGTAAAGGATGTGATGTTTAAATATTTGGGCTTGTGAATTCGTTAAGCAAATCAGTGTTTTAAATTATGAGTAAGTGAATGAACATGGGATATAAATGTATAGCAATTAATTTTAAGGTGGTTGAGCCATGCTGATTTCAGCACGAACGGGCTGGCTTGACTGGCGGTAATACCCTCGCATAGAAGACAAAAGCAACCTAAAAAAATAAAGTTTTAAAAAACTAAACAAACACGCTTTTAAACTAAAAAGTAGAAAATGAGTGCTCGAAAGCTCTTTTCGAACTGATTGAGCCATCTCCATTCCTTTATCGGACTACTAGGCGCAGGCAAAAGTTTCATCCATACGTTGTTGGCATACCCAAAAGACGAACTAAACGGTTTGACAGCTCGTTTTTGGTGAGAGTCGCCAAAGTTTGGAACGACCTGCCTGGGTCTATTTTTCCTGATGAGTTGAACTCTGGAACCTTTAAGAGTAGAGTGAACAGGTTTCTTTTGGATGGGCGTGTACCATCTTCGTCTTCATCTACACTTTCCATCAGGTGAGATGGAAGACAAACGCCTATTCCATTACAACAATAAAAAAAAAAAAAAAAAAAAAGTAATGAAAAAAGCGTGGGGCGATTAATTACAATAAATAATATGTATCTGAGACATATCCAGCAGCAAGAGAAGTCTCTCTAGCTTTTTTCAAATCACAAAAGTCACACATGACGTTTTATTTTCTCCCAACTTTCATAAAGATGAAATGAGGCGAAGGAAGAAAAGAGTATGTATGTGGATGCGTGAATGATGTTGGATGATGTGTGGAAGAAGGAGCCTACACCACCCCCCTCCAGAGACCGTCAGGGTGATAAAAACCTCACCCGACGTCCGGATCTAGTAATGTACTCTTGCCTGGGCTCTGGACTCGAAGCCTCAGAGTGATCAGAGAGTACATAAGCCGGTTTGAGTCGGTCAATGGACACCGTGACTTCTCTACCACTAACGATAATCCTAAACACCTTGTCACTTCGACTGACAACTTTGTGAGGCCCAGTGTATGCTGACTGCAGAGAACCACGTGATGCGTCAACACGCAGGAAGATGTGATCACTCGTGTGCAGGTCTTTGAATATGAAAACTCTGGGCTTACCGTGGTGCGAAGTGGGTACAGGCCGCAGTTTTTGTACTACGTTCCTGAGTCTTGCAGTAAAGTCCGTGATGTCATCTGTGGTAACGGAGATTGGGTCAATTGGTGGATACCGGTAGTGGGCCGACAATATCAATATGGACTTGGCGAAATCTGGTTCTGGGTAATTTGAAGTTGCCCAACGGTGAGTGTACGTGCCTAGTGACCTTCGATCGTTGGCAATCGGTGCAAGCTTGCGTCCACTCACGACAGTCTTTTTTCATGTTTGGCCACACAAAGCGTTCGGATATCAATTTTGTCGTGGCTTTAACTCCAGGATGGCTAAGTGAATGCAGACATTTGAAGACTTGTCTTCGCAATTCCGTGGTCACGTAAGGTCTTGGTTTTTTTAGAACGTCGCAGAAAAGTTCAATGTCAGTTCCAGGCAATTTCATTTTGACAAGACGTAGAGAATGAGTTGTTTCTCCGTTCATTATCGCAATTAATTCCGAGTCGAGTTATTGTTGCTCAGCAAGCAGTTTAAAATCGACAGGCCTATCTAGCGCTTCAATTCTGGATAATGTATCAGCTACGACGTTATCTTTTCCTGATATGTGTCTTATATCCGTTGTAAATTGTGAAACGAAGTCTAGATGTCTGTGTTGTCTCGGCGAGCAGGTATTCTTCTTTGTGCTAAAAGCAAAGCAAAGAGGCTTGTGATCAGTGAATATGGTGAAAACACGTGCTTCTAACATATGCCTGAAATAGCGTATTGCTTCATATATCGCCAGTAATTCACGATCGTATGGTGGATATTTCTGCTGTGTTGAATTGAGCTTTCTAGAGAAAAACGCTAACGGTTGCCATTGTGTGCCTTTTTTCTGTTGGATAACTGCTCCCATCGCTGTATCTGAAGCGTCTGTTACCAAGGCGAGCGTTGCTGAGCAGTCAGGATGCGCTAGTAGGGTTGCGTTGCACAAGCTCTCCTTAGAAGCTTCAAATGCTGCTAAGGCCTCACCTGTCAAGTTGATCGGCTGATTTTTCTTGACCACGCCAGTCAATAAAGCATGTAGTGGAGCTTGGATTTGTGCAGCTTGTGGAAGAAATCGCCTGTAAAAGTTGAGCATACCCAAGTAAGCCCTCAGCTGTTGCACGTTAGACGGGGTTGGGAAATCCCTGATGGCCTGAACCCTGGAGTCAAGTGGCTTAGTGCCTCTCTCGGAGATAGAATAACCCAGGAAGGTTATTTCGCTAGCCCCGAGAACGCACTTGGCAGTGTTCAGTTGCATGCCGTACTCCTTAAGCCGGGTAAAGATCTGCCGTAGATGCTGTTCATGTTCGCTTTCATCCCGAGAAAAGACCAAAAAATCGTCCAAATAAGTATATACAAAGTCGAGCCCACGAGTCATTTCGTCGACAAACCTTTGGAAAGTCTGGCCCGCATTCCGAAGTCCGAAGGCCATAAACGGGAACTCGAACAATCCGAATGGTGTGGTGATCGCAGTTTTCGGTATGTCCTCAGGGTTGACAAGTATCTGGTTGTAAGCTTTCACGAGGTCTAGGGTGCTGAAGACCTTGCAGCCAACTAAACTATGTGAAAAGTCGTGAATGTGCTTAATCGGATACCTGTCAGGCACTGTCCGGGCATTCAGCATGTGATAGTCACCGCACGGACGCCAACCGTTGTTTTTCTTCGGAGCCAGGTGAAGAGGTGAGGACCAGGGACTTTCCGAAGGTCGAATGATTCCATCAGCGAGCATAGACTGGAACTCCTGTTTGGCAATTTTAAGTTTATCAGGTGCGAGGCGACGAGGTGATGCGGCAACTGGAGGTCCCGGAGTGGTGCGGATGTGATGGACGGTGTTATGAGGTATGATACGGTGAGTGCCAGCTGGTCGGGTTATTTCGGGAAACTCGTCTAGGATGCGATGATACCGACCCGTGCCAGGTAACACTCTAACCGAGAAAATGTTTGAATTTACTACAGGTTTTGCGATGGCTGATAAAGAAGTGACGTTATCGATTAGGCGTTTATTACGACAGTCAACGATGAGGTTATAAAAGTTGAGAAAATCTACGCCAATGATAGCTTTAGTAACATCAGCTACCACAAAACGCCATGTGAAACTTCTGCGCAAGCCAAAATTTAGGTTTAAATGTACAAAACCGTAAGTGAGAATTTCGTTACCATTTGCAGCACTTAGCTTAAAGTCCGTAGAATTACGTCGTTCACGAAGTGCCGGCCTTGGGAAGACGCACAGGTCGCTGCCGGTGTCGACCAGAAACTGCATCTTCGATTGTCGGTCGGTGACAAAGAGGCGACCACTCGTAGAGGACGGGCAATCATCGGTCGCCATTACTGATTGCCGGTTGCATTTCCCGCACGGTAGTCGCATGGCTTGATGCATTTTTTCCCCTTCTCGCCGAATTTGAAGTGGTACCAGCAAGTAGGTTGCCGCCGGTAACTCGACTGTGATCGGCTGGTAGATCGTTGATGGGCGCGATCAACGGAGCGCTGTCTAGGTCGTGAGTTTATATCTGTAGATAGACTATGAACTTGCCGGGTGAGCTCCGTAATCTGTTGCGCAAGACGTAAGAGCGCCGTGTCGTCAATAGAGCTATCCATTCTCTTCTTTATGTATATCCTTCGTCGGGGTCACCAATATAAGAACGCCGTGATGGTCCGTGTACAGTTACATTAAAATTATTTTCTACGTTTTAGTTTAAAAGCGTGTTTGTTTAGTTCTTTAACACTATTTTTTTTTGAAAAAGACGTTAAAGAGACAATTTTTTTTTTGTTTTTTTTTTTTCAAATTTGTGTATCGGTCCTCGATAAATCTACAAAGTTTGAACGAAATCTGGCCGTGGGTCAAAATCGCACCCAAAGGAGTCGGCTACAAACATACAGGTGAAGCTAATAAAAAAGCGGCCAAGTGCGAGTCGGACTCGCCCATGAAGGGTTCCGTATCAGCAAATAACATCATATAAAAGTTCTTGTAGTTCGTTGTAACTTTGATCGATGTTTTTATACTAGTGTATTGATTGGATGAAAGGAAATTGCGTGTTAAAAAAAACTACTCACTCACTTATTTTAGAAGTTAGAGGGGGGGGGACACACATTTTTCCACTTTGGAAGTGTCTCTCGCGTAAACTATTCAGTTTAGAAAAAAATGATATTAAAAACCTCAACATCATTTTTGAACACCTATCCATAGATCTTGCGGATAGGTTTGATGAAAAAAAAATTTATGAGTTTCAGTTCCACGTATGGGGACCCCCAAAATGTATTGTTTTTTTTCTATTTTTATGTAAAAATCTTAATGCGGTTCACAGAATACATCGACTGACAAAATTTCAACAGTATAGCTCATAAAGTTTCGGAAATAATTGGCTGTGACATACGGACGGACAGACAGACAGACAGACAGACTTGACGAATCTATAAGGGTTCCGTTTTTTGCCATTTGGCTACGGAACCCTAAAAATGACATCATTCGTGTTGATGTGTTTCGTTGGTGAATGCGAAACTGGAGATCTAATGATGCTGGCTGACTAATACTGAGTTTGCCCACCCCTATTCATTCCATGGGTGTCGTAAGAGTCGACTAAAGGAGACCACGCAGTAATTACAAATTCAACAACAAACAACAACCCGTAACGTCCCACTGCTGGGCTCGGCTCTCCTCCCAGAAGAGGGTTAAGGTCATACGTCCCTACGCTGGCCGAGTAATCTTGCCGTTGAATGTTTTTAAGCCGCCCGAAGGCCTCCAACTAAGCTTCATGGCTATTATCCAATAATAGCAACAGGGACTGATTGCTTAACGTGATCTCCGAATCACGGAAACGCTCATAACATATCATGCCACAAACAAGGTCACCCATCTAGGTACTGACCGCGCCGTCGTTGCTTACCAAAATACTGAGTCTTTATTCGGTGATCATAGATGTGAGAACATTGAGGTCAAAGGACCACCAATAAAAACTTTAATTGAAAAAAAAAATGCATTGGTCATTCTGTCATCACAATTAGCCCTGTTATTTAAGTAAACATTGAAGATATGCAAATAAAAATTCGTTTCCGGACATTTCACGGAAATAATAAAACTAACATAACACTGTGACGTGACTTGAATTGCAAAATCAATTTACGTGTCGCAGTCTGTATGAATAATTCAGGATTTATGCGAAATATCAATTTTGTCGGCTGATGTTTTCTTGCGGGATCGGATTATCATTGACAATCGATAGTAGATACCGCACCCGTAGTGAGAAAATTAAATAACTCTGATTTAGTGGTTTTGAGATAAATGCGATTTAGTGTCTTGTGAGATAATTTTTAAGTTCAGCTAAAATTCAACAACTCATGTTATTTACATTATTAGACATTTAACTTTATTTATTTTATTTACAGTTATTAATTTATTTACTGAGTTATTTATTTATCCTTCAAAAAATAGTGTTAGTCTGAAGATATTTATTATTCCATCTGTCCGACAAAAATGGCTATATTTTTGGAACGGTATACGATACGAAAATGCCTGTAAGGCTCAAATATGCGGCATGTTTTAGGTGTTTTGAAAATAGGGAATTGAAAATTTCGCCAAAACCGGACTTATTTAATTTTCCCACTACGGGGACGATATATAATATACACATGGAGTCACACCTCATAATATACACATACTGCCTCGTTCGTCTAGTGGTTAGCGTATGCGACTGCTAATCAAGAGGTCTCGGGTTCAAATCCCGGGTCGGGCCAAAAAAGTGTTTTTGGGATTTTTCTAGGAAATTCCTAATAACTGCCCGGAGTTTGGAAGTTTGGCGGGGATTCACGCCCGTGCCTCGGAGAGCATGTAAAGCCGTCGGTCCCGGTTGTCATGAATATCTATGGCAATCTTCATTGGGAAGTCAGTGCCCTCAAATATACTGACAACTAGTTCAATCTTCGAATTTCAGTTCTCCCTTAGGGTTGCGGAGGTCCGATGCCAGTCGCTCCGTGGAAAAACTGAAATTCAGGTAAATTTATTTATTTTATTTATTATTTTACAACTTTTTGCACTGTAAGTACAATGGCGGACTTAATGCCACAGGCATTCTCTACCAGTCTACCGACGGGTGGTGCGGAGATGATTGAGAAGGTGCACTACAATTATTCAGGAATAAATGAGTATATGATATATCTATTCATACGAAATCCATACATTTATACAGTATACATAAACATACGCACATACATACACATATATATACATTCTCATATATAGATATACATACACATACATACATATATAAATATACATAAATACATACACATACATAAACATGAATACATATAATAAATTAAATATCAATATTTTAATATAAAATGTTAATTTTGTGACGACTCTGATAAGCTCCGAGCAAGGAGAGCTCGTAAGTTTGCCTTGAAGGTATCGCGACTGGGTGCCATTCTGATTTCCTTGGGAAGGGCATTCCAGAGAAGGACAGATTGAACAGGGAAGGAAGAATGCACGCATGCAGAAGTGTGGGAGGTGCATGACAGAAGCAAACTGTTTGTGGAGCGAAGGCTTCGGTCATGGTTAGATCCTAGGAGTTGGAAAGATGAAGTTAGGTAGGTAGGCGTGTTAGGAGAGTTAAGAATAGTATAGAGAGTCGTTAGGGCGCGCAGGTGGCGACGCTGACGAATAGGGAGCCAGTTCAATTCAAGGCGATAGGAGGAGATATGGTCAAATTTACGCAGATTAAAAACGAATCGAATGCAGTTATTAAGAAGTCGGTCGTATTTGTTGAGTAGGTCTGCATTCAGGTCGTAATAGCACACGTCACCATAATCAATGATGGGTACAATCAAAGTTTGCACCAACATCGCTTTAATCTTGGGCGGTAAAAGGTTTTTGAGTCGGTATAGCGCCCGCAGTGTGCCCGTAACTTTCCGACTTACGCTAGTGACCTGTGTCTGCCAGCTAAGGTTGTTGTCGAGGAACAGGCCTAGATCCTTTACTGTAGAGCTTAGAGGAACAGCTAACCCATTGAATGATATAGAAGGTAGTGTTTTTGGGTCAAGCCTTCTGGTCATATACGGACTACCTATTATGATAGCTTGGCACTTTGCAGGGTTCACAGTCAAACCGAATCTTTCAGACCAACTACTAATAGTATCCAGATCGTGGTTCATCATGGCAATAGCCTCTGTTATGTTATCTATAGCAGCATGGTGATAAAGTTGTAGGTCATCGGCATAAAGATGGTACGCACACTGAAGATTTTTGGTGATAAGATTAATAAAGATAGAAAATAACAGTGGAGAGAGAATGCCGCCTTGAGGGACGCCAGAGTCAAGTTCACACCATATGGAGGCAGATTCGTCGACACGAACAGACTGCTGGCGCCCCCGAAGATATGAAGAGAACCATTCCAGTTCATCAGGTGATATCATATAATAAGAAAGGATAGACAGGAGGACATCGTGACTGACGGTGTTGAAAGCATTGGAGAAGTCAATTAAAACTAACACAGTAACCTTGGAGTTCTCAACTGCCGTCCGAATGTCACCAGTCACTTTCAGGAGAGCGGATGTTGTGCTGTGCCCAGGCCTGAAGCCCGATTGAAGCGGGCTAAGTAATTTATTCCGATGCATAAATTGTGAAAGCTGTTGATGTACACAGGTCTCCAGCACCTTGGATAGGAAAGGAAGTATGGAAATTGGGCGCAAATGATTTACAAGGGTGGGATTAGCGACCTTAGGGATGGGTATAACATACGCGTTACGCCACAGTGAAGGGAACTTCCCTGAGTCGAGTGAAAAATTCACTATATGCGTAATCGCAGGAAGAAGGTGATCAAGGATAGGAGTGATCATGCGTCGGCTAATGTTATCACTGCCCGTTGCGTTAGACTTAAGGGAGAGGATTATCTTTTTGATATCATCTGATGCAACTGGAGAAAATTGAAAGGAATTAATATTAGGGCGTGGTAGGTCAGCCAGGTACCCTAAAGTTTGACTCTTGAGTTGGTGATCAAATTGTGGCAAAGAGGTGAAATACCGGTTAACGTCATCCAAATCAAAGGTTGCAGTTGAGATACATTTACCGGATTTACCAATGCCCAGGGTGCCAAGGAATCTCCAGATATGGGAGGCAGAAGAACAGTTGAGATTATTGATAATATGGCAGCGCTTAGCGTTGCGTACCACCTGATTACACCGATTTCTCTCTAATCTATAAAGAGACCAGTTCGCCTCGTTCCTGTTAGTTCGAAATTTACGAAAAGCTTTGTCCCTGCGTTTCATTGATTCGCGAACCTCCGATGACATCCAAGGGGCTGGAGAACGTTTAATTCTCACCTTCCTGATAGGAGCATGTAGGTCGTACAGGTTAGTCAGTGACGAATTAAAAATTTGAACCTTGTCATCTACTGTATGCGCTTCAAACAGAGATTTCCAGCTTAGTGCTAAAGCATCACTGTGCAGTTTTTCTTCATTTATCCGACCGAAGCAGCGAATGTGGCGAAACTTAGGGTGAGGCTTAGGAGGTTTCAGGGCATAGGACAGGTAGATGAGATCATGTTGGGAAAACCCAGGGGCCTGGTGTTGACCATGGTTGCGGACAAAGGAAGGGGATGATGTGAGGATTAAGTCCAACCAGGTGTCAGGCACGTCACTGTTGTGATGTGTAGCTGACAGTGGCAGCACATGCAAACTTGATGATTCGACGACCTGGAGGAGTTTAAGGGAACGAGGAGATCGGGAGGCTAGGAGATCGGTATTGAAGTCGCCCATAATGATTTGGTGTGTATACTTAGACCCTAAAGATTCCAGAATCGGTTCGAGACTGGAGAAGTAGTTGGCGTTAGGGGGACAATAAACAACGCCCAGAACAGATTTGGTTCCATTGAAGCTGGCCTCGATGAAAAGGTACTCTGCAGATGCAAAACAGGAGGGAGGGGAAGATGTTAAGATTTTATATGAGACTGAGCTGTGAAGATAAATGGCAACACCACCTCTTCTCCTATCGGTTCTGTCATTGCGGATAAGCGTAAAACCCGGAATAGCGTATGACGTTGAAGGCAAGTGAGGTTTTAGCCAGGACTCAGAAATCAGAATGGCATGCACTTTCGAGTCGATGAAAGCTTCAAGCAAGTCACTGTGATGGCTGGGAATACTTTGAGCGTTAATGTGGCAAACATTCATGCAAAATTTTGTGGGGTGACCAAATGTCTGTCGCAAAAAGTCGCCAAGTGTGTTTGATAAAGAATCGAAACTTTCGTCACCGGAAACACTAAGAGACTCGTTCGCAGAATAGAACGACTCATTATCAGACAACATTAAATAAAATATGTAAAAAGAAATAAATATATACAAAAATAATAATTAAATAACGGTATCGAATAACAACACTAAAATATAAATTTTAGAAATAAATATAGACAGTATTTATAACAATATAAGTATAAAATATTAAATTATTGGTAAATTTAAGCACTACAATAAAAGTGTTAGTGCGGACTTTAAATAAATGAACATCATCTGCACCACCCGCCAGTTTAAACCACACAAATATGCAATACAGATAAAAATTTGTAATAAAAGAGACATTTTAAAACAAATGAAAGGAAGCTAAAGTTAGGCGACACAAACGAATATGATTAATGTAATAGGTTTTCGAACGTAACTTCAGAAACGTCATTTAATGATTTGTTGTTTACATTATTGAATGTTATCCAAATTCCATCTAACATTTAAAATACACACAGTTTGCCATATTATAAGAAGAAGAAGAAAATATGTAGTAAAATAAAGTGATTAATGAATGGATAACTTACATAATTTTTAAGTAAACAGAGCTACGCCGTAATAAATAGAGGACAAGACAGTAAAAATGCGATTTTACAAAAGTTAAAAGTTATTTCGAAGAAGTGTTACCGCTGTTGTTGGCTGTAGACGATGTGTTACCAACAGCTCTGGGATGTTTCTCCAGCAGCTGAAGGAGCTGGTCTAAGTATGTTATTTTGTGGCGATGTCCATCCGTCGTTTTAATGATGATAATACCGTCTTGCGTCCAGACAGCTCTCATACCGAAGTGCTGTCGAGCTTTGCCGAAGATCGTTTGTCGAGTCCTGGTGAGAAACTCGCGTACTGAGACAGATGAGCCTTTCAATGCTGGCTTCGCTCTCCAGATGAGGTTTCTTGACTTCAAGTCGGCAAAACGCACAAGAATGGGCCGGGGATGATCTTTGTTCGAGGTCCCTATTCTGTGACAGGCCCTGATGTCCTCGGAAGAGACTGTTTCTATGCCCAACTTTTTGTGGACCAGGTCGAGAATTGATGCGGAACAATTTTCATTCTCAGCCTCCGAAATGCCCAAAAAAAGAAGATTCTTTCGTCGCTGCCTTGACTCAAGATCATCGACTTGCCTCTGACAATCAGAGATTTGTTTGCGAAGCAGTCCAAGCATTTTAAACATGAGTTCGCGAAATGTCCGGAACTCATCCGCCACTCTAGCCACAGTATCTTTCGCGGGCACTCCACTGTGTAGCTGGGCCTCCAGTTCCATCATTCTTCGATTGAAGCTTTCCTCAAGGCTTCTCTGTGCAGATTGTATCTAAATGTATGTAAATCTGGTTGAACTAGTAGCCGACCCCAAATAAAATTGGGAATAATGGCTAGGAGGATGACATGGAGTCACACCTATTTCCCAGAGGGGTAGGCAGAGTTAATTGGTTTCCACTTACTACGGTTCTGACACCTCTTCTGCGTAGTCCACAATCAGGTTCCTGATGCTCTCTATACGGCTCTTTTTCAGAACATCACCGATTTTGCCTGTATATAAATATTTCAGCCATCTTACACACAACATCATCTATTCCCAAACTAAGCAGAGCTTGTATAATGGGTACTAAACAACTGATTTAAATACATAAATATCCTTTTTTTTGTAGTAAATACATACATATTATACATAGAAAAACACCCAGACTCCGAAACAAATATTTGTGGATCACACAAATATTTGGTTTGACCCGGGAATCGAACCCGAGACCTATTGATCAGCAGCCGCAAACGCTATACTGTATACTTTCATTTTGTTCCACCAAAAATAAATTTTTAAGTTTGTTCCTGTCTGACCGTTTAATCCAGCTATTTTCTGAATCGGCTAAATCGATTCTGACAATCCCTTCACTGGCAGATAGTTGATATTTTATTGAGACTACTTTTTTTAAACTAGCTTCACCTCTCGGCGTTACCCTTCGTTGTAGTTAGGGTACAAATAACAAAAACCGTGGAACTCAGCCGTGAATATATTTCAAAATTTAGCTTCGCCAAAATAACTGATTGCCATATAACATTTTGTGAATGATTTCTACCACAGATATGACGTCACACCTCCCATAAAAGATACCCATAGACCCGGCGCTATATTTTTTACGATATACCATAGAACGTTGCTCAAAAACAATATTTGCATTCCATTGAACAGGCGCCAGTGTTCCGTACATTTTATTGTGTGCTAATCACCATAAGATTATAGAATCTGTATACAGGGTGTGTTGAGATTTAACCGACTTTAAAATAGGAAGACTTTTGTGTAATATTTCTGTCCCTGTCTGTCTGAAATCTCCCTGATCGTGTCTGGTAGTCCTCCCATCGCATTGTCAGAGTGAAAAAACAAAAAGTGCACCTGTGTTTACGCACACACTTGTGCACCATAATATCTTCTGCGTTGTTGGCTGGTCTCCGCTGAGACTCGCTGCCGTAGCGGATTACAGCCTACCAAAGGTGTAAGGGTCACCATTATCATTATGAGTGCAAACAATGCGGCATGGTGACCCACACTATGGCGGACTAGTGTGACACTTCTATATGGTTGGGGCTCCGGTCTCACACTCCTCAACGAAATACGACAGCACGAATTCTGTCATTTTTTTATTTGATGCCTTCCAATGTGACTCCACTCTGCCTGATGGTAAGCATGAATAGAATCCAAGAGTGGAGGCCACCAGACTGCCTGCGATGCAGGAAGTATGGCGATGCCGACCCAAACTATGGCGGCTTTGTGAGATGGTTTTTCACACCCCTCTTAAAGGACCCGGGATCATAATGGGAAGGAAAAACGTGGGATGGTAGCAAGTTCCAGTTTTTAACCGCTCGGCACAGGAAAGAAGAGCTAAACCGTTTAGTTCTAGTGCGTATTTCTACTACTCTAAGCGGTTTTCTTTAGGTTGATCTTCTGTATGAGGGTAGTACTGCCCCAGTCGGCTCATTCGTGCTGACATCTTTTAACCTATCAAGCTATTAGACCAGGCCAAAAAAGAACTAAAAAGCAAGCAAACCCGTGGGAAATAGCTAGCTACTAATAGAATAAAGCAATTTCTTGTAGTTCAAGTACGATAATTGGTTCTTTACTACATTATAAGTGAACAATATAAACCTCAAACGCATTCCCCTAATGATGCCATGACCTGTGACGTCACAAACCATGCACCATGGCGGTTTCATTCATACCCATTGTGGTTATCGCATCCTCTGGTATTAACTTGTCAGTTGTGACTGACAGACATGTTAAAAAGCATTGTCCTAAATAATTGTGTTATATAATAGGGTAGTGAGTTTGACTGTTTGTTGGTTAGGTATAGTATTGTGCGAAACTGATGATCTTGAATTTTTGTATTACTTTTTTTTTTTTTTATTTAATTTCGTTCTCTTATTTACCGTCTTCATCATCATCAGCCAATCGCAGTCCTATGCTGGACATAGGCCTCTCCAATGCCATTCTTCTTAGTAGTAAAAAATCCATAATCGTAACAACATCCTGTGCGCACAGTATTGCGTGACGCCGTATCATAAACATTGCATACTAATTTGAAGGCCCGGGTTCGTTTCCGTTCGACGGACACATAAAACAGTCAAAAAATCCTTTTGTAAATTAAGACTAGTGCTTGGTAAAAATTGAGTATAAAGATTATTGTAAGTCAAAAAGTTTGTTTGTGACATAGATAAATAGGTAATGATATCCTGAAATCACTCTGAAACCATTAAATTTTATATTAAACTAACTGAGTCCCGCAGTGTTACCCGCGGTTATTGTCATCAAACTCGAGTAACGCCGGGGAGTGAAGCTAGTCAAAAAAAAATTAGCCTAACTTACTCCTTAAGTCAACAGCCATCTGCCAGTAAAAGTCTCGTTAAAATCGATTCAGCCTTTACAGAGATCACCCGGAACAAACAGACAGACAGTCTTGCAAATATTGTGATAAAGTATCTACATATATATATTCTGTAGCTGTCTAGAAGTCCTGTCCTGTTCTGTTCTTGTATTGTCGGTTTATTTGAAAAAAAAAATCGGCCAAGTGCGTGTCAGGCCACGCATAGAATAGGGATCCGTAGTTACCCATACTGGTAGGTAGATTTAAAATCTACCTACCTAAATCTACCTAATCGAGTCCAATAGATATTGTTAAATTAAAAAATCGTCTTAAAAACCCTTTATTTTTCTAAAACGCCTATCTAGTGATATCCCACACTTTACGTGTAGAGGAGGTACCCCAAATATGTTTTTTTCATTATTTTATTGTAGCACTTTGTCGACGTAATTACAACACATATTCATGCAAAGTTTCATCTTTCTAGCACTTACCGTTTAGACGGTAAGTCGAGGACGGACGGACGGAAATAACTTTCCGAGACATAAATTTCGGAACCCTAAAAAAAGTGGTAATGTCCTTATTCAAGAAAGTATCTGGTTTCTGGTCTATTATGGTTTAAAAGATAGACAGACAATCTTCCTTTAGAAATTATAATATTAGTATGAATAATGCCACAGAAAATTAACTCGCTCATTGACATTCAGCTCTTGGATGCCTTTATTGATAATCTAAAACGGCTCGAAGTTTTGGGTGGCCTAAATTATCTGTAACAAGAGATCAAACGAACGATGCATTACAATGAAGTAGAAATAAAGTTGTTATATTAAAGATGTGCCTAGAGTTAGAAAAATGATAAATTATCATTTTTATTAATTAGACTAAAACTCAAACCATCTTGTCCGTGTAGTGATGGATTAAGAATACAGTGTCACCACCCCTATTCATCCCACGTGGGTGTCGTAAAAGGCGACTAAGGGATAAACTACGCAAGACAACATCAATGCAAAGAGAAGGAAAACTTGAAACCAACCCTATACTAACCCGTCTGGCCAGCGTGGTATAGTAGGCCAATACCTCCTTTTCAAGGAGAGGTCTATGGCCAGCAGTGGACTGTTAAAGGCTGTTGATGATGATGAGACTAAATCTGTACAATTAAATGAAATTGGAGTGTCTATAGCTAAATGCTTATCAAAATATATAAGGTACTATCTTCTCTTGTATTATTGGCTAATATTTTGTCATGACTACGTGACTTACCATTGAGAGACGTCATCCACATATTAGTTTTCCATATATATATACGTTTACGTTTGTAGAATGCAACGTGACTGGGAGAGAGGTCCCCTAGCTAAGTTGCAATCGTTTTAATTGTTGTTATTGTTAGAAAAACCCAACAACAGACCCGGGATTTGAACCTTTACATTATTTGTGAGTACCCCACCCCGTAAACCGAAGCTCGGAGCTTTGATTCTTAATGATAATGATTCAATGAGCTAGTATAAATTAGCTTAAGAACTCTCCTAATTTTGTATGAAAAATGTGTAATCACTACTAATATTATAAATGCGAAAGTAACTCTGTCTGTCTGTCGGTAGTCTGTTACGCTTTCACGCCTAAAGCACTGAACCGATTTTGATGAAATTTGCTATGAAGATAGAACTGAACTTGGGAAAGGACATAGGATACTTTTTACCGCGTTAACCAACATACACGTGGGCGGAGCCGCGGGCAAAAGCTAGTATTAAAATAACTATTTAATTATTTTCAACTAAAATACTATTTTACGTCTATTTTCTACCAAATGATATACAGATTTAGCCCTAAGTAAACACCTTTTTGTGTAAACCCAAACAATTCCCTTCGATCCTATCCAAACTATACATGTCCAACACTAGTGACGGTCCTTTTGACTGTCGTAGTGAGGCGCCTCTTATGTTTGCCATTACAAAAAATCTATTTGCATGTGTTAATTTTAAGATTGGTTTACGAACCTTTGAAAGGAAGGACAAATAGTTGGTGTTGTTTTAACAATGATATTTGTGTTGAGGAACTGGGGTCAGTGTGGTCGACACACGCGGCAAAAAATATTGCATATCTTTTTTAGAAGAATTTGGACTTTAATTTCTAAGGTACTAAGGGTAAAATACTTTGAAAATGATAGTTCTAAATTGATGGGTATTAATTTCTATTGGTACCTATGGTTTCTCAAGATCAGGTCCGATTTGAATAATTATTTCAGTGTTAGATAGCCCATTTATCGAGGAAGGTTATAAGCGATATAATATCACGCTTAGACCAATAGGAGTGGAGCAGCAATGAAGAATGTTTTAAAATCGGTTTTTTTCCGCTTCCGCTGCTAGCGTTACAATAACGGTTAATGTTTTGCAAATATCATATATGACAGATTTGTTACCCTTGAAAAGTTAAAAAAAAAATCACGACAGCAAATGTCTATCTTCTTATGTAGGCTCAATCCTACTAATCCTACTAATATTATAAACGCGAAAGTTTGTGAGTAGGTATGTGTGTATGTATGTTTGTTGCTCTTTCACGTAAAAACTACTAAACGGATTTTGATGAAACTTTACAGTAATAAAGCTTATATATATCGGAATAACACATAGGCTACTTTTAACTGCAATAATCGAGATACACGGGCGAAAGCTAGGTGATTATAAAAATACATAAATCGTAGATGTCAAAATGTATCACGGTTTATCTCCTGTCAAAACTTCACAGGTTGCTAGGCATAACACACTTGCATAGCAACCATAATGATAGTTTGTAAATGGCTAATTTATAAGTGAGTTCTGGTTATGCACATATTTAGGCTACTTTTTATCCCGAAAATACGCGGGTAACACAGGGCGCAGTTGGTGTAATATATTTTAATGGGATTTTTAATGCTTCCGCTGAATAACATCACACTACAAGCAATAGAAGACGTAGACGGGCTGTATGGTCAGCTAGTGGAAAATAATCTTGCGATTAACAAAGACCATGAAGATGAGGTTCGAACTGAAGATCTTCTGATAGCATATAAACAGAAGCCATGATCCACGATGACAGTTACAGCATTTTTTTGCATACCTTTGTATGTCAAGCTCGGCTCGTCTGTCAGTTATGTTATATGTCTGTTCCTTGTGCGTCAGTCCTTATACATATATATATATACTTGTGTATATGTGTGATATGTCAGAAGGAAGATAACGTACCTATTGATGTGAGGGGATATTGTGAGGGGCGTTTTTCACTGGCGGTTTTAATCTTGATGCGATCTTTGTGTGTGGAGCAAGTTACGAGTGTGTGCGGAGAATTTGTATTTGTCTGGCTTTTACGGCTTAACTACACTGATTTAAAGGACATACAACATATAGTTTATAGCCTATACAAACATGTGTGCGGAACCGCAGACGAAAGATAGTATTTATATAAAAACATTAATTATAATTTTAACAAAAAGGAAGCGACTTCAATGAAAAACTATTCCGAGTACCCAAATCGCGACATTGTGCCTATGATATTTAAGGAGTTCCCTCGATTTCCTTGGGATCCCATCATCAGATCCCGATATGGTGACTATGGGACCACCTGTAAGCTACGCCCATTCCAATGCAAAAAGAATTTTTGAAATCGGTTCATAAACGACGAAATTATCGCTGAACATACATAAAAAAAAAAGAAAAAAAGATTCCGACGAATTGAGAACCTCCTCCTTTTTTTTGAAGTCGGTTAAAAAGCAAAGCTATTTTTGGGTATGATACTTTTAATATTTCTGATGTCATAAAACACATGCTTCGAGTTTAGCTTAGGCACCAGTCTTCCACAATATTATGCAAATTATGATATGTGTATTTTAAAATGTAATGTACCTTATACCTTACTATATTGTGGTACGAAAATAAACTATTATCATATTATACTTACATAATATCTTCATAAAATTTCTAGATTATTAAAGCCTGCTCTGTTCTTATGACTTAGTCAACACGTACAATTCACCTTTTATAAATATAGTTAAATGATGTTATAGTGAACTTTTCATATTTACGTTGTTATGGGCGCGTTAATAATCATTTCGTACTTTTAAACACTGAACAATATAGTGAGAACACCAGTTAGATGCCTTTCAAATAAATATTTAAAAACTGTTAAACACGAAATTAACTTTGCATGTCTGTTACGTTTTTCCCCTAAGTCGCCTAATTGTCAAGAAGATACTTTAATTTATAATAAAGGTTTTGGACTAGTTTTTTCAGTGCTGACTGAGGTATACGCGGGTGGAGCCCCAAGCAAAAGCTATTAGGGAATATATAAACAGCTATCCGATGAATGTCGGCCAGTGGGCAGAGATGTTAAAAACGATTACAATTTTCCGAGTCTATTAAACTCAACTCGAAGAAGTGAAAAGTGAGTCAATGTAGAAACGGAATATGGGCGGCATGGCAAATGGCAAATAAGTGAAATCTAAAAAATGAGATCTTAGTGTACCTTTTAATGACTGCTTAATGCCAGATAGTATATAGTCCTCTTTACCTCGGATTATAATGTGAAATAATATACTTACTTAAACTTACTTTTAAAATACAATTATTATCGTATATTTTATGTAAAACAAAAAAGTTTTTTGGGTTTTTCTTAGGAAATTCCTAATAGCAGCCCGAAGTTTAGAATTTTGGCGGTGATTCACGCCCGTGCCTGTTGTTATGAACATCTATGGCAATCGTTATTGGGAAGTCAGTGATTCTGACAACTGGTTCAATCTTCGAATTTCAGTTCTCCCTTAGGGTTGCGGAAGTCCGATGCCAGTCTCTCCGTGGAAAAAGTGAAATTCACGTAAAACCGGTCGAACTAGTAGCCCACCCCAAATTAATTTAGAAATAAAGGCTAGGAAGATGAAGGTGGTTATATGTAGTACCATAGTAAAATCACAGTTATAAACTAACTCTTACTATACCAGTTAAAACAAAAGGAAATTAAAAAGTATGTCCTTAACATCTATTTTTTTACTGATTTCTATAAAAATAATAAGAAATAGTTTTACCTAAACTACTAAACATTACTAACTACACTCCCAACGCATTTGCTGTTATTATCACAATTTATTCACACTTCATTTACTTCATAACGTTTGTCAGAAAACCCATTCTAATATCAGGCATTATTTTACTTCACCTACCAATTGGCGTACCACTCAAACGTGTTAAAATATAAACTGCTAAGAAATTAATAATAATTTTCTACATTGCAAACACTTAACAAGTAGAAATAGTAAAAAATAAAATAAAATCACCCACTGCCGTAAATAGGTGCACGTACCCTATATAATAACTGCAGAATTCTTAATGTCAGCGTATTGTATGGTGTTAATTTATAACAGGAGGCCTTTGACTGGTTCTTTTATAGTCGGTACAAGATTTTGAGGTCACAGGTATCGATATATCTCTTATTTTTATCTCTTTTTAAGACAACTTAGTGAGTATAATGCCTATAATTGTGGAGGTACCGAAGGTGTTAACTTGCTAATGGTATCTACGATCTTACTCAGATTTGACTTCCTCGGTGGCGCAGTGATTGTGCAGCTTGAGCTTGAGGTCTCGTGTTCGATTGCCGGGCCGGACCAAGGTCCAAATGTTTGTATAATCTGCAAACATTTGTTTTGGAGTTTGGGTGTTTTTATTAGTACTTACAATTTTTTTTTTTTTTAAGTATTATTTATCTAGTACCCATAGTGCAAGCTTGTGTGTCAGATGTCGGAAATAATTGTTTTTTATTTAATTATTTGCCTAAAATGCCGGCACTAATAATAATAGCATCATACATGTCACTCACCTAAGTATAGATTTCGGGATTTAGGAAATGTAAAATTTAGGAACAACGTAACTTGGCTCTTAGTAAGTTATCGACTTAAGTATTACCTATTGAAAACGGAAATAAACCTGCTTTTTAAGTTTTAATTCCTCTCTTACCAAAGAGTTATGAAATAAAAAAAACATTTCAACTCTGCCGAATACAGAACCGCAATTTATTCTGATATACTGTGACGAAATGGAAGGATATAAAACATGATATTACACAGCACTTTCGAAATACCGCTTTTAAAACGCCTGTTAAAATACTGTGCGAGTCAATGTTATATTTTTTTTTCTTTATAAAGATATCCCTCGAACCAAGATATATGTCCTGTGTTGCGGGGGATTTTACAAACATACCTACATGACACAAGAAAATTTAGACTAAGGATAACAATTTCTATATCACACACATTTTTTTTTATTCCATGTGTTGATCATAGCCACAATACTCTAGGGTAGGTAGGTAGGTAGGTACGCAGTAGGGACAATACATCCTTGTTTAATTGTTTATAACCGACTTAAAAAAAAAGGAGGAGGTTCTTAATTCGTCGTTTTTTTTTTTTATATGTATGTTCAGCGATAATTTCTTCGTTTATGAACCGATTTCAAAAATTCTTTTTGCATTGGAATGGGCGTAGTTTACAGGTAGTCCTATCGTCACCATATCGAGATCTGATAGTGGAATCCCAAGGAAATCGAGGGAACTCCTCAAATATCATAGACACAATTGTCGCGATTTGGGTACTTGGAATAGTTTTTCATTGAAGTCGGTTCCTTTTTGTTAAAATTATTTAGAATTTAAAACAATATTGTGAAACTCGTTTAACAGTGTACATTTAGTTCAGCTTCAACTACCTTTTGAGATTATCTATAAATATCTATACAAAAAAATAAAATTGTAGTATCTGTTTGGAATTATGATATATTTTTTTACTAAATTCATGTGAATATATATAAGTACCTTACCCGGGATCTACCCCAGTGTTGGGATACATCCCGGGGTGACACTAGAAGCCGCTGACGCGATCCTGGTATGCCTTCCGACTGCCGAGGTAGACCGGTTGCCCACGAGTTCCACACACACCCTTCTCTTTCCCCAAAAAGGGTATAGTATGAAAAGCATTCCCCACGTAAAAAAGGTAAGTTACATACAACTAAAGGTAAGTTACTTTTACAGGTAGTAGAGCCACGCTGATTTCAGCACGAATGGGCCGGCTCGACCCGGCCAGTACTACCCTCACACAGAAGACCATCCTAATAATGACAGGATTCTTGCTGTCGTATTTCGTTGGTGAGTGTGAGACCGGAGGCCCAATCATTCTGCATCATTCTCCCGCCCTTCGAAGGCCGGGAGAATGATGCAAAATAATATAACCAAGCTGCCACGGTAAGGGTCACCATGCTACATTGCCTACCCTCACAATGAGCATGGTGACCCCTACTCCTGGATTCTACTCATGCTTTCCATCAGGCAGAGTAGAGTCACTTTGGCAGGCTTAAATATAAAAAAAAAAAAAACTAATTCTTTTAATTTTGTTTATCTGTCTGTCTGTTTGTTTGTTCCGGCTAATCTCTGTATCGGCTGAACCGATTTTCATCAGCAGATAGCTGCTGATATAAGGAGTATCTTAGACTGATTTACTTCAGACTAGTTTCACTCCGCAGCACTGCTCATGATCATCCTCCTAGCCATTATTCCCAAGTTTATTTGGGGTCGGCTACTAGTTCAAAAGGTTTTACCTGAATTTTAGTTTCTCCACGGACCGACTGGCATAGGACCTCCGCAACCCTAAGGGAGAACTGAAATTCGAAGATTGAACTAGTTGTCAGTATATTTGAGGGCACTGACTTCCCAATAACGATTGCCATAGATGTTCATGACAACCGGGACCGACGGCTTTACGTGCTCTCCGAGGCACGGGCGTGAATCACTGCCAAATTTCCAAACTCCGGGCACTTTTTGGCCCGACCCGGGATTTGAACCCGAGACATCTTGATTAGCAGTCGCATATGCTAACCACTAGACCAACGAGGCAGTTGGTCTAGTGGTTAGCATTGCTCATGATTTACAACAATAAACGCAAGTAACTCCGCGGGGCTCAGCTAATTAAGTTGTAAAGTAAAATAATCCCTTTGGCCCTACCGCTGTCATAAAACAACGCAAAACCAAAACCGCAATCATTTTATAAACCTGCTTTATCATATAACTAAGTGCCGCGGTGTTACTTGCAGTGGTTGTAGTACTTGTAGTAAACTGTGGGTAACGCTGCGAGGCAAAAGTGTTCTAAAATGTACTCTAAGGTCATCATCATCAACAGACTTCAACAGTCCACTGCTGGACATAGGCCTCTCCTTAGAAAGGAGGTTTTGGCATACTATACCACGCTGGCCAGGCGGGTTGGTTTCAAGTTTTCGTTATCTTTGCATCGATGTTGTCTTGCGTAGTTTATCCCTTAGTCGACTTTTATGACACCCGCGGGATGAATAGGAGTGGTGACACTCTGTATTCTTAATCCGTCACCATACGGAAGATAATTAAAAAAACCACACGGAACTCTAAGGTACTCCATACAATATTAGCTATCTGCCAAAGAAAGTCAAAATCAGTTCAGCCGTTCCATAGATAAGCTGGAAACAACAACAAAATCCTTTTCTAATCTAAGTATAGTATACACTTACATATTATGTGTTTATTAAAAAACTGTTCAGTTTCAGTTCACACAGAAGACCAACATTATTCGTCTTTCGTTAGTGAGTGTGAGACCGGAGGCCCAATCATTGCGCATCGTTCTCCCTGCCTCCAGAGGCCGGGAAAATGATGCAGAAACATCTCACTAAGCCACCAGCGTGTGGGTCACCATGCCACAATGAGCATGGTGGCCCATTACTCCTGGATTCTACTCATGCTTTCCTTCAGGCAAATTTTTAATTTTTTTAATTATTTCGGACATCTTACACACAACATTATCTAGTCCCAAATTAAGCATTGCTTGTGTTATGGGTACTAAACAACTGATATAAATACATAAACATACTTTTTTTTTGTGAATACATACACATTATATATAGAAAACACCTAGACTCAGAAACAAATATATGTGAATTACACACATATTTTAGCCGACCCGGGAATCGAACCCGAGACCTGTTGATCAGCAGCCGCATACGTTAACCACTAGACCAACAAGGCAGTCAAATTCATTTTGATAGGCTTAGATATAAAAAAAAAAAGATATTACAAACGGACAATCCAATTATATTTATTTATATGAATTACAGTATATCACACTTTGGGTACACTAAACCCACTGACATCGCAGGGTCAACAGTTAACCCGTCAGCTTTTTATTGCAACATCTGTCACATTTAATTCTCAAAAATACTTGTCAGAATTCGTCGGCAGTACAGTACAGTTATGTAAGAATTTATCTTTATTAAAAGATGAAACAGCTGTTGTTTCTTTTATGTTCCTGACACAGTGACTCTGCTCTGCCTGATGGAAAGCATAAGTAGAATCCAAGAGTCCACTATTGTGAAAGAAGTCAATGCGTGTAAGACCGGAGGCCCAATAATGCAAAAGCATCTTACTATGTCGCCATAGTGTGGGTCACCATGCTGCTTTATCTGCATTCACAATAAGGATAGTGACCCCTACTCCTGGATCCTGCTCATGCTTTCCATCAGGCAGAGTAGAGTCACTTTGATAGGCTTAGATAAACAAAAAAAAGTGGCGGCCTATTAAAATGCCTCTGCATTGGGCCTCCGGTCTCACACTCACCAACGAAACACAATCACACGTATGCTATCATTTTAGCTTGGTTTTCTATGAGAAGTCAGTATCGCCCCGGTTGAGAAACCTGTTCGTACGGAAATCTCTACTAAGTATCTTTTATTCCTTATTTACACACTATCTGAGCTCCGGTGTTACCCGCGTTTGTTGTTGTACTCGTGGGCAACGCCGCGGGGCGAAGCTGTCCGAAAAAGTTGCCTAAGTTACTAAGTGACTCCTTATATCATCAGCTATCTACCAGTGAAAGTCCCGTCGAAATCGGTCTAGACGTTCCAGAGATTACCCGGAACAAACAGACAGACAGACAGAACAAATTGTAAAAAAAAATTTTTTTGGCATATGTATACATACAATGCATTTAGTAGAAAGCGGTTATTTAAATATTAAAAACAGACACTCCAAAGGCAGTATGTAACTTACTTATTTTAACGAAACTTTACATGGAGAATCTTTGGTTCTTTAGGAAGGACATGGACTCTTTTTTGCCGCGTTAAGCGACATACACAGGTACGCGGGACAGCAAAAGCTAGAAAAAAAATGAAAGTTTATTGTTTTATCGATCAAATTGGCGTGAAATAGGATAGGCTTATGCCCAGCAGAGGTCTCCTAGACAAACCCAGAACCGCTGAACAATGTATAGTAGTAACCTGCATTCTTTTAATTTAAGCATTCATCATCATCATCATCAGCCTATCGCAGTCCACTGCTGGACATAGGTATTTCCTATTGCACGCCACTTGGTTCGATCCTCGGCTTCTCGCATCTAGAAATAAATATTATAAATCCAAATTCAAACATCAATGTACTTCAACGTATAAAAACTTAATATTCCAAAAGAAAAAAAAATAAACAGCGTAAAATCTAAGCCTGCGGAGGTACGCAAAGAGCGTGTGAGTGAAAGGGTTGAGAGTGAAAGAGAGAGGATATCGCGAGGTGCATCATGGTAGGTGTAAAAGATGAAACACGAAAGTGACGCGACTTTTAGTGTTGGCAATATGTTGCGAAATAATTTATCGATAGTTTTTGTAGTACGACGTTTTTCGATGTGTAAATTCGTTTATTAATTTGAACTTATTTTTAGCGACTCTTATTCTTAGTAGTAATGTGTCTTTTTATAGTACGTTAAACCTTATCAGTGTTACTTACACTTTTGATTCGTTTCGTTAAATTACTCAAGTAAATCCTGATTCTGAAAAAATATTTCAATCTAATAAAAAAAATAAAAACCCAACTTCAACAGAGAACGGCGCCGTAAAAGTTATTCGTCATAGTTGGGTTTTAGTTTTTATTTTTTTATTATTTTTATATATTTTATATTATTATTAAATATTATTATTATATATTTTTATATAACTTATTTGAAAAGTATATTTAACATTAGAACAGACAAGAATATCATAGAAATATCACAATTATCAAATAAATAATACTTGAAAATAAAATGTTCCAGTAACGTCCTATAAAATGGTACCAAACACAGCATATTTATCTCAGACACATAATTTATAACACAGTATTATACATACATGGGATATAGTTTTCTATGTGGCTAGGTTTGACAGTTTTCAGATATAAATCTCTAACTTTTATTAGAAATATAATTCCTCCCGCCTGTGAGTAAAAGCTAGCTCCCAAGATAATGTAATCAAAACATCGATATCGACAATCCCCACTTCACATCTCTAGGGGTCACGGCCTAAGCCCGGCTCAAAACGAGTTCCACGCGGTAACGCCGACGACTAAATAATAATAATATATAGCCACCAATACAACCTACATCACAAAGAACTTCACACTATGGAATAAAGAAAATAAAGGATCGAATACCGATGGTATTTTCAAAGAGTTTTGAGATGATATCATTCTGTAACATAAATGAAGACTTTAGAAACAGACCTCGAGAACTGCAGGTTCAATTATTGTTTGCAATTTAGAACTATCATTAGCAGGTATTTTTATTCCTGCATTACATTTGCATGAGGCGAACTTAATGCCATATGGCTTTTTTTACAAGCCAGCCAGTATTATAATGTGTTGTACCAGTATTATAAATACTGCCTCGTTGGTCTTGTGGTTAGCGTATGAGACTGCTTATCAAGAGGTTTCGGGTTCGTATCCCGAGTCGGGCCAAAAAAGTGTTGTTAGGTTTATTTACAAGAAATTCTTAATTATAGCCCGGAGTCTGGAAGTTTGGCGGTGATTCACGCCCGGGTCTCGGAGAGTTCGTTAAGCCGTCGATCCCGGTAGTCAGTGTCCTTAAATTTACTGACAACTAGTTCAATCTTCGAATTTTCAAGTTCCCACTTAGGGTTGCGGAAGTCCGATGCCAGACGCTCCATGTAAAAACTGATATTGAGGTAAAATCGGTTGAACTAGTAGCCGACCCCAAGTAAACTTGGGAATAATGGCTAGAAAGAAGAAGTAGCAATATTGTAAATAGGACTAATTGAATCAATTCATATTAATTTAGAATCGAATTGAAGTGTCTTGATCATTACATATTATAAAACAAAGTCGCTTTCGCTCTCTGTCTGTCATTATAAATGCGAAGATCTATAAATCTACGCAACGGATTTCGATGCCATTTTTTAAAATAGATAGAGTGATTTAATAGGAAGGTTTTTATGTATAATACATGCATAATATAGTAGAGAAACATTGATAATTTTAGAGGTTTCTAATGTGATGTCGTAAATAAACCCATTTTTTACGCTTACATTGCAAACGCTGGTTGTACCCTACGAGATAGATCAAAATAATGTACTGCAGTATTGTACACCATAAAATAGTCTACAAAAAAGTCCGCGTATGATATATTATGTCTATCTCTTAGAGATAACCCACAATAAACATATTTATTTTCTTTTTACGAGAAATAATGGCTTATTAACCGACTTAAAAAAAAGGAGGAGGTTCTCAATTCGTCGGAATCTTCTTTTTTTTTTCATGTATGTTCAGCGATAATTCCGTCGTTTATGAACCAATTTCAAAAAATATTTTTGCATTGGAATGGGCGTAGCTTACAGGTGGTCCCATCGTCACCATATCGGGATCTGATGGTGGGATCCCAAGGAAATCGAGGGAAATCCTCAAATATCATAGGTACAATTGTCGCGATTTGGGTACTCGGTATAGTTTTTCATTGAAGTCGGTTCCTTTTAGTTAAAATTATTTACGAATCGATTTTAAGCAATACTGTATTAATCCTTATCCAATTAAGTAACTCAAATACATTGTGTATTTAATATAGATTAATATGGCCCTTTAAAGTATGTAATTTAAATTAATATTTTCAAAAATATTAATAAAAATTACATACTGTAAGATTAAAGGTTCGAGCACATTATGCCAGGCCGCAGCGTGTCGGGGCGGGCCGCAGCGCAGCGCAAAATGCTAACTTAGCACATTGTGACGGGCCGGGTCGCAGCGCATTGACGGATTTTGAGTACAGTGTACTGCATGCGCAACTTCTGTGTATTTAGTGCACCTGTACCTTATGGATAGCTCTGACGAAGAACTTTCTTTTTTTTGCCTGCTGTTAGAAGAAGAAGTTAGAAGAAGAAGTATCAAAAAACGCAAATTTCGTGAAATAAACACGTACGCGCGTGCACACCAATCCGCTTGCTATAGCACACTGTGACGGGGCGCAGCGGGGCGGGGCGGGTCGCATCGCACGGACGCAAATCCGCGTCGCAATAATGCGAGCCGCTGCGGCCCGACACAGTGTGCGATACTTCATACAATTTGTATTGAAGCGATTTGAGCGGATTTTTGCGCTCCGCCCCGGCACGCTGCGGCCCGGCATAATGTGCTCGAACCTTTAAAGTGCAGGAACAAAGCGATTATGGCGGTACCGGCCGGGGCCCGTAAGTTGGCGCTGCTGTCGACTTGTCACTATCAGTTAACAACTAACAAAAATACTTTTTTTCTTTTTGTAAAAGACAACTCTTGCATTAGGAATATAAATTCCTGTGTCGCGGGGGTCTTTACAAACATACATGAAACGGACACAAAGAACACCCAGACTCAGAACAACAAGTTGTGAATCACACAAAGTGTTATCCTACGTGGGATTTGAACCCACGACACTCGGCGCAGTAGGAAGCGGTGTGGCGACCGCTTATACCACTAGGCCAACCGTGCAGTCCTATTATTAAGTGACTTTATTAAGAATAATATTCTAGGGCGGTACGAAGTTCGCCGGGTCAGCTAGTGTGATGTAAAATTGACAGTTTTTACTAAATGCGTTTGAAAGTTTAAGTTACTTACACTAAAATGCAACTTTTAAAATTTTTGTTTGTCCGTTTGATTCGGACCTGGATCTGGAGCGGCTGTACCGATTTTAATGGGACTTTCCCTGACAGAAAGCTGATGACCTACGGAGTAACTTAGGATATTTTTTAGAGTACCTACGCTCCGCGGTGTTGCTCGCGATTTACATGTAACACACAACGCCATTTAGCTTCAAACTAAGCAGGGCATGTACTTTGACTTTAGATTGAATGATAAAAACTTTACTAATATTATAAACGCGAAAGTTTGTGATTATGTATGTATGTTTCATGTTCCATGCAAAAACTACTGAACAGATTTTGATAGATTAATCAATAACGTCATCTAGTCCCAAACTAAACAGAGCTTGTAATATGGGTACTAAACAACTGATATAAATACATAAACATATATTTTTTTGTAAATACACACATATTATACATAGAAAACACCCAGACTCCGAAACAAATATTTGTGGATCACACAAAAATTTAGTTCGACCCGGGATTTGAACCTCGAGACCTCAAGCAAAGCAGTTGCATACGCTCCCACTGCGCTACCGAGGCAATCAAACAATGTTTGTATAACCAAGAAACTCCATTTATTAACCAAACTATACTTCGGAGAAGTTGCATTCCAAGGTCGAACAAAGAGACTATCTCGTCATATAAATAGTGTAAATAAAAGATATATTACCACAGAGTTATCAATGCTATTGTTAAGTTCAGAAATCCTCATTTATATTCAGTATTAGATTATTATTCGCACAAATATAATACCGTGTATATCTAATACTGGTGTTTGAAGCCAAATTGGCAGTTTGAATATAACAATAGTTGTAGAGAGGAATAAATTTGTCATTTCTACCGCTACGCTGTTTCATAATTTGTACAAAGATTATTTTATAAAGACGCGTCGTTTACTAGAATCTCTTATAATATTATCTTCTTCTTTTTAGCCTTTATCCTCAACATTATTTGGGGTCGGCTACTAGTTCAACCGGTTTAACCTGAATATCAGTTTTTCCACGAAGCGACGGGCATTGGACTTCCGAAACCCTGAGGGAGAACTGAAATACGAAGGTTGAACTAGTTATTAGTATTTTTAAAGGTACAATAACGATTGCCATAGATGTATATGACAACCGGGACCCACGGCTCAACGTGATCTCCGAGGCACGGGCGTGAATCACTGCCAAACTTCCATACTCCTGGCTTATATTAATAATGTCCTGTTAGAAAAAGCCAACAACACTTTTGTCCCGATCCTGCATTTCAACCAAAGACCTCTTGATTAGCAGTTGCATACGCTAACCACTAGACCAACGAGGCAATCTCTTCTAATATTATAAATTAAATATATCTGTTTCTTAAGCTCTTATGGCTAAACTGCTGCATTGATCAGAACAGGTAAGAGTAACACGTTAGAAAGAGACGCAACGGTAGGTAAATATAATTGTAGTTGATTCGGCGCTGTGCGATCTGAATTGAACTTTATCTTTTAACGCCTAGGGTCCCGATTTCTTTAATTTACTTTTCGTAGTGAGTCTTCTGTATGAGTACTATTATGTATTCTGTGGTTAAGCCTAGTTATCTATACTTATAATTGAATACAATTGCAGTGTCCGTTTGTAATTTTAAATTAACTGCTTTTTACTAAATGCATATGAAAGTATAGGTATACGGTACGTACATCAATAAAAAAAATTGTCTGTCCGACTGTCTGTTCTTGATGATCTCTAGAACGGCGGGACCAAATTTTGACAGGATTTTCAGTGGCAGATAGATAATGATAAAATGAATAATTACGTTTTTTTTATATCAACAACATTAAACTTTTTAACTTCGCCCGCGGTTTTCCACGTAGTTGCTTTAGAAGTAACTAGCTGTCAGTATATTTAAATGGCTTTCTAATAATGATTGCCATGACAACCGGGACCGACGTCTTAACGTGTTCTCTAATGCACGAGCTTGAAATAACGCCACTCTTCAATACCCTAAGCTTAGTAAGAAAAACCTAACAAGACTTTTGGTCCGACCCGGAAACCGAATTTCGGATCTTTTGATTGCCAGTCGCAGACGCTAACCGCTAGACCAACGATAATTATAACTGAATCTTGAATCTTGACTCCCTATTTGTTGTACTATTTGTAACCATTAAAATACACTACGTATTTGTACTGAGATAGTAATCAATGTTTAATGTTCGTCACATTTGGTCACAGGACCTGTTTACAAGATTGAACATTATAAGACCTGAACTCTGTTAATGAGTCAACATTTACCTTTTATGAGAAGGGCATGGTAATAAACTCATTTTGCTTCTTAAGTACTCGATGTCTACTTTTTAAATGCAAAATTTCTGTTTATCTAACTTTGAATCTGGATTTTATTTTGTTTTTGTATCTACTGGTATGACTATGAAAAGATATGGATAGATATTTATTCATCATAATCATCAACAGCCTATCGCATTCCACTGCTGATCATAGGCCTCTCCAATTGCACGCCACTCTGACCGATTTTAGGATTCAAGAATTTAGCTCCTGCCAGCAATGTTGATTTCAGCACGAATGGTCCGTGTAAACCGGTGCAGTACTACCGTCACATAGATGACAAACCTAAACAGACAGCATTACTGCTCGTGCTCATGCAGTTCATGAGCCTGAGGTCAATGAGGCAATCTTATCTATAAAAAAGGGGCCAAGTGCCACTCGGACTCGCCCATGAAGGGTTCCGTATCACCAAGTAACACCATATAAAAGATCTTGTAGTTCGTTGTAACTTTCATCGATGTTTTTATACTAGTGTATTGATTGGATGAAAGGTAAATTGCGTGTTACGATTTATGACGTATTAAAAAAAAACTACTTACTAGATCTCGTTCAAACCAATTTTCGTTGGTAGTTTGTATGGTAATGTACAACATATTTTTTTTTTAGTTTTATCACTCTCTTATTTTAGAAGTTAGAGGGGGGGGACACACATTTTTCCACTTTAGAAGTGTCTCTCGCGCAAACTATTCAGTTTAGAAAAAAATGATATTAGAAACCTCAACATCATTTTTGAACACCTATCCATAGATACCCCATACGCATAGGTTTGATGAAAAAAAAAATTTTGAGTTTCAGTTCCAAGTATGGGAACCCCCAAAATGTATTGTTTTTTTTCTATTTTATGTAAAAATCTTAATGCGGTTCACAGAATACATCGACTGACCAAATTTCAATAGTATAGCTCTTATAGTTTCGGGAATAATTGGCTGTGACATACGGACGGACAGACAGACAGACAGACAGACAGACTTGACGAATCTACAAGGGTTCCTTTTTTTGCCATTTGGCTACGGAACCCTAAAAAGAGCATAAAGTCTTATTTGGGTAGGAAATGAGTTGTTTTAGCGTTAGATACAAGACCTTATACTTTTTCAAGGTAGTAGAGCCAGGCTGATTTTAGCAAAAATGGGCCGACTCAACCGGGGCGCTCCTACATGGAAGATTGTAGACCAATAACATGACATCCGTTCTGTCGTATTTCGTTGGTGAGTTTGACGCCAGAGGCCCAATGATTTAGGTGGCATTGACCGCGACAATGTGGGTCACCATCCTGAATTATCTACACTTACAATGGGGAGTATCCATAGGAGTATCAAAGTCACCACCTATGGATACTGATCGCGCTTTCCATCAGGTAAAGTAGAGTGTCTTTGTTAGGCTTTAATGTAAAAAAATCGATGTATAAAATAAATCTAAACAACAAAATAATTATGGAAGGCAGAGAACATTATTTTAGTAACTCTTCTGCCGAATTTCATAATCATTGTATCATAATTTAAGCTCCTCAGTCCTGGCTGACCTATGCAAATTAGCCAGCTCACTCACTAATAACACTCAAACTGTATTGTACAAGTTATTTATTATACGATATTATTCCTATTAATAATGTAAAGGTATTTACTTAAGAAATATCATAATTTATCGCATGAGACCAACTAACTACGCAGGAGATATTATAGTGCATAAGTATGTGCGCAAATACAGGTGCACATTTTGTTCCATCATTCTCACAATCTCACAAAACTCAATAATTACATTTTTGGTCCAACCCGGAATTGAACTCGAGATATCTTGGTCGGTAGTTGTATATGCTAACCGCTAGATCAACTAAGCAGTTTTATACCATATCTCATACTATAAAAATAGGCCAAGTGCGTGTCAGGCCACGCACATCAAAGGGTTCCTCAGTCACCTTTAATGGGACGTGGATTTAAAATCGTATCTAATGGATAATTGTTATGTTTACGTATTGCGTTAATTTTGTATGACTTTTCCTAGTAAGCGCATTGTACAATTTAAGCCTGTATAACTCCTGAAGTAACAAAGTCATCTAATCCGTTATAGTTTTCTTATAAAGTTGATTATATGGACCACCATCATGAATTTTCCGAGATTTTTTGAGCCAGCCGTTTAGCTTTTAAGGGGAGGGGGCCTGAGGGGGGACGCCCTGATTTTACAAAAAAACTTCCCTTTTAAGTGGAATTACGCGCAAACGGGTACCTAAATAAAAAAATCGTCATAGATACTCTTTTTGGTTTTAAAAGACCTATCTGATGATACCCCACACAATGGGGTTGCCGCGAGCAAAAAATATCATCCTCCATATTTTTCTTATTTTTACTGTAGCAATTTGTCGACGTAATTACAACACATATTCATGCAAAGTTTCATTTTTTTAGCATCTACCGTTTAGACGGTAAGCCGAGGACGAACGGACGGACGGACATGACGAATCTATAAGGATTCCGAGTTAGAAACAGTACCACAATAAATAATTTGACTATGTAGTTAAACTTTTTAAGTTTAGATGCAAATCTTTTAGCTGTTTCAAGAGAGTAAAGCCACGCTGATTTGAGCACTAATATACCGGCTCGACCGGGTCGGTACACATGACAAAAGACCAACCATAATGACAGAATTCTTGCTAATGTATTTCGTTGGTGAGATAGGACCAGAAGCATCTCACTAGTCCGCTATAGTAGAGGTCACCATGCTGCATTCTCTGCACACACACACACTTCATAAGAGGACTTTCAAATCATGTGCTTGCATTGCCATGGTCACTGTACTGTCTGCAGCAAAGTGTTAGGTATCCGTTTGTGAACTGACTACCAAAATACAGGCTTTAGCCTAGTTTGGTAACCAGTGATAACACCCCAATGTAAACCACAGTGTATAACTTCAGCGTAAAATTATAATTGTATTTGTTCCTAAGACCAACTAACATATATTATTATTATTATATAATGAGGATGGTGACCACTATTCTTGGAATTTATTCATGCTTTACACAAGGTAAAATACAGTCCCTTTAGTAGACTGTATTTAAAAAAAAGCATAAAGAACAGTGCAATCTCACGTATGCAAATAACTTATAGGCAATAACGGTAGTCCTTTGCAGTAGTGTCCGCACTATATAAGGAGTAATGTCTAGGTATGTACACTCGATTACAAAAGTGTTAAAGATTTTTATGTTTTATTTAAAATTAGAAGCGCTTATAGCCGAGTGGCTTTGGGTGATTGGAAACAATCACCGAGGGTAGATGGGTGACCGTTTGAGGCATGATATGTTATGAGCGTTTCCGTGATTCGGAAGTCACGTAAAGCAGTCGGTCCCGGTTGTTATGACAAGATAGCAGTCGTAAAGCTTAGTAGGAGGCCTTAAGGTGGCATAAAACATCCAACGGTAAGATTCTGTTACGTAGCCATAACGTGTCTAGCCAGTCCTTAACCTGCACTCGGCCATCGTGGGGATATATGGCCTTAGCCCTCTCCTGAGTGGAGACCCGAGCCCAGCAGTGGGACATTATGGGTTGCTGATGATTATTTAGTATCAAAGTAAAACTACTGAAAAGGTATTACGGAAGCTAACATCAATAAACTCACAATTATAGTATTGCAAAACATTTAATGAATCTTACATCAAACATTTTCTTTGGTATAAAATTCATTTTAATATATTCACATACATACTTTATAAATATATGTCACACATTATTTACAATTTGAACGTAAAAATATTTACAATATTTACATACAAGTGTCGAAATTTTTCCCCGCATCATCACTTACTGGCAGCGTTTCTAAAAAACTGGCAGTATTGCCACGTTGTACAACAACGCTAATTCTCTGTGCTAGAAAAAGGCCGGCCTTTTAGTCAAGAGATTCGTCGGTTAGTTTTTATGTTTTTTTTAAGATTTTTAAGTAGGTCATTTCCTACATAAGGTCTTACTTATATTTCTATGTTCTTTATTTATTTCATGTTACTGTTTTAATTATTTTTAAATGTGCGACTAGCAATAAATAAGTTACTAAAAGTTATTAAATTTTACACATCTCAAATATCGCTGTCTGATCCCAAACTAGGAAGATCCTGTGTGCATAATATATAAACCTCAAAAGATATTTGTAAATATATATACATATATTTTTAGTGATAGCATAGTATAACCAACATTGTATCTTTTATTACTTAATCAGTAATTCGATTATAATTTAATATTTATTTTCTAAATGATATAGATTTACTAGTCTTACGGGTGCCCATGGACACGAATCACTCCAGAACTGATGCTCATCTTTAAGATCCCTTTCTTAAAATGTTTTAGATCGTATGCCGCGGAACTGCATACAACATTATTTTAGACTGCCTTGTTGGTGTAGTGGTTAGCGTATGCAGTTGCTGATCAAGAGGTCTCGGGTTCGATTTCCGGGTCGGACCAAATGTTTGTGTGATCCGTAAATATTTGTTTCGGAGTTTGGGTGCTTTATATATATAATATGTATGTTTTAACAATAAAAAGTTTTCTAGTACCCATAGTACAAGCTTTGCTTAGTTGGGGATTAGATAGCGTTATATGTAAGATGTCCGTTTTTTTTCTACAGCTTAGTCATAATATTTCATTTTAAAACGAACACTTTACCACACTAATGTACTATGCGCTTACGCATATTTATCCCCATTCGCTATAAAAAAGGTATACATTTTTTGTATAAATAGCTCTGCATATCATTCTTTAATTACAAATACTTGTATTTGGACTTGAAAAGTCGTTTTAATCTGTTTAAAGTTAAATAAAGTACTGCCATACAGTAATTATTTAATTTAATATTCTGGAAACCGCCATATTTCAGTGAGTCGGCCATGTAAAATTATATTGTATACTAAACTTCGCCCGCGGCTGCACCCGCGTGTATAGCGGTTATCGCGGTAAAAATTAACATATGTCCTTTCTCAGGCTCTAGACTATCTGTGAACCAAATTTCATTTAAATCAGTTCAGTAGTTTTAGCTTGAAAGCACGACAGACAGAGTTACTTTTGCATTTTTATATTATTAGTAAGGATTTGTGTGTGTTGAAACTCAGTTATAAAGACCTCGATTGCCTTTGACTGCCTTGTTGGTCTAGTGGGTAGCGTATGCGGCTGCTGATCAAGAGGTCTCGGGTTCGATTCCCGGGTCAGACCAAATATTTGTTTCGGAGTCTGGGTGTTTTTCTATGTATAATATGTATGTATTTACAAAAAAAAAATATGTTTATGTATGTATATCAGTTGTTTAGTACCTATAACACAAGCTCTGCTTACTTTGGAACTAGATGATGTTGTGTGTAAGATGTCCAAAATATTTCTTTATTTTTTTACAAGTTCATTCTCCACATTTTTCTACGGTATTTGAACCAAGACCCTGAAAAAGACTAATAAATAATATATAAACAAAACAGGCTTCGCCCACCTGATTATCTTTCTTTCGAACTTTAAGAACGATGAACTTCATTAAAACTGACCACAATCCATTCTTAGTAGGTCCGTTGTTTGTCCCTGTCCGTGTGGTGACGGATTAAGAATACACAGTGTCACCACCCTTATTCAATCCGCGGGTGTCGTAAAAGGCGACTAAGGGATAAACTACGCAAGACAACATCAATGCAAAGAGAGAGAGACAAACCCTATACCAACCCGTCTGGCCAGCGTGGTATAGTAGACCAAAACCTTATTTCTAATGAAAGGCCTATGTCCAGCAGTGGACTGTTAAAGGCTGTTGATGATGAGGTCCTTGTAACATAACAATCAAGATTGTAGAGCCGCGCTGATTTCTTAACGAATGAGCCGGCTCAACGAGACAGTACTACCCTACACATAGTAGACCTACCATGACCAATGACCAAGGACGGAGGCCCAAAGATGTAGAAACATCTCACTAGGCCATCAGAGTGAGAGTCACCATGTCCATCCTGCATTATGTATACTCACAGTAACCTACTCTTGAATGGAACTAACGCTTTCTATCAGGCAAAGTCACTTTGATAGGCCTAAATATAAATCGGCCAAGTGCGTGTCAGGCCACGCACAGGAAAGAGTTCCTCAGTCACCCATAATTGTCCGTGGATTTAAAATCGTATCCAATAGATAATCGTTATGTTTACGTATTAATGCGTTAATTTTGCATGACGTTTTCCAAGTGAGCGCATTTTAGAAGTTAAGCCTCTATAACTCCTGAACTAACTAAGTCATCTAAGCCGTTATAGTTTTCCTTTAAAGTTCATTATATGGACCACCACCACGAATTTGCCGAGATTTTTTGAGTCATCCGTTTAGCTAATAGAGTGGGGGGACGTTTGGACGGTAAGTCGAGGACAGACGAACGGACGGACATGACGAATCTAAAAAGGATCTGAGTCATAAGCTTCGGAACCCCAAGAAGAGTGAGCTGTAAAAATATCATATTTTTAGACCCAGGGGAAGTAAACGACAGATATAAATAGGCTTATATTTTTTAATTTATATATCCGACACATAATCAAGACATAATGGCGACATAGCGATAAATAAGTCATAATTTTATGTCTCCCATATTTAACTGACGGACGGTCATAATAATGGCGTTTAAAATAAGTAATGAACACTTACAGGACAGGTATTTTACCTTCCACAGATACTTATAGACAATTTTCATTTTTTTACCTGACTACAGCTAATTGAAAGTAAATATAATATTTTTAAAGAATCTCTGTATGATTATATGTTCAAAATTACACGTATAATTCTGTGTTGTGGGGGACTTTACAAACACGCATGAAACAGACACAAAGAATACCCAAACTCAGAACTCCTATGTGGAATTTGAACCAACAACATTTGGATATGTGGATAGTGGCGAGACAACCGCTGAAACCACTAGGCCAGCCGTGGAGTAGGTACCTACATAGGTATTATGTTCATATTTGTCTTGGGTTTTTTATCATGATATTTGGTTTTCCGGGTTCGATATCCAGGCGTATATAAGGTGTTATTGACGCTTCTTATCTCGATGACGAAAGCGTTAACGACCTTGAGGAAACAAAGATTTGAATTGAGATGCTGTTTAGTACTCATTTTCATCAACTGACAATGACTAATATACGATTTAAGTAGCCAAGTTGCAATCGTTATTCCTTTTCTATTCTGTTTCTCTATTCTTTTGATTCATTTGCTTGGAGAACTGGTTTGTCGTAACAAATGTTTTGAAAAAATGGGTTGGGAAAAATAGTTAGTTGCAATTTTTTTTATCTACTTTTTGATTGCTTTGTTAGTTTAGTGGTTAGCGTATTCGGCTGCTGATGAAGAGGTCTCGGGTTTAATTCCTGTGTCGGACCAAATGTTTGTATTATCAGCAAAAATCAGCGGGTATCATCGTCACACAAGAGTCTAAGTATGTTTTGCAAAATAATTCTTATACGTTCAATATATCTTTGCCACCCCAATTTACCAACCCATATAATACATAAAACAAAGGGTTTGAAAAGCGCTCAATACTTTTTTTTTTTTTTTTTTTTTTATTTAAAAAAGACAACTCCCGCATTAGGAATATAAATTCCTGTGTCGCGGGGGGCTTTACAAACATACATGAAACGGACACAAATAACACCCAGACTCAGAACAACAAATTGTGAATCACACAAAGTGTTATCCTACGTGGGATTTGAACCCACGACACTTGGCGCAGTAGGAAGCGGTGTGGCGACCGCTTAAGCCACTAGACCAACCGTGCAGTCGTATATACTACTGAACACTCAAATAAGAAAATAACTTATTTATAATGTATGGCAAAAAGGCGTCCGAAGCAGATAAGTACGGCAAAAAGGAATATCAAAAATATGATATTCGTCCGAAAATAATAAAAGAATGCAGCATACGCCCTACACAAGTAGCCACTGCCAACCATTTAGGGTTGTCACTAAGGTCAAAATATTAATCATTTAATTTTTGATTAAATTTCACAACCTGGTTTAAACGGTTGCCACGTAACTTTCTACTGCGCCAACTGTTGTATTCAAATTCCACATAGGACAAAACTTTGTGTGATCCTTAAATTGTTGTTTTGAGTCTGGGAGTTGTTGTGAGAATGTCTATTTCTAATGCGGGAGTTGCTTATTGTGAGAGAAAAATAATTAATTAAGTGTAGCAATGGCGTCCTGGCTTTAATACTACTATTACGTTGTCTTTTTGATGTGAAACATCTATAGGCGCACGTAAAATAGATTTCTGGCCTGGCGATTGGCGACGCGTCGCCACGGCACGCTATACGATGGTATATATATACAGTCTATATGCAGTAGTGTGTACGGTGTGGCGAAGCCACACCGTACACACTACTGCATATAGACTACTATTTTAATAATTAGTAATATTTTATTTTATCATTATGACACATTTAGTTCCTATTACAATATGTTCTTTTCTGCATATTACTTTTACAAAATAATGGCGATGTTTCACATCTGCCAGGCGTGCCGTGACGGCTCACATTTTTTTTATAAATTCTAACACCTCCAATGTTCGTTGGAGCCTGTTACTAAACTTTCCTTTCATTCCAGTTCTCGCTGTTGTTACTTCTTGTACTTCCATGCTTCATACTAATTCTTTCTTGAACTCTGCTTTTCATACTTTTACAGGTGGGATTCCTACCTACTACTAACTATTACGTTGATCGGTAGTACCACCATAGTGTGATTGACCATGCTGCATTATCTATCTACTTTCATAAGGAGGATGGTGACTCCTATTCTTGGGTTCTAGTCATGCTTTCAATCACTCACACACAAATTTGTTTTTTTGTTTAAATTAGAGCCTGTAAAAGTGACTCTGCTTTGCTTGATGGAAAGCATGAGCAGTAGCCAAGAGTGTTGATGGTCATCACTTTCATTGTGAGTGCACTTAATGTAGCATGATGACTTACACAATGTCGGCCTCCAGTCTCACACTCACAAATATAAAATACAACAGCCCGACTGCTGTCAGTTTAAGGTTGGTCTTCTATGTAGTAATACCGCCTCGGTCGAGCCGACCCGGTCATGGCTCTACTACCTATGGTATATCTAAAATAGAATGGTGGCAACCCTGGCGGACATCAGTCGCATATCGCACAGCGGCGCGCCGAGCTCAGCACAACGCGACGACAATATAATGTTAATGCATGTACACACAACATACCTACATATACACACACCTGTACATCTATATACCCGCCTTTTGTATCCACCTTCGTTTTAAAACGACCGAGGTCCTTTCTGTCGATTTATTTATCACGAAGATAACGTGAAACCTTACGATTGAATTTTACAAACTTAAATATAAATCTTTCGCGAGTTCTAAGAAAGGAAATGTTAACATATTCGGTATGACCTTAATATGTACTGTTATTTACTATGTTTATCAGTTTTTGAGCACTTTTAAGAGATTATCAAGGTACGTATTTATCGTAATACCAGCTAAGCCCCGCGATATACGGTCTCTCGACTTTGCTAAGTCTTGTGGGTCTAAATCCTACATGATACAACATTTTGTGTGATTTAATTGACTGCCTTGTTGGTCTAGTGGTTAGCGTATGCGGCTGCTGATCTAAAGGTCTTGGGTTCGATTCCCGGGTCGGGCCAAATATTATTTGTGTGATTCACAAATATTTGTTCGGAGTCTGGGTGTTTTCTATGTATAATATGTATGTATTTACAAAAAAAGTATGTTTATGTATTTATATCAGTTGTCTAGTACCCATATCACAAGCTCTGCTTAGCTTGGGACTAGATGATGTTGTGTGTCAGATGTCCAAAAAATATTTATTTATTTAATATGTATTTATATCAATTGTCTAGTACCATACACAAGCTCTGCTGAGTTTGGGACAAGATAATGTTGTGTGTCAGATGTCCGAAAATATAAATATACTAGCTGATGATTCCTGCGGCTCCACTCGCTTTCTGAGGAGTATGGTAACTAACATTGTGATACGCGAATTTTATATATAAAAAAAGATATCTACAAATTGATATTCTGAGTCTGGGTATTCTTTGTGTTCTTTTCATGTACGGCTCTAAACTCCCCTGGAACAAAAGAACCATCCTAGTGTGGAAGATATTTTTAAAAATGTAAGTCATGATGGCAGTAGGAAGACTTTGCCAGACACTTAGACAGAAAAAATTATCATTATTAAGCTGGAAACACATTAGCAGCCGCGACTGATAAGTGTGCACAGTCTCGACAGTCGGTCTTGTACCAGGTTCAAGGGTCAGTCAAAGGTCACGTCCCCGACTTACGTCCGATAGTTTGCACAGCTCAGTGTATGTTCATACTCTAGATCACGGCTGTCAGCCGCGTCCGATAATCTGTTTCCACCTTTAGACGGTAGGTATACCCATATTATATTTGACTAGCTGTCCACGCAACATCATCTGCGTCTGTTGAAACGAATACATATTCCCGTTGCTGCAACATTTTTCATTAGTGCTTTGTCCCAACTAGTCGTAGTGTGATGAGAAATAGTCTAAACCCTTCGTCAATAAATGGGCTCTTAAACTTTTTTATAAATATATTTAAGCCTACCAAAGTGACTCTACTCTGCCTGATGAAAAACATGAGTAGAATTCAGGAGTAGGGGTCACCATCCTCATTGTGATGGTAAGCAATGCAGCACAGTGACCCATACCATGGCGGCCTGGTCAGATGTTTCTGCATTATTGATGCAGAATGATTGGGCCTTCGGTCTTACACTCATCAACGAAATACGACAGCGATAATGCTGTCATTATTAGGATGGTCTTCTGTGTGAGGGAATTACTGCCCTGGTGGAGCCGGCCCATTGGTATTGCAACATTGTTCATTATTGCTTTGTCCCGTTTAGTCGTAGAGTGATGATAAATGGCCTAAACCTTTCCTCAATAAATGGGCTATAAACTAAAAGGTTATTAGCGAAAATAGTGAAGACTTTCACTTGAAGTAACTCTGTCTCTCTGTTACGCTTTCTCGGCTATAACACTGAACCTATTCCAATGAAAATTGGTATGGAGATTCTTTGATTATTTCAGAAAGACATAGGCCTTTACCGCATTAATGGGGGAAATTGTATCCTCCTGGATAGGGCCTGGCTCCGATTCGGGGAGGACCTGAAATGACATGTTCCGGGTCCTCCCAGAGCAGGGCGCCAGAGGTCTATCATCGGGGTGTTTGTTAGTGTAAACACCACATACTTCTAGCTCCTATTTCCCCGAAGAGCCGGAAATCCGAAGGAATTTTTCCAGCCTATTAACAAAAAAAAGCGGCCAAGTGCGAGTCGGACTCGCCCATGAAGGGTTCCGTACCAGCAAGTAACATCATATAAAAGTCATCTTGTAGTTCGTTGTAACTTTCATCGATGTTTTTATACTAGTGTATTCATTGGATGAAAGGTATATTGCGTGTTACGATTTATGACGTATTAAAAAAAATCTACTCACTAGATCTCGTTCAAACTAATTTTCGTTGGTAGTTTACATGGTAATGTACAACATATATTTTTTTTAGTTTTATCACTCTCTTATTTCAGAAGTTAGAGGGGGGGGGACACAAATTTTTCCACTTTGGAAGTGTCTCTCGCGCAAACTATTCAGTTTAGAAAAAAAATAATTGGCTGTGACATACGGACGGACAGACAGACAGACAGACTTGACGAATCTATAAGGGTTCCGTTTTTTGCCATTTGGCTACGGAACCCTAATGATATTAGAAACCTCAACATCATTTTTGAAGACCTATCCATAGATACCCCACACGTATAGGTTTGATAAAAAAAAAATTTGAGTTTCAGTTCCAAGTATGGGGACCCCGAAAATGTATTGTTTTTTTTCTATTTTTATATAAAAATCTTAATGCGGTTCACAGAATACATCGACTGACCAAACTTCAACAGTATAGCTCTTATAGTTTCGGAAATAATTGGCTGTGACATACGGACAGACAGACAGACAGACAGACAGACTTGACGAATCTATAAGGGTTCCGTTTTTTGCCATTTGGCTACGGAACCCTAAAAAGGGCCTTACAATAACCGGCACACACGCGGACGTAACCGTAAGCAAAAGCTCGATTTTTAAGGTTTCGAAGTTTGTGACTTCGAACCCTTATAGATTCGTCATGTACGTCTGTCCGTCCGTCCGTCCGTCCGTCCGTCCGTCCGTCCGTCCGTCCGTCCTCGACTTACCGTCCAAACGGTAAGTGCTAGAAAGCTGAAACTTTGCATAAATATGTATTGTAATTATGTCGACAAAGTGCTGCAATAAAATTATGGAAAATATTTTTATTTAGGGTACCTCCCCTGCACGTAAAGTGGGGATGTTTTTTTTTTCTCGCGGCTACCCCATCATGTGGGATATCATTAGATAGGTATTTTAAAAACAATAAAGAGTTTCTAAGACGATTTTTTGATTTAGGTATCCGTTTGCGAGAAATTCCACTTTAAAGGCCACTTTTTTGTAAAAACAAGGCGTCCCCTCCCCCCTATAAAAGCTAAACGGCTGGCTCAAAAAATCTGGAAAAGTCGTGATATATAATGACCTTTACAGGAAAACTATAACGAATTAGATAACTTTGTTAGTTTAGGAGTTATAGACGCTTAACTTTTAAAAGGCGCTCATTTGGAAAACGTCATAGAAAATTAAAGCATTAATATGTAAACATAACAATTAGATAAATTAGACAATTTAGAATCGTATCCAATAGATATTGGATACGATTTTAAATCCATTATGGGTGACTGAGGAACCCTTTTTGTGCGTGGCCTGACACGAACTTGGCCGTTTTTATATATATACAGATGATTGATATAACTTCACGAACTGTCAGCCTCTTCTGAAACATTTCTATAAGTTGCCACCTCAAAAAGCATATTTATAAAAATCTAATTTTATCAGTCTTTGTTCCTCAAAATAGCCATAACGATATCACTTTATACAACAATGAATTAAACTCCTGAATCACGATATCAAAATATGTTTTTAAAAGATAGTGACAAATTGCCTTTGAAATATTTAGAATATTTAAGTCTGTTGTGGTCTGTGGTGTATTGTCGGACATAATGGCGGACGGGGCTTACGAGTAACTTGTAGCGTTATGAATTTACCCCTTATGAGGGGGTGTGTTTCCATTATACTACGTTTATTGTCAGTATTCAATATAATACATGTTTAATTAACTTATTATTTTTGAAATTTTGTACGAAGTTTACCAAGTAAGCTCATTTTTAGGGTTCATGGCTTGGAACCCTAATAGATTCGTCATGTCTGTCCGTCTGTCCTTGACTTACCACCCAAACGGTTGGTGCTAGAAAAATGAAACTTGGTCAATTTTCAAGTAAGATTTCTATAACTTCTGATTTAGTTATCTAAGCCGTTATAGTTTTATTTTAAATTCTATGTGACTTCTATACTATCATAATTTGTTTAGATCTTTTACGACAGTCGTTTAGCTTTTAGAGAGAAGGAGGGGGGGGACTCCCTATTTAACATGAAAAAGGTGCTTGGAAGTTGTGATATGACGTGACGGACGGATTTGATAAAACAACAAAGCTTCTGAGACGTGAATTACGGAACCCTAAAAACCTAACATTGCATCTTTATGATTATTTTTAAAGTAAATGGTGACTCCTACAAACCGCAGACTGTGTTATTCCGTCCTTTGTAAAGGTGAGTTTGCATGAAATCAATAAATAAATAAAATAATATTAAAATTAGTTAAGACAACAATAACATAAGTCAGCATTACATATATGTATGTTTTTATATATGTATATTATCTTAAATAGCAGCGGTGGACAGGTTACTGTTTGTGTCTATTATTCTTATTAATATTTATTCTTTACCGTTTATTTTTTTTTAAAATTTTCCTCCAAAACGGCTCGTTCGATTCTTATGTAATGATATTTTGTTCTCGGAACAAGACGGATCACATAAAGCTGACAAACTGTTATTATTCTGTCGCCAGAGTATTCTTATTATAGGATATCTATACGGTTTCATTGTTATCTTGGAGAAGGTGAGATTTGGGAGGTTAGTATTCGGCTGTTTGTTATCATAAGATAACAGTCGTGCAGTTTAGTTGGAGGTGTTCGGGCTTAAAAACATCCAATGGCAAGATTACGTAGCCACAATGTGTCTTGCCAGTTCTGAACCCGCATTGGGCCAGCGTGGGGACGGATGGCCTGAAGCCTCTCCTGAGAGGAGACCCATGTCGTGGGACGTTATAGGTTGTTGTTGTTGTATTCGGCCAATTCACCTGCTATCTTTGCAAAGGAGTATTCAGTTCTCTCCTTAGTCTCCTGCTACTTTGATCCCATCACCTCCTGGTGAATACGGAAAAAAATACCGGTGTTTGGTACAGATATAGATTTGGTACATATTATATATGTGCAGAGGTCGTCTATACATATTTGAAAGAACGTAGGGTTTAGTATACTTCCCGGAACCCCATAAGAACCCATTTTAAATCCCTCTTCTTTTACCTACTACTTTCTGTTTGAGAGGTAGTTATCAAAAATTGCAAACGTATTGCCAGTTTAGTCAAAATAGGTATTTTGTATACATCGTCATCTTGCATACATTTGAGCAATGAAAACAAACCCACAGCCGTGATTTATAGGCGAGGGCCAGTGTTGTCGTGTTATGAAAATATTTAATTATTAACCATACAAGCACAGGGTTGCAAGTTAAGGTGGTGTCTACACACTCCATTTTTATAAAGTTTAGTAGTTTTGTATTACAGAAATAAGTACTATTATTTTAAGTATATAATAATGATGCTTTATAGAAAATGTTATATTTTAGTTTCAAGTTAAAGTCTTTGAATATAACTTCAGCTCTGTGATAGCTGTCACTAGTGTCACTTAAGACCTTACGAGATACATTTTAAGTATGGAGATCGTTTTTTGTTCTTTCGGAAGACGGTCCCCATTTCATCTCATCCACATTTTTATCATCAAATTCATTACGACGACGACTTGAAGACCAGACTTTACAATTGAAGACATTAATTACATGACATTGGCAAAAATAGCTGATATTCGGCTGGTTACCATTTTATCAAAAGACGAAAAAGACATTTTAAGTATTAATTTTTATAAGTACTTATAATGAATTGCACCCAAGACATTATACCCAAAATCAATCGGCAAACACTCTAACCACAGACCATTCTACCTAGTTTATTAGAATCTTACTAGTTTGTTATTAGCCTGCCTCATAAATATGAGGTCAGCCCCCCTAGCCAAGTTGCAAACGTTTTTCGTTTTCTATTCTATTCTCTATTCTATTTCTGTATTCTCTTGTTTCATTGGCTAATATTTTGTTTTGATCTCGTGACTGAGTGACATTAGCCAATGAAAAAAGAGAATAGAGAAATAGTATAGAATAGGAAATGAAGAAAGTTTAAAACTTGACTAGAGGGGAAGTTATTGCTAAAAGTCTTAATATACAGAAGATTAGCTAACCGGAATGAAAATTCAACCAAAAAAAGCAGATACCTATAGAGAAAGCGAGTATTTTTCCGATTTTAAGATTCCCATTCAATTGGGTATTCCCTGTTATCGTCAACAGCATTTAGCTGTGTCATATCGATACATATTTATAGAATAATTAACACAGAATCTTGATACCGTGAAGTTCATTGTGGAAAATACGATGAAAATAGTCTTTTTCACACTTAGTTGTTAACTAAAATACTTAGCACAATATCGACGAACATTACGCTAAATATTATTTTAAACCATATCCAGTTGTAATAAAGACTATAATGGACTTTCTGAGACATAATTATGTTTGATTTTTGCAGCATATAAATGAAATTGAAATGCGATTAATGCATTATTTATTGTTAAGTAATAGACAAGAAAGGTTGATTTTGAAAATGTCGTTAGTTCACAAAGTTTTTGTTTTATTTGCAGTGATTTTGATTGTGAAGGTGCGTAAATAATATTACATAAATATATATGATACCAATAATTTTTATCTAAAACCTCTTCGATCGAATCAGTCGAGTCAAGGTTCGGGCCAAAAAGTGTTATTAAGTGTTTCTGATTACGGAAATACAAGGCTCCGCCCGCGTGTTGGTCCGTTATGGCGGTAAATTGTAACCTATGTGTTATTCCGATATGTAAGCTATAATATTGTGAAGTTTCATCAAAATCCATTCAGTAGTTTTTGCGAGAAGATAAGTTTAAGCTGAAGAGTTTGGTTTAAGTTTATTCTTATTAAAAAGTTCTTGCAGCGTGAAATTTTAGTCTGAGTCTACTATCAATGAAATAGGTTTCCAAAACGGTATAATTAATTATTTTTGTTAGACGCAGACCAAAACCTCCATATTAAGGAGAGGCCTATGTCCAGATGCAGACAAAGTCGTGCGGATCAGCTAGTATTATAACTGGTATTATAATAGAATAACGGTTTTATTGACGTGTATATATTTTGGAAATATCCGACTAGTTTTGGGGACGATAGGGGACCCTTTTCAAAGGATGAAATGCCTTTCCGGTGTCGGCGTCACTCGCTGCATTAGAGGTGTCATTTAAATGCTATAAATAGATAAAATAGTTTCAAATAAATAATGACTAACTGAATTTATATGTCGTATATAGAGCTTGTTCTAGAGGTATTGGTTCATTCTGACAGAATGGAGACTAATGTCAGTTTTGTATCACTAATATGGCTTTTTTATTTGTATATTTTTGATCGAAAAGTAGTATTTTTTTATATATTTTTAGATTAGTAAAGCTTCGCTTTTAGGTAGTAGAGCGAGCGACGAATGTTTTAGTGTGCCGGCCAAGGCAGTAGTACCCTCACACAGAAGACCATCCTGATAATGACAGCATTTGTGTTGTCGTATTTCATTTGCAAATGTGAGACCGAAGGCCCAATGGTGGAAAAGCATCTCACTAAGCCGCCATAGTGTGGGTCCCCACGATGGATTATTTGTACTTTTAATGAAGATGGTGACCCCTACTCCTGGATTTTATTCATGCTTACCATCAAACGGACTAGAGTCACTTTGGTAGGCTTAATTGTTAAAAAAACTAGTCGCCCGTCCCGGCTCCGCACGAGGACATAAAAGGAAAATACAAACTGAAAAAAATATATTACAATTTTATAAAGGACATACAGACAAACATTCATTTTTATATATGTAGATAAATAACATATCTAGGTATATTGAAAGGGTACCTATGTCGGCGTGAAAAATAAATTATTTTAGGAGTATAATAAAATTACATATTTTTTCTGATATTAATTTTATTTTTACAGATTGCTGAATCGCACTTCTTTGGAGGCTTCGGATACCCTGGTTACTACCGGCCACGGTTCGGCTATGGAGGTGGTTTCGGAGGAGGTTTCGGAGGATACTACGGAGGATACTACGGCAGAGGGTTCTATGGCCCTCGGCCTCTACCACCACCTATTATTTGGGGATAAATAAACGACTTGGACACTACATTATTTTTTATTTTCTTTATATGTATTCATTTTAAAATCTGTAAAAACAATATAGAAACAGTAAGAGACTGTAGTGTAGGTATAAGGACTGTACCTTTTATCGTTTAGCTGGGCGAAGGATTTTGTGAACACAAGTAAAAGTCTCACAATGCGTCTTATACAGTTTATTGTCATTACACACAGCAATAAGTACACAGTTTATTCCACCAAAACAATAGGTATATAGTCAATTTGTAATTAGTTTACAACACAACTTAAAATCGCAGTAGCTTTGTACTCGTTACTTCACGTATTGTCTTAGCGCATCGCTATAGACCACGCTCTGTTTGATAATCGAAACAGTGTACGCCCAAGGTAACAGGTATGACTTTAAACGAACAATCTTTAAACAACAACTTAAAATAGACTTAAGACCGCAAGTTCTGAATCACACAAAGTGCTGTCCATCGTGGGCTTTGAACCCACGTCACTTGGCTACTTGGAAAGCGGCGTGGCGACCACTTAAACAATTAAACCACCAGGCCAAACGTGCAGTCAAAATGCTAGGTTTGAGACACTACCAATTTACAAATACATGCAACAGACACAACAAGTATCCAGACTCAGCACAACAATTTAACAACAGTAGAAGAGGCAAATTGACCGCTTGAACATTTCCAAACCGCTGAACTGAATCGCTTATTTAAGTACGGAGATGGATTGATCCTTGGAGAAGCTATAGGCCACCTTTTGTCAGAATAACCGATATATTGATTCAACATATTGTGGGTATTGTAAGAATCGATTAAGTGAGCAAACTGTGCAGGACTGCCCTGCGAAAAGAAAGAAAACTTATTGTGAATCATCAGTTATCTAGTACCCCATAATACAAGCTCTGCTTAGTTTTGGGACTTGATGGCGTTGTGTGTAAAATGTCTGAAATATTTATTTATATACTCACAAACTTTCGCGTTTATAATATTGGTAGGATTATTTTCATTGTAACTTGTAATTAGAATTGGATTAGTATTAAATGGAAATTAGGATCGGATTCAAGTGTAAGGTCGCTCACCGGACCAAACCACACCGATACTCACTGAACTGAGATGTATCAAGAAAAATATCATTAGTTTTTAATTTATTTGCCAAAGTGGTTCAGAAGCCCACCGAAGCGTGGGTTGTGATTTCCAAAGATATTTCGTTATAGGTATTTTTATCGTTTTAAAGTAATTTCGCAAATTAAATTCTTTTATAAAACAGCCGTAACTTAGCTAAATGTCACAACACAGTATAATACTAAAGTAAAGGTTTTTTTTTCTGACGGTACCTTTACAAGTAAATAAAATTGGATTGTCTGTTTGTATTATCAAATGAACAGTTGTTTTACTAAATGCATATATGAATTTATATACGATACCTACATCAAATTTTTTTTTTTTTGTCTGTCAGTCTGTTTAAGCCGGCTAATCTCTAGAACGGCTAGACAAGTTTTGTCAGTACTTTTTTTGGCAGAAAGCTGATTAAATAAGGAATAACTTAAGTTACTTTTGTTTTTGACTAGTTTTGCCCCGCAGTGTTGGTTTATTGTGTTGTGTGTCTGCGGTTCTTGTCGTATACCTTGTTGTATACCTGTGTATAGCTACAAACGTGGGTAACACCATGGGGCGAAGCTAGTTACTCTAAAATACATTTTGTTTTTTGTTGCATCTGCATGTTTATTTATTTCCAACTTCATGCACTACTGTACATCGGCGGACTTAATGCCCTAGGTATTCTCTGACAGCCAACCTTTGGGGGATGTAGAGATATAATATGGTAGGTGCATCGAAGTTAGAGTATTTTACACTAGTTTTTGCCCGCGGCACCGCCCACGTGTAGGTCCGTCATGGCGGTAAATAGTAGCCTTTGTGTTATTCCGATTTGTAAGCTATATTATTGTGAAGTTTCATCAAAATCTATTCAGTAGTTTTTGCGTGAAAGAGCAACAAACATATGTACATACATACTCACAAACTTTCGCGTTTATAATATTAGTATGATTTCGTGACTGTAACTTGTTCTGATATGAAGAACATTAATATGATGATCATAATCAATAAGCTACCCTACTCTACCCTTGCGTATAGAGCACCAAAAGTGCAATAACAAAAATTATTGACACAAGACGACTCCACCCCATCTTTCCAGTCGCAAACCGCCAAAACAAATAATTGAAAATATTTAATTGGAGTATCATCGCACCGCAAATATTGGGTAGCGCATCATCCATCAATGTCCACCCCATTGGCAGGGATCTCTCGTACCAAACGGGGCCCCGTACCCCCCTGTAGTTACGAGAAAGTTGAAGTTAAAATGGTGCTTCGAATTTGCATGTTGCTTTAAGGAAGCCATATTAATTAGCAGAGCTGTTTAGTACAGAAACTAACAAAGATATAGAAGTGGCATTTAGAGTATATTATTTAGACGAAATCAAAACTAATACTTGCCTTTCTGTATATTTGGGTTATTTCGGTAAAAAGTAGCCTATTTCTTTCGTCAAGACTAAAAATACTTACTGACAAATTTAAATGGAATTGGTACTGTTTTTTAGCCGTGAAAGCATAACAGACAGGCATAGTTATTTCAGAATTTACAATATTAATTAAATTTTTCACAATCGTTCGTGAAACCCGCCGCGAAATGGACGTAGAAGCTGCTTCTGCAATAACTTTGTTTGCTGTGGCAACATATCACTATGTATACGTCCAAAACAAGAACACTTACTACAATCATATGCACAAAATAACAAACCTTTTTGCGATATAAACGATAACTGGACAGCAAAGTATTTTTTGTTCTTAAACTCTTAGGGCCGTGAATGGCCGTGAATGTTGATATATACGCGTGAACACCGCGCGAAGAGGGATCTGATCCTTGATCGGGGAACAGGCGTGAACACGCGTGAATCATGCGAAATCCACATTCACGTTCACGCCTATTCACGGAGCTTCACGGCACTAATGTGGAGCCGCCATAACAGATACTTCGACACAAAGGAACAGGTTCAAGTTACTACCTACCTAATAAGACCACCTACCGCACTCAAAGCCTCTCTTCCTGCCCTTTATTAGAGGGAGTTGGAGGCTCAAGATAGCACTTGAAAGTCTTGAGTTGCCTATTAGCGGTAGTCACTTACCAACAGAAATCTAGAATGTGTGTATGTATGTTTCACTAGACCTATCTAGTGAAACATACATATAAACGTGTATATTTATTTATTTATTTATTTAAACTTGCTGCACATGTTGTACATAGGCGGACTTAATGCCCTAAGGCATTCTCTGCCAGTTAACCTTCAGGCGGTGTAGATATATATACGGTAGGTGCAAGGACTGAATATTTTCACATGAATAAAGTTTACAATATTAAAGAATTACGAGGTAAACCTATATCTAACACATATCTAATCTATCTAATGCGTATTTAATATCGAGCTAATCTTTTTCAACTTCAAATGACACATACAAATAATATGTCTTTCTTTTATTAGTAGATTTTCAAAATGGGTTCACTTACAAACTTCACCCTATTTATAATATCTATTAGTAAATTTAGATTAGCACAATTAAATTATTGTACTCGTCACACAATAATAAACAAAAAATCATATTATTATTGTGTGATAAAATAATAATAATTTGTATATAATTTTCGACTCAGACTTCTCTAAAACTACATAAGTCTATGTTCAAGCGTACAAAAAATATAAATTGGTTTCAAGAAATGAAATTTAGCTTAACTTAGTAACTACGTACACGAAATTAAAAAACAATTTTTACCTAATTGCAAAGACATAGCTCAGTGAAATACCTAATGTGAAGCGTGAGACTGGCTGTTGGAGTGGTGACGCGTCGCCACGGTATGTATCGTCGTGTTATCTGATAGTAACATGTAATGCCTTGTGATTTGATAATAATTTAAACGTTTGATTCGTCTGAAACAAAAATAAATATTTCATCATCATCATAAGCTATCGCAGTCGACTGCTGGACATAGGCCTGTCCCATTGCACACAAATCTGATCGATTTTGGGCTTCTCGCATCCAGCTCCTGCCAGACATCTTACGCAGGTCGTTACTCCACCTCGCTTTTGGGTGTCCTACACTACGTTTACCGAGATGCGGTCTCCACTCCAGAACTCTTCTGCCCCTGCGGCTAATATGGCCAGCCTACTGCCACTTTAGCTTACTAATCCGGTGGGCTATGTCGATGACCTTAGTTCTCTGACGGATCACGTCATTTCTGATACGATCCCTCAGATAAATAAATATTTATTAGCTAGAATATAGTTCAAAAGATGTCTGTCTCGGTGTCTCGGGTTCAAATTTCTTACAGAAAGTCCCTGATAGCAGCTTTGAGTTTGGAAGTGTGGCGGTGATTCACGCCCGTGCCTCGGAGAGTACGTAAAGCCGTCGGTGCCGGTTGTCATGGACATCTATGGCAATCGTTATTGGAATGTCAGTGCCCTCAAATTTACTGAAAACCAGTTCAACCTTCGAATTTCAGTTCATCCTTAGGGTTGCGGAGGTCCGATGACAGTCGCTCCGTGGAATAACTGATATTCGGGTAAAACCGGTTGAACTAGTAGCCGACCCCAAATAATGTTGGGAATAAGGCTAGGAAGAAGAAGAAGAATATAGTACAAAAGATATTATTACAATATAATATATTCCTTAAAAAAGGGCTACTCGCTACCGTGTTGCTCTGTCACACAGACAATCAAACATACATACATACATATTATTCAAAGTTAGTTAACCTAGCGGTTTTACTCAAAAACTCAAAAGAAAAACCATCCAATTAAAAATAACTAAAAATATTACACAATAGTATAATTTTTCATAAAAATGGCCGCCATAATATACCATTAAGGTACAATATAAATATATCATAACGAAATAGAAAACAATTTTAAGAGCAGTCGCCTCCAAATATTCGTAGCGTGAACATTAACATGACTAGTTAACCAACAGTAATTGACCTGATTGTACCATAGCCGGTTAACACGCGAATTAACCACAAATATAACGTGACCTCTTATATTTCAGTACATCGAAGAGAAATCTTTGAAAAGAAAGAAAAAGTGAGGTCATGTTTGATTGGTTTAGATTTGTTTTTTACCTTACATGCCTAAAATTTGTAAATGATTTTAATAAAAACAAGTTATGTATTGTTTAGTTGGTATATTAATATTATGTTGATCAGGTTTTGAAATTATAATTACAACAATTATTCTTAGGGGTAGTATTGTTCATTGAAATTGTAAATATTATAAATATATATATTTTTTTCGGACATCTCACACACAACGCCATCTCGTCCCGAACTAAGGCGATTCACACACTGGCGACGCGAACACGCGCGTTGCCGCGGGGCAGCCATTGCAGCCAATTCCGAATTTGCTAGCCGCACGCGCTCACGCGTCGTAGCGCGTGTTCAGCTTGTTGGACCTGGCGTGTTTTCTATACTAATCGATGTACTTGCATACAATATTAAAATCTGCCACTCCGCGCTACGTGACGGAGCGCGGTGCACTGTGTTAATCGCCTAAACAGAGCTTGTATTATGGGTACTAAACAACTGATATAAATACATAAACATACTTTTTTTTTGTAAATACATACATATAAATAGAAAACACCCAGACTCCGAAACAAATATTTGTGGATCACACAAATATTTGGTCTGACTCGGGAATCGAACCCGAGACCTCTTGATCAGCAGCCGCATACGCTAACCACTAGACCACCAAGGCAGTGTGCATACAACCAATTGTGGTTGTATGCCTTTTATCAGAACCTACCTTCGATTCCTACATTAGAATTAGGAGAATGTAGGAGGGCGTGAGAGGAAATAGAGTACAGTTAGGTATATAATAATAAGCTACATACCTAAGTTTTAGGAGCAGAGTTTTCACTTTCTCAAAATTTTTGGGTTTGTAAGCAGCCGATTAAAACATAACGGCCAAAACGAGTTACAGTGATAGGTGCATGAGGCGCAGTTGCTGGAACCGACGGAGAAGCAGATAGAGATTTTTCTAAAAGCTCATTACAGCTCTCTCAACAATTTAAGCTTCTAGTAAAATCTTAGCCATATAACAAATCGTATTGTCAATCATGACAATCAAGTTTGAATTGTGGTAAGTTGCACTTAACACAAATTCATCTATTTATAGTCACTACTAGACTGGTTAAAAGAATGATATTCCACATCTTTTTATCGATTAAAAAGGGGGTTTTTAATCGACCTTTATTTTTTTACGGTGGTAGTTGAGCCACGTTTATTTTAGGACGAATGGACAGAATCGACCGGCGCAAAACTACCCTCACACAGAAGATCAACTTAAATGGATTGATGGATGAGAGAATGATGCAGACACCACTCACTAAACCATGAGCTTAACTCACTGAGTAACCATGCTGCACTGCATTCACCCTTCCTTCCTTTAAAGGACAACATGGACTTGGAAGTTACAGCCTCAGGGTAGAGGAAATAAGCACTAAAACGAAACGGTTCGGCTCTTTCTTCTCATGCCGAGCAATCAAAAGCTGTAACTCACTACCAGCTAACGTGTTTCCTTCCCACTTTGATCCCGGGTCCTTTAAGCGGGGCGTGAAAAAGCATCTCACTAAGCCGCCATAGTGTGGGCCGCCATGCTTCATTGCCTGCATTCGCGGTAATGGTGTGTGGTTTCCTCCACTCTTGAAGTCTTCTCATGCTTTCCATCAGGCAGGGTAGAGTCACTTTGGTAAGCTAAATAAAAAAAAACAAAAACGCACAATGAGGATGGTGGCCTTTCTCCAGGATTCTACTAATCCTTTCCTTGAGGCAGAGTGGAATCACTTTGGTAGGATTAAATATCATCATCATCATCATCATCAGCCTATCGCAGTCCACTGCTGGACATAGGCCTCTCCCATTGCACACCACTGTGATCGATTTTCGATGTAGGATTAAATATAAACAAAGAAAAACCTGATGGTTTCGTAAAAGGTAAATATGGGAGCTTACTGTGGAACATCAGTGCGAAGACAAGAGAATCTTAAAACAAAACTCTATACCAGCCAAAACTTCCTTTCTAAGGAGAGGCCTATGCCCAGCAGTGGACTAATATAAGCCGTATATGTATAATAGACTAATGACGATAAGAAATTAGTTGGCTTGTCTTAAGGTGACTTGCACCAATGTCCTATAATTTTAAGGGCCTAACTAGTGATAGTTAGATAACCCGCAGTGATAAGATATCTAGGGTACTAGCATTTAAAAAGCAATTTTTAAAATCTTTGTCCAACGATCTGTTTGTTTAGGCTAATCTCTGGAACGACTGGTCCTATTTTGACGGGACTTTCACTGGCAGAGAGCTCTTAACACAAGGAGAGATTTTGTTTCACCCCTGACAAGATGACTCTACTTAGCCTGATGCAAAGCTAGACCAGAATTCAAAAGTGGGGATCACGCACTCACTGCGAATGCTGGCAGTATGGCCACCCACACAATGGCGGCCCAGTAAGATGCTTTTTCATGATTTACTTCTGGGATCATAGTAGGAAGGAAACGGGCTGACAATGAGTTCCAGTTTTTAACTGCTTGTCACAAGAAGGAACGGCCGAACTGCTTAGTTCTAGTGCTTATTTCTTGCACTACGATGACTTGTTAAAAACGTACATTAGATACTCATAAAAACTCTTGTTCTGACATAAAGATCTGATAAAAAATTCATAAGACGATAAAATATAAAACCATGTAATAATATATTTGTATAAAAAACTGTCCATCATTATGGGGACTTCGTCTGTCACGATCAATCATTGCCGTTTGATATAAAATGTAATAAAAACATTTTTGTGTCTAAAATGTTTAGTAAAAAATACGTGTTATACTGACAGCATAAAAGTAGGCGTGTTAGTATCTTTCGTTATAATAATAAAAAAAAAAAACTGTTGACTTGTTTCACTGTACGGTTGGCCTAGTGGTTTAAGCGGTCGTGGTCTAGATGACGTAATACAGGCGTTCCTGGACCTCTCCTATTCCAGGCGCAGAGCTGCACACCGTGTGGTTATAGTCGGTTCAATTCGGACACACCGCCAAGCCGCAGACCCCGGTGGGGTCACGGCCCGAGGTGGTTTTCAGCCGTAAAAAAAGGAAAACGTGGCTTAAGCGGTCGCCATGTCGCTGTGCTACTGCACCAAGTGTTGTGGTAGCAGTGAAAGAGTTTTTCAAATCGGACCAGTACTTCCTTAGATTTGTGCATTGAAACAAACAAACTTCAGATTTATAAAATTAATATAAAATAGCTGCGCCCCGCGGTGTTACCCGCGTATTTTCGGGAAACTATAATTATGGTTGCTATGCAAGTGTGTTATGCCTAGCAACCTGTGAAGTTTTGACAGGAGATAAACAGTGATACATTTTGACATCTACGATTTTTTTAATCTATATATAAAATTTATCTCGATTCTTGCAGTAAAAAGTAGCCTATGTGTTATTCTGATATTTAAGCTATATTACTGTTAAGTTTCATCCAAATCCGTTCAGTAGTTTTTGTATGAAAGAGCAACAAACATACACACATACATACTTACAAACTTTCGCGTTTATAATATTAGTATAGATATAGCAGATAGCTGATGACCTAACGAGTAACTTAGGCTACCTTATTTTAGACTAACGACCGAGGCAGTACTACCCTCACACAGAAGACCAACCTAAAAATGACAGCATTTGTGTTGTCGTATTCCGTTGGTGAGTGAGAGACTGGAGGATGTTTTTTTTTATATTTAGCCTACCAAAGTGACTCTACCCTGCCTGATGGAAAGCATGGGCAGAATCCAAGAGTGGCGGAAACTACACATCATTGCTGCGAATGCAGACAGTAAAATATGGCGGCCCACACTATGGCGGCTTATTGAGATATTTTTTCAAGCCCCGCCTAAAGGACCCGGGATTATAGTGAGAAGGAAACAAGTGAGCTGGTAGCGAGTTCCAGCTTTTGACTGCTCGGCATAAGAAGGAAGAGCCGAACCGTTTCGTTTTGGTGCGTATTTCCTCTACCCTGAAGCAGTGACTTCTAAGTCCAGCACGTGTTGTCCTGTAAAGGAAGGGAGAAGGTGGGACCAGTTGGAAGAGCTCTTTAAAGCACTCACCATGGTAAAGGCAATTGAGGACCGCCATAGAAGCGATGTCTCTCCGCAACTGCAGAGGCTCCAGGAACTCGGTTGATGATACTTTGTTTGTACTTACATTGAGGATGGTGACACCTACTCTTGGATTAGACCGGGGCAGTAATACCCTCACACAGAAGACCATCCTAAGGATGACAGCATACTTGCTGTGTGTGAGACCGGAGGCCTAGAGAATGATGCAGAAACAACTGAGCAGGCCGCCATAGTATGGGTCACCATGCTGCATTGCCTACTCACACTGCAGTTATAATCATATTCTCTATCCTTTTTTAGGGTGTTAGGTTTTTTCGTTACGGAATTTCTTGACTCGGTCCCCGCGCTCAAAGCCCGCGATAAAAGCTATACAATAGCTTAAAAAATAAGCTTCTACTTCAATAGGGCCTTGTAACCAAACAATATTTGGGCCTAATAATTCTCCAATCTTCAAAGGAATATAATCCTGGATGAGAAACATAATACCTTGTCCTTTCATAATATAATTTTGAGGTCGACATTATAATATCAGGAGAGTTATGTCTGCATGTAATGAAAGTGAATTGTAAATTATTATAGACTAACTATTTCTCAAAGCTTTCCTTGTGTGTAGTTACTGTTATGCTCCTTAATATTACGACGTGATGTTACAATCTGACTGCCTTGTTGGTATAGTGGTTAGCGTATGCGGCTGCTAATCAAGAGGTTTCGGGTTCGATTCCCAGGTCAGAACAAATATTTGTGTGATCCACAAAAATTTGTTTCGGAGTCTGGGTGTTTTTCTATGTATAATATGTATGTATTTACAAAAAAAAAGTATGTTTATGTATTTATATCAGTTGTCTAGTACCCATAACACAAGCTCTGCTTACTTTGGGACTAGATGATGTTGTGTGTAAGATGTCCAAAAAATATATTTAATCCCTTTACGATTGATGATGTTACCCAAATGCTGCAAAAGTATCTCATGAGACCACTGTAGTCACCATGTTACATTATTTGAGGATGGTTACCTACTCTTCGATACCACTCCTGCTTTCTATCAGGCAGGGAAGAGACACTTTGGCAGATTTTAATATTTAAAGAAAACTTAAAAAATACTATCAAATGCATATAATATAATATAATCTTCTTCTTCCTTGTCTTATTCCCAATATTATTTTGGGGTCGGCTACTAATCCAACAGGCTGTACCTGAATATCAGTTTTTCCACGGAGCGATTGTCTCTCAACTCCACGACCTTGGGAGCCAATTGAATTCGGAGGTTGAACTAGTTGTCTAATATATTTGAGGGCACTGATTTCCCAATAAGGATAGCCATTGATGTTCATGACAACTGGGACCGACTTAACATTAGTTTTAATTAAAAACACTTAGTGAAGTTAAGTTCAAACTGTAAGCAAGTCACGGAGCGAGGGTACATACCATTAGTGACTTTTGCGTCCGCGTTGTGTTTTAAATAAGAATTATGTAAAACTAGTATATCCCGGGTATCGCCGGTATAAACCAGCTAGCTATTTACTAATCTAAACAAACATTTAATAAGTTACCCCTTATTTCATTAGCTACATGCCACTGGAAGTTTCTTCAAATTTGTTTCAGCCAATCCAGGGATGAGTCGGAGCACACAGGCAGAAATTGAAAACTTTTTCAAATTGCTCCGTTCTTGCGACGACAGCACGAATTCTGTTTGAGGTTGTTTGAGGTTCTGTGTGTGAGTAATGCCTGTACGTGCTGAAATCAGCGTGGCTCTACTACCTTCGAGGCCTTTAACTGAAGAATGTTTGCTAAATGTCCAAGTTCTGTCACATACAGATAACGAAAATTAAAAACCTCATATCATTTTAAAGTTTAAAAAATCATCTACTTAAACTCAAACCGAATGTTTTTAACTCAAAACCTCAATATCTTCTGTTTTCCTTACGATGTATATTTATAAATAAATAAATATATATTTCGGACATCTTACACACAACGTCATCATCTAGTAACAAACTAAGCAGAGCTTGTATTATGGTTACTAGACAACTGATATAAATACATAAACATACTTTTTTTTGTAAATACATACATACCTTACATAGTAAACACCCGGACTCAAAACCAAATATTTGTCGATCACACAAATATTTACTCCGACCCGAGAATTCAACCCGAGACCTCTTGATCAGCAGCCGCATACGCTAACCACTAGACCAACAAAGGCAGTCAGTATAACTGCCTCGGTGGCAGTGGTGGTAATGTATGCGGCTGCTGTGCTTGAAGCGTCGGGTTCGAATCCTGTGTATCACCAAATGTTTGTGTGATCTACAGATATTTGTTTCGGTGTTTGATTGTTTCCTATGTTTAAGATGTGTGTCATTGTATAAAAAATGTATATAGGTATTCTATCAGTTAATATGGCTTTCATAGTACAAGCTCTGCTTAGTTTTTTATTTTATATTAGCTGCCAAAATGACTATGCCCTGCCTAATGGAAAGCATGAATAAAAACCAGAAGTGGAGGCCACCATCCTCACTGCCATAACGGACAGTGCAGCCCGGTGACCCACACTATGGCGGCCTAGTAAGATGCTTTTTCACGCCCCGCTTGAAGGACCCGGGGTCATAGAAGGAAGGAAACACATGCGCTGGTAGAGAGTACCAGGTTTTAACTGCTCGGCATAGAAAGGAAGAGCAGAACCGTTTAGTTCGAGAGCGTATGTCAACCACTCTGAAGCTAGATAGCGTTGTGTGTTACATGTCCTAAATATTATTATATATTAGCTGATGCCTGCGGCTCTGCTCGCGTGCTAGGTGTATGAAAAATAGATGTTGGCTGATACGCAGACCTACCCGATATCCACACCAAATTTCATAAAAATCACTCCAGCGACACGAGAATTTTTATTTATTAGATTTATAATAATAGTCATAGTTTTTAAACCAATTTAATCCGATCCCCGTGACAATCAAAACATGGTGATTATAATCTAGTACCAGCTTAAACAGGCGTGGTCTCTCGTAAATGGTCACAGACCAAGTGTTTCATCAAATCTTGTTATTTATTTAACTTATGAATATTTTTGCAATAATCTCTTCAATATGTTACTTGGATTTTGTCATACTTTGAATATTTTAATAAATTTAATATTATTGTCCATATTTATGTTAATTGTGGTGTGATATAGAACGGTTTTAATTTTAGGGATGCTTTGTGAGGTGATAGATCCAATTCTCGTATCCGAGATAGCCATCACTACCGTGAAATTGCGGACAAGTGGCAATAGTGTCTTCATTACGAGTGATGAAAATTCTGCCTGATGAATAGCATGAGGAAAATCCAGGAGAGGAGGAGACAATGCAGCATGGTGACCCTCACTTTGGCAGCCTAATGATATGTAACTAGGTCATTGGGTCTCCGGGCTTACACTCACCAACGAAATACAACAGTAGCACGTATGCTGTTATTTTCATGTTTTCTCTTAAAAATACTACTTCCACATTAGTAACATGTATTCTGAGTCAAGAGGGCCTTTACAGACACACATGAAACGAACACAAAGAACACTCAGACTCAGAACAACGATTTGTGAATCACACAAAGTGTTTTCCAATGTGGCATTTGAACCCACGACACTTGGCAAAGTAAAAAGCGGCGTGGCAAACGCTTTAACCACTATGCCAATTGTTCAGTGAAATGTGATATGTATGTGTAGGTTATATATTATTGTCTTGTTTGTAACGCCATGACAAATAAACCATTTCTTCATTTGGTTAATAAAACTATTTATTACGGAACCATTAAAAAAAACATACTTCAAATTAATCTACACATTTGATGACCAGTATTGAACCTGTGTGATATAATTTTTTTCCATGAGGCCCTCCCGTGGCGCAACTCTTGATACCAGTAATTATGGGTATTTCTTCAATATTTACATAAATATATGTTTATAAGTTTGTTTAAATATGATGGAGTGATGTGTTTATGTATTTAGTGATGGGAGATTTAATTAGAGGACGGGTTTGCGGCCAAGTTTAAGGCCAGGTTTGAGGTCAAGTTTAAGGTCTATAGGTGATGATGAGAAGTTCATAGACGTGACAGTGGGAGGTCTATTTAATTTAAAGGTTATGATGTTTAAGGACATTTATGAATAATTCATACAATTGTTTTATCATATAGTTTTGATTCTAGTTTTTGATCCACAGGTCGTAGGTTCAATTCCCACGCATGACAAATTATTGTAATATGAACATGACCGTTGTTTCCATGTCTGGGTGTATATATATCTTCTATATATATAAAAATTAATTGCTGTTCGTTAGTCTCGCTAAAACTCGAGAACGGCTGGACAGATTTGGCAAATTTTGGTCATGAATGATTTGTGGAAGTCAAGAGAAGGTTTAAAAGGTGAATATAAAAAATGATATTCCTTTTTTTCATTAATTACGGATTCGTTTTGTTTGTTTTTAGTTGGTTTACCGTAACCACCATAGTTTTGAGTCGACCGGTCTATACAGACGGCATACGGGCCCCAGCCATCGTGTAGCCTAACCGATGTAGTCAGGTTGTGACCCGGAACACGACACTGCCGCCAGCAGGACACTTGAGTAGGCCGTGGAAAGACTCAAAACTACCAGAAAATTACTAAAATATAAACTAACATTACAAGCCTACACTATACTCACATTTACAAACTTACACAAAAAAAAAATACTATACAATTCAATTTCAACGAAAAAATAAACAAATTAAAACAAATGAAATACATTCTCTTCTATTCTGTTCTCTTCTGTACTGTTCTATTCTATTTATTCAATATATTCTATTCTGTTAGGTGAGAGAACAGAAGAGAACAGAGGTTCTCTTCTGTATTCTTCTCTTCTCTTCTCTTCTCTTCTCTTCTCTTCTCTTCTCTTCTCTTCTCTTCTCTTCTCTTCTGTTCTGTTCTCTTCTGTTCTATTCTGTTCTATTCTGTTCTATTCTGTTCTATTCTGTTCTATTCTGTTCTATTCTGTTCTATTCTGTTCCATTCTGTTCCATTCCATTCCATTCCATTCCATTCCATTCCATTCCATTCCATTCCATTCCATTCCATTCCATTCGATTCCATTCGATTCCATTCCATTCCATTCCATTCTATTCCATTCCATTCCATTCTATTTTATTCTATTCTATTTTATAGTTAAATACAAAATAGAGTAAAAAAATATATTAGCTTTCAATGTTCCGTTGTGTAATGCGTATAAACTGTAGTGTAGTCATTACTTTACACTAAAGTTTATCTTATACTAAAGAACAGTAGGGGTATGTTTTCTTCTAGCCAGAGCATAAGTATAATATAAAACAATCTTACACAACGCCATCTAGCCCCGAATTAAGCAGAGACGAAAAAGACTAGATAACTGATGTAAATACTTATATTCTTATCTTCTTTAACAGATGAGAACAGAAGAGAACCGAAGAGAATAAAACAGAATAGAATAAATAGAATAGAATAGAACAGTACACAACAGAAGAGAACAGAAGAGAAGAGTACAGAGCAGTACAGAGCAGCAGAGAGAACATAATAGAATAGAATATATAGAATAAATAGAATAGAACAGTACAGAAGAGAAGAGAACAGAGCACATTATAATGTGCTCTGTTCTCTTCTATTCTGTAAGAGAAGAGAAGAGAAGAGAAGAGAAGAGAAGAGAAGAGAAGAGAAGAGAAGAGAAGAGAAGAGAAGAGAAGAGAAGAGAAGAGAAGAGAAGAGAAGAGAAGAGAAGAGAGCACATTATAATGTGCTCTGTTCTCTTCTATTCTGTTAGTATTATCAGTTAGTATTATCTGTTCTATTCTGTTATATTAGTATTCTGTCAGTCTGTTATCTTAATATATATAAATCTCGTGTCACAATGTTTGTCCTCAATGGACTTCTAAACCACTTAACCGATTATAATAAAATTCGCACACCATGTGCAGTTCGATCTAACTTGAGAGATAGGATAGTTTAAATCTCAAATTATAGTCGCAATTTTAATTTATTGCTAATTATTGTCTGTTATTATTTGACAGTCACAATTATCTGTTAACTCCAAATGATTCTAACAGATGTCGATACCTTTCGACTGGGTTGAGTAAGTAATCAATAGATGACGCTGCTATAATATGAATTAATTCTAAGGCGGTACGAAGTTCGCCGGGTCAGCTAGTATACTAT